>CM069860.1:223142580-223775080 GCA_036172795.1 Pelodytes ibericus
ATATGTATATGTCTTTGTGCTGGTTTAGCACACTCCTGGTTACTGGTATATATGTTATATATTTATATGTCTTTGTGCAGGTTTAGCACACTCCTGGTTACTGGTATATAACTTATATATTTATATGTCTTTGTGCAGGTTTAGCACACTCCTGGTTACTGGTATATATGTTATATATTTATATGTCTTTGTGCAGGTTTAGCACACTCCTGGTTACTGGTATATATGTTATATATTTATATGTCTTTGTGCTGGTTTAGCACACTCCTGGTTACTGGTATAAATGTTATATATTTATATGTCTTTGTGCAGGTTTAGCACACTCCTGGTTACTGGTATATATGTTATATATTTATATGTCTTTGTGCAGGTTTAGCACACTCCTGGTTACTGGTATATATGTTATATATTTATATGTCTTTGTGCAGGTTTAGCACACTCCTGGTTACTGGTATATATGTTATATATTTATATGTCTTTGTGCAGGTTTAGCACACTCCTGGTTACTGGTATATATGTTATATATTTATATGTCTTTGTGCAGGTTTAGCACACTCCTGGTTACTGGTATATATGTTATATATTTATATGTCTTTGTGCAGGTTTAGCACACTCCTGGTTACTGGAATATATGTTATATATTTATATGTCTTTGTGCTGGTTTAGCACACTCCTGGTTACTGGTATATATGTTATATATTTATATGTCTTTGTGCAGGTTTAGCACACTCCTGGTTACTGGTATATATGTTATATATTTATATGTCTTTGTGCTGGTTTAGCACACTCCTGGTTACTGGTATATATGTTATATATTTATATGTCTTTGTGCTGGTTTAGCACACTCCTGGTTACTGGTATATATGTTATATATTTATATGTCTTTGTGCTGGTTTAGCACACTCCTGGTTACTGGTATATATGTTATATATTTATATGTCTTTGTGCAGGTTTAGCACACTCCTGGTTACTGGTATATATGTTATATATTTATATGTCTTTGTGCAGGTTTAGCACACTCCTGGTTACTGTTATATATGTTATATATTTATATGTCTTTGTGCAGGTTTAGCACACTCCTGGTTACTGTTATATATGTTATATATTTATATGTCTTTGTGCAGGTTTAGCACACTCCTGGTTACTGGTATATATGTTATATATTTATATGTCTTTGTGCTGGTTTAGCACACTCCTGGTTACTGGTATATATGTTATATATTTATATGTCTTTGTGCTGGTTTAGCACACTCCTGGTTACTGGTATATAACTTATATATTTATATGTCTTTGTGCAGGTTTAGCACACTCCTGGTTACTGGTATATATGTTATATATTTATATGTCTTTGTGCAGGTTTAGCACACTCCTGGTTACTGGTATATATGTTATATATTTATATGTCTTTGTGCTGGTTTAGCACACTCCTGGTTACTGGTATATATGTTATATATTTATATGTCTTTGTGCTGGTTTAGCACACTCCTGGTTACTGGTATATATGTTATATATTTATATGTCTTTGTGCAGGTTTAGCACACTCCTGGTTACTGGTATATATGTTATATATTTATATGTCTTTGTGCAGGTTTAGCACACTCCTGGTTACTGGTATATATGTTATATATTTATATGTCTTTGTGCAGGTTTAGCACACTCCTGGTTACTGTTATATATGTTATATATTTATATGTCTTTGTGCAGGTTTAGCACACTCCTGGTTACTGGTATATATGTTATATATTTATATGTCTTTGTGCTGGTTTAGCACACTCCTGGTTACTGGTATATATGTTATATATTTATATGTCTTTGTGCTGGTTTAGCACACTCCTGGTTACTGGTATATAACTTATATATTTATATGTCTTTGTGCAGGTTTAGCACACTCCTGGTTACTGGTATATATGTTATATATTTATATGTCTTTGTGCAGGTTTAGCACACTCCTGGTTACTGGTATATATGTTATATATGTATGTTTTTGTGCATCCAATATACCCCATTGACTACAACCCTCTGTTGCCTGTCACTCAGCCATTTTCTAATCCATTCAACAATATTGAAATTCATACCCAAAGATGCACCCTAATTGGATGTAAGCCAAACAGGCTTATTTAAGTGAAATATAAAATCACATAAATACTTCTATGTATAGAAAGTATACATGAACATAATCACAAAGAAAGACCCCATTATACAGATGGAAGCTAGCACGCGCCTGTGGATCACCGCGCCCTGTGGATCACCTCGCCCTGTAGATCGGCACGCCTGTGGATCACCTCGCCCTGTGGATCACCTCACCCTGTAGGTCCTAAACCCGGGACACGATAGTACTGATAACGATGAGATTTGCCAGGACATTTTCCGCTCTACCTTGCATTATTTTACTGTACTTTGCCAGACAGCAGGTTTTGTCTCAGCCTTGATCACACGAGAGAGCGCAGGCCCACTGCGCTGCGATAGGAGCAGCAAGGGAGGGGATTTAATAAACTCCTGAGTCATCAAGTTACATCCTGTGCCCGATCCAGACCGGGCCTGTAACTGGCTCCTTCAGTCCGGTGTCATCAATATCTGTTAGATATGAGGAGCCAGTTAAACATCTAATTGAGTGGAAAGTAAAGAATCATTGTATGGAGCAGACTGTGCATTCAGAGTGATTCATTATTATCTGTACAAATACAGCGTCCTGGATTTAACACTGGCGTACCACCCTGCCAGTGAGTCTATAAGCAGACAGCACAAGGCCCGAGTCCTGGCATGTAGAACAAACACAGCATGTTCCTGCGGAGCGTGTCACTCACTGAGTCACAGGCCACTTGATGGCTATTACTGTAATCCTACTGCTTGATTTGTAGCTGTCACTAGGACAATGTCATCTTTCTTCTGACTCAGCCTGGTTCCTACGCAAGACCTCACATCTGCATCTAATCTGTCTGCATGAGTCAGGCTCGAGAGAGCTGGACACTGCTAGTATGGTGAGCAGCAAATGTGTAGCTCATAAACAAACATGTGTAGGACAGGCAGAGGAGAGTGTCGACCTGCTTAGTGTCAGGGAGGGATATGTCTTCTCCTGGTTCTGTATCTTGCTAGGTGTCGGTGAGGAATGTGTCGTCTCCTGGTTCTGTATCTTGCTAGGTGTCGGTGAGGGATGTGTCGTCTCCTGGTTCTGTATCTTGCTAGGTGTCGTGAGGGATGTGTCGTCTCCTAGTTCTGTATCTTGCTAGGTGTCGGTGAGGGATGTGTCGTCTCCTGGTTCTGTATCTTGCTAGGTGTCGGTGAGGAATGTGTCGTCTCCTGGTTCTGTATCTTGCTAGGCGTCGGGGAGGGATGTGTCATCTCCTGGTTCTGTATCTTGCTATGCGTCGGTGAGGAATGTGTCGTCTCCTGGTTCTGTATCTTGCTAGGTGTCGGTGAGGGATGTGTCGTCTCCTGGTTCTGTATCTTGCTAGGCGTCGGGGAGGGATGTGTCTTCTCCTGGTTCTGTATCTTGCTAGGTGTCGGGGAGGGATGTGTCGTCTCCTGGTTCTGTATCTTGCTAGGTGTCGGGGAGGGATGTGTCGTCTCCTGGTTCTGTATCTTGCTAGGTGTCGGGGAGGGATGTGTCGTCTCCTGGTTCTGTATCTTGCTAGGCGTCGGGGAGGGATGTGTCGTCTCCTGGTTCTGTATCTTGCTATGCGTTGGTGAGGAATGTGTCGTCTCCTGGTTCTGTATCTTGCTAGGCGTCGGGGAGGGATGTTTCGTCTCCTGGTTCTGTATCTTGCTAGGTGTCGGGGAGGGATGTGTCGTCTCCTGGTTCTGTATCTTGCTATGCGTTGGTGAGGAATGTGTCGTCTCCTGGTTCTGTATATTGCTAGGCATCGTCTCCTGGTTCTGTATCTTGCTAGGCGTCGGTGAGGGATGTGTCGTCTCCTGGTTCTGTATCTTTCTAGGTGTCGGTGAGGGATGTGTCGTCTCCTGGTTCTGTATCTTTCTAGGTGTCGGTGAGGGATGTGTCGTCTCCTGGTTCTGTATCTTGCTAGGTGTCGGTGAGGGATGTGTCGTCTCCTGGTTCTGTATCTTGCTAGGTGTCGGTGAGGGATGTGTCGTCTCCTGGTTCTGTATCTTGCTAGGTGTCGTGAGGGATGTGTCGTCTCCTAGTTCTGTATCTTGCTAGGTGTCGGGGAGGGATGTGTCGTCTCCTGGTTCTGTATCTTGCTAGGTGTCGGGGAGGGATGTGTCGTCTCCTGGTTCTGTATCTTGCTAGGTGTCGGGGAGGGATGTGTCGTCTCCTGGTTCTGTATCTTGCTAGGTGTCGGGGAGGGATGTGTCGTCTCCTGGTTCTGTATCTTGCTAGGTGTCGGGGAGGGATGTGTCGTCTCCTGGTTCTGTATCTTGCTAGGTGTCGGGGAGGGATGTGTCGTCTCCTGGTTCTGTATCTTGCTAGGTGTCGGGGAGGGATGTGTCGTCTCCTGGTTCTGTATCTTGCTAGGTGTCGGGGAGGGATGTGTCGTCTCCTGGTTCTGTATCTTGCTAGGTGTCGGGGAGGGATGTGTCGTCTCCTGGTTCTGTATCTTGCTAGGTGTCGGGGAGGGATGTGTCGTCTCCTGGTTCTGTATCTTGCTAGGTGTCGGGGAGGGATGTGTCGTCTCCTGGTTCTGTATCTTGCTAGGTGTCGGGGAGGGATGTGTCGTCTCCTGGTTCTGTATCTTGCTAGGTGTCGGGGAGGGATGTGTTGTCTCCTGGTTCTGTATCTTGCTAGGTGTCGGGGAGGGATGTGTCGTCTCCTGGTTCTGTATCTTACTAGGTGTCGGTATGTCGTCTTCTGGTTCTGTATTGAAGATTGAGAATGCGGGAGGGGAACCCTCTGATAGATTAGCCCTAAAACATGATATTTCCCAGTCATATAGAGAATAAAAAAATGTGTTTTTTTTTCTTGGCAAATACTTGTAGACTTCTGGAGCCAGACTGACAAATTCAGGAGCTTTATATAAAGCGATCCAGGAAGTTGCGGTGTGTGTGCACGTGAGGGGTGTGTGCACGTGAGAGGTGTGTGCGTGCACGTGAGGGGGGGTGCATGTGAGGTGTGTGTGTGTGAGGGGTGTGTGTGTGTGCATGTGAGGGTGTGTGTGCATGTGAGGGTGTGTGTGTGAGTTATGTGTGTGTGCATGTGAGGTATGTGTGTGTGCATGTGAGGTATGTGTGTGTGTGTGTGTGCATGTGAGGTATGTGTGTGTGCATGTGAGGTATGTGTGTGTGTGTGTGCATGTGAGGTATGTGTGTGTGTGTGTGCATGTGAGGTATGTGTGTGTGTGTGTGTGCATGTGAGGGGTGTGTGTGTGCATGTGAGGGGTGTGTGTGTGCATGTGTGGGAGGGGTGTGTGTGTGCATGTGTGGGAGGGGTGTGTGTGTGTGCATGTGAGGGGTGTGTGTGTGTGTGTGTGTGTGCATGTGAGGGGTGTGTGTGTGTGTGTGTGCATGTGAGGGGTGTGTGTGTGTGTGTGCATGTGAGGGGTGTGTGTGTGTGCATGTGAGGGGTGTGTGTGTGTGTGTGTGTGTGTGCATGTGAGGTATGTGTGTGTGTGCGTGTGAGGGGTGTGTGCATGTGAGGTGTGTGTGTGTGCATGTGAGGTATGTGTGTGTGTGTGTGTGTGTGCATGTGAGGGGTGTGTGCATGTGAGGTGTGTGTGTGTGCGTGTGAGGGGTGTGTGCATGTGAGGTGTGTGTGTGTGTGTGCGTGCGTGTGAGGGGTGTGTGCATGTGAGGTGTGTGTGTGTGTGTGTGTGCATGTGAGGGGTGTGTGTGCATGTGAGGGGTGTGTGTGTGTGTGTGTGTGCATGTGAGGGGTGTGTGTGTGGGTGTGTGTGTGTGCATGTGAGGGGTGTGTGTGTGCATGTGAGGGGTGTGTGTGCATGAGAGGGGTGTGTGTGTGTGTGTAGTTATGCGTGTGTGGTGAGTTGTATTATAGCCCCCTGCTGCCCTCCTGGGCTGTAGAGAGATGTTTAACACTCATTCCCAATGCTGTGACTTGGTTTTCCCGTTGTTTGTGATGCAGACTGCCTTTTATTACAGGTTTATTTGTCAGCCGTTGTTTCTTTCTGGAAATATAACTCAAGTTATAAGAGTTCTGGACATTCAGATTTTCTCTCAAGCTCTGATTGGTGAACATACCACGCAGGGGGTGTGCTTTTTGGTCCTAACCCTTGGACTTAGTGCAATAATGCTAAAATATTCTATTCTAGCCTTCGCCCCAGGGGTAGCCCTGCTGAATAGCCCCCCCCCCCCCCCTTCCTCACTCTGCAGAAATACATTATATGTGCATTTGGATGTTGTATAATCTACAGTAACAAACCCCAGGAGCTTCACTGCTAAAAATATCACTGCTGGTACAGTTACCGGCTTACACATTACTTAAATGTGTGTGTTCCCTATTCCTTTCATTTGTTTACTTCGGAGCAGACTGTCTTTGTTTTTATTTTATTATGATGTTCTACATGACTGGAAATATAACAGTATGTCCTGGTCTGTGTCTGCCTTCTCTCCACAAACTACTCTAACTTGATGTCATTGTATGAGAGGAAGTCAGTGACTGCACGGAAACCAAGCTCCAGCTTTATCACCTTGCCACAGGACAGGACCGGTGTATTATAAGTTGTATGATGCTAATTAAACCAATGGATTCTGTGGATTAATGTTATAGAGTGATAATAACCTGATAATAATGGACTGACATATAAGGTATACGTAGGTTTGACTCTGGGGGCAGCATTTAGCAGGACTCACTCCCCACTCACATCACCTATATTCAGGGTGATCCTACCAATTTCGGATCCCTGCTCCCTTCTTGTCCACACGGGAAGAGAAGGTAGGCGAGCCTCTGCTATGATTGGCTGAGCACACGCTGACCGCATAGGTCAGATTAAATGCGCCGGTATTCCATTTTAATACGGTCACATGACCATTTCTTAACTGTATATATACCGGGCTGAGATTTCTGACAGTAAAGCATTGTCGCTGTTTGATACTCTGTTAGTACACAGGGTGGATAATGTGTAGGTTGGATAGTAGGAATATCATTGGTTCTGCACATTCGCCCATACTTTGCACTCTTATTAACCCTTTGGATGTCTGGCTTTGAGTGGGTCGTGGATGTACGGGAAGAGACAGGATGAGAGTAACAGCAGATCCTTTCTCGTATTAATTCACCCAGCCGTGTGAAATCCTGGGAATAAGAGAATAAATCTGTCTAATGAGTTTATACTGCCAGCTGGCAGAGTCATGCCAATACCAGCTCCGCACCAACCAGACCTCTGTGAGCTCTCCTGGCTCTCGGAAGGAGGGAGAATCTGTCCGTCTGCTCGGGAGGCAGCTACCGACAGATCATTAGCCTCCCAACGCTCCACCAAGAGGAGGGAGATACAGAACTTACAGCCTAGCTGGCATGGCTCCAGCCATTACCATCGACCCTACAGTTCAAACCAGTGAAAGAGCGGCGGTCCCTGCATAGCAGAACTGCAGGGGCAACTGTATGTAAGAAATGAAAGATTGCATCGAGGGTTGGTATTTTAAATAGAAATACAAATCATCAAGCCCTCTTTGCTTTGTATATCATTTGCTCTGTATAGCTCCATCAGGGAGGGATATGTCGTTTGGACTCTTTGCTCTGTATAGCTCTATCAGGGGGTGGACATGTTATTTATAATCTTTGCTCTGTATAGCTCTATCAGGGGGCGGACATGTTATTTATAATCTTTGCTCTGTATAGCTCTATCAGGGGGTGGACATGTTGTTTATAATCTTTGCTCTGTATAGCTCTATCAGGGGGCGGACATGTTATTTATAATCTTTGCTCTGTATAGCTCTATCAGGGGGTGGACATGTTGTTTATAATCTTTGCTCTGTATAGCTCTATCAGGGGGAGGACATGTTGTTTATAATCTTTGCTCTGTATAGCTTTATCAGGGGGAGGACATGTTGTTTAGAATCTTTGCTCTGTATAGCTCTATCAGGGGGTGGACATGTTGTTTATAATCTTTGCTCTGTATAGCTCTATCAGGGGGAGGACATGTTGTTTATAATCTTTGCTCTGTATAGCTCTATCAGGGGGAGGACATGTTGTTTATAATCTTTGCTCTGTATAGCTCTATCAGGGGGTGGACATGTTATTTATAATCTTTGCTCTGTATAGCTCTATCAGGGGGTGGACATGTTGTTTAGAATCTTTGCTCTCTATAGCTCTATCAGGGGGTGGACATGTTATTTATAATCTTTGCTCTGTATAGCTCTATCAGGGGGAGGACATGTTTAGAATATTTGCTCTTTATAGCTCTAGAAGGGGGTGGACATGTTGATTAGAATATTTGCTCTGTATAGCTCTATCGGGGTGGACATGTTGTTTAGAATATTTGCTCTGTATAGCTCTATCAGGGGGTGGACATGTTGGTTAGAATATTTGCTCTGTATAGCTCTATCAGGGGGCGGACATGTTGTGTATAATCTTTGCTCTGTATAGCTCTAAACATATCTGCCCCCTGATTAAGCCCTCTCTGCGTCTCTAGCTCTATCGGGGGGCATCGGATATTCCTATATCTGATGCAGGATTCTAAACATGTCTGCCCCCTGATTGAGCCCTCTCTGCGTCTCTAGCTCTATCAGGGGGCATCGGATATTCCTATATCTGATGCAGGATTCTAAACATGTCTGCCCCCTGATTGAGCCCTCTCTGTGTGTCTAGCTCTATCAGGGGGCATTGGATATTCCTATATCTGATGCAGGATTCTAAACATGTCTGCCCCCTGATTGAGCCCTCTCTGCTTGTCTAGCTCCATCAGGCACTTTTTTTATATTCTTTCATAAAAGCATTTATATTTAAAATGTCTGTCCTTGATGCGATCTCTCTAGTTACTTTGCTCACAGCTGTCATTTGAGTATTTCTCTGCCCATCACTATCAGCCACCCTACTCATCCCATAATTTCTGTTGCCAAAGTAAAAACCTCTCGGTTAAAGTGCCTTATGTATGCCTAAGATCATAGCATTTACTAATTGACTGTGATGCTGTAGGCAGATGTTGAGTGGCAGCTCAGCGTTCTCTGAGTGCCAGAGGTTCTCCATCACTGGTCTAGTGTCTAGTCATCTTAATGGCAGGGAACCCTTTACTTTACCAGCTTCCAACATCTGAAACTGTCACTCACAGCGTCTCCACTGGGTCCAGCACTGGACACATCAGGGATGGCTGAATAAGATGATAAAGTATACAGACAGTGTATATTCTGATGGGAAACGCACCCAGGCTGCAGCTAATGAGCAATTAATATCCGAGGTTTCATGTCATGCAAGATCTAGCAGGAATCCTGATCCTGGGATTGCCGCCCCCCCTGTAATATTATTATAATCATTCCTGAATCCAATCTGTGAGACCTTCACTGTCCTTGACACGCCGGGCAGGCCGAGGAGATGATGTGTGTCACGTATGATGACAGCCAAGGACAAAAAGATAACATGGAGGCCGAATAGACCAATTTCCAGCTGCCCCTTTCCCGATAAGAGGATTAATTCACATGATAGGCCGCAGGTGAATAGAGCTGGCGAGCTAGCTGGGATAATATGTGCGAAGGAGAGCGCCAGAACGCTGGATTCAAAGTCAGACAAGATTATTTTTATCAGTTAACCAAATTCTATTTTATGGGTAGAACTATATATCCACAATGTATGACTGCGCCTGAGCTACATATCCATAAACCTTTAGTTCACCACGCCGGATCTACATATCTATAACCATATAGCTCACCATGCCGGATCTTCATAACCATATAGCTCACTACACCGGATCTACATATTCACCACGCCGGATCTACATATCTATAACCATATAGCTCACCCCGCCAAATCTTCATAACCATATAGCTCACTACACCGGATCTACATATCCATAAACCTTTAGTTCACCACACCAGATCTACATATCTATAACCATATAGCTCACCACACCGGATCTACATATCTATAAACCTTTAGTTCACCACGCCGGATCTACATATCTATAACCATATAGCTCACCATGCCGGATTTTCATAACCATATAGCTTACTACACCGGATCTACATATCCATAAACCTTTAGTTCACCACACCAGATCCACATATCTATAAAAATATAGCTCACCATGCCGGATATTCATAACTATAACTATATGGCTCACTACACCGGATTTACATAACCATATAGCTCACCATGCCAGATCTACATATCCATAACCATATAGCTCACCACGCCAGATCTTCATAACCATATAGCTCACCACGCTGGATCTTCATAACCATATAGCTCACCGCGCCGGATCTTCATAACCATATAGCTCCCCGCGCCGGATCTACATATCCATAAGCATATAGCTCACCATGGCTGATCTTCATAACCATATAGCTCACCACGCTGGATCTTCATAACCATATAGCTCACCACACCGGATCTACATATCCATAAGCATATAGCTCCCCATGCCAGATCTTCATAACCATGTAGCTCACCATGCCAGATCTTCATAACCAAATAGCTCCCCATGCCAGATCTTCATAACCAAATAGCTCCCCATGCCAGATCTTCATAACCAAATAGCTCCCCATGCCAGATCTTCATAACCAAATAGCTCCCCATGCCAGATCTTCATAACCAAATAGCTCCCCATACCAGATCTTCATAACCATATAGCTCCCAATGCCAGATCTTCATAACCATATAGCTCCCCATGCCAGATCTTCATAACCAAATACCTCCCAGGGAAACGTCAGCACCGCGTCCTGCTGACCCCATAACACCGCGTTTTCCAGGGAAACGTCAGCACCGCGTCCTGCTGACCCCATAACACTGCGTTTTACAAGGAAACGTCAGCATCGCGTCCTGCTGACCCCATAACACCGCGTTTTACAGGGAAACGTCAGCACCGCGTCCTGCTGACCCCATAACACCGCGTTTTCCAGGGAAACGTCAGCACCGCGTCCTGCTGACCCCATAACACCGCGTTTTCCAGGGAAACGTCAGCACCGCGTCCTGCTGACCCCGTAACACCGCGTTTTACAGGGAAACGTCAGCCCCGCGGCCAACTAACACTGTAACACCGCGTTTTCCAGGGAAACGTCAGCACCGCGTCCTGCTGACCCCATAACACCGCGTTTTCCAGGGAAACGTCAGCACCGCGTCCTGCTGACCCCGTAACACCGCGTTTTACAGGGAAACGTCAGCCCCGCGGCCAACTAACACTGTAACACCGCGTTTTCCAGGGAAACGTCAGCACCGCGTCCTGCTGACCCCGTAACACCGCGTTTCAGATTCTCTTTATTCTGTTTGTGTAGAAGTTGCTGCTGGGTGGGGTTTGAGCTATTAAAGGTGGTTGTATAGGGTGCTTCATATGCAGCATCTGTAAACCTGCAAATAAAACAATATGTTCAGGGGATTAACATAAAAACAATGTTGGTGCTCGGAGAGAAAGATGCTGCATGGGGGTGTGCCAGGAGTGATACCCCTTGCCCTGCAGCATCGCATGAGTGGTCATCGCTGGCTCTTTCTTCGCTGGACAGTTCATTGCGGGATCGCTGAAGGTGAGTATTATTAGGGTTGGGGGGTTAATGTTGGTATTGGGGTTCAGGGGTAATGTTAGTATTAGTGTTTGGGTTGGGGGGTTAATGTTGGTATTGGGGTTCAGGGGTAATGTTAGTATTAGTGTTTGGGTTGGGGTGGTTAATGTTTTATTAGGGTTCAGGGGTAGTGTTTGTATTAGTGTTTGGGTTGGGGGGGTTAATGTTGGTATTGGGGTTCAGGGGTAGGGTAGTATTAGTGTTTGGGTTGGGGGGTTAATGTTGGTATTAGGGTTCAGGGGTAGTATTAGGGTTTGGGTTGGGGGGGTTAATGTTGGTATTAGGGTTCAGGGGTAGTATTAGGGTTTGGGTTGGGGGGGTTAATGTTGGTATTCGGGTTCAGGGGTAGTGTTAGTATTAGTGTTTTGGTTGGGGGGGTTACTGTTGGTATTAGGGTTCAGGGGTAGTGTTAGTATTAGTGTTTGGGTTGGGGGGTTAATGTTGGTATTAGGGTTCAGGGGTAGTGTTAGTATTAGTGTTTGGGTTGGGTGGTTAATGTTGGTATTGGGGTTCAGGGGTAGTATTAGTGTTTGGGTTGGGGGGTTAATGTTGGTATTAGGGTTCAGGGGTAGTATTCGTGTTTGGGTTGCGTGGTTAATGTTGGTATTAGGGTTCATGGGTAGTATTAGTGTTTGGGTTGGGGGGGTTAATGTTGGTATTAGGGTTCAGGGGTAGTGTTAGTGTTTGGGTTGGGGGGTTAATGTTGGTATTAGGGTTCAGGGGTAATGTTAGTATTAGTGTTTGGGTTGGGGGGGTTAATGTTGGTATTAGGGTTCAGGGGTAGTATTAGGGTTTGGGTTGGGGGGTTAATGTTGGTATTAGGGTTCAGGGGTAGTATTAGTGTTTGGGTTGGAGGGTTAATGTTGGTATTAGGGTTCAGGGGTAGTATTAGTGTTTGGGTTGGGGGGTTAATGTTGGTATTAGGGTTCAGGGGTAGTGTTAGTATTAGTGTTTGGGTTGGGGGGGTTAATGTTGGTATTAGGGTTCAGGGGTAGTGTTAGGGTTTTGGTTGGGGGGGTTACTGTTGGTATTAGGGTTCAGGGGTAGTGTTAGTATTAGTGTTGGGGTTGGGGGGTTAATGTTGGTATTAGGGTTCAGGGGTAGTGTTAGTATTAGTGTTTGGGTTGGGTGGTTAATGTTGGTATTGGTGTTCAGGGGTAGTATTAGTGTTTGGGTTGGGGGGTTAATGTTGGTATTAGGGTTCAGGGGTAGTATTAGTGTTTGGGTTGGGTGGTTAATGTTGGTATTAAGGTTCAGGGGTAGTATTAGTGTTTGGGTTGGGGGGGTTAATGTTGGTATTAGGGTTCAGGGGTAGTGTTAGTGTTTGGGTTGGGGGGGTTAATGTTGGTATTAGGGTTCAGGGGTAATGTTAGTATTAGTGTTTGGGTTGGGGGGGTTAATGTTGGTATTAGGGTTCAGGGGTAGTATTAGGGTTTGGGTTGGGGGGGTTAATGTTGGTATTAGGGTTCAGGGGTAGTGTTAGTATTAGTGTTTGGGTTGGGGGGTTAATGTTGGTATTAGGGTTCAGGGGTAATGTTAGTATTAGTGTTTGGGTTTTGGGGTTAATGTTGGTATTAGGGTTCAGGGGTAGTGCTAGTGTTTGGGTTGGGGGGGTTAATGTTGATATTAGGGTTCAGGGGTAGTATTAGTGTTTGGGTTGGGGGTTAATGTTGGTATTAGGGTTCGGGGTAGTATTAGTGTTTGGGTTGGGGGGGTTAATGTTGGTATTAAGGTTCAGGGGTAGTGTTAGTGTTTGGGTTGGAGGGGGTTAATGTTGGTATTAGGATTCAGGGGTAGTGTTAGTATTAGTGTTTGGATTGGGGGGGTTAATGTTGGTATTAGGGTTCAGGGGTAGTGTTAGTGTTTGGGTTGGGGGGGTTAATGTTGGTATTAGGGTTCAGGGGTAGTGTTAGTATTAGTGTTTGGGTTGGGGTTGGGGGGTTAATGTTGGTATTAGGGTTCAGGGGTAGTGTTAGTATTAGTGTTTGGGTTGGGTGGTTAATGTTGGTATTGGGGTTCAGGGGTAGTATTAGTGTTTGGGTTGGGGGGGGGTTAATGTTGGTATTAGGGTTCAGGGGTAGTGTTAGGGTTTTGGTTGGGGGGGGGTTACTGTTGGTATTAGGGTTCAGGGGTAGTGTTAGGGTTTTGGTTGGGGGGGGGGTTACTGTAGGTATTAGGGTTCAGGGGTAGTGTTAGTGTTTGGGTTGGGGGGTTAATGTTGGTATTAGGGTTCAGGGGTAGTGTTAGTATTAGTGTTTGGGTTGGGTGGTTAATGTTGGTATTGGGGTTCAGGGGTAGTATTAGTGTTTGGGTTGGGGGGTTAATGTTGGTATTAGGGTTCAGGGGTAGTGTTAGTATTAGTGTTTGGGTTCGGGGGGTTAATGTTGGTATTAGGGTTCAGGGGTAGTGTTAGTATTAGTGTTTGGGTTGGGGGTTACTGTTGGTATTAGGGTTCAGGGGTAGTATTAGTGTTTGTGTTGGGGGGGTTAATGTTGGTATTAGGGTTCAGGGGTAGTATTAGTGTTTGGGTTGGGGGGGTTAATGTTGGTATTAGGGTTCAGGGGTAGTATTAGTGTTTGGGTTGGGGGGGTTAATGTTGGTATTAGTGTTCAGGGGTAGTATTAGTGTTTGGGTTGGGGGGTTAATGTTGGTATTAGGGTTCAGGGGTAGTGTAAGTGTTTGGGTTGGGGGGTTAATGTTGGTATTAGGGTTCAGGGGTAGTATTAGTGTTTGGGTTGGGGGGGTTAATGTTGGTATTAGGGTTCAGGGGTAGTGTTAGTATTAGTGTTTGGGTTGGGGGGGTTACTGTTGGTATTAGGGTTCCGGAGTAGTGTTAGTGTTTGGGTTGGGGGGTTAATGTTGGTATTAGGGTTCAGGAGTAGTATTAGTGTTTGGGTTGGGGGGTTAATGTTGGTATTAGGGTTCAGGGGTAGTGTTAGTGTTTGGGTTGGGGTGGTTAATGTTGGTATTAGGGTTCAGGGGTAGTGTTAGTATTAGTGTTTGGGTTTGGGGGGGTTACTGTTGGTATTAGGGTTCAGGGGTAGTGTTAGTGTTTGGGTTGGGGGGGTTAATGTTGGTATTAGGGTTCAGGGGTAGTGTTAGTGTTTGGGTTGGGGGGGTTAATGTTGGTATTAGGGTTCAGGGGTAGTGTTAGTATTAGTGTTTGGGGGGTTAATGTTGATATTAGGGTTCAGGGGTAGTGTTAGTGTTTGGGTTGGGGGGGTTACTGTTGGTATTAGGGTTCAGGGGTAGTATTAGTGTTAGTGTTTGGGTTGGGGGGGTTAATGTTGGTATTAGGGTTCAGGGGTAGTGTTAGTGTTTGGGTTGGAGGGGGTTAATGTTGGTATTAGGGTTCAGGGGGAGTATTAGTGTTTGGGTTGGGGGGGGTTAATGTTGGTATTAGGGTTCAGGGGTAGTGTTAGGGTTTTGGTTGGGGGGAGTACTGTTGGTATTAGGGTTCAGGGGTAGTGTTAGTATTAGTGTTTGGGTTGGGATTGGGGGGTTAATGTTGGTATTAGGGTTCAGGGGTAGTGTTCGTATTAGTGTTTGGGTTGGGTGGTTAATGTTGGTATTAGGGTTCAAGGGTAGTGTTAGTATTAGTGTTTGGGTTTTAGGGTTAATGTTGGTATTAGGGTTCAGGGGTAGTGTTAGTATTAGTGTTTGGGTTGGGGGGTTTAATGTTGGTATTAGGGTTCAGGGGTAGTGTTAGGGTTTTGGTTGGGGGGGTTACTGTTGGTATTATGGTTCAGGGGTAGTGTTAGTATTAGTGTTTGGGTTGGGTGGTTAATGTTGGTATTGGGGTTCAGGGGTAGTGTTAGTGTTTGGGTTGGGGGTTAATGTTGGTATTAGGGTTCAGGGGTAGTGTTAGTGTTTGGGTTAGGGTGGTTAATGTTGGTATTAGGGTTCAGGGGTAGTGTTAGTGTTTGGGTTTGGGGGGGTTACTGTTGGTATTAGGGTTCAGGGGTAGTGTTAGTGTTTGGGTTGGGGGGGTTAATGTTGGTATTAGGGTTCAGGGGTAGTGTTAGTATTAGTGTTTGGGTTTGGGGGGGTTAATGTTGGTATTAGGGTTCAGGGGTAGTGTTAGTGTTTGGGTTGGGGGGGTTACTGGTGGTATTAGGGTTCAGGGGTAGTATTAGTGTTAGTGTTTGAGTTGGGGGGGTTAATGTTGGTATTAGGGTTCAGGGGTAGTGTTAGTGTTTGGGTTGGAGGGGGTTAATGTTGGTATTAGGGTTCAGGGGGAGTATTAGTGTTTGGGTTGGGGGGGGGGGGTTAATGTTGGTATTAGGGTTCAGGGGTAGTGTTAGGGTTTTGGTTGGGGGGAGTACTGTTGGTATTAGGGTTCAGGGGTAGTGTTAGTATTAGTGTTTGGGTTGGGGTTGGGGGGGTTAATGTTGGTATTAGGGTTCAGGGGTAGTGTTAGTATTAGTGTTTGGGTTGGGTGGTTAATGTTGGTATTAGGGTTCAAGGGTAGTGTTAGTATTAGTGTTTGGGTTGGGGGGTTAATGTTGGTATTAGGGTTCAGGGGTAGTGTTAGTATTAGTGTTTGGGTTGGGGTTGGGGGTTAATGTTGGTATTAGGGTTCAGGGGTAGTGTTAGTGTTTGGGTTGGGTGGTTAATGTTGGTATTGGGGTTCAGGGGTAGTATTAGTGTTTGGGTTGGGGGGTTAATGTTGGTATTAGGGTTCAGGGGTAGTATTAGTGTTTGGGTTGGGGGGGTTAATGTTGGTATTAGGGTTCAGGGGTAGTGTTAGTGTTTGGGTTGGGGGGGTTAATGTTGGTATTAGGGTTCAGGGGTAGTGTTAGTGTTTGGGTTGGGGGGGTTAATGTTGGTATTAGCGTTCAGGGGTAATGTTAGTATTAGTGTTTGGATTGGGGGGGTTAATGTTGGTATTAGGGTTCAGGGGTAGTATTAGGGTTTGGGTTGGGGGGGTTAATGTTGGTATTAGGGTTCAGGGGTAGTGTTAGTATTAGTGTTTGGGTTGGGGGGTTAATGTTGGTATTAGGGTTCAGGGGTAGTGTTAGTATTAGTGTTTGGGTTGGGTGGTTAATGTTGGTATTGGGGTTCAGGGGTAGTATTAGTGTTTGGGTTGGGGGGTTAATGTTGGTATTAGGGTTCAGGGGTAGTATTAGTGTTTGGGTTGGGTGGTTAATGTTGGTATTAGGGTTCAGGGGTAGTATTAGTGTTTGGGTTGGGGGGGTTAATGTTGGTATTAGGGTTCAGGGGTAGTGTTAGTGTTTGGGTTGGGGGGTTAATGTTGGTATTAGGGTTCAGGGGTAGTGTTAGTATTAGTGTTTGGGTTGGGGGGTTAATGTTGGTATTAGGGTTCAGGGGTAATGTTAGTATTAGTGTTTGGGTTTTGGGGTTAATGTTGGTATTAGGGTTCAGGGGTAGTGCTAGTGTTTGGGTTGGGGGGGTTAATGTTGATATTAGGGTTCAGGGGTAGTATTAGTGTTTGGGTTGGGGGTTAATGTTGGTATTAGGGTTCGGGGTAGTATTAGTGTTTGGGTTGGGGGGGTTAATGTTGGTATTAAGGTTCAGGGGTAGTGTTAGTGTTTGGGTTGGAGGGGGTTAATGTTGGTATTAGGATTCAGGGGTAGTGTTAGTATTAGTGTTTGGATTGGGGGGGTTAATGTTGGTATTAGGGTTCAGGGGTAGTGTTAGTGTTTGGGTTGGGGGGGTTAATGTTGGTATTAGGGTTCAGGGGTAGTGTTAGGGTTTGGGTTGGGGGGGTTAATGTTGGTATTAGGGTTCAGGGGTAGTGTTAGTATTAGTGTTTGGGTTGGGGGGTTAATGTTGGTATTAGGGTTCAGGGGTAGTGTTAGTATTAGTGTTTGGGTTGGGTGGTTAATGTTGGTATTGGGGTTCAGGGGTAGTATTAGTGTTTGGGTTGGGGGGTTAATGTTGGTATTAGGGTTCAGGGGTAGTATTAGTGTTTGGGTTGGGTGGTTAATGTTGGTATTAGGGTTCAGGGGTAGTATTAGTGTTTGGGTTGGGGGGGTTAATGTTGGTATTAGGGTTCAGGGGTAGTGTTAGTGTTTGGGTTGGGGGGTTAATGTTGGTATTAGGGTTCAGGGGTAGTGTTAGTATTAGTGTTTGGGTTGGGGGGTTAATGTTGGTATTAGGGTTCAGGGGTAATGTTAGTATTAGTGTTTGGGTTTTGGGGTTAATGTTGGTATTAGGGTTCAGGGGTAGTGCTAGTGTTTGGGTTGGGGGGGTTAATGTTGATATTAGGGTTCAGGGGTAGTATTAGTGTTTGGGTTGGGGGTTAATGTTGGTATTAGGGTTCGGGGTAGTATTAGTGTTTGGGTTGGGGGGGTTAATGTTGGTATTAAGGTTCAGGGGTAGTGTTAGTGTTTGGGTTGGAGGGGGTTAATGTTGGTATTAGGATTCAGGGGTAGTGTTAGTATTAGTGTTTGGATTGGGGGGGTTAATGTTGGTATTAGGGTTCAGGGGTAGTGTTAGTGTTTGGGTTGGGGGGGTTAATGTTGGTATTAGGGTTCAGGGGTAGTGTTAGTATTAGTGTTTGGGTTGGGTGGTTAATGTTGGTATTGGGGTTCAGGGGTAGTATTAGTGTTTGGGTTGGGGGGGGGTTAATGTTGGTATTAGGGTTCAGGGGTAGTGTTAGGGTTTTGGTTGGGGGGGGGTTACTGTTGGTATTAGGGTTCAGGGGTAGTGTTAGGGTTTTGGTTGGGGGGGGTTACTGTAGGTATTAGGGTTCAGGGGTAGTGTTAGTGTTTGGGTTGGGGGGTTAATGTTGGTATTAGGGTTCAGGGGTAGTGTTAGTATTAGTGTTTGGGTTGGGTGGTTAATGTTGGTATTGGGGTTCAGGGGTAGTATTAGTGTTTGGGTTGGGGGGTTAATGTTGGTATTAGGGTTCAGGGGTAGTGTTAGTATTAGTGTTTGGGTTCGGGGGGTTAATGTTGGTATTAGGGTTCAGGGGTAGTGTTAGTATTAGTGTTTGGGTTGGGGGTTACTGTTGGTATTAGGGTTCAGGGGTAGTATTAGTGTTTGTGTTGGGGGGGTTAATGTTGGTATTAGGGTTCAGGGGTAGTATTAGTGTTTGGGTTGGGGGGGTTAATGTTGGTATTAGGGTTCAGGGGTAGTATTAGTGTTTGGGTTGGGGGGGTTAATGTTGGTATTAGGGTTCAGGGGTAGTATTAGTGTTTGGGTTGGGGGGGTTAATGTTGGTATTAGTGTTCAGGGGTAGTATTAGTGTTTGGGTTGGGGGGTTAATGTTGGTATTAGGGTTCAGGGGTAGTGTAAGTGTTTGGGTTGGGGGGTTAATGTTGGTATTAGGGTTCAGGGGTAGTATTAGTGTTTGGGTTGGGGGGGTTAATGTTGGTATTAGGGTTCAGGGGTAGTGTTAGTATTAGTGTTTGGGTTTGGGGGGTTACTGTTGGTATTAGGGTTCCGGAGTAGTGTTAGTGTTTGGGTTGGGGGGTTAATGTTGGTATTAGGGTTCAGGAGTAGTATTAGTGTTTGGGTTGGGGGGTTAATGTTGGTATTAGGGTTCAGGGGTAGTGTTAGTGTTTGGGTTGGGGTGGTTAATGTTGGTATTAGGGTTCAGGGGTAGTGTTAGTATTAGTGTTTGGGTTTGGGGGGGTTACTGTTGGAATTAGGGTTCAGGGGTAGTGTTAGTGTTTGGGTTGGGGGGGTTAATGTTGGTATTAGGGTTCAGGGGTAGTGTTAGTGTTTGGGTTGGGGGGGTTACTGTTGGTATTAGGGTTCAGGGGTAGTATTAGTGTTAGTGTTTGGGTTGGGGGGGTTAATGTTGGTATTAGGGTTCAGGGGTAGTATTAGTGTTTGGGTTGGGGGGGGTTAATGTTGGTATTAGGGTTCAGGGGTAGTGTTAGGGTTTTGGTTAGGGGGAGTACTGTTGGTATTAGGGTTCAGGGGTAGTGTTAGTATTAGTGTTTGGGTTGGGGTTGGGGGGTTAATGTTGGTATTAGGGTTCAGGGGTAGTGTTAGTATTAGTGTTTGGGTTGGGTGGTTAATGTTGGTATTAGGGTTCTAGGGTAGTGTTAGTATTAGTGTTTGGGTTTTGGGGTTAATGTTGGTATTAGGGTTCAGGGGTAGTGTTAGTATTAGTGTTTGGGTTGGGGGGGGTTAATGTTGGTATTAGGGTTCAGGGGTAGTGTTAGGGTTTTGGTTGGGGGGGTTACTGTTGGTATTATGGTTCAGGGGTAGTGTTAGTATTAGTGTTTGGGTTGGGTGGTTAATGTTGGTATTGGGGTTCAGGGGTAGTGTTAGTGTTTGGGTTGGGGGGTTAATGTTGGTATTAGGGTTCAGGGGTAGTGTTAGTGTTTGGGTTAGGGTGGTTAATGTTGGTATTAGGGTTCAGTGGTAGTGTTAGTGTTTGGGTTTGGGGGGGTTACTGTTGGTATTAGGGTTCAGGGGTAGTGTTAGTGTTTGGGTTGGGGGGGTTAATGTTGGTATTAGGGTTCAGGGGTAGTGTTAGTGTTTGGGTTGGGGGGGTTAATGTTGGTATTAGGGTTCAGGGGTAGTGTTAGTATTAGTGTTTGGGTTTGGGGGGGTTAATGTTGGTATTGGGGTTCAGGGGTAGTATTAGTGTTAGTGTTTGAGTTGGGGGGGTTAATGTTGGTATTAGGGTTCAGGGGTAGTGTTAGTGTTTGGGTTGGAGGGGGTTAATGTTGGTATTAGGGTTCAGGGGGAGTATTAGTGTTTGGGTTGGGGGGGGGTTAATGTTGGTATTAGGGTTCAGGGGTAGTGTTCGGGTTTTGGTTGGGGGGAGTACTGTTGGTATTAGGGTTCAGGGGTAGTGTTAGTATTAGTGTTTGGGTTGGGGTTGGGGGGGTTAATGTTGGTATTAGGGTTCAGGGGTAGTGTTAGTATTAGTGTTTGGGTTGGGTGGTTAATGTTGGTATTAGGGTTCAAGGGTAGTGTTAGTATTAGTGTTTGGGTTTTGGGGTTAATGTTGGTATTAGGGTTCAGGGGTAGTGTTAGTATTAGTGTTTGGGTTGGGGGGGTTAATGTTGGTATTAGGGTTCAGGGGTAGTGTTAGGGTTTTGGTTGGGGGGGGTTACTGTTGGTATTAGGGTTCAGGGGTAGTGTTAGTATTAGTGTTTGGGTTGGGTGGTTAATGTTGGTATTGGGGTTCAGGGGTAGTATTAGTGTTTGGGTTGGGGGGTTAATGTTGGTATTAGGGTTCAGGGGTAGTGTTAGTATTAGTGTTTGGGTTTTGGGGTTAATGATGGTATTGGGGTTCAGGGGTAGTGTTAGTGTTTGGGTTGGGGGGTTAATGTTGGTATTAGGGTTCAAGGGTAGTGTTAGTATTAGTGTTTGGGTTGGGGGGTTAATGTTGGTATTAGGGTTCAGGGGTAGTGTTAGTATTAGTGTTTGGGTTGGTGGATTACTGTTGGTATTAGGGTTCAGGGGTAGTATTAGTGTTTGGGTTGGGGGGGTTAATGTTGGTATTAGGGTTCAGGGGTAGTGTTAGTGTTTGGGTTGGGGGGTTAATGTTGGTATTAGGATTCAGGGGTAGTATTAGTATTAGTGTTTGGGTTGGGGGGGTTAATGTTGGTATCAGGGTTCAGGGGTAGTATTAGTGTTTGGGTTGGGGGGGGGTAATGTTGGTATTAGGGTTCAGGGGTAGTATTAGTGTTTGGGTTGGGGGGTTAATGATGGTATTAGGGTTCAGGGGTAGTGTTAGTGTTTGGGTTGGGGGGTTAATGTTGGTATTAGGGTTCAGGGGTAGTGTTAGTATTAGTGTTTGGGTTTTGGGGTTAATGATGGTATTAGGGTTCAGGGGTAGTGTTAGTGTTTGGGTTGGGTGGACAATGTTGGTATTAGGGTTCAGGGGTAGTGTTAGTATTAGTGTTTGGGTTGGGGGGTTAATGTTGGTATTAGGGTTCAGGGGTAGTATTAGTGTTTGGGTTGGGGGGTTAATGTTGGTATTAGGGTTCAGGGGTAATTTTTAGTATTAGTGTTTGGGTTGGGCGGGTTACTGTTGGTATTAGGGTTCAGGGGTAGGGTTAGTATTAGTGTTTGAGTTGGGGTGGTTAATGTTGGTATTAAGGTTCAGGGGTAATGTTAGTATTAGTGTTTGGGTTGGGCGGGTTACTGTTGGTATTAGGGTTCAGCAGTAGTGTTAGTGTTTGGGTTGGGGGGTTAATGTTGGTATTAGGGTTCACGGGTAGTATTAGTGTTTGGGTTGGGGGGGTTAATGTTGGTATTAGGGTTCAGGGGTAGTGTTAGTATTAGTGTTTGGGTTGGGGGGGTTAATGTTGGTATTAGGGTTCAGGGGTAGTGTTAGTATTAGTGTTTGGGTTGGGGGGGTTAATGTTGGTATTAGGGTTCAGGGGTAGTATTAGTGTTTGGGTTGGGGGGTTAATGTTGGTATTAGGGTTCAGGGGTAGTATAAGTGTTTGGGTTGGGGGGGTTTATGTTGGTATTAGGGTTCAGGGGTAGTGTTAGTGTTTGGGTTGGGGTGGTTAATGTTGGTATTAGGGTTCAGGGGTAGTGTTAGTATTAGTGTTTGGGTTGGGGGGGGTTAATGTTGGTATTAGGGTTCAGGGGTAGTGTTAGTGTTTGGGTTGGGGGGGTTAATGTTGGTATTAGGGTTCAGGTGTAGTGTTAGTATTAGTGTTTGGGTTGGGGGGGTTAATGTTGGTATTAGGGTTCAAGGGTAGTGTTAGTATTAGTGTTTGGGTTGGGGGGGTTAATGTTGGTATTAGGGTTCAGGGGTAGAGTTGGTATTAGTGTTTGGTTTGGGGGGTTAATGTTGGTATTAGGGTTCAGGGGTAGTATTAGTGTTTGGGTTGGGGGGGTTAATGTTGGTATTAGGGTTCAGGGGTAGTGTTAGTGTTTGGGTTGGAGGGGGTTAATGTTGGTATTAGGGTTCAGGGGGAGTATTATTGTTTGGGTTGGGGGGGGTTAATGTTGGTATTAGGGTTCAGGGGTAGTGTTAGTGTTTGTGTTGGGGGGGTTAATGTTGGTATTAGGGTTCAGGGTAGTATTAGTGTTTGGGTTGGGGGGGTTAATGTTGGTATTAGGGTTCAGGGGTAGTGTTAGTATTAGTGTTTGGGTTGGGGGGGTTAATGTTGGTATTAGGGTTCAGGGGTAGTATTAGTGTTTGGGTTGGGGGGGTTAATGTTGGTATTAGGGTTCAGGGGTAGTGTTAGTATTAGTGTTTGGGTTGGGGAGGTTAATGTTGGTATTAGGGTTCAGGGGTAGAGTTGGTATTAGTGTTTGGTTTGGGGGGTTAATGTTGGTATTAGGGTTCAGGGGTAGTATTAGTGTTTGGTTTGGGGGGGTTAATGTTGGTATTAGGGTTCAGGGGTAGTGTTAGTGTTTGGGTTGGAGGGGGTTATTGTTGGTATTAGGGTTCAGGGGGAGTATTATTGTTTGGGTTGGGGGGGGTTAATGTTGGTATTAGGGTTCAGGGGTAGTGTTAGTATTAGTGTTTGGGTTGGGGGGGTTAATGTTGGTATTAGGGTTCAGGGGTAGTGTTAGTGTTTGTGTTGGGGGGGTTAATGTTGGTATTAGGGTTCAGGGTAGTATTAGTGTTTGGGTTGGTGGGGGTTAATGTTGGTATTAGGGTTCAGGGGTAGTGTTAGTATTAGTGTTTGGGTTGGGGGGGTTAATGTTGGTATTAGGGTTCAGGGGTAGTATTAGTGTTTGGGTTGGGGGGGTTAATGTTGGTATTAGGGTTCAGGGGTAGTGTTAGTATTAGTGTTTGGGTTGGGGGGGTTAATGTTGGTATTAGGGTTCAGGGGTAGTGTTAGTATTAGTGTTTGGGTTGGGGGGTTAATGTTGGTATTAGGGTTCAGGGGTAGTATTAGTGTTTGGGTTGGGGGGTTAATGTTGGTATTAGGGTTCAGGGGTAGTGTTAGTGTTAGTGTTTGGGTTGGGGGGGTTAATGTTGGTATTAGGGTTCAGGGGTAGAGTTAGTATTAGTGTTTGGTTTGGGGGTTTAATGTTGGTATTAGTGTTCAGGGGTAGTATTAGTGTTTGGGTTGGGGGGGGTTAATGTTGGTATTAGGGTTCAGGGGTAGAATTAGTGTTTGGGTTGGGGGGTTAATGTTGGTATTAGTGTTCAGGGGTTGTATTAGTGTTTGGGTTGGGGGGTTAATGTTGGTATTAGGGTTCAGGGGTAGTATTAGTGTTTGGGTTGGGGGGTTAATGTTGGTATTAGGGTTCAGGGGTAGTATTCGTGTTTGGGTTGGGGGGTTAATGTTGGTATTAGGGTTCAGGGGTAGTGTTAGTATTAATGTTTGGGTTGGGGGGGTTAATGTTGGTATTAGGGTTCAGGGGTAGTATTAGTGTTTGGGTTGGGGGGGTTAATGTTGGTATTAGGGTTCAGGGGTAGTATTAGTGTTTGGTTTGGGGGGTTAATGTTGGTATTAGGGTTCAGGGGTAGTATTAGTGTTTGGGTTGGGGGGTTAATGTTGGTATTAGGGTTCAGGGGTAGTGTTAGTGTTTGGGTTGGGGGGTTAATGTTGGTATTAGGGTTCAGGGGTAGTATTAGTGTTTGGGTTGGGGGGTTAATGTTGGTATTAGGGTTCAGGGGTAGTATTAGTGTTTGGGTTGGGGGGTTAATGTTGGTATTAGGGTTCAGGGGTAGTATTAGTGTTAGTGTTTGGGTTGGGGGGGGGTTAATGTTGGTATTAGGGTTCAGGGGTAGTGTTAGTATTAGTGTTTGGGTTGGGGGGTTAATGTTGGTATTAGGGTTCAGGGGTAATGTTAGTATTAGTGTTTGGGTTGGGGGGGGGGTTAATGTTGGTATTAGGGTTCAGGGGTAGTGTTAGTGTTTGGGTTGGGGGGGTTACTGTTGGTATTAGGGTTCAGGGGTAGTATTAGTGTTTGTGTTGGGGGGGTTAATGTTGGTATTAGGGTTCAGGGGTAGTGTTAGTGTTTGGGTTGGGGTGGTTAATGTTGGTATTAGGGTTCAGGGATAGTGTTAGTATTAGTGTTTGGGTTGGGGGGTTAATGTTGGTATTAGGGTTCAGGGGTAGTGTTAGTGTTTAGGTTGAGGGGTTAATGTTGGTATTAGGGTTCAGGGGTAGTGTTAGTGTTTGGGTTGGGGTGGTTAATGTTGGTATTAGGGTTCAGGGGTAGTGTTAGTATTAGTGTTTGGGTTGGGGTTTAATGTTGGTATTAGGGTTCAGGGGTAGTGTTAGTGTTTAGGTTGAGGGGTTAATGTTGGTATTAGGGTTCAGGGGTAGTGTTAGTGTTTTGGTTGGGGTGGTTAATGTTGGTATTAGGGTTCAGGGGTAGTATTAGTGTTTGGGTTGGGGGGTTAATGTTGCTATTAGGGTTCAGGGGTAGTGTTAGTGTTTAGGTTGGGGGGTTAATGTTGGTATTAGGGTTCAGGGGTAGTGTTAGTGTTTGGGTTGGGGGGGTTACTGTAGGTATTAGGGTTCAGGGGTAGTATTAGTGTTTGGGTTGGGGGGGTTAATGTTGGTGTTAGGGTTCAGGGGTAGTATTAGCGTTTGGGTTGGGGTTAATGTTGCTATTAGGGTTCAGGGGTAGTATTAGTGTTTGGGTTGGGGGTGAATGTTGGTATTGGGGTTCAGGGGTAGTGTTAGTATTAGTGTTTGGGTTGGGGGGTTAGTATTGAGATTTGGGGTTGATGTATTAGGGGGGTGAATGTTTGTAAGCGCTGACAGTTTAGTGTTCAAACTGCCACGAAGCAGCTGTGATCACTGTCCTAGCCGCTCCCACTGCTCGTATCAGGGGTACAGGGGAGATTTAGGAGTCTGGAGGGGATATTTGGGGAGATGCAGGGGTATGGGGCAGTTTTGAGAGATGCAGGAGAGAGGGGGACTTCTTGGGGAGCCTAGTAGACAGGGCATACAGTACACAACTTGAAAGGTCTATTACAGGTTATAAAAGCTGGTCAGAGCTCAATTCATTCATATTGATTACCTGCCCCTATTGATTTTAACATGTGTATAATCCAATGGATCCTGGTGGTTTGCAGAGAATATTCTGTTTATAATGGAGACGAGACTCCCAGGCTAGATAAAAATAACCTTGAACACAGAGCTGATCGAGTGCAGATATTGGATTACATATTGGATTAATATCGCCACTTGTTGGCTGCACGAAGTCTGGTGATCTACTGGGAGCTTGTGGAGTGCAATGGGCGTTTGGTGTATTGGAGAATCACTAGTCTAATTACACTCAGCCTTCAAACATAGAGTAGTACATAAAGTAGAAAATCACCTTTTATTCCAGTTATAATCAGAATATCAGAGAGCTCTATAGTGTGTGGGTTGTATGGTTCAAATTAGAGTAATGAGTTGGCGAGAAAATTCCCCATGGAATTGTGGTTCAGATCCATGGATGACGAATGCTATCCACTGTGCGGATTTAGAGTTGTACAGTCTGTACAGAAGGCACCTAGTTTCCAACACTTTACACAGATTTAATAAGGCATCATCAGGGACATGCTGGTGGTGAGATTTAGATTGGGGAACCCATTGGCATATATGGTGGGGGTGCTCAAGGATTGCCACCCTTTGGGACACATTCCCAAGTACTAGGATCAGAGATCCCGAAAGTTGCTCTTCTTCACTTCCTACTGAACTTAACAGGCGATAAGACTTAATTATTGATTTAATGGCTACAAAAATAGTTATTGCTAGGAGCCGGCGCACGCAGGAAAGGCCGACATGGACAAGTCATACACCAAGTAGAAAATCCAAGAAAAAGGAGAAATCAGTATAAACAATGAAGGGACCTACCATAACTTACCTTACGAGATGGACCCCTTGAATTGAGAAATATAAACATTAGAAAATGGAAAAAAACGTACAGAAGAAAGATCACAACTATCTCTTCCATTATCATAAAAGAAAAAAAAATGACCGGTTCGTCAATCCTTTGCAGGAGACAGAACCATTTTTCGGCTGCAATCAATGGATCCAGACAGTTTTAGAAGTTTTTTTTTTCCACATCACAACTGCCACTATTGTTATCTTATTTTGTATTGTTCCTGTTGTGTTGATATTGGGGTTTATACTGTTGGTAGGGGTATTTCTGCACCTTTACATATAGTCGGTAGCGCTTTGCCACTGTTCTCCCTATGTTGGGGGTTATTACCCAGTGGCTGGCGGGAGGTGCTGGGATACGAGCGCCTCATTCAGAGCAGATTCTCGCTGGTGCGCGCTCATTGGTCGTTACTTGTGATGGATAATCGGAACACAGCTGTGAGATAATACATCCCTCACACTCGCCCAGCATGATCCAGATGTTACCCCCTCATTCTTCATGTCTTGTATCGTTAATCCGTCTGCCGGCAGAGCGATATACAGGAGATGGATGGCTGATCTGTGCACCACTGAAATCTCTGCTGTATAGTAAGGAATAAGTAAAGCAACATATGCCAAACCCACTGACCTGTCACTGCGGTGCGACGGGTAGAGCTTTAGGTTTCATGACATGAAATATCCAATGTGTAATAAC
The DNA here is from genome assembly GCA_036172795.1 of Pelodytes ibericus. Classification (NCBI taxonomy): domain Eukaryota; kingdom Metazoa; phylum Chordata; class Amphibia; order Anura; family Pelodytidae; genus Pelodytes; species Pelodytes ibericus. Next base: position 223,169,620 of record CM069860.1, read on the forward strand.
GATACGTTGTATTCTAGGATTGGACACCGACGTCACCATTTTCCATCCTTTGTGCCACAGAAGGGGTCTGGTTACCCAGGGTTAGGGGGTCGAGCAGGTAATCCCTGTGCACGTATAATCCACGGCCACACTTCCTTTTACTCCACTGGCACCGCGATCTCCCTACAAGTCTTCATCTGGTGCTAATCTGGGGCTAAGTCGCTGTCTTTGGGTTGGACCCGAAGGTTCCTGACCAACCGATTCGTATCTGTGAGATCCTTAGTATCTCTCTCCAAGACACTCATTTGTGTCTGCCAAATTCCACATTATTCTCCCGAGACCAATTTCACAACCTTCTCTCCACTCCCATCACCCTCAGCGGCTGAGGTTTCCGGCAGATGCTTCCTAAATCTTCCCAAATTCTCTCCATCTTTGGCAGCGTGACTATAATCATTTTTGCACACGGAGATACCCCCGAGATGTCTCTGTGAGACGATAATAAAGGTGGGAGAGCCGGGCTGCTGTTAGACCCTCACGCTCTACTGAGCATTCCATCTGCTCCCTATCCCTGGCCTGATGTGCATTCAATCTGCTCCCTATCCCTGGCTCATGAGTATTCAGTGTGCGAGTGTGGGGCCACACTCTGGACAGCAAATTATAATAATTATTGGCTGAAAATATAACTTGTCGTCACCCGCGCAGTTCACACCGTGTCTGAGTGCGCGGATTAAACACCCATTAGTTCGCACTTAGTGTTTGTCTGCGTCAAAGAGACAAAATGATCCAAAAACAGCCAAATCTTAACAGTACAGGACGAGTGTTTGAATACCTTGCTTTATCTCCGCTTTTAACATCAGTTTATTATAGCTGCGCAAATATAAACAGAGCCCTGGAAGTAAATTCAATAACTTGAAAAGGTCTCGCAAAACAAGGGAATTTCAGTGTGAAGCCCAAGTCCGTTAAAAATCCCAGTTGTGTATAATAAGACATGCCGGGTGATTTCCTGCTGAAACATCATCCAAGTTCCTGTGTTGGGGGCTATTATTAAAGGGGGCTGTGGTTTGAGATGCCGCTTTCATACTCCATGTGTGTTGTACATTGCGGTGTGACGAGGCCCAAACATACGTCTGTGGTTGCTGTGTTCCTCGTACAGAGGAGACCTGCCAGTCTTTGGATCTGGGCTGTCCTTATGGGTGGGACCGGTCTGATCAGGGCCGGCCTTAGGGGTGTGCGACCTGTGCGATCGCAACACCCCAGGGGGCACCCGCCCGACTAGTAAAAAAAAGTTTAAAAAAAAAGGTTTGCCGGTGGAGGGGGCGGAGCTCACCAGTGAGAGGTGTAGCTCCGCCCCCACCCTGCATCACGGGGAGCCGCGGGCAGCATGAGAATGTGCTGCTTGCGCTCCCCACACACAGTGATTGTGCAGTGTATCGGAAATCCAATACCCTGCATAATCACTGTGTGTGGGGAGCGCGAGCAGCACATTCTCATGCTGGCCGCGGTGAGCTCCGCCCCCTCACGGACAGAAAAGAACAAGGGGAGGGGGCAGAGATAGTACAGGGGAGGAAGGGGAGAGAGAGAACAGATATGGGGAGGAAGGGGAGAGAGAGAACAGATATGGGGAGGAGGGGGAGAGAGAAAAAAGATATGGGGAGGAGGGGGAGAGAGACAACAGATATGGGGAGGAGGGGGAGAGAGACAACCGATATGGGGAGGAGGGGGAGAGAGACAACAGATATGGGGAGGAGGGGGAGAGAGACAACAGATATGGGGAGGAGGGGGAGAGAGACAACAGATATGGGGAGGAGGGGGAGAGAGACAACAGATATGGGGAGGAGGGGGAGAGAGAGAACAGATATGGGGAGGAGGGGGAGAGAGAGAACAGATATGGGGGAGGAGGGGGAGAGAGAGAACAGATATGGGGAGGAGGGGGAGAGAGAGAACAGATATGGGGAGGAGGGGGAGAGAGAGAACAGATATGAGGAGGAGGGGGAGAGAGAGAACAGATATGGGGGAGGAGGGGGAGAGAGAGAACAGATATGGGGATAGGTTAATAGAGAGAGAGAACAGATATGGGGAGGAGGGAGAGAGAGAGAACAGATATGGGGGAGGACGGGGAGAGAGAGAACAGATATGGGGGAGGAGGGGGAGAGAGAGAACAGATATGGGGGAGGAGGGGGAGAGAGAGAGAGAACAGATATGGGGAGGAGGGGGAGAGAGAGAACAGATATGGGGGAGGAGGGGGAGAGAGAGAACAGATATGGGGATAGGCTAATAGAGAGAGAGAACAGATATGGGGATAGGCTAATAGAGAGAGAGAACAGATATGGGGAGGAGGGAGAGAGAGAGAACAGATATGGGGAGGAGGGGGAGAGAGAGAACAGATATGGGGATAGGCTAATAGAGAGAGAGAACAGATATGGGGGAGGAGGGGGAGAGAGAGAGAGAACAGATATGGGGAGGAGGGGGAGAGAGAGAACAGATATGGGGGAGGAGGGGGAGAGAGAGAACAGATATGGGGATAGGCTAATAGAGAGAGAGAACAGATATGGGGAGAGAGAGAGAACAGATATGGGGAGGAGGGAGAGAGAGAGAACAGATATGGGGAGGAGGGGGAGAGAGAGAACAGATATGGGGATAGGCTAATAGAGAGAGTGAACAGATATGGTGGAGGAGGGGGAGAGAGAGAACAGATATGGGGGAGGAGGGGGAGAGAGAGAGAACAGATATGGGGAGGAGGGGGAGAGAGAGAAGAGATATGGGGAGGAGGGGGAGAGAGAAGAGATATGGGGAGGAGGGGGAGAGAGAAGAGATATGGGGAGGAGGGGGAGAGAGAAGAGATATGGGGAGGAGGGGGAGAGAGAACAGATATGGGGGAGGAGGGGGAGAGAGAGAACAGATATGGGGAGGAGGGGGAGAGAGAGAACAGATATGGGGAGGAGGGGGAGAGAGAGAACAGATATGGGGATAGGCTAATAGAGAGGTCAAGCCAGCTTAATACGCTGATTCCTCTGGAATTTCAAACTTGAGGCCATAGTTTTACATGTGCTAAATGTATGTGAAATGCATCGATTTTCTTGTTCTCCTGTAGAATTGCTTTGAAAGTAATAATTCATCCAATAAGGAGGGCTTGGAGAGATGGGCAGGACTGTAGCTATAGTAACCACTATTCTGCTTTAGGTGGTATTCGTGAAAGCGGGGATTGCAGAGAATTGAGAAGCGCATTTCAAACTTAAGACCAAAGTAGCCGAGCTGGAAAACATCCTCCTAATTAGCTATATTCTAACAATTTCCTTCTTCGTTTTTCTGCATTTCCCTCTGCCCTACACTGTGCCATTTATCTGGTAGTGTCCTTGGCTAGTGATGGTAATTATATTGCCCCAGTCAGGTGGAATGGCTTATTTGGGTCGTTTTCCAGTGATTGTTATCCTGTTACAGGTTTGGGTTTATACCGTGTCTGGATAAGAAACGTCTGATTAATTGGCCAGGAGTCGGTAAAACAGGGGTTTTATTACCTGGATCATTTAAAACGGGACTTGACAAATGCCAGAAGACAAGTAGCCATGGCTCCTATAATCCCTCCAGCTGGCTCCTATAATCCTTCCAGCTGGCTCCTATAATCCCTCCAGCTGGCTCCTATAATCCCTCCAGCTGGCTCCTATAATCCCTCCAGCTGGCTCCTATAATCCCTCCAACTGGCTCCTATAATCCCTCCAGCTGGCTCCTATAATCCCTCCAGCTGGCTCCTATAATCCCCTCCAGCTGGCTCCTATAATCCCTCCAGCTGGCTCCTATAATCCCCTCCAGCTGGCTCCAATAATCCCCTCCAGCTGGCTCCTATAATCCTTCCAGCTGGCTCCTATAATCCCTCCAGCTGGCTCCTATAATCCTTCCAGCTGGCTCCTATAATCCCTCCAGCTGGCTCCTATAATCCCTCCAGCTGGCTCCTATAATCCCTCCAGCTGGCTCCTATAATCCTCCAGCTGGCTCCTATAATCCCCTCCAGATGGCTCCTATAATCCCCTCCAGATGGCTCCTATAATCCCCTCCAGCTGGCTCCTATAATCCCTCCAGCTGGCTCCTATAATCCTTCCAGCTGGCTCCTATAATCCTTCCAGCTGGCTCCTATAATCCCTCCAGCTGGCTCCTATAATCCCTCCAGCTGGCTCCTATAATCCCTCCAGCTGGCTCCTATAATCCCTCCAGCTGGCTCCTATAATCCCTCCAGCTGGCTCCTATAATCCCTCCAGCTGGCTCCTATTATCCCTCCAGCTGGCTCCTATAATCCCTCCAGCTGGCTCCTATAATCCCTCCAGCTGGCTCCTATAATCCCCTCCAGCTGGCTCTTATAATCCCTCCAGCTGGCTCCAATAATCTTTCCAGCTGGCTCTTATAATCCCTCCAGCTGGCTCCTATAATCCCTCCAGCTGGCTCCAATAATCCTTCCAGCTGGCTCCTAACTTTTTAGATTTATTTACATTTCCCTGGCTCCTGAATTTATAGGTCTGGCTCCTAAAGCCCTGATTTGAGAGATATTGAAGCTGACACTTTAACCTTGTACAGTGGAGTTTGCTGCCTGGAGTGTCCCTAAGCTTGAAGCTTATATATTCTGTTATACTCACGTGAAGTTACTGCATGCAGTATATATAGTATAATGCTCTCCTGTGGGTTTAAGCGCTATCCGTGGTTTCATACAGACCCCATTACATGCATTAACGCATAGATTGAACGCGCAGTTTAGCGCCAGGTTACTTTGTGCGTGGAATATTTACCTCTCGTTCTGTTTTTCAGGATCCTGCCGCTGCTGCCATATCTGATGGAGACTGTGATATTCGGGAGGGAGAGTCGGTCACCATGAATTACAAACCTTCTCCTCTCCAAGTCAAGCTGGGTGAGTATCTTCTAAACTGTCATCTCATCATCTGACTGATATAGTGACCGCAGAAATATATAGAAATGGCTTATCAAGTCTGCTCGTAATAAACGCTGTGACATCACGTTGTCCCTCCCACTTTCCTGTGACCTCATATGCCTGCTTCCACCTTCCTGTGTCCTTTCCTTTACTAAATAGTCAGCTGTACTGAACTGACAAATATCAGCTATTACTGTATTTGCTCATAAGACGACCCTGATTATAAGACGACCCCCCATTAAAAGCCTGATTTATAAGACTACCCTAAAGGAAAAAAAATTACTCCTAAAATTATGATAGAAGAAAAATGCATTTCTTGTTTTTATCAGCCCCAGACTTAGCCAGTGCATCGCCCCCACAGTCATCTGCCCCCCAGACTTAGCCAATGCTGCCTCCTCTAGACTTAGCCAATGCTGCCTCCCCCAGACTTAGCCAATGTTGCCTCCCCCAGACTTAGCCAATGCTGCCTCCTCTAGACTTAGCCAATGCTGCCTCCCCCAGACTTAGCCAATGCTGCCTCCCCCAGACTTAGCCAATACTGCCTCCCCCACACTTAGCCAATGCTGCCTCCCCCAGACTTAGCCAATGCTGCCTCCCCCAGACTTGCCAATGCTGCCTCCCCCAGAGTTAGCCAATGCTGCCTCCCCCAGACTTAGCCAATGCTGCCTCCCCCAGACTTAGCCAATGCTGCCTCCTCTAGACTTAGCCAATGCTGCCTCCTCTAGACTTAGCCAATGCTGCCTCCTCTAGACTGAGCCAATGCTGCCTCCCCCAGACTTAGCCAATGCTGCCTCCTCTAGACTTAGCCAATGCTGCCTCCTCTAGACTTAGCCAATGCTGCCTCCTCTAGACTTAGCCAATGCTGCCTCCTCTAGACTTAGCCAATGCTGCCTCCTCTAGACTTAGCCAATGCTGCCTCCTCTGACTGAGCCAATGCTGCCTCCTCTAGACTTAGCCAATGCTGCCTCCTCTAGACTTAGCCAATGCTGCCTCCTCTAGACTTAGCCAATGCTGCCTCCCCCAGACTTAGCCAATGCTGCCTCCTCTAGACTTAGCCAATGCTGCCTCCCCCAGACTTAGCCAATGCTGCCTCCCCAGACTTAGCCAATGCTGCCTCCTCTAGACTTAGCCAATGCTGCCTCCTCTAGACTTAGCCAATGCTGCCTCCTCTAGACTTAGCCAATGCTGCCTCCTCTAGACTTAGCCAATGCTGCCTCCCCCAGACTTAGCCAATGCTGCCTCCTCTAGACTTAGCCAATGCTGCCTCCTCTAGACTGAGCCAATGCTGCCTCCTCTAGACTTAGCCAATGCTGCCTCCTCTAGACTTAGCCAATGCTGCCTCCTCTAGACTGAGCCAATGCTGCCTCCCCCAGACTTAGCCAATGCTGCCTCCCCCAGACTTAGCCAATGCTGCCTCCCCCAGACTTAGCCAATGCTGCCTCCCCCAGACTTAGCCAATGCTGCCTCCTCTAGACTTAGCCAATGCTGCCTCCTCTAGACTTAGCCAATGCTGCCTCCTCTAGACTTAGCCAATGCTGCCTCCTCTAGACTTAGCCAATGCTGCCTCCTCTAGACTGAGCCAATGCTGCCTCCTCTAGACTTAGCCAATGCTGCCTCCTCTAGACTTAGCCAATGCTGCCTCCTCTAGACTGAGCCAATGCTGCCTCCTCTAGACTTAACCAATGCTGCCTCCTCTAGACTGAGCCAATGCTGCCTCCTCTAGACTGAGCCAATGCTGCCTCCTCTAGACTGAGCCAATGCTGCCTCCTCTAGACTGAGCCAATGCTGCCTCCTCTAGACTTAGCCAATGCTGCCTCCTCTAGACGGAGCCAATGCTGCCTCCTCTAGACGGAGCCAATGCTGCCTCCTCTAGACTTAGCCAATGCTGCCTCCTCTAGACTTAGCCAATGCTGCCTCCTCTAGACTTAGCCAATGCTGCCTCCTCTAGACTTAGCCAATGCTGCCTCCTCTAGACTGAGCCAATGCTGCCTCCTCTAGACAGAGCCAATGCTGCCTCCTCTAGACTGAGCCAATGCTGCCTCCTCTAGACTGAGCCAATGCTGCCTCCTCTAGACTGAGCCAATGCTGCCTCCTCTAGACTGAGCCAATGCTGCCTCCTCTAGACTTAGCCAATGCTGCCTCCTCTAGACTGAGCCAATGCTGCCTCCTCTAGACTGAGCCAATGCTGCCTCCTCTAGACGGAGCCAATGCTGCCTCCTCTAGACTGAGCCAATGCTGCCTCCTCTAGACTGAGCCAATGCTGCCTCCTCTAGACTGAGCCAATGCTGCCTCCCCCAGACTTAGCCAATGCTGCCTCCTCTAGACTGAGCCAATGCTGCCTCCTCTAGACGGAGCCAATGCTGCCTCCCTCTCCCTACCCCTGACTTAGCCAATGCTGCCTCCCCCAGACTTAGCCAATTCTGCCTCCCCCTCGAGATGCTGCCATAATTTCCCTGGTGTCTAGTGGGGGCAGGCGGTACTTCCGTTTTCTATGATGGATCACCGGAAGGTCACATGACCTCCCGGCTTGCGTCATAGAAGTCCCAGTGGAAGTGCCGGGCAGCACCGGAGGATGTCTGCGCCCATCGCCTTGTCATCCAGCTGCTGCTTGGGGAAGATTGCAGGTCCCCTGCAGCTCTGTGGGGGTCCTGGATCCCAGTCTTATAGTCAGACCTCTAATAATTACCTTGTCTTATATTCGAGCAAATACGGTAATAGTCAAGCTGGAAAATTGTCTAGTTTGCCAGTCTATCCTGCTCGGCTATTAATGCCTGGTTTCTGTAGTTCATTTGTCAGTTTACCCCAGTATACTGAATAGAGCAGATACTTCATGTAACCGTTTAACTATGAATGTGCCAGGCTGCAGGACTGAGGGCACGTGCACACATGATTGGATGGTCTATGTTCTCTCGCTGTGCGCAGACAGTGCTGATTTGGGGAGGTCGTCCTGCTTTATGGATCGGAGGTGTAGATCTGGGTAAAATGGAAGTGTCCGGTGTCATGGAGGCCCTGTGGATGTAACTCTGTGTTGTGTTCATGTTTGTTGTGGGCACCTCGTGTGCCCTGTATAATTGTCCTTCCCTGTGTGATTGGTTAGCTGTCCGGTGGCTCCAGGGTTTAAACGGATTCATTCTGTCTGGTCCTAATCCAGTTATGTTTCTATTGTTTCATCAAAGTGTTATCTAGATCCTCAGTTGTGTATATGTTACGTCCTTTGTACAATAAATGTTCTTCTGTATTAAAACCTCTGAGCTACTGGTCTTGCCTGGTACTTGGAGGTCTACATTTGTGGATTGTATTGTGGGGGTCCCAGGACTGCTGACGGAGGTTCCCAGTCGGGGTACGGAGGAGTCCGTCACATCTGGTATCCGGAAAACCAGAGTCTGCGCTGCATGTGTGAGTGACCACTCCATACGGCGCATGCACGGCGGCGCATGCACGGCAGTGCTGACACTCAGCGTCCCAAGCTCCACCCCCTGTGACGAGTGGGGTAGAGACACTCCCAGGCGTCTGTCTCGGCAGCAAATATACCTTGTTTGTGAAGTGTTTAAATAAAGTTATTACACCGTAGCCGCCGTGGGACCTACATTGGTGACATGTTTAAAGTGGCACTAAGGGTTATTTGTCACATTGTTTCACCCGCTCGCTGTGGTCCCCTCTGTTATTAGCACCTCCTTTGCGAGGCTGTTTTTGTCTTCTGGGTCAGCTAATATGGGGGGTGCACTTGATATACTGTATAATTATTTAGGAGGCCGCGATGGCAGCCTGCTCTGCTGATTTTCCATCTCCGCTACTTTGGACTACGCTTTGTGAATTTGTCGCTAATATTCTGCCACAGGCGGGGCGGAGCTTGGGAGGTAGAGTGACAGCGCACCGTGCACCTCTCACACTACCACACACTGGAGAATCTCCTTATAGCGCGGTTTTACAATCTCGCTACTCAAACGAAAACTGGGACAGAGGTGGACAAATGGGAGGTATGTGCTGAGTGAATAAACCCTTCTAATAAAACACAGGAGATCAAAGTCGCACGTCAATTATAGCAAAAATAAATGTCTGGCGCACAACCAAATTACATTATATTCACCCCATAGCTGGCATGCACCTTTACTACTGCTCCCACTGGAAGGTTATTCTACTACTCTTTACAGTGTCCGCATTTACTGCTTCCACTGGAAGGTTATTCCAGGTATCTACTACTCTTTACAGTGTCCGCATTTACTGCTTCCACTGGAAGGTTATTCCAGGTATCTACTACTCTTTACAGTGGAATCATATTGACATGAAAGCATACCCTTTTGTTACAGTAAAATGTTGCATCTGTACAGGTTGTGGTAGATTTATCAGAGTAGTGGATGCATGGAATTGGTCTTCCAGTAGAAGTGGTAGAGGTTAATACAGTGAAAGAGTGTAAGCATGCATGGGATAGGTGGGATAGGCTATCCTAGATATAAGATAAGGCCAGGGACTAATGATAGTATTACATTACTGAGATGGGATAGGCTATCCTAGATATAAGATAAGGCCAGGGACTAATGATAGTATTACATTACTGAGAGGGTAGTGGATGTATGGAATAGTCTTCCAGTAGAAGTGGTAGAGGTTAATACAGTGAAGGAGTTTAAGCATGCGTGGGAGAGGTATCAGGCTATCCTAGATATAAGATAAGGCCAGGGACTAATGATAGTATTACATTACTGAGAGGGTAGTGGATGTATGGAATAGTCTTCCAGTAGAAGTGGTAGAGGGTAATACAGTGAAGGAGTTTAAGCATGCATGGGATAGGTATAAGGCTATCCTAGATATAAGATAAGGTCAGGGACTAATGAAAGGATTACATTACTGAGAGGGTAGTGGATGTATGGAATAGTCTTCCAGTAGAAGTGGTAGAGGTTAATACAGTGAAGGAGTTTAAGCATGCATGGGATAGGTATAAGGCTATCCTAGATATAAGATAAGGACAGGGACTAATGAAAGTATTACTTTACTGAGAGGGTAGTGGATGTATGGAATAGTCTTCCAGTAGAAGTGGTAGAGGTTAATACAGTGAAGGAGTTTAAGCATGCATGGGATAGGTATAAGGCTATCCTAGATATAAGATAAGGTCAGGGACTAATGAAAGGATTACTTTACTGAGAGGGTAGTGGATGCATGGAATAGTCTTCCAGTAGAAGTGGTAGAGGTTAATACAGTGAATGAGTTTAAGCATGCGTGGGAGAGGTATCAGGCTATCCTAGATATAAGATAAGGCCAGGGACTAATGATAGTATTACATTACTGAGAGGGTAGTGGATGTATGGAATAGTCTTCCAGTAGAAGTGGTAGAGGTTAATATAGTGAAGGCGTTTAAGCATGCATGGGATAGGTATAAGGCCAGGGACTAATGAAAGTATTACATTACTGAGAGGGTAGTGGATGTATGGAATAGTCTTCCAGTAGAAGTGGTAAAGGTTAATACAGTGAAGGAGTTTAAGCATGCATGGGATAGGTATAAGGCTATCCTAGATATAAGATAAGGTCAGGAACTAATGAAAGGATTACTTTACTGAGAGGGTAGTGGATGTATGGAATAGTCTTCCAGTAGAAGTGGTAGAGGTTAATATAGTGAAGGAGTTTAAGCATGCATGGGATAGCTATAAGGCTATCCTAGATATAAGATAAGGCCAGGGACTTATGGAAGTATTACTTTACTGAGAGGGTAGTGGATACATGGAATAGTGTTCCAGTAGAAGTGGTAGAGGTTAATACAGTGAAGGAGTTTAAGCATGCATGGAATAGGTATAAGGCTATCCTAGATATAAGATAAGGCCAGGGACTAATGAAAGTATTACATTACTGAGAGGGTAGTGGATGTATGGAATAGTCTTCCATTAGACGTGGTAGAGGTTAATACAGTGAAGGAGTTTAAGAATGCATGGGATAGGTATAAGGCTATCCTAGATATAAGATAAGGTCAGGGACTAATGAAAGGATTACTTTACTGAGAGGGTAGTGGATGTATGGAATAGTCTTGCAGTAGAAGTGGTAGAGGTTAATACAGTGAAGGAGTTTAAGCATGCGTGGGATAGGTATAAGGCTATCCTAGATATAAGATTAGGCCAGGGACTAATGAAAGTATTACATTACTGAGAGCGTAGTGGATGCATGGAATAGTCTTCCAGCAGAAGTGGTAGAGGTTAATACAGTGAAGGAGTTTAAGCATGCTTGGGATAGGTATAAGGCCATCCTAGATATAAGATAAGGCCAGGGACTAATGAAAGTATTACATTACTGAGAGGGTAGTGGATGTATGGAATAGTCTTCCAGTAGAAGTGGTAGAGGTTAATACAGTGAAGGAGTTTAATCATGCATGGGATAGGTATAAGGCTATCCTAGATATAAGATAAGGCCAGGGACTAATGAAAGTATTACATTACTGAGAGGGTAGTGGATGTATGGAATAGTCTTCCAGTAGAAGTGGTAGAGGTTAATACAGTGAAGGAGTATAAGCATGCATGGGATAGGTATAAAGCTATCCTAGATATAAGATAAGGCCAGGGACTAATGATAGTATTACATTACTGAGAGGGTAGTGGATGTATGGAATAGTCTTCCAGTAGAAGTGGTAGAGGTTAATACAGTGAAGGAGTTTAAGCATGCGTGGGATAGGGATAAGGCTATCCTAGATATAAGATAAGACCAGGGACTAATGAAAGTATTACTTTACTGAGAAGGTAGTGGATGTATGGAATAGTCTTCCAGTAGAAGTGGGAGAGGTCAATACAATGAAGGAGTGTAAGCATCATGGGATAGGTATAAGGCTATCCTAGATATAAGATAAGGCCAGGGACTAATGAAAGGATTACTTTACTGAGAGGGTAGTGGATGTATGGAATAGTCTTCCAGTAGAAGTGGTAGAGGTTAATATAGTGAAGGAGTTTAAGCATGCATGGGATAGGTATAAGGCCAGGGACTAATGAAAGTATTACATTACTGAGAGGGTAGTGGATGTATGGAATAGTCTTCCAGTAGAAGTGGTAGAGGTTAATACAGTGAATGAGTTTAAGCATGCATGGGATAGGTATAAGGCTATCCTAGATATAAGATAGGGTCAGGGACTAATGAAAGTATTACATTACTGAGAGGGTAGTGGATGTATGGTATAGTCTTCCAGTAGAAGTGGTAGAGGTTAATACAGTGAAGGAGTTTAAGCATGCATGGGATAGGTATAAGGCTATCCTAGATATTAGATAGGGTCAGGGACTAATGAAAGTATTACATTACTGAGAGGGTAGTGGATGTATGGTATAGTCTTCCAGTAGAAGTGGTAGAGGTTAATACAGTGAAGGAGTTTAAGCATGCATAGGATAGGTATAAGGCTATCCTAGATATAAGATAAGGTCAGGGACTAATGAAAGTATTACATTACTGAGAGGGTAGTGGGTGTATGGAATAGTCTTCCAGTAGAAGTGGTAGAGGTTAATACAGTAAAGGAGTTTAAGCATGCATGGGATAGGTATAAGGCTATCCTAGATATAAGATAAGGCCAGGGACTAATGAAAGTATTACATTACTGAGAGGGTAGTGGGTGCATGGAATAGTCTTCCAGTAGAAGGGGTAGAGGTTAATACAGTGAAGGAGTTTAAGCATGCATGGGATAGGTATAAGGCTACACTAGATATAAGATAAGGTCAGGGACTAATGATAGTATTTATATAATTGCAGAGACTGGTTGGCCGAGTGTTTCTTGTGTGCTGGTGACAGTCCATGTTTGTATCAGTTATTTCCAGGGAGTATCATGCAGGGCTTTGTTCAGTCCTCTGACACATGTATGTTTATGTGATTTTGCTGTGTAGATTTACAGTACTGATTACATCATGCAGAGCTTGCGCAATGTGCTGCGCCTGCGTCCCCCGCGAGGATCACTGGATGATACAGCTGCAGATAAACCATCCACCCTGCTCCGCAGCGTGCAGAGCACCTACAGACTGCTCTGTATCAGTAGCACTTTCATGTTTCTGCACAGAGAGAGCCTGGGATCACTGCAGAGCGAATGAAGGCTGTGTCGCTCTGTATAAATCTAACTCATATTCAATAAATAGCCGAGCTATGCAGGCAGGCGAGGGAACTGCAAGAATCAGGCATGAATAGCCGAGCTGCGCAGGCAGGCGAGGGAACTGCAAGAACCAGGCATGAATAGCTGACCTATGCAGGCAGGCGAAAGAACTGCAAGAACCAGGCATGAACAGCTGAGCTGCGCAGACAGGTGAGGGAACTGCAAGAACCAGGCATGAATAGCCGAGCTGCGCAGGCAGGCGAAAGAACTGCAAGAACCAGGCATGAACAGCCGAGCTGCGCAGGCAGGCGAGGTAATTGCAAGAAGCAGGCATGAATAGCCGAGCTGCGCAGGCAGGCGAGGGAACTGCAAGAACCAGGCACGAATAGCTGAGCTGCGCAGGCAGGCGAGGGAACTGCAAGAACCAGCCATGAATAGCCGAGCTGCACAGATGGGCGAGAGAAATGCAATACCCAGGCTTGACTAGCCGAGCTGCTTCTCTGGGTGATACAGTCACAGTATAAGCAGTGTTTGGGTGATACAGTCACATTATAAGCAGTGTTTGGGTGATACAGTCACAGTATGAGCAGTGTTTAGGTGATACAGTCACAGTATAAGCAGTGTTTGGGTGATACAGTCACAGTATAAGCAGTGTTTAGGTGATACAGTCACAGTATAAGTAGTGTTTGGGTGATACAGTCTCAGTATAACTAATATTTAGATGATACAGTCACAGTATAAGCAGCGTTTAGGTGATACAGTCACAGTATAAGCAGCGTTTAGGTGATACAGTCACAGTATAAGCAGTGTTTGGGTGATACAGTCACAGTATAAGCAGTGTTTGGGTGATACAGTCACAGTATAAGAAGTGTTTAGGTGATACAGTCACAGTATAAGCAGTGTTTGGGTGATACAGTCACAGTATAAGCAGTGTTTGGGTGATACAGTCACAGTATAAGCAGTGTTTAGGTGATACAGTCACATTATAAGCAGCGTTTAGGTGATACAGTCACAGTATAAGCAGTGTTTGGGTGATAGTCACAGTATAAGCAGTCCCAGTATAAGCAGTGTTTAGGTGATACAGTCACAGTATAAGCAGTGTTTGGGTGATACAGTCCCAGTATAAGCAGTGTTTAGGCGATACAGTCCCAGTATAAGCAGTGTTTGGGTGATACAGTCACAGTATAAGCAGTGTTTGGGTGATACAGTCACAGTATAAGCAGTGTTTGGGTGATACAGTCACAGTATAAGCAGTGTTTGGGTGATACAGTCACAGTATAAGCAGTGTTTAGGTGATACAGTCACAGTATAAGCAGTGTTTGGGTGATACAGTCACAGTATAAGCAGTGTTTGGGTGATACAGTCACAGTATAAGAAGTGTTTAGGTGATACAGTCACAGGATAAGCAGTGTTTGGGTGATACAGTCACAGTATAAGCAGTGTTTAGGTGATACAGTCACAGTATAAGCAGCGTTTAGGTGATACAGTCACAGTATAAGCAGTGTTTGGGTGATAGTCACAGTATAAGCAGTCCCAGTATAAGCAGTGTTTAGGCGATACAGTCCCAGTATAAGCAGTGTTTAGGTGATACAGTCACAGTATAAGCAGTGTTTGGGTGATACAGTCCCAGTATAAGCAGTGTTTAGGCGATACAGTCCCAGTATAAGCAGTGTTTAAGTGATCCAGTCCCAGTATAAGCAATGTTTAGCTGATACAGTCACAGTATAAGCAGTGTTTGGGTGATACAGTCACAGTATAAGCAGTGTTTGGGTGATACAGTCACAGTATAAGCAGTGTTTAGGTGATACAGTCACAGTATAAGCAGAATTTGGGTGATACAGTCACAGTATAAGCAGTGTTTAGGTGATACAGTCACATTATAAGCAGCGTTTAGGTGATACAGTCACAGTATAAGCAGTGTTTGGGTGATAGTCACAGTATAAGCAGTCCCAGTATAAGCAGTGTTTAGGTGATACAGTCACAGTATAAGCAGTGTTTGGGTGATACAGTCCCAGTATAAGCAGTGTTTAGGCGATACAGTCCCAGTATAAGCAGTGTTTGGGTGATACAGTCACAGTATAAGCAGTGTTTGGGTGATACAGTCACAGTATAAGCAGTGTTTGGGTGATACAGTCACAGTATAAGCAGTGTTTAGGTGATACAGTCACAGTATAAGCAGTGTTTGGGTGATACAGTCACAGTATAAGCAGCGTTTAGGTGATACAGTCACAGTATAAGCAGTGTTTGGGTGATACAGTCACATTATAAGCAGTGTTTGGGTGATACAGTCACAGTATGAGCAGTGTTTAGGTGATACAGTCACAGTATAAGCAGTGTTTGGGTGATACAGTCACAGTATAAGCAGTGTTTAGGTGATACAGTCACAGTATAAGTAGTGTTTGGGTGATACAGTCTCAGTATAACTAATATTTAGATGATACAGTCACAGTATAAGCAGCGTTTAGGTGATACAGTCACAGTATAAGCAGTGTTTGGGTGATACAGTCACAGTATAAGCAGTGTTTGGGTGATAGTCACAGTATAAGCAGTCCCAGTATAAGCAGTGTTTAGGTGATACAGTCACAGTATAAGCAGTGTTTGGGTGATACAGTCCCAGTATAAGCAGTGTTTAGGCGATACAGTCCCAGTATAAGCAGTGTTTGGGTGATACAGTCACAGTATAAGCAGTGTTTGGGTGATACAGTCACAGTATAAGCAGTGTTTCGGTGATACAGTCACAGTATAAGCAGTGTTTAGGTGATACAGTCACAGTATAAGCAGTGTTTGGGTGATCCAGTCCCAGTATAAGCAGTGTTTAGGTGATACAGTCACAGTATAAGCAGTGTTTGGGTGATACAGTCACAGTATAAGCAGTGTTTGGGTGATACAGTCACAGTATAAGCAGTGTTTAGGTGATACAGTCACAGTATAAGCAGAATTTGGGTGATACAGTCACAGTATAAGCAGTGTTTAGGTGATACAGTCACATTATAAGCAGCGTTTAGGTGATACAGTCACAGTATAAGCAGTGTTTGGGTGATAGTCACAGTATAAGCAGTCCCAGTATAAGCAGTGTTTAGGTGATACAGTCACAGTATAAGCAGTGTTTGGGTGATACAGTCCCAGTATAAGCAGTGTTTAGGCGATACAGTCCCAGTATAAGCAGTGTTTGGGTGATACAGTCACAGTATAAGCAGTGTTTGGGTGATACAGTCACAGTATAAGCAGTGTTTGGGTGATACAGTCACAGTATAAGCAGTGTTTAGGTGATACAGTCACAGTATAAGCAGTGTTTGGGTGATACAGTCACAGTATAAGCAGCGTTTAGGTGATACAGTCACAGTATAAGCAGTGTTTGGGTGATACAGTCACATTATAAGCAGTGTTTGGGTGATACAGTCACAGTATGAGCAGTGTTTAGGTGATACAGTCACAGTATAAGCAGTGTTTGGGTGATACAGTCACAGTATAAGCAGTGTTTAGGTGATACAGTCACAGTATAAGTAGTGTTTGGGTGATACAGTCTCAGTATAACTAATATTTAGATGATACAGTCACAGTATAAGCAGCGTTTAGGTGATACAGTCACAGTATAAGCAGTGTTTGGGTGATACAGTCACAGTATAAGCAGTGTTTGGGTGATAGTCACAGTATAAGCAGTCCCAGTATAAGCAGTGTTTAGGTGATACAGTCACAGTATAAGCAGTGTTTGGGTGATACAGTCCCAGTATAAGCAGTGTTTAGGCGATACAGTCCCAGTATAAGCAGTGTTTGGGTGATACAGTCACAGTATAAGCAGTGTTTGGGTGATACAGTCACAGTATAAGCAGTGTTTCGGTGATACAGTCACAGTATAAGCAGTGTTTAGGTGATACAGTCACAGTATAAGCAGTGTTTGGGTGATACAGTCACAGTATAAGCAGTGTTTAGGTGATACAGTCACAGTATAAGCAGTGTTTGGGTGATACAGTCACAGTATAAGCAGTGTTTAGGTGATACAGTCACATTATAAGCAGCGTTTAGGTGATACAGTCACAGTATAAGCAGTGTTTGGGTGATAGTCACAGTATAAGCAGTCCCAGTATAAGCAGTGTTTAGGTGATACAGTCACAGTATAAGCAGTGTTTGGGTGATACAGTCCCAGTATAAGCAGTGTTTAGGCGATACAGTCCCAGTATAAGCAGTGTTTGGGTGATACAGTCACAGTATAAGCAGTGTTTGGGTGATACAGTCACAGTATAAGCAGTGTTTGGGTGATACAGTTACAGTATAAGCAGTGTTTGGGTGATACAGTCACAGTATAAGCAGTGTTTGGGTGATACAGTCACAGTATAAGCAGTGTTTAGGTGATACAGTCACAGTATAAGCAGTGTTTGGGTGATACAGTCACAGTATAAGCAGTGTTTGGGTGATACAGTCACAGTATAAGCAGTGTTTAGGTGATACAGTCACAGTATAAGCAGTGTTTAGGTGATACAGTCACAGTATAAGCAGCGTTTAGGTGATACAGTCACAGTATAAGCAGTGTTTGGGTGATAGTCACAGTATAAGCAGTCCCAGTATAAGCAGTGTTTAGGCGATACAGTCCCAGTATAAGCAGTGTTTAGGTGATACAGTCACAGTATAAGCAGTGTTTGGGTGATACAGTCCCAGTATAAGCAGTGTTTAGGCGATACAGTCCCAGTATAAGCAGTGTTTAAGTGATCCAGTCCCAGTATAAGCAATGTTTAGCTGATACAGTCACAGTATAAGCAGTGTTTGGGTGATACAGTCACAGTATAAGCAGTGTTTGGGTGATACAGTCACAGTATAAGCAGTGTTTGGGTGATACAGTCACAGTATAAGCAGTGTTTGGGTGGTACAGTCACAGTATAATCAGTGTTTGGGTGATACAGTCACAGTATAAGCAGTGTTTGGGTGATACAGTCACAGTATAAGCAGTGTTTCGGTGATACAGTCACAGTATGAGCAGTGTTTCGGTGATACAGTCACAGTATGAGCAGTGTTTAGGTGATACAGTCACAGTATAAGCAGCGTTTCGGTGACAGTCACAGTATAAGCAGCGTTTAGGTGACACAGTCACAGGATATGCAGTGTTTAGGTGATACAGTCATAGTATAAGCAGTGTTTGGGTGATACAGTCACAGTATAAGCAGTGTTTGGGTGACACAGTCACAGTATAAGCAGTGTTTGGGTGACACAGTCACAGTATAAGCAGTGTTTAGGTTACACAGTCACAGTATAAGCAGTGTTTAGGTGATACAGTCACAGTATAAGCAGTGTTTAGGTGATACAGTCAAATATTGTAAATCCATATTTTGCTGGTTAAAGGACCAGTCCTGTTCCGACGCAGCACATAATGTCTCATAGATTAATATAATGAATTTTGGGTGATGCCCATCTCTCCAAGCACAAGGACATGTTACTGTGCTGTGTGTCTCTGGCCGGTAGAGGGTTAATGGGGTGACAGGAAGTGTTTATCTCTGGCGGTCTCGTAAAGCCTTTTTATTAGATCAGGGACCCAGATAATCTGCTCTGTGCGTGTCTGATCTTCCCGAGCACCAGATGGAAAAACTAAATATTCTCATCTCACAGACTGAGAGTGCCCTTTCCACTACACTGCAAAGACCCCTGCTATAAGGTGGGTGCCCCTCTCAATCACCTGCAGCTCATGTGTATGAGAAACATTTGAGTATGAAGTGTTGTAGATGCCTGGCACAAACTTCCAGTGGAAGTAGTAAAGGTTGGCCCTATAATGGCATTAAAGGACAACTGTCAAATGACTGTACGGCTGGGTATCCTCCCTATTTTCCCTGAGTCTGACTGTAGGGCTGGCTATCCTCCCTCCGTTCCCTGAGTCTGGTACCGCTGGGTATCCTCCCTCCGTTCCCTGAGTCTGACTGTAGGGCTGGCTATCCTCCCTCCGTTCCCTGAGTCTGACTGTAGGGCTTGGTATTCTCCCTCCGTTCCCTGAGTCTGACTGTAGGGCTTGGTATTCTCCCTCCGTTCCCTGAGTCTGACTGTAGGGCTGGGTATCCTCCCTCCGTTCCCTAAGTCTGACTGTACCGCTGGGCATCCTCCCTCCCTTCCCTGAGTCTGACTGTAGGGCTGGGTATCCTCCCTCCGTTCCCTGAGTCTGGTACCGCTGGGTATCCTCCCTCCATTCCCTGAGTCTGGTACCGCTGGGTATCCTCCCTCCGTTCCCTGAGTCTGGTACCGCTGGGTATCCTCCCTCCGTTCCCTGAGTCTGACTGTACGGCCCCTGAGTCTGACTGTACGGCTGGGTATCCTCCCTCCGTTCCCTGAGTCTGACTGTACGGCTGGGTATTCTCCCTCCATTCCCTGAGTCTAGTACCGCTGGGTATCCTCCCTCCTTTCCCTGAGTCTGACTGTAGGGCTGGCTATCCTCCCTCCGTTCCCTGAGTCTGACTGTAGGGCTTGGTATTCTCCCTCCGTTCCCTGAGTCTGACTGTAGGGCTTGGTATTCTCCCTCCGTTCCCTGAGTCTGACTGTAGGGCTGGGTATCCTCCCTCCGTTCCCTAAGTCTGACTGTACCGCTGGGCATCCTCCCTCCCTTCCCTGAGTCTGACTGTAGGGCTGGGTATCCTCCCTCCGTTCCCTGAGTCTGGTACCGCTGGGTATCCTCCCTCCATTCCCTGAGTCTGGTACCGCTGGGTATCCTCCCTCCGTTCCCTGAGTCTGGTACCGCTGGGTATCCTCCCTCCGTTCCCTGAGTCTGACTGTACGGCGCCTGAGTCTTACTGTACGGCTGGGTATCCTCCCTCCGTTCCCTGAGTCTGACTGTACGGCTGGGTATTCTCCCTCCATTCCCTGAGTCTAGTACCGCTGGGTATCCTCCCTCCTTTCCCTGAGTCTGACTGTACGGCTGGGTATCCTCCCTCCGTTTCCTGAGTCTGACTGTAGGGCTGGGTATCCTCCCTCCGTTCCCTGAGTCTGACTGTACGGCTGGGTATCCTCCCTCCGTTCCCTGAGTCTGACTGTACGGCTGGGTATCCTCCCTCCGTTTCCTGAGTCTGACTGTACGGCTGGGTATCCTCCCTCTGACCAGATTAGTGAGTTCTCCTTCTCGGCTGACAGCTGTTATTAGTCTAATGACCAAATAACAATATTTCGTTTCCTCTCGCACGTGGCAGATGTTCCCGCGATCTCGCCGGTTTCACTCCTAGGAGTGGGCATGTGACAGCCACAGGACTCACTGCGTTTACTCTTATGTGCTTAACCTCTTCCAGGCTGGAAACTTTACATACAACACGTGCAATGGTCACTGTGATCTGGTGTTGGCAGTGGGATGGGACTTTCAACCCGACATCCTAGCTGCACTTAGGACATAAGCCCTTCACTGTGACAGGACACCAGCACCCTGCATTAGCAGATCCCATCATCCTGCCCCCTGCATTACCAGATCCCATCATCCTGCCCACTGCATTACCAGATCCCAGCATCCTGCCTCCTGAATTACCAGATCCCAGTATCCTTCATTACCAGATCCCAGCATCCTGCCCCCTGCATTACCACATCCCAGCATCCTGCATTACCAGATCCCAGCATCCGGCCTCGTGCATTACCAGATCCCAGCATCCGGCCTCGTGCATTACCAGATCCCAGCCTCCTGCATTACCAGATCCCAGCATCCGGCCTCCTGCATTACCACATACCAGCTTCCTGCCCCCTGCATTACCAGATCCCAGCATCCTGCCTCCTGCATTACCAGATCTCAGCATCTTGCCCCCTGCAAAACCAGATACCAGCATCCTTCATTACCAGATCCCAGCATCCTGCCTCCTTCATTACCAGATCTCAGCATCCTGCCCCCTGCATTACCACATCCCAGCATCCTGCCCCCTGCATTACCACATCCCAGCATCTGGCCTCGTGCATTACCACATCCCAGCATCCTGCCTCCTTCATTACCACATCCCAGCATCCGGCCTCCTGCATTACCAGATCCCAGCATCGTGCCTCCTTCATTACCAGATCCCAGCATCGTGCCTCCTTCATTACCAGATCCCAGCATCGTGCCTCCTTCATTACCAGATCCCAGCATCCTGCCTCCTTCATTACCAGATCCCAGCATCCTGCCTCCTTCATTACCAGATCCCAGCATCCGGCCTCCTGCATTACCAGATCCCAGCATCCGGCCTCCTTCATTACCACATCCCAGCATCCGGCCTCCTTCATTACCAGATCCCAGCATCCGGCCTCCTTCATTACCAGATCCCAGTATCCTTCATTACCAGATCCCAGCATCCGGCCTCCTGAATTACCAGATCCCAGCATCCGGCCTCCTGAATTACCAGATCCCAGTATCCTTCATTACCTGATCCCAGCATCCGGCCTCCTTCATTACCAGATCCCAGCATCCTGCCTCCTTCATTACCCGATCCCAGTATCCTTCATTACCAGATCCCAGCATCCTGCCTCCTTCATTACCAGATCCCAGCATCCTGCCTCCTTCATTACCAGATCCCAGCATCCGGCCTCCTTCATTACCACATCCCAGCATCCTGCCTCCTTCATTACCAGATCCCAGCATCCGGCCTCCTTCATTACCAGATCCCAGCATCCGGCCTCCTGAATTACCAGATCCCAGCATCCTGCCTCCTGAATTACCAGATCCCAGCATCCTGTCTCCTGAATTACCAGATCCCAGCATCCTGCCTCCTGAATTACCAGATCCCAGTATCCTTCATTACCAGATCCCAGCATCCGGCCTTCTTCATTACCAGATCCCAGTATCCTTCATTACCAGATCCCAGCATCCGGCCTCCTGAATTACCAGATCCCAGTATCCTTCATTACCTGATCCCAGCATCCTGCCTCCTTCATTACCAGATCCCAGTATCCTTCATTACCAGATCCCAGCATCCTGCCTCCTTCATTACCAGATCCCAGCATCCTGCCTCCTTCATTACCAGATCCCTGCCGCCTGCCTCCTTCATTACCAGATCCCAGCCTCCTGCATTACCAGATCCCAGCCTCCTGCATTACCAGATGTATGTCCTCCTATGTCCATAGGCTTGAAAGTTTCAATACCTTTGGTTTGTTTTAAAGGATCTGATGGATAATCTCAGGTGCTTTGTAAAGCTGTTGACACAAGTTATCTTTTCTGAGATGCAAATGATGTGTATGAATGACCGGGCGGGTCCTCTTACTCGGGATTGGTGATGACGTCTGTTTTCGGGTTCTTTTCCAGAAAAGCAGAGAGAAATGGCCAGAAAGGGTTCCTTGAAGAACGGAAATGTAGGAAGTCCAGTCAACCAACAACCCAAGAAGAACAATGTCATGGCCAGAACAAGGTACAAGTCTCCGTACGACACTGATACATGTAATCCTTATCATCTCCTCACCACCTGAGTGGGTTCTAGATCAGTTCCTCACACACAAGGACTGATCATCTCCTCACCACCTGAGTGGGTTCTAGATCAGTTCCTCACACACAAGGACTGATCCATCTCCTCAACACCTGAGTGGGTTCTAGATCAGTTCCTCACACACAAGGACTGATCATCTCACCACCTGAGTAGGTTTTTGATCAGTTCCTCACACACAAGATCTGATTATCTCCTCACCACTGAGTGGGTTCTAGATTAGTTCCTCACACACAAGGACTGATCATCTCCTCACCACCTGAGTGGGTTCTAGATCAATTCCTCACACACAAGGACTGATCACCTTCTCACCACTGAGTGGGTTCTAGATCATCTCCTCACCACTGAGTGGGTTCTAGATCAGTCCCCCATCCTTCCTGCTCACTGTATATTTCTGACTTTACAGTTTGCATGGATTCTCAGTGTGATCTCACACATTCAGTCATTGACTTTTATTTATTCTTTCTTCCTCTGCAGACTTGTTGTCCCAAATAAAGGCTATTCCTCTCTCGACCAGAGTCCAGATGAGAAGCCACTAGTAGCTCTGGACACAGACAGGTAATGGAGTTTCCTATCTGTTTGTCTGCATGTTTGCTATTGTAAATGAAAGATTTGGTGCAGATTCACCTGCTTGGGTATACAACACAGCGCTCCTACATGGAGGTGCGGTGTGAGGGAGCGGTATGGAGGTGCGGGTATGGGGGTGAGGGAGCGGTATGGAGGTGCGGGTATGTGGGTGAGGGAGCGGTATGGAGGTGTGGGGTGAGGTGGCGCTATGGAAGTGCAAGGAGAGGAGGGCGGTATGGGGTTGAGGGAGCGGTATGGAAGTGAGGGGGTGGTATTGAGGTGTGGGGTAAGGAGTTCAGGCGTAAGGGAACAGTATGGAGGTGCGGGGTGAGGGGGCGGTATGGAGGTGCGGGGTAAAGGAGCAGCATAGCTGGGTGGGAGGCTCGGTGTGGTGGTACAGTGAGGTGGGGGGATGTACAGTAGGGTGGGAGGTAATGTGAGGAGGGTGGCGCAGAGGGAGGTGCCTGCAGCGGTATGTGGGGCAGAAGATGAAGTGGGAGGTACAATGAGGAGGGTGGCACAGTGGGTGTTTTGTGGTTAGGGAGGTGTAGTGAGGAGGGTGGCACAGTGGGAGGTGTAGTGAGGAGGGTGACGCAGTGGGAGGTGTAGTGAGGAGGGTGGCACAGTGGGAGGTGTAGTGAGGAGGGTGGCACAGTGGGAGGTGTGCAGTGGGAGGTGTAGTGAGGAGGGTGGCACAGTGGGAGGTGTGTAGTGAGGAGGGTGGCGCAGTGGGAGGTGTGCAGTGAGAGGTGTAGTGCGGAGGGTGGTGTAGTGGGAGGTGCAGTGAGAGGTGTAGTGAGGAGGGTGGCACAGTGGGAGGTGTGTAGTTAGGAGGGTGCACAGTGGGAGGTGTAGTGAGGAGGGTGGCACAGTGGGAGGTGTAGTGAGGAGGGTGGCACAGTGGGAGGTGTGTAGTGAGGAGGGTAGCGCAGTGGGAGGTGCAGTGAGAGGTGTAGCGAGGAGGGTGGTGTAGTGGGAGGTGCGGTAAGAGGTGTAGTGAGGAGGGTGGCACAGTGGGAGGTGCAGTGAGAGGTGTAGTGAGGAGGGTGGCGCGGTAAGAGGTGTAGTGAGGAGGGTGGCACAGTGGGAGGTGCAGTGAGAGGTGTAGTGAGGAGGGTGGCACAGTGGGAGGTGCAGTGAGAGGTGTAGTGAGGGGGGTGGCACAGTGGGAGGTGCAGTGAGGATGGTGGTGTAGTGGGAGGTGTAGTGAGGAGGGTTGTGTAGTGGGAAGTGCAGTGAGAGGTGTAGTGAGGAGGGTGGCACAGTGGGAGGTGCAGTGAGGATGGTGGTGTAGTGGGAGGTGTAGTGAGGAGGGTGGCACAGTGGGAGGTGCAGTGAGAGGTGTAGTGAGGAGGGTGGCACAGTGGGAGGTGTGTAGTGAGAGGTGTAGTGAGAAGGGTGGTGTAGTGGGAGGTGCAGTGAGGAGGGTGGTGTAGTGGGAGGTGTAGTGAGGAGGGTGGTGTAGTGGGAGGTGCAGTGAGAGGTAGTGAGGAGGGTGGTGTAGTGGGAGGTGCAGTGAGAGGTGTAGTGAGGATGGTGGTGTAGTGGGAGGTGCAGTGAGAGGTGTAGTGAGGATGGTTGTGTAGTGGGAGGTGCAGTGAGAGGTGTAGTGGGGAGGGTGGCACAGTGGAAGGTGCAGTGGGAGGTGTAGTGAGGAGGGTGGCACAGTGAGAGGTGTAGTGAGGAGGGTGGTGTAGTGGGAGATGCAGTGAGAGGTGTAGTGAGGAGGGTGGTGTAGTGAGGGGGGTGGCAGAGTGAGAGGTGTAGTGAGGAGGTTAGCACAGTGGGAGGTGCAGTGAGAGGTGTAGTGAGGAGGGTGTTGTAGTGGGAGATGCAGTGAGAGGTGTAGTGAGGAGGGTGGTGCAGTGAGAGGTGTAGTGGGAGGGGCAGTGAGGTGTAGTGAGGAGGGTGGTGTAGTGGGAGGTGCAGTGAGAGGTGTAGTGAGGAGGGTGGCACAGTGGGAGGTGCAGTGAGGAGGGTGGCACAGTGGGAGGTGCAGTGAGAGGTGTAGTGAGGAGGGTGGCGTAGTGGGAGGTGCAGTGAGAGGTGTTGTGAGGAGGATGGCACAGGGGGAGGTGCAGTGAGAGGTGTTGTGAGGAGGGTGGCACAGGGGGAGGTGCAGTGAGAGGTGCAGTGAGGAGGGTGGTGTAGTGGGAGGTGCAGTGAGGAGGTGGTGTGAGGAGGGTGGCACAGGGGGAGGTGCAGTGAGAGGTGTTGTGAGGAGGGTGGCACAGGGGGAGGTGCAGTGAGAGGTGCAGTGAGGAGGGTGGCGTAGTGGGAGGTGCAGTGAGAGGTGTTGTGAGGAAGGTGGCACAGGGGGAGGTGCAGTGAGAGGTGTTGTGAGGAGGGTGGCACAGGGGGAGGTGCAGTGAGGAGGGTGGTGTAGTGGGAGGTGCAGTGAGGAGGGTGGCACAGGGGGAGGTGCAGTGAGGAGGGTGGTGTAGTGGGAGGTGCAGTGAGGAGGGTGGCACAGTGGGAGGTGCAGTGAGAGGTGTAGTGAGGAGGGTGGCACAGTGGGAGGTGCAGTGAGGAGGGTGGCACAGTGGGAGGTGCAGTGAGAGGTGTAGTGAGGAGGGTGGCACAGTGAGAGGTGTAGTGAGGAGGGTGGCACAGGGGGAGGTGCAGTGAGAGGTGTTGTGAGGAGGGTGGCACAGGGGGAGGTGCTGTGAGAGGTGTAGTGAGGAGGGTGGCACAGTGAGAGGTGTAGTGAGGAGGGTGGCACAGTGGGAGGTGCTGTGAGAGGTGTAGTGAGGAGGGTGGCACAGTGAGAGGTGTAGTGAGGAGGGTGGCACAGTGGGAGGTGCTGTGAGAGGTGTAGTGAGGAGGGTGGCACAGTGGGACGTGCTGTGAGAGGTGTAGTGAGGAGGGTGGCACAGTGAGAGGTGTAGTGAGGAGGGTGGCACAGTGGGAGGTGCTGTGAGAGGTGTAGTGAGGAGGGTGGCACAGTGAGAGGTGTAGTGAGGAGGGTGGCACAGTGGGAGGTGCTGTGAGAGGTGTAGTGAGGAGGGTGGCACAGTGAGAGGTGTAGTGAGGAGGGTGGCACAGTGGGAGGTGCAGTGAGAGGTGCAGTGAGGAGGGTGGTGTAGTGGGAGGTGCAGTGAGGAGGGTGGTGTAGTGGGAGGTGCAGTGAGAGGTGTAGTGAGGAGGGTGGTGTAGTGGGAGGTGCAGTGAGAGGTGTAGTGAGGTGGGTGGTGTAGTGGGAGGTGCAGTGCAGTGGTAGTAAATGCCTGAAATATAAATTGACAGCTGTGTATTTTCTCTCCAAGTGATGATGACTTTGACATGTCCCGATACTCCTCGTCAGGATATTCGTCAGCTGAGGTGAGTCAGTGACTTTGGCCCCTGGGGTAATAATTCTCCATCTTGCCTGACCTTCCAGTCCAGCTGTGAACGTGTGATATCTGCAGCCACCGGTCAGAGTAACGTCTGTCCATTTCCCATTCCTGGTTAGAGAAGCTGAGTGCCCCGAGCCGTAATAGAGAAACATTAAACGTGCCTTATGGTGACGGCCCCTGAGACATGATGGATGTGTGGTATAGTGGGGGGCCGAATGCAGCAGGTGATTCATCAGTAGAAATATCCCAAATACACATCTAACTCTAATACCGT
Organism: Pelodytes ibericus; assembly: GCA_036172795.1. Lineage (NCBI taxonomy): Eukaryota > Metazoa > Chordata > Amphibia > Anura > Pelodytidae > Pelodytes > Pelodytes ibericus. The sequence continues at coordinate 223,196,111 of CM069860.1, forward strand.
CTATGTACAGAGGCCCGGGGGCTCTGCATAAAACTAATGAGAATGTACAGTAACTGTATATATACATATGGGTTTCTTGCCTTCTCAGTAGGTGTAGTAAGGTTTTTTGGTTAGGTTGATGATCACGGGGCCTGGTATTTGTGCCCAGGTCCCTTGTCCATTTTCCGTGAGCCTTGTCTCTCTCTACATTTGGTATCAACGCCATGGTCAGGAGTACGTGGGTCATGTCAGGAGAACTTCTCATAGGACCAGGAAACCCCTCCAAATTCTCTCATTGAGTTTCCTTTACTTCAAATCCATGAAACCCCCACAGTTTAATGAATAAACCTTATGATATCACCTGTGTTGGGTTCCATCGCCCGCGCCAGACAATATAAACCATGACAATCTCTCTCTTTACCTACAGCAGATCAATCAAGACTTGAACATCCAGTTGCTGAAGGACGGCTACCGGTTAGATGAGATTCCAGACGACGAAGACTTGGACCTGATACCCCCCAAGTCTGTAAACCCCACGTGCATGTGCTGCCAAGCCACCTCCTCCACTGCCTGCCATATCCAATAATGTGAGAGCGTGCCACGGATCTATGCTCTCTAGGATAACTGTAAATCTTAACAGCCATTGCTTCCTCCTATGGTAGGACATGCACCTGTGTTCATGAAGCCAGGAGAAACCAAATAATATCCATTATTTATTTTACCTGCCAGAGTCGTCATGTATACTGTAGAGGAATGGGTGCAAGCAGGAGCTCAGGATGAAGGCAATCTCCAAACCACCAGCACCCAAGCTTCGTTTGTGGAAAAGGGCGGTGGCCGATCAGGGTTGGTGAAAGGACACTGCTAGAATACCAGCCGACGGGGAGATCTTAACTCATAATATGGGTTGCAGACCAGTGTGGGGAGGGGGGGGCGTCTTGGCGGTATCCGTAGCTTGCCCGCCATCTTGTATTCATCTAGACAGCGCAGTCCGTGTGCGTTTTAGGTGCTCATGGAGCAGACGTGGGGATTAGTCATAGTTTAAGGGTAATCCATAAATCTAGACATAGATTATCCTGGAGGATATGCCATCTTTGCGTTCAGCTTGTGCAGTCACCCTATATGCTTACCGCAGTAGGAGGAGTCAGTGTTTTCACCCACTCTTGTTATTAACCACTTACAATCTCCGTCATATGTGTGGCATTCATTTCACATTTCAGTTAATACTTAAACACCCGAATGGCGCACTGGATCTCCCACCCGCCAGGTAGCAATCTTCAGATTAGTGATATAACCTATATCTTCTCGTGTGTTCTAGAACAATATTGCCGGTTAGCTGACGGAGTTATGAGGAAACTGGGAAAAAAATAATAATCCAGAATGAGGTTCATATCTGAAAATCTCATATATCTGTACATCTTTCGTTTAACCCGTTCATGGAAACTGGCCAGGTTTATCAATGTTTTATGCACAATTTAAAGAGAAAACTAAACCCTAACAATCTGTTTTTATCCAGCAGAAGAATCATTCTGCCTGATATAAATCTGTTTTTATTCTGCCTGATGTAAACTGCATTCTATTGTATCTACTAAATATTCCACCTTCGTCTATACAAAGCCACGGTCTAAGGGGCTGTCATCTGAAGCCGCTCTGCTCTCTCTGTCATTGGTATGTGGGTGTATCAATCTCTCAGCGCAACCAATAGCTGGAGAGGGCACTAGTATGCCATCCCAGTTAGAGGTGTGGTTACCATGTTATCCGCTGGTGCTCTCCATTCAGAAGGCGTTGGGATCAGGAAGCACTCTTTGGCCTTGTGGCCCCACCAGAGACCACTAATTCAGCCCAGCCCACCAGAGACCACTAAGTCAGCCCAGCCCACCAGAGACCACTAATTCATCCCACCCCACCAGAGACCACTAATTCATCCCACCCACCAGAGACCACTAATTCATTCCACCCCACCAGAGACCACTAATTCATCTCCCACGGCTTATTCAGAGGAAACCCTTTCTAGTATTTCAGACTTAATGCAGTAATCATGCATCATGGATAGAAATGATTGTGTTTAGTAGGTATAGGGAAGGAGATGAGCTCCATCTCATACGCAGTATGATTTCTCTTTATTTCTCAGACCCATTGGATTTATCTGGTGTCTTTTCGGGGCTCACTAGCGTATTTGAAGCTAGGGTATTTTTTATGACCAGGGTACATTGTCTGTTCTCTGTATTTCTAGTCTTTGTTACAAGTCTAATGAATTTCCCCAACACATTAGTATTTTCTCAACTGCTCCCAGGGGATGCCATGCTGGAGCCCAAAGTGCTTCTGTGATGCTGAACACCCCTTCAGCAGGGGAGGGAAGGATTCCCCCCAGGGGTATTGACGTGTTCACACACCAGTGATGGAGAGAGCCATTCGCCAGACCAGGGATGCTCTGAGAGATGGAAAGCATTCACCTGGTCCTTTCCGTTGGATGATGCAGAAGTGGCTGGATCCAAAGACATATGTGGGGTTTAGCCCTCAATACAAAGAGTAATCTCTATGTAATGAGATGTGTGAGGGGGAGTCACTCTGTGATTCCCCATCTTGGGAGATCACCATCCTGTAGAGATAAATCAGATACGTTCCCCCCTCTAGGCTCTAACTGCAGGTAAAACAATGGCGGAGTCTGGCGAGTGAGATCATCCAGTGTAATCTGCTGTGGCCATTTCTATGGTTAGTTCAGCCTGACGCACTGCAGGCTCTTTACACACTGATTAGTCCACGTTACTGATTCTCCATTAAATTGTATTATCTGAGCGGCGTCAGTGTAAGACATTCAATCGCAAACAAATGTATAGAGCAAAGATTTATATACACAGGTTTGTTACCCCTGTATGGGAAGAAGCTTGGTCACATCGCGAGTGGGTGGAGCTAATACGGTGAAAATGACAGGGAATGAGTGGCGGCTCCGACCCCCAGCAGGGTAGATACGGCCACTCTATATTAATGGGGGGGGCGTGCTATCCGGTATTATACCGCCAGGCCAGTAAAAGTTTGGCAGGAGGCCAAAGTTACGTCTACAGCGGGTGGACTCTCATATCTTATTTTGGAACGTGAGGTGGCAGCACAAGCCACTCGTTTAATGATAAAACCTGATTCCGTATTGGTCGTGACGCCCTAGGCGGGGTTATATTCCAGGACTTCCCTCCACTGGCTGAATTCCTTCTGCTCATTTAACTCCTCCCCTCACGCCATAGACTCGCCACGAGTAGCCCGAGTGTAAAGATAGGATGTAAATATTGTGACCGCGCATTGATTATTTATTTCTGGCGATGACCCACCCCCTGCGCAGACCCTGTGTAACATGCCTGTTATCTCATCACTGCCTTAACCCCTCCAGTGCTGCAGCATCACCTGCGTCTCTGGGGAGGGTTAACCCATCCCGGCGCCGGTGGGGTAACATTACCAGACGTTGTGTTTTTTTCTTATGATTTGTATTATTTATTTGGAAACAAGGTGTGTGTGTTTGTCCCTTGGGGAATATGTAAACATGTATAATATTTTATAACATTCCATTGCAGTATTTATCAATGTTACTGATGTATGTAGTGATAATGACAACATTAAAAAGCATATCTATGACGAGCTGTGTGCTTTATTCATGTCGGTGGGAGAGGGGGGCTTCCTTATCATGATTCCAAACACTGCACGAAGAGTAATGTAAGGGTTAAATGGCTTGGTGTCGCCTGCTTATGACATCACTTGTGCAAATTACACATTTGTCATTGAAAATGTTTTCATTTGCATATCAAGCCACAGGTGATGTCATAAGAAGGAGACTCTACAGACACATTCTCTTGATTTATACATTTGCTGCATTTCTGCTGACACACTAGATCATTCTTCATCTCATCACAGTATAAGCAGTGTTTAGGTGATACAGTCACAGTATAAGCAGTGTTTGGGTGATACAGTCACAGTATAAGCAGTGTTTGGGTGATACAGTCACAGTATAAGCAGTGTTTAGGTGATACAGTCACAGTATAAGCAGTGTTTGGGTGATACAGTCACAGTATAAGCAGTGTTTGGGTGATACAGTCACAGTATAAGCAGTGTTTGGGTGATACAGTCACAGTATAAGCAGTGTTTGGGTGACACAGTCACAGTATAAGCAGTGTTTGGGTGATACAGTCGAAGTATAAGCAGTGTTTGGGTGATACAGTCACAGTATAAGCAGTGTTTAGGTGATACAGTCACAGTATAAGCAGTGTTTGGGTGGTACAGTCACAGTATAAGCAGTGTTTGGGTGATACAGTCATAGTATAAGCAGTGTTTAGGTGATACAGTCACAGTATAAGCAGTGTTTGGGTGATACAGTCCCAGTATAAGCAGTGTTTAGGTGATACAGTCACAGTATAAGCAGTGTTTGGGTGATACAGTCACAGTATAAGCAGTGTTTAGGTGATACAGTCACAGTATAAGCAGTGTTTAGGTGATACAGTCACAGTATAAGCAGTGTTTGGGTGATACAGTCACAGTATAAGCAGTGTTTGGGTGATACAGTCACAATATAAGCAGTGTTTGGGTGATACAGTCACAGTATAAGCAGTGTTTAGGTGATACAGTCACAGTATAAGCAGGGTTTGGGTGATACAGTCACAGTATAAGCAGTGTTTGGGTGACACAGTCACAGTATAAGCAGTGTTTAGGTGATACAGTCACAGTATAAGCAGGGTTTGGGTGATACAGTCAAAATATAAGCAGTGTTTGGGTGATACAGTCACAGTATGAGCAGTGTTTAGGTGATACAGTCACAGTATAAGCAGTGTTTGGGTGATACAGTCACAGTATAAGCAGTGTTTAGGTGATACAGTCACAGTATAAGCAGTGTTTGGGTGATACAGTCACAATATAAGCAATGTTTGGGTGATACAGTCATAGTATAAGCAGTATTTAGGTGATACAGTCACAGTATAAGCAGTGTTTGGGTGATACAGTCACAGTATAAGCAGTGTTTGGGTGATACAGTCACAGTATAAGCAGTGTTTAGTTGATACAGTCACAGTATAAGCAGTGTTTGGGTGATACAGTCTCAGTATAAGCAGTGTTTAGGTGATACAGTCACAGTATAAGCAGTGTTTGGGTGATACAGTCACAGTATGAGCAGTGTTTAGGTGATACAGTCACAGTATAAGCAGTGTTTAGGTGATACAGTCACAGTATAAGCAGTGTTTAGGTGATACAGTCACAGTATAAGCAGTGTTTAGGTGATACAGTCACAGTATAAGCAGTGTTTAGGTGACACAGTCACAGTATAAGCAGTGTTTAGGTGATACAGTCACAGTATAAGCAGTGTTTAGGTGACAGGCCCTATAAATCCAACATGATTTCCTGTTTCTGAAAGGCAGGGAATCGGTGATGCAAGGCCTGTGCAATGCTGCCCCCTGCTGGCAGTCTCTCTACACACACATTACCACCTCTGTCCACATTATTGTTTTTTTAGTTTTAAAGAAAATTATTATTATTTTATTAATAAAGAAAATATGCACAGCATGCACATTGGGGTTATCAAAAAATACAAATAGTGGGGATGTAACAGATTGTATTTAAATACAAATGCTTTAATGAAAGAATATACCGTATTTGCTCGATTATAAGACAAGGTTTTTTTCAGAGCAAATGCTCTGAAAAATCCCCCTCGTCTTATAATCGAGGTCTCTTATAATCTGACCTCAAATTGAGGTCAGATTATAAGACATGGATCCAGGTCCCCAGCAGAGCTGCAGGGGATCTGGATCCCCCTCTCTAGCAGCAGGGGATGTCTGCGCAACGAGCGCAGACTCCCCTGCTTCCGCCCGGCACGACCGCCGGGGCTGTTGTGATGCAGCCGAGTACTTCCGCTTTGGTCACAGAAGTCCCGGCGAGCGTGCCGGGCGGCAGCAGGGGAGGTCTGCGCTCATCGCGCAGACTTCCTCTGCTGCCCCACTAGCCACCAGGGACAATCGGGCAGCTGGGGGATGTCTGCACGATACGTGCAGACATCCTCCATGCTGCCCGACACGGCAGACTATTATGACGGACAGCTGTCCGTCATAATAGACTGCCGTGTCGGGCAGCATGGAGGATGTCTGCAAGTATCGTGCAGACATCCCCCGGCTGCCCCCACTAGCCACCAGGGATCAAGGTAAGGGGAAGGGAGGGAGGGGGGGCAGAGAGACAGGGGGAGGGAGGGGGACAGAGAGACAGGGGGGAGGGAGGGGGGCAGAGACAGAGTCAAGGGGAGGGAGGGGGTTAAGAGACAGACAAGGGGAGGGAAGGGGTTAAGAGACAGACAAGGGGAGGGAAGGGGTTAAGAGACAGAGACAAGGGGAGGGAAGGGGTTAAGAGACAGACAAGGGGAGGGAAGGGGTTAAGAGACAAGAGACAAGGGGAGGGAAGGGGTTAAGAGACAGACAAGGGGAGGGAAGGGGTTAAGAGACAGAGACAAGGGGAGGGAAGGGGTTAAGAGACAGAGACAAGGGGAGTGAGGGGGTTAAGAGACAGGCAAGGGGAGGGGGGAGAGAGAGAAAAATGGGGGCAAGGGAAAGAGAAAGGCAGCATTGGCACATAAAAAGAAATAAAAACTAGAAATACATTTTTTTATATCATAATTTTTTATTAAAAAAGCAATTTACATGTGAATATATACACGTTGAACTTTTTTCCTATAGGGTAGTCTTATATTCAGGCTTTTAGTTTTTTTCCTAAAGGAATATCCAAAGTTTGGGGGGTCGTCTTATAATCGAGCAAATACGGTAAGTAAGGCACCTTATTAAGCTCTGTATAGGTCTATCAGTGGACATGAGATGTAGGAAGAGCTGACCCAAGATTCTAAACAACATGTCTGCCCCCTGATAGAGCTATACAGAGCAAAGATTCTAAACAACATGTCCCCCCCTGATAGAGCTATACAGAGCAGAGATTCCAAGCAACATGTCAACCTCTGATAGAGCTATACAGAGCAAAGATTCTAAACAACATGTCTGCCCCCTGATGGAACTATACAGAGCAAAGATTCTAAACAACATGGCTCCCCCTGATAGAGCTATACAGAGCAGAGATTCCAAGCAACATGTCAACCCCTGATAGAGCTATACAGAGCAACGATTCTAAATAACATGTCAACCCCTGATAGAGCTATACAGAGCAACGATTCTAAACAACATGTCTGCCCCCTGTTAGAGCTATACAAAGCAAAGATTCTAAACAACATGTCCAGCCACCTGATAGAGCTATACAGTGCAAAGATTCTAAACAATATGTCCGCCCCCTGATAGAGCTATACAGAGCAAAGATTCTAACAACATGTCTGCCCCTGATAGAGCTATACAGAGCAAAGATTCTAACCAACATGTCTGCCCCTGATCTGCCCCTGATAGAGCTATACAGAGCAAAGATTCTAAACAACATGTCCTTCCCTGAAAGAGCTATACAGAGCAAAGATTCAAAACAACTTGTCGCCCCCTGATGAAGCTATACAGAGCAAAGATTCTAACAACATGTCCGCCCCTGATAGAGCTATACAGAGCAAAGATTCTAAACAACATGTCCTCCCCTGATAGAGCTATACAGAGCAAAGATTCTAACAACATGTCCGCCCCTGATAGAGCTATACAGTGCAAAGATTCTAAACAACATGTCCTCCCCTGATAGAGCTATACAGAGCAAAGATTCTAAACAACATGTCCGCCCCCTGATGGAGCTATACAGATCAAAGATTCTAAACAACATGTCCGCCCCCTGATAGAGCTTTACAGATCAAAGATTCTAAACAACATGTCCGCCCCCTTATAGAGCTATACAGATCAAAGATTCTAAACAACATGGCCGACCCCTGATAGAGCTATACAGAGCAATGATTCTAAACAATATGGCCAACCCCTGAAAGAGCTATGCAGAGCAAAGATTCTAAACAATATGGCCAACCCCTGAAAGAGCTATACAGAGCAATGATTCTAAACACCATGTCCGCCCCTGATAGAGCTATACAGGGCAAAGATTCTAAACAACATGGCCGACTCCTGATAGAGCTATACAGAGCAAATATTCTAACAAACATGTCCGCCCCCTGATCGAGCTATACAGAGAAAAGCTTCTAAACGACATGTCCATCCCCTGATAGAGCAATACAGAGCAAAGATTCTAAACAACATGTCCTCCCCCTGATAGAGCTATACAGAGCAAAGATTCTAAACAACACGTCCGCCCCCCTGATAGAGCTGTACAGAGCAAAGATTCTAAACAACATGTTCATCCCCTGATAGAGCTATACAGAGCAAAGATTCTAAACAACATGTCCTCCCCTGATAGAGCTATACAGAGCAAAGATTCTAACAACATGTCCGCCCCTGATAGAGCTATACAGAGCAAAGATTCTAAACAACATGTCCGCCCCCTGATGGAGCTATACAGATCAAAGATTCTAAACAACATGTCCGCCCCCTGATAGAGCTATAAATGTGTATAATGTATATCATTTTTGTAATGTGTATAATGTGTATAATATATATGATTTTTGTAATGTGTATAATATATATGATTTTTGTAATGTGTATAATGTATATCATTTTTGTAATGTGTATAATGTGTATAATATATATGATTTTTATAATGTCTATAATATATATGATTTTTGTAATGTGTATAATGTGTACAATATATATGATTTTTGTAATGTGTATAATATATACAATTTTTGTAATGTGTATAATGTGTATAATATATATGATTTTTCTAATGTGTATAATATATATTATTTTTGTAATGTGTATAATGTGTATAATATATATGATTTTTATAATGTGTTTAATATATATGATTTTTTTAATGTGTATAATATATATGATTTTTGTAATGTGTATTATGTATATGATTTTTGTAATGTGTATAATGTGTTCAATATATATGTTTTTTATAATGTATACAATGTGTATAATATTTAAGATTTTTGTAATTTGTGTAATGTGTATAATATATATGATTTTTATAATGTGTATAATGTGTATAATATATGTTTTTTATAATGTGTAACATATATATGATTTTTGTAATGTGTATAATGTGTATAATAATAATGATTTTTGTAATGTGTATAATGATTTTTGTAATATGTATAATGTGTATAATGTATATGATTTTTGTAATGTGTATAATGTGTATAATATATATGATTTTTATAATGTGTTTAATATATATGATTTTTGTAATGTGTATAATATATATGATTTTTGTAATGTGTATTATGTATATGATTTTTGTTATGTGTATAATGTGTTCAATATATATGTTTTTTATAATGTATATAATGTGAGGTGATTGATGACGTAGGACGCAGAACGAGCGTGTTGCAGGAGTGGCCATGATGAGGGGGATGGTGTGAGTTGGGAAGTAGATGCAAAGTGAGCTGGAAAAGATCTTACCACGCTTGAGGTTGGCGTTTCACGGACGAAAAGACCTGCATGAATGAAGACACACTGGGTCTTTTCACTTGTACATCACAGACCCGAAAGCTGAGAATCAAAACGACGGACCTGCTTGCGAGAAAGCGTTTACCTCTGACGGGAGGAATACACGTGGAAAGAGTGGTATGCCGACTTCTACTTAAAACCTGGAATTGAAAGCTTACCTACTGGTGCTGCTCAAGAAGGTTTTTCAACGAAAGGTGATCTATTCAATAAGCTGTATCACATAATCAAGAGGATACCTGGCGGAGCTGTTTGGAAATCCTGCAAAGTTTCTCTCCGAAGGGGGATCTACATGCAGGAATAAGAAGCAGTGTGCAAGTGTTATCCGTATTAAAGAATCTTCAACAGCGCAGACCCGTATAAGATCTACGTCTGGTCCGTGGAGCCCCAACGCAAGTACTAAAGCTCCATAACATACTATTTATTTATTTTTTAATAGTCCCAATGAAATAACTTTGAAAATTCCTTTCTCTTTATTCAATCATGAATACATTGACTATTATTTGATTACCTTATCCTTTTTTTTTTTTTTTTTTCTGACTTTTCACGAAGTGGTTGGAACCTTATCTAACTTTTATGAATTGATATTGGCCACGTATACTTAAGCAGCTTTACTCTTCACTACATATAGGTTTCTAACAAATTCCCCCTTGAAGAAAAACTGAATCTACTTATGAAGACTGTTTATTGACACCCTTTGTATCTCTTCAATCTGTGTCCCTTTTTGTGCCTCTTAGAATTATATTGAGGGGTAGACAAATTAGATGGTACCTTTAATTCGAATGTTTATTTGAATTGGTATTATTGTTTTCTTATCAACTGATATAGCGATATAAAACTGGGTACTCCTGAATCTTTAAAAAACTAAAGAGACCCCTTGAGATATAATTAATATCACCTTGAGCTCTAACTAGAGTTATCAAATTAGATCTTCCATCAGTTGATATCGTATTCCAATAATGCCTCCAAAAAAGAATCTGATTGATAAACCGGAGAAATCGAAACCCCTAAATGCTTATTACTCGCCTAAACAAGATTTAGGGAAAACCCAAAGGAGATCTTTATCTCCGCCACCTGTTGGTTCTTCTCCCGCTCGTACCCAGGTGGAAAGTATAGATATTACTCCTACAGAGGGGGTTACAAATTATACTATGATTAAACTGATGGACGAACTATATGAGAAAATAAAGGAAGACTTTAAGCAAAATACAGTAGAACTAACTAAAGAGATTCATACTTTGAGCGCAAAAGTGCAGATTCAAAGTAAAGAAATAGAAACGATACGTGACGAAGTTTTGGCTTTACGATCACAAAATGAAACATTAAAGACGCAAGTGAAAGATAACACAAATAAATTAAACATGTTGGAGGATAGATCTCGACGTAACAATATAAGATTAAAGGGAATCCCAGAAAAAATTACCAAGGAAAACCTGGGGGAGTTTCTGAAAGAATTTATATCTCAATATCTAGACCCAATAAGCTTGAAACATTCCCCATTTGATAGATATCACAGGATTGCTAAAAAACATGATTCTGAAGGTGCATTTCCAAGAGATGTTATAGTTAGATTTCTAAATGGTTCTTTAAAAGATGAGTTATTAAACCAGATGAGGAAAAATCCGGGCACCAAAGAAGAAAGATTTGAGGGAATCTTGGTCTTTCCAGACCTCTCTATAGCAACAAGAATAGAAAGAAGCCGCTATGGGGACATTACCCAACAACTGAGGGGAAAAAATATACCATACAGATGGGGGTTTCCTACACGTCTTATTGTTTTTCACAATGGAAAAACAATTACCCTAAATGATCCCCTAGAAGACCTCCATAAACTGAAAGAACTAGACATCTTGGGCTAGAATTAGTGGACCATCGTTCCGTATAGTCATGGGCTGCGAGGTTATAAGTACGGATGGCTCCTCGACCCATGACTGTGGGGACTAAATTAGGTTTTCTGTAAAACGGGTGTATTCGGGTACAAATATATATATAACTATTGGCACTATTCTTAAACTATGGATTAAGATTAATATATATCACTTGGAGCGAACAATACACTGTGTTTCACTGTAGAGGAAAATAAAGAGAGAAAGACGGGAAGGGGGTAGAATAGGGGGGGGGAGGGGAGGGGGGGAGGGGAAGAGGGGGAAAAGAATGAAGGAAAGGGAAAAGAAAGGGGGAAAAACTTCTTAACTAAATTAAACACTATTTGAACACTATATAGATATCTCTTGAAAAGGGAAGAGAAGGGAAAGGAAAAAAAAAAAAAATAAATAAAATAAAAAAAAAAAAATAATAATAATATATATACACTGATATGACTATAATCAAAACACACTACCTTCATGCACCTTATTATTATTTATATCATATAGATCACGTAAATAGATTAAATTAAACAACACAAAAAGAAATGTTTGTACTTAATGCATTTATCTATTAATTATGTCAATAATATTTGACGCACAAGGATCTTCTATATAATATGGCTTGATTTAATATTAATATATGAGAAAAGAGAAAGAGGAAGAAAAAGAGAAATAGGGGGGGGGAATATATAAAGAAAAGGGAAGGGAAAAGGGAGGGGGAAAGGAAAGGGAAGGGAAGAGAAGGGGAGAAGGAAAAAAAAAAAATTATATATTTGTTCGTGATGCACCCTACTACTAAGTTTGTTACTACTTTGAACCATATAGATTATTAAGATAAACTTAATTTTGTACAGTATGACGGACCAACAAAGAGATAAAAGAAAACCACTGGCGAAAAAATTTGAATGCGCCACTTTAAGATATTGCTTAGAGCCAAAACTAAATGACCCATTGATATAATTAACGACAAAAGTGATATTGCCTTATAAAACCCAAAAAAGTGAGAAATTGTTAATAATAACTTATAATATCGGTACAAGAGATCTAGCCGCACCACGATTTAACTAGGGAAGGAGGAGGGAAAGATAAGGAAGGAAAAAGGGGGAAGAATGAAGGGGAGGAAAAGAAAGGGATAAGGGAAGGGGAAGGGAAAAGAAAAAGGGGAAAATCATCACCCCCAACATCTGGCCACCAGCAACTGTTTGCCCCTGAGACAATTTCAGGGTAGCCATTGATAGGGATTCTTTCAAATGGCGAGTGAATTTTTTTCGTTAAATATTGAATTTTTTGTAAATGTATATGTTTATTGGTGTGGAGGTTACTGGTGGACGCCCTGGATCCGATTCGTGGGGGGTACGGGGGGAGGGGGGAGGGAGGTAGAGCACTATATCTTTTAGACTAATGTCTATAAATGTCCAGGGATTAAACTCTCCTATCAAAAGAGGTCTATTATATAAATCTTTGGTAGATGGTAATATTGACTTGTGCTTCGTCCAGGAAACCCACTGGACGGAGTTAAGTACACCTCTATGGAATTATTGTAAATACCCTCTGATATCTTGTGCTGGTTTAACAAATAAAAAAGCGAGAGGAGTCGCTATTTTCTGTTCAAGTAAGATCAAATATGAACCAATATTAGTGGAAAAAGATATATTTGGCAGATTCGTTTTGAATATATGTAGATTAAACGATATAATATACAGTTTGGTCAGCATATATGCCCCGAATGATTATTCACCAACTTTTGTTAAAAAAATATTTAAAAGGATAAATCAACTTAAGAAAGGAATATTAATAATTGGTGGCGACTTTAATGCGTTCTTGGATGAGAATTTGGACCGAAGTGGCCAAATATCTTCTAAAAGCGCCAATCAATATAAAAATAAATGTAGATCACTACAAAAAATCCTATATGACCATGAAATTTTTGATATCTGGAGAGCACACCATCCAAGAGAAAGAGACTTTACATATTACTCAAAAGTTCATAATAGCTACTCCAGAATCGATTATTTCCTAACAGACCGTTTAAACCTAGATAAATTTAAGAGATCTAATATTGGACCTATTACATGGTCTGACCACTCTCCGATTGAAACCCAAGTATTAAATAATCAAGAATACAGACAAAACTCCCGCTGGAGGATTAACGAAGCTTGTTTTTTATCAGATACTACAACTAAAACTCTCTTAGAACAGGCAACAGAATTTGTTGTCTTTAATGATAATGAGGTGACTAGCCCAGAGACTATTTGGTCTGCATTTAAATGCGTCATGCGCGGTCATTTAATTAAAATCGAAGCTCAAAGGAGGAAGGAGAGAGGGGCAGCTTTATCCGACCTTTATTTACAACTAGCGCAATTGACAGTTCAAAACAAAATCAATTTTGACCCTATAATAAATGACAGAATAACATTAATTCAATCGCAGATTAATTTAAGGCTTGAAGAAAGAGTCAAAATAATGACTACCATACAAAAACAGAAATGGTACAATAGTAATAATAAGGTGGGTAAGCCTCTCTCTAGCAGACTTAAATCTGAATACACAAAAAAAGCAATAAATAAGATTATTGTAGGAGATGCAGTGTGCTTAGCTCCAACAAAAATTAGTAATGCATTTGCCCAATATTATTCGACTTTATATAATTTAGAAAAACCAAATATCTCAGAGACTCTTGCGGAAACTTACCTCTCGGGATTAGATCTTCCGAAGTTGGCCCAGGTAAAACTGGATCAATTAAACCGACCTATAACTACAAAAGAAATATCTGAATCAATAAAAAATCTGAAAAATGGTAAAGCTCCGGGACCCGATGGGTATACTGCAAAATTTTATAAACTATTGGAACCTATAATAACGCCTTTACTGAGTAAGTTCTTTTTTGGGTATTGGGCTTTCAGGGAGAATTTCCTCAGAATTACTGGGGGCAACTATTTCCCCCATCCCGAAGCCAGAGAAGGACCCACATTATGTGGGAAACTATCGCCCGATCTCGCTCATGAACCTAGATATAAAGATCTTTTCCAAAATCTTAGCTAATAGACTTAGCTTGATTATCCCTGATTTAATTCACGTGGACCAATCTGGGTTTGTGAAAGCAAGGTCGGGAGCAGATAATGTACGAAAGCTATTAAACATCATACAAGTTGTAAATAAAAAACATATCCCAACAGCATTTATCTCTGTCGATGCTGAAAAAGCTTTCGACAGAGTAAGTTGGAACTTTTTGTCTGCTACCCTTGATGGCTTCGGGATGGGGGGACTTTTTAAGGACTGTGCTATGGCTCTGTATTCCTCACCGAGAGCAAAGATTTTTGGAAACGGCCTTGATTCCGAATGGTTTAGTGTAGGAAACGGAACGAGACAAGGGTGTCCTTTGGCTCCGCTTCTCTACATTCTTTCAATGGAACCTCTTGCCATTCGAATTAGACAATCATCTGACATTTCTGGGATCTATTTGGGAGACAAACAACAAAAAATAACATTGTTTGCAGACGATGTTATTTTGACCTTATCTAATCCAAACACATCAATCCCGGCAACTTTAAAATGTATAGAAGAATACAGTGAGCTCTCAAATTATAAAATAAATATTACGAAGACTCAGATAATTTGCCATAATTGCACGCATGAAGTAAAACATAATCTTGTGCAGAGCTATAAATTCAATTGGCCAAAAAATTATATTTCATACTTAGGTATTAAAGTAAATTTTTCAACTGAAACTTGGATCCAAAATAATTATATGAACCTATACCATGAACTTTCCCTTTTACTTACAAAATGGACCAAGATTTACACCTCTTGGATAGGAAGACTTAATATATTAAATTCATATATTATTCCCAAATTAGATTATATCTTTCGTACAGTTCCAATACGGGTCCCTAGAGAAACCATTAAACCTTTTTCATAGGATCTTTGTATCTTATGTGTGGGGAGGCAAAAAACCTAGAATTTCGAGGAAGATTATGACTACTAAACAAGCCAAAGGGGGCCTCTCTTTTCCCGATGTAAATTATTTACACGACACAATAATGTTTTCGCATTTTTTGCAATGGGGAAATCCTAATTCAAAATCAAAAAGCTGGTATGTCTATGAGAAATGTAATTGTAAACAGGTAGATCCTATTGGCCTATTTTGGTTGGATAAGTTGAGTTTCAATAGGTTGAACATTGAAAATAAAGTCACTGAGCAAATTTATTTATCTATTGCCCCAATAAAAAACTTACTATATCCAAAGAACTGCATCTCTAGAGAGGCTTCCATTGAAACCCGTACACTCTTGACTCAAGACCTTAACGTAAAACAATGGTTGGCTTCAGGTATTTTAAAGATTTCAGATATACTCAATGAATCGGGATTCTGTTCCTTTCCTCATTTGCAAAGTAAATATGCACTTAATAACTCTGAATTTTTCACTTATGCCCGAGTGATCGGAATATTGAGGTCATATATTATCACTAACGAGGGTCCCTTGGATAAATTACTATATAGCTCTATACCGAGAATAACTTCTAAAATCAGACATATAGTGGAAGCCAATACTGAAGATCAGAAATCGGTTTCTGTTATTAGGTGGGAGTTAGACCTAGCTAAAAGTTTTCCACTTCACGAGTGGCTGAAGTCCTTTGAAAATATTAGGAAAAACATCCACTGTATTAACATTCATGAAAATTACATTAAAATACTTCATAGATGGTACATGGTTCCGACCAGATTGAGCAAATTTCAAGAACAAACTTCAGACCAGTGTTGGAGATGCAATTTAGCTCCCGGCTCATTACTACATATTTGGTGGGATTGTAGACTTTTGGATAATCTTAAAAATAACGTAATATATATTCTTTCTAAAATGGGTTTAGATTGTAAAACTCTATCCCCATCCAAATTTTTATTCCGTCTTGATCTTCCTAAACTTTCAAAACCAAAGAGTATATTACTGATACATATACTTATGGCCACGAAGCTTTGCATCTCTAGACACTGGAAGAAGAGTACAATCCCAACTATAAAAGAAATTGAGATACAGATACACTACCAAGCCACCATGGAGAAAGCATTATTTTTTGATACAGACAGACTACAAGATTATAACAACATCTGGGGTAAATGGCTGTCCTATTATGTCTCCAGCCCATCACTATCCATTTAGATTTATTACATAAACTATATCTCTGGACAAAAATCTTGATAGACGTTCTTTCTCCTACCCCTCTCCCGACCCAAGTTATTCTCCGCTTGTCTCTTGATGACGGGGAGAGATCCTTGGGCGTCCCCCACTAATCTCCACACCACCAATAAGGAAAGTTATGTATGTTTGTGCTAGAATGTGAGCATGTAAAGAATTACTAAAAACTACTTTACTAAGTTACAACATAATGCGATATCTATAATATTTAACTTGTCACTTAGATTTGTAAAAATGCTCCTTTTTTATGTAATATGTTACATGTAATGTCTTTTGATATGTTTATAATAAAAATTAAAAAAAAAAAAAAAATTTAAAAAAATAATGTATACAATGTGTATAATATATATGATTTTTGTAATGTGTATAATATATATGATTTTTGTAATTTGTATAATGTGTATAATATATATGATTTTTATAATGTGTATAATGTGTATAATATATATGTTTTTTGTAATTTGTATAATGTGTATAATATATATGATTTTTATAATGTGTATAATGTGTATAATATATATGTTTTTTATAATGTATATAATGTGTAACATATATATGATTTTTGTAATGTGTATAATGTGTATAATAATAATGATTTTTGTAATGTGTATAATGATTTTTGTAATATGTATAATGTGTATAATGTATATGATTTTTGTAATGTGTATAATGTGTATAATATATATGATTTTTATAATGTGTTTAATATATATGATTTTTGTAATGTGTATAATATATATGATTTTTGTAATGTGTATTATGTATATGATTTTTGTTATGTGTATAATGTGTTCAATATATATGTTTTTTATAATGTATATAATGTGTATAATATATATGATTTTTGTAATTTGTATAATGTGTATAATATATATGATTTTTATAATGTGTATAATGTGTATAATATATATGTTTTTTATAATGTATATAATGTGTAACATATATATGATTTTTGTAATGTGTATAATGTGTATAATAATAATGATTTTTGTAATGTGTATAATGATTTTTGTAATATGTATAATGTGTATAATGTATATGATTTTTGTAAATTGTATAATGTGTATAGTATATATGATTTTTGTAATGTGTATAATGTGTATAATGTATATGATTTTTATAATGTGTATAATATTTATGATTTTTGTAATGTGTATAATGTGTATAGTATATATGATTTTTGTAATGTGTATAATGTGTATAATATATATGATTTTTATAATGTGTATAATATATATTATTTTTGTAATGTGTATAATGTGTATAATATATATGATTTTTATAATGTGTATAATATATATGATTTTTGTAATGTGTATAATGTGTACAATATTTATGATTTTTATAATGTGTATAATATATATGATTTTTGTAATGTGTATAATGTGTACAATATTTATGATTTTTATAATGTGTATAATATATATATTATTTTTGTAATGTGTATAATATATTATTTTTGTAATGTGTATAATATATATATTATTTTTGTAATGTGTATAATATATATATTATTTTTGTAATGTGTATAATATATTGTTTTTTTAATGTGTATAATATATATGATTTTTATAATGTGTATAATATATATGATTTTTGTAATGTGTATAATGTGTATAATATATATGATTTTTGTAATGTGTATAATATATATGATTTTTATAATGTGTATAATATATATATGATTTTTGTAATGTGTATAATATATATGATTTTTATAATGTGTATAATGTGTATAATATATATGATTTTTGTAATGTGTATAATATATATGATTTTTATAATGTGTATAATATATAGGATTTTTATAATGTGTATAATGTGTATAATATATATGATTTTTGTAATGTGTATAATGTGTATAATATTTATGATTTTTGTAATGTGTATAATGTTTATAATATATATGATTTTTATAATGTGTATAATATATATATATGATTTTTGTAATGTGTATAATGTGTATAATATTTATGATTTTTGTAATGTGTATAATGTGTATAATATATATGATTTTTATAATGTGTATACTATTTATGACTTTTGTAATGTGTATAATGTATATGATTTTTGTAATTTGTATAATGTGTATAATATAGATGATTTTTATTATGTGTATAATATATATGATTTTTGTAATGTGTATAATATATATGATTTTTATAATGTGTATAATGTTTATGATTTTTGTAATGTGTATAATGTGTATAATATATATGATTTTTATAATGTGTATAATATATATGATTTTTGTAATGTGTATAATGTGTATAATGTATAGGATTTTTGTAATGTGTATAATGTGTATAATATATATGATTTTTGTAATGTGTATAATGTGTATAATATTTATGATTTTTGTAATGTGTATAATGTGTATAATATATATGATTTTTGTAATGTGTATAATATATATGATCTTTGTAATGTGTATAATGTGTATAATATATATGATTTTTGTAATGTGTATAATGTGTATAATATTTATGATTTTTGTAATGTGTATAATGTGTATAATATATATGATTTTTATAATGTGTATAATGTGTATAATATTTATGATTTTTGTAATGTGTATAATGTGTATAATATTTATGATTTTTGTAATGTGTATAATATATTTGATTTTTATAATGTGTATAATATATATGATTTTTGTAATGTGTATAATGTGTATAATATTTATGATTTTTGTAATGTGTATAATATATATGATTTTTGTAATGTGTATAATGTGTATAATATATATGATTTTTGTAATGTGTATAATGTGTATCTCTGTATTAGTTCTCAGCATGTCACTTTTATTAATAAGTATGTATTGTTTTTAATGTTTAACCTGAAAAGCAGATACATTTTCCTTCTGGTGAAATAGTTTATAAATGAAACATATGAAGTGCAGCAGATCCTTTGTGTAATCCGGGGATCATTAGCAATGTCAGCACCAGACAGATTAGACAGCTGGTGAGACAGCTAGACTCCCCCGCAGACTGGCTGAGAGTGGCAGTGAGACTCTGGTGGACCATGGAGATTGTACTGGTTCTGTTTCTCCTCCCTGTACCCCTGACATGTGTGGAGTTCACTGTGTATCGCATGCAGCAGTACAGTCTGCAAGGGCAGCCATACGGTGAGTGCAAGCTCTGGGGGACAGGGAGAGTCTCAGTCCTCTCCTGCTTATCCCCTACCTCGCTCTGTCCTCTCTTGTTTTCCCCTCATGCCTTTGCCTAAAATACTTGCTTCTTTGCATCAGCTTCTCATTCAGCTATACTTCAAACTCAGCTACTTGCCAGCTACTGGCTGTAACTATGTGATTCTCTTGTCAATTCCCTTTTCGTGACTAAAGGCCACAGCACTAGAACACACTGATATTGGTGTAGTTTGACACGGGGTGGGCTAAGCATGATATTGCTGTGTGGTGTCACTAGATCTCCAATCTATCTCTATATATTCAGTAGAACTCTCTTCCTCATGTTACTCCTTCCTGTCTGCTGAGTTAACCCCACGTGGAACTGCCACGTAATGAATCGGAAGAACTATTGCCATAAATGACCCCTCTCTCCAGCGAAGACGTACAAACGAGACATTAGTATATTCATTTTGTAGCTTTTTATGTCTTTTACTTCTCTCCCGCGGAAGACGGATGTTTAATATCCTTCCCGGCTAATTGCAGTTTCTCTTAATTGAATTGTCTTCTAATCTGTCCAACGCAGGATGTATAATTATCCAATTAAACAGACGCCCGACCAGTTCAGCAATTATTAAACTTACCACTGCTAATGAGTTATTCCGATGTGAGACACTTACAGTGCTATTAATTATACCACTAAATGTAACGTCAATTATCACATTTTCTGGTGTTTAAATTGTCCGAGTAGCAGCTTTGGCATGCACTTATCACACATTGCATTGCACATGGTATTTTCACTGTCAAGCTGCATGTTCTACGCATCTGTCCTATAACATGATATAAACTAAGCAGGGGATGATGACAGATTTTATGGAGCAGGTTATACAGTAATCTCCAATGAGCTGCAGAAAGGAGAGTTATCTCTTTATGGAAGAGAAACACTGTGTTTGTGTCTGTGTATGCATTTGTGTATGTGTGCCTGTGTGTGCATTTGTGTATGTGTGCCTGTGTATGCATTTGTGTATGTGTGCCTGTGTGTGCATTTGTGTATGTGTGCCTGTGTATGCATTTGTGTATGTGTGCCTGTGTATGCATTTGTGTATGTGTGCCTGTGTGTGCATTTGTGTATGTGTGCCTGTGTATGCATTTGTGTATGTGTGCCTGTGTGTGCATTTGTGGATGTGTGCATGTGTATGTATTTGTGCCTGTGTGTTCATTTGTGTATGTGTGCCTGTGTGTGCATTTGTGTATGTGTGCTTGTGTGTGTGCATTTGTCTGTCTGTGGAGCAGGCTAAGCTTGATACCCGATCTGGACTCTGCAATTGAATATTTTCAATCTGAGTTCATGCAGGTCTGTAATAAACATGCCCCCCTGCGTAGAGTGAGAGTAAGGGGTCTTCCCTGGGTCTCAGCTGACCTCCTGGACTTATTCCATTTCAGGGATGCTTTATGGTCCAAATTTAAGCAAACTGGCTCTGACCAAGATCACAACGCTTATCGGCACGTCCGCAATAGATGCAAGACTCAAACCAAACTTGCCAAGACAACTCATTTCTCTGAACGGCTGAATAGAAATCTAACCAACACGACCAAATTTTGGAGCTTCATAAAAAACATGTATGACCCTCCGCGCAGCTCAGAACCTACCACAATTAAGACACATAATGAAGTTCTAAAATCTCCAGTGGCAATATCAAATGAATTCATTTGTAGGATGCGCCACAGCTCTTATAGCAACACACCACAATGAAGATCATGGGACTTTTTCTATGGCAGACGATTCACTACCGATATCACCCCTGGCCAAACACATTGCTGAATTTGAGTTTACTCCTATATCGGATAGTGAAATAGCAGCGCATCTCCTCAATCAAAAAATGAAATTACAGTGTGGTCCGGACCTACTTCCGTCAATGCTACTGAGGCTGAGTGCGCCTGTTGCTGCGCGACCCATTGCCCGCCTAATCAATGAGTCCCTGTCCTCCGGTTATGTCCCCAAAGCCTGGAAAAAAGCCAGAGTTATCCCCATCCACAAAAATGGAGATGTAAACTTGGTGTCAAACTACAGGCCTATTTCACTTCTACCCATACTTTCTAAAATCCTGGAAAAATGTGCCCATGATCAACTGTGCGAGTATTATCAACGCTCCAACTATCTAACCTCGCTTCAATCTGGGTTTAGGTCAAATCACTCCACGATAACTGCCCTCTTAAAGGTGACCAATGACATTCAGAGTGGTATGGAGAGGGGTGAACTCACAGGTGTAGTTTTCCTTGACTTTGCAAAGGCCTTTGATACGGTTGATCATGATCTTCTGCTAAGCAAACTAAGTTGTTCCAGTGTAAATGAGAGGTCGCTCTGCTGGTTTCGTTCATACTTGCCTGATAGATCGCAATACGTGTTGTCAGAGGTATTGAACAGTAATCTCGAGACTGGTACATATGAATAAAGCAGAAGCAAAGTATAACAAGATGGATGCCAGCAGCCTCCATTTTGTGTCCGTTTTTAGACATCCTTCTGTGTGTTTAAATCTTATTCTGTGCCCCTGAGGATAAAAGGAAAGTCTTCCACATTCCTAATGCTGTTATCTGTAACCAAATATTGTACTGATGAAATTAGCAGAGGCTAGAATAGATAAGGGGTCATTGTTAGTGGAAGGTTTATGACATTACATTGTACCAGCTGTGTCTATATACATACAAGAGGAGAAGGGGGGCTTCTTTTCAACTTGCCAGCCCACCCAAACTGGCAGAAACTGAAGGCACAGACTGTGAGATTATTTGGATTTTAGATTTGAAGAATATAATAAGGGTTATTATAAATACACCCAGTTGATTCAAATCGCTCATTAAAATATATAATGATATCACACCTTCACTCATAAATATGTAAAGTATAATTAATCCTACATATTAATTAGAATATTGTTTTTATTGTATTATTTGTCGGATTATTAATAACCATAAAAATATGAATATGAGTTATTAATTTTATGAATTATGAATCATAAACAAATATGAAAATTGATGATTCATATATATGGGTCCGACTAAAAATACCCATATCAAGAATTCGTTATGTATATAGAGAGTTTGGATGACGTTTTTACAAAAGTAAATACAATGCAACAATTATTAATAAAATAATAATTAATTTATTGAATAAAGAATAAAGATCAAACTGTAAGCAAAATAGCATA
Source organism: Pelodytes ibericus (assembly GCA_036172795.1). Taxonomy (NCBI): domain Eukaryota; kingdom Metazoa; phylum Chordata; class Amphibia; order Anura; family Pelodytidae; genus Pelodytes; species Pelodytes ibericus. Next base: position 223,218,959 of record CM069860.1, read on the forward strand.
AAAACAAAATACAGTATCAATAGATGTTAATCATAATTCACATCTATAATTTATAACATAAGCAAGTAGGACAAAACATTAATTATGCAGCTCTGTACCTATATCAATATGCATGTAGTATAAATTACTATGCAGTTACGTTTCTGACCACTAGATGGCCATGCATTTTATTTAGATATAACCTACATTGATAATGATTCATATTTAAAATAGTTAATGATAGTACACCATAATTACCTACAAATTACCAGCATATACTCTGCTTAGGTAAGGTAATATTACTAAATCATATAGCTACTCAAGGTGGCTATTTCTTAATCTGCCCGGTAAATGATAATGTATGTATTCTAGCTTAGACTTTAAGGATGAGAATCTTAGATAATCTCTGGAGATTAGATATGACATATTTGGGTAAATAGCTAGACTATAAGAATTTATGGTTCTTTTGTTAATATCTATAGGATATTCCTCTGGCTTCCTTCTGCAGAAAGGATGACAGATAAACACCAGGCTAAAACATATAGATCCCAGAAATTGGGGGATTTAAGTTAAATTTACCCAAATATATATACTAATTACATCCATTAAAATGGAGATTATGCTAGAAACAAATTACCACATTTATACATTACCGGCAGGGGTTGGTTTGCAGTTGAGACTCCTTCCATTGAAGGATTGAGTGATGGGAGTTACTCCTGGGACTTGGCTCAATACTATGGGTATGGAGATGTCTATTGTTATAATGAACATGTGCTATTAAAAGCCTCATATTCCTGAGTTCTCCCCAGAAGGAGAGAGACTCAGCCCTTTTCTAAAACATTCCTATCTCTCACCCCACTAGTGGCATCTCTCCCAAAATCAGTCCCCCCAGGTCACCTCTCTACACATCCAGTATCCACTTTTCAACCAAACCTTATCTCAGACTCACACCCTGTTCTCTGTAACTTCTAGCCAATTGAATGGATGTGTGGGTTTAATTTAAATGAGATGATGTCATGATTTATAGCTATACCTGGATTGTGAGTATAATGTGAGATAATATATGTTGAAATGTATAGAAGTGTTAATACAATTTCAAATTATAGTAAATATTCTTATCATTGCACATTAGATAAAAACTTATAATAAATTGTATACCACACTAATAAAACAATAAAAACAATATTCTAATTAATATGTATGATTAATTATACTTTAAATATTTATTAGTGAAGGTGTGATATAATTATATATATTTTAATGAGCGATGTGAATCAACTAGGTGTGTTTATAATAACCCTTATTAGATTCTTCACATCTAAAATCCAAGTAATCTCAGTGTGTCTGTGTCTGTCAGTTTGGGTGGGCTGGCAAGCTGAAGAGAAGCCCCCCTTCACCTCTTGTATGTATATAGACACAGCTGGTACAATGTAATGTCATAAACCTTCCACTAACAATGACCCCTTATCTATTCTAGCCTCTGCCAATTTCATCAGTACAATATTTGGTTACAGATAACAGAGTTAGGAATGTGGAGGACTTTCTTTTAGCTTCAGGGACACAGAATAAGATTTAAACACACAGAAGGATTTCCAAAAACTGACACAAAATGGAGGCTGCTGGCATCCATCTTGTTATCCTTGGCTTCTGCTTTATTCATATGTACCAGTCTCCAGATTACTGTTCAATACCTCTGACATATTAGTTTGATACACATTTTATTATAAATTTTAATCTAATCTGGAATGATGAGAATAAGAATATTGATAAAAATATTAACTCTAATTTGAAATGGTATTAACACTTGTATACATTTCAACATATATATTTTCTCACATTACACTCACAATCCAGGTGTAGCTATAAACCATGACATCATCTCATTTACATTAAACACATCCATCCATTTAATTGGCTAGAAGTTACAGAAACAGGGTGTGAGTCTGAGATAAGGTTTGGTTGATAAGTGGATACTGGAGGTGTAGGAGAGGGAGATACCTGAAAAGACCTGGGGGGACTGATTTTGGGAGAGCTGCCACTAGTGGGGTGAGAGCTGCCACTAGTGGGGTGAGAGCTGCCACTAGTGGGGTGAGAGATGGGAATGTTTTAGAAAAGGGCTGAGTCTCTCTCCTTCTGGGGAGAACTCAGGAATATGAGGCTTTTAATAGCACATGTTCACTATAACAATAGAAATCTCCATACACATAGTATTGAGCTAAGTCCCAGGAGTAACTCCCATCACTCAATTCTTCAATGGAAGGAGTCTCAACTGCAAACCAACCTCTGCCGGTAATGTATAAATGTGGTAATTTGTTTCTAGCATAATCTCCATTTTTATGGATGTCATTAGCATATATATTTGGGTAAATTTAACTTAAATCCCCCAATTTCTGGGATCTATATGTTTTAGCCTGGTGTTTATCTGTCATCCTTTCTGCAGAGGGAAGCCAGAGGAATATCCTAGAGATATTACCAAGAACCATAAGTTCTTATAGTCTAGCTATTTACCCAAATATGTAATATATAATCTCCAGAGATTATCTAAGATTCTCATCCTTAAAGTCTGAGCTAGAATACAGACATTATCATTTACCGAGCAGATTAAGAAATAGCCACCTTGAGTAGTTATATGATTTAGTAATATTACCTTACCTAAGCAGAGTATATGCTGGTAATTTGTTGGTAATTATGGTGTATTATCAATAACTATTTTAAATACTAATCATTATTGATGTAGGTGTGGTTGCAGAGGTGTCACTAGGGTCGGTGCGGTAACTCATGGTGTCACCCCCCTGGATTTCCTCCAATACAATGCCAAACAGATTCCTTAGTGATGCCAGTCAGATGACCCATTAACTATGCCACACACAGGAGCCGCACAAATTATGTCACACACAATAATAATATGCCAGTATTATTTTGCTGTTAATAAGCTAGACAGTTTGCCTAATATGCCAGTAATATTGTGCCATTCAGATGCCAGTAATATTGTGCCATTCAGATGCCAGTAATATTGTGCCATTAAGATGCCAATAATATTGTGCCATTAAGATGCCCCAGCCAATTTGCCCATCAAGATGCCAGTAACATTGTGCCATTCAAATGCCAGTAATATTGTGCCATTCAGATGCCTGTATTATTGTGCCATTCAGATGCCTGTATTATTGTGCCATTCAGATACCAGTAATATTGTGCCATTCAAATGCCAGTAATATTGTGCCATTCAGATGCCTGTATTATTGTGCCATTCAGATACCAGTAATATTGTGCCATTCAAATGCCAGTAATATTGTGCCATTCAGATGCCTGTATTATTGTGCCATTCAAATGCCTGTAATATTGTGCCATCCAGACCCCAGTAATATTGTGCCATTCAGATGCCTGTAATATTATGCCATTCAGATGCCAGTAATATTGTGCCATTCAGATGCCTGTATTATTGTGCCATTCAGATGCCTGTAATATTATGCCATTCAGATGCCAGTAATATTATGCCATTCAGATGCCTGTAATATTGTGCCATCCAGATACAAGTAATATTGAGCCATTCAATTGCCAGTAATATTGTGCCATTCAGATACCAGTAATATTGTGCCATTCAAATGCCAGTAATATTGTGCCATTCAGATGCCTGTATTATTGTGCCATTCAGATACCAGTAATATTGTGCCATTCAAATGCCAGTAATATTGTGCCATTCAGATGCCTGTATTATTGTGCCATTCAAATGCCTGTAATATTGTGCCATCCAGACCCCAGTAATATTGTGCCATTCAGATGCCTGTAATATTGTGCCAGTCAGATGCCTGTAATATTGTGCCAGTCAGATGCCTGTAATATTGTGCCATTCAGATGCCGGTATTATTGTGCCATTCAGATGCCTGTAATATTGTGCCATTCAGATGCCAGTAATATTGTGCCATTCAGATGCCGGTATTATTGTGCCATTCAGATGCCAGTAATATTGTGCCATTCAGATGCCTGTAATATTGTGCCATTCAGATGCCAGTAATATTGTGCCATTCAGATGCCGGTATTATTGTGCCATTCAGATGCCAGTAATATTGTGCCATTCAGATGCCTGTAATATTATGCCATTCAGATGCCTGTAATATTGTGCCATTCAGATGCCTGTAATATTGTGCCATTCAAATGCCTATATTATTGTGCAATTCAATTGCCTGTAATATTATGCCATTCAGATGCCAGTAATATTATGCCATTCAGATGCCTGTAATATTGTGCCATCCAGATACCAGTAATATTGTGCCATTCAGATGCCTGTAATATTATGCCATTCAGATGCCAGTAATATTGTGCCATTCAGATGCCTGTATTATTGTGCCATTCAGATGCCTGTAATATTATGCCATTCAGATGCCAGTAATATTATGCCATTCAGATGCCTGTAATATTGTGCCATCCAGATACCAGTAATATTGAGCCATTCAATTGCCAGTAATATTGTGCCATTCAGATGCCTGTAATATTGTGCCATTCAATTGCCTGTAATATTGTGCCATTCAGATGCCTGTAATATTGTGCCATTCAGATGCCTGTAATATTGTGCCAGTCAGATGCCTGTAATATTGTGCCATTCAGATGCCTGTAATATTGTGCCATTCAGATGCCTGTAATATTGTGCCATTCAGATGCCTGTAATATTGTGCCATTCAGATGCCTGTAATATTGTGCCATTCAAATGCCTATATTATTGTGCAATTCAATTGCCTGTAATATTTGCCATTCAAATGCCAGTAATAGTGTGCTTACAGTGCTCGTTTACTTCCTCCCTCCTCCCCCCCTTCCCCATTACTTTCCGCCTTATTGATGCTCCATGTCCCCGGATGCCTCCTCCATGCAGTCTTCCCTTCTTACGTCACATCCGGTCTCAGGGACTTTTTTTTTTGTTTTAAAAAAAGAAAAGAACAGGACCGCGATGCGCGGCGGGTGGATGCCGGCAGCACGGGTGTCACCCCCGCTGGAGGTGTCACCCGGTGCGGTCCGCACCACCTGCACGCTCCTCGGGACGCCACTGTATAGTTGGCCATCTAGTGGTCAGAAACGTAACTGCATAGTAACTTATACTACATGCATGTTGATACGGCTACAGAGCTGCATAATTCATGTTTTATTTTATTCACCTCTGTTATAAGTCATACATGTGAATTATTATTAACATCTATTGATATTGTATTTTGTTGTTACGCTATTATGCTTATCGTTTGATCTTTGTTTTATATTCAATAAATTCATTATTATTTTATTAATAATTGTTGCATTGTATTTACTTTTGTAAAAATGTCATCCAAACTCTCTATATACATAACAAATTCTTGATATGGGTATTTTTAGTCGAACCCATATATAAATATATCATACACTTTTCATATTTTTAATGATTTATTATTAATAACCCATATTCATATTTTTATGGTTATTAATATCCGGCAGTGTCCATTGCTGATACTGCCTCCCTCATGATGCCAATCCAGTGTGGAGTGCCTCAAGGATCCCTTCTTGGGCAACTGTTTTACTCACTATTTATTAATGATCTACCCTCGGTGTGTGACCTGGCTCATGTGCATATGTATGCTGATGATACGGTCATTTATACGTGCGGTACTCAACTATCGCAATTGGAATCCGTGCTACAGGGGCAGTTTTCTAAAGTTGAAAATTGGATATTTAGAAACAAATATTCCTCAACGCTGCAAAAACTGTGTCCATGTTGTTTTGGACAAATGCCAAACTACTTAAATTAAACAATCCTCAATTAACCATCAAGACCAAATCCAGTTATAACCTGACCCAGGTAAATTCATACAAGTATCTTGGCATGTGGCTAGATCCAAACTTATCTTTTGGTCTCCATATTGACAAGCTCATGTCAAAGCTATATCCTAGGATCGGCTTTCTATATAGAAACAAATCTAACCTAGATTCCACGGTAAGGAAACGTATTGTGCAGCAAATGTTAGAGGGACACTACCACTTACATAAGATGTAACTAGATAACCTGGTAATTTAAAACAAACAACACTATATTTTACAAAATGGCGGCGCCCAGTCCCACTTGATTAGTTAAATATTTGATTAAATACAGTCACATAACAAAAACAAAAGACATATCTGAAATCAACAAAGCAAAATAAAAATAAAATAAAACTTTGTACTTTTTTGGTTGGAGTGTCCCTTTAATGTCGATCTTAGACTATGTTGTATATGATTCTGCCCCGCAGATTCATCTCAGTAAACACGACACTCTGTACAACGCACTGTCTATTTGCCCCCTGTTTGTGTGTTTTTAGGATCTTTACTGGGGTGTAAATGTTGTGGTCAAGGGGGAAGCTGTTGGGGGTAATAAACTCGTTTATAGGCCTTTCCCAGGTGTATAAAGGGAATCACAGGAAGAGTGAAATCAGACTAATATTGATGAATATGTCCCCCAGGGTCACAGAGTTCACTGGTCCAGGCGGAGAGCAGAACTGTGGAGGCAGAGCATCTAACCCGGCGCTGTGTTATGATGCGGCTGAGCGACTTCTCCATGGACAGATGGAAGAAGATTCTTAGCCAGTCCGCGGGGGCGGTGCTAATACTTGTGCCTGTCAGTGTTCCCACCATACTTCTGGCCCCCGAGCAGGTATTATGCTCTATGGAGCATGTTCAATAAACAGTCACAAAACCCGCTGTCTCCATGTTACATGCAGTTTATACCCGCTGTCTCCGTGTTACATGCAGTTTATACCCGCTGTCTCCGTCTTACATGCAGTTTATACCGGCTGTCTCCATGTTACATGCAGTTTATACCGGCTGTCTCCATGTTACATGCAGTTTATACCCGCTGTCTCCATGTTACATGCAGTTTATACCCGCTGTCTACATGTTACATGCAGTTTATACCCGCTGTCTCCGTGTTACATGCAGTTTATACCCGCTGTCTCTATGTTACATGCAGTTTATACCGACTGTCTCTATGTTACATGCAGTTTATACCGGCTGTCTCTATGTTACATGCAGTTTATACCCGCTGTCTCCGTGTTACATGCAGTTTATACCCGCTGTCTCCGTGTTACATGCTGTTTATACCCGGTGTCTCCCTGCTACATGCAGTTTATACCCGCTGTCTCTGTGTTACATGCAGTTTATACCCGCTGTCTACATGTTACATGCAGTTTATACCCGCTGTCTCCGTGTTACATGCAGTTTGAACACGCTGTCTCCATGTTACATGCAGTTTATACCCGCTGTCTCTATGTTACATGCAGTTTATACCCGCTGTCTCCATGTTACATGCAGTTTATTCCCGCTGTCTCCGTCTTACATGCAGTTTATACCCGCTGTCTCCGTGTTACATGCAGTTTATACCCGCTGTCTCCGTGTTACATGCAGTTTATACCCGCTGTCTCCATGTTACATGCAGTTCATACCCGCTGTCTCCATGTTACATGCAGTTTATACCTGCTGTCTCCATGTTACATGCAGTTTATACCTGCTGTCTACGTGTTACATGCAGTTTATACCCGCTGTCTCCGTGTTACATGCAGTTTATACCCGCTGTCTCCATGTTACATGCAGTTTATACCCGCTGTCTCCATGTTACATGCAGTTTATACCCGCTGTCTCCGTGTTACATGCAGTTTATACCCGCTGTCTCCATGTTACATGCAGTTTATACCCGCTGTCTCCGTGTTACATGCAGTTTATTCCCGCTGTCTCCGTCTTACATGCAGTTTATACCCGCTGTCTCCGTGTTACATGCAGTTTATACCCGCTGTCTCCGTGTTACATGCAGTTTATACCCGCTGTCTCCGTGTTACATGCAGTTTATACCCGCTGTCTCCATGTTACATGCAGTTTATACCCGCTGTCTCCATGTTACATGCAGTTTATACCCTCTGTCTCCATGTTACATGCAGTTTATACCCCCTGTCTCCGTGTTACATGCAGTTTATACCCTCTGTCTCCGTGTTACATGCAGTTTATACCCGCGGTCTCCATGTTACATGCAGTTTATACCCTCTGTCTCCATGTTACATGCAGTTTATATCCCCTGTCTCCATGTTACATGCAGTTTATAACCCCTGTCTCCATGTTACATGCAGTTTATACCCGCTGCCTCCCTGTTACATGCAGTTTATACCCGCTGTCTCCATGTTACATGCAGTTTATACCCGCTGTCTCCATGTTACATGCAGTTTGTACCTGCTGTCTCCATGTTACATTCAGTTTGTACCCGCTGTCTCCATGTTACATGCAGTTTATACCCGCTGTCTCCGTGTTACATGCAGTTTGTTCCTGCTGTCTCCATGTTACATTCAGTTTGTACCCGCTGTCTCCATGTTACATGCAGTTTATACCCGCTGTCTCCGTGTTACATGCAGTTTATACCCTCTGTCTCCATGTTACATGCAGTTTATACCCGCTGTCTCCATGTTACATGCAGTTTATACCCGCTGTCTCTCTGTTACATGCAGTTTATACACGCTGTCTCCATGTTACATGCAGTTTATACCCCCTGTCTCAGTGTTACATGCAGTTTATACCCCCTGTCTCAGTGTTACATGCAGTTTGTACCCGCTGCCTCCGTGTTACATGCAGTTTATACCCTCTGTCTCCGTGTTACATGCAGTTTATACCTGCTGTCTCCATGTTACATGCAGTTTATACCCGCTGTCTCCGTGTTACATGCAGTTTATTCCCGCTGTCTCCGTCTTACATGCAGTTTATACCCGCTGTCTCCGTGTTACATGCAGTTTATACCCGCTGTCTCCGTGTTACATGCAGTTTATACCCGCTGTCTCCGTGTTACATGCAGTTTATACCCGCTGTCTCCATGTTACATGCAGTTCATACCCGCTGTCTCCATGTTACATGCAGTTTATACCTGCTGTCTCCATGTTACATGCAGTTTATACCTGCTGTCTACGTGTTACATGCAGTTTATACCCGCTGTCTCCGTGTTACATGCAGTTTATACCCGCTGTCTCCATGTTACATGCAGTTTATACCCGCTGTCTCCATGTTACATGCAGTTTATACCCGCTGTCTCCGTGTTACATGCAGTTTATACCCGCTGTCTCCATGTTACATGCAGTTTATACCCGCTGTCTCCGTGTTACATGCAGTTTATTCCCGCTGTCTCCGTCTTACATGCAGTTTATACCCGCTGTCTCCGTGTTACATGCAGTTTATACCCGCTGTCTCCGTGTTACATGCAGTTTATACCCGCTGTCTCCGTGTTACATGCAGTTTATACCCGCTGTCTCCATGTTACATGCAGTTTATACCCGCTGTCTCCATGTTACATGCAGTTTATACCCTCTGTCTCCATGTTACATGCAGTTTATACCCCCTGTCTCCGTGTTACATGCAGTTTATACCCTCTGTCTCCGTGTTACATGCAGTTTATACCCGCGGTCTCCATGTTACATGCAGTTTATACCCTCTGTCTCCATGTTACATGCAGTTTATACCCCCTGTCTCCATGTTACATGCAGTTTATAACCCCTGTCTCCATGTTACATGCAGTTTATACCCGCTGCCTCCCTGTTACATGCAGTTTATACCCGCTGTCTCCATGTTACATGCAGTTTATACCCGCTGTCTCCATGTTACATGCAGTTTGTACCTGCTGTCTCCATGTTACATTCAGTTTGTACCCGCTGTCTCCATGTTACATGCAGTTTATACCCGCTGTCTCCGTGTTACATGCAGTTTGTTCCTGCTGTCTCCATGTTACATTCAGTTTGTACCCGCTGTCTCCATGTTACATGCAGTTTATACCCGCTGTCTCCGTGTTACATGCAGTTTATACCCTCTGTCTCCATGTTACATGCAGTTTATACCCGCTGTCTCCATGTTACATGCAGTTTATACCCGCTGTCTCTCTGTTACATGCAGTTTATACACGCTGTCTCCATGTTACATGCAGTTTATACCCCCTGTCTCAGTGTTACATGCAGTTTATACCCCCTGTCTCAGTGTTACATGCAGTTTGTACCCGCTGCCTCCGTGTTACATGCAGTTTATACCCTCTGTCTCCGTGTTACATGCAGTTTATACCCGCTGTCTCCATGTTACATGCAGTTTATACCCGCTGTCTCCGTGTTACATGCAGTTTATTCCCGCTGTCTCCGTCTTACATGCAGTTTATACCCGCTGTCTCCGTGTTACATGCAGTTTATACCCGCTGTCTCCGTGTTACATGCAGTTTATACCCGCTGTCTCCGTGTTACATGCAGTTTATACCCGCTGTCTCCATGTTACATGCAGTTTATACCCGCTGTCTCCGTGTTACATGCAGTTTATACCCGCTGTCTCCATGTTACATGCAGTTTATACCCTCTGTCTCCATGTTACATGCAGTTTATACCCCCTGTCTCCGTGTTACATGCAGTTTATACCCTCTGTCTCCGTGTTACATGCAGTTTATACCCGCTGTCTCCATGTTACATGCAGTTTATACCCGCTGTCTCCATGTTACATGCAGTTTATACCCTCTGTCTCCATGTTACATGCAGTTTATACCCCCTGTCTCCATGTTACATGCAGTTTATAACCCCTGTCTCCATGTTACATGCAGTTTATACCCGCTGCCTCCCTGTTACATGCAGTTTATACCCGCTGTCTCCATGTTACATGCAGTTTATACCCGCTGTCTCCATGTTACATGCAGTTTATACCCGCTGTCTCCATGTTACATGCAGTTTATACCCGCTGTCTCCATGTTACATGCAGTTTATACCCGCTGTCTCCATGTTACATGCAGTTTGTACCTGCTGTCTCCATGTTACATTCAGTTTGTACCCGCTGTCTCCATGTTACATGCAGTTTATACCCGCTGTCTCCATGTTACATGCAGTTTATACCCGCTGTCTCCGTGTTACATGCAGTTTATTCCCGCTGTCTCCGTCTTACATGCAGTTTATACCCGCTGTCTCCGTGTTACATGCAGTTTATACCCGCTGTCTCCGTGTTACATGCAGTTTATACCCGCTGTCTCCGTGTTACATGCAGTTTATACCCGCTGTCTCCATGTTACATGCAGTTTATACCCGCTGTCTCCATGTTACATGCAGTTTATACCCTCTGTCTCCATGTTACATGCAGTTTATACCCCCTGTCTCCGTGTTACATGCAGTTTATACCCTCTGTCTCCGTGTTACATGCAGTTTATACCCGCGGTCTCCATGTTACATGCAGTTTATACCCTCTGTCTCCATGTTACATGCAGTTTATACCCCCTGTCTCCATGTTACATGCAGTTTATAACCCCTGTCTCCATGTTACATGCAGTTTATACCCGCTGCCTCCCTGTTACATGCAGTTTATACCCGCTGTCTCCATGTTACATGCAGTTTATACCCGCTGTCTCCATGTTACATGCAGTTTGTACCTGCTGTCTCCATGTTACATTCAGTTTGTACCCGCTGTCTCCATGTTACATGCAGTTTATACCCGCTGTCTCCGTGTTACATGCAGTTTGTTCCTGCTGTCTCCATGTTACATTCAGTTTGTACCCGCTGTCTCCATGTTACATGCAGTTTATACCCGCTGTCTCCGTGTTACATGCAGTTTATACCCTCTGTCTCCATGTTACATGCAGTTTATACCCGCTGTCTCCATGTTACATGCAGTTTATACCCGCTGTCTCTCTGTTACATGCAGTTTATACACGCTGTCTCCATGTTACATGCAGTTTATACCCCCTGTCTCAGTGTTACATGCAGTTTATACCCCCTGTCTCAGTGTTACATGCAGTTTGTACCCGCTGCCTCCGTGTTACATGCAGTTTATACCCTCTGTCTCCGTGTTACATGCAGTTTATACCCGCTGTCTCCATGTTACATGCAGTTTATACCCGCTGTCTCCGTGTTACATGCAGTTTATTCCCGCTGTCTCCGTCTTACATGCAGTTTATACCCGCTGTCTCCGTGTTACATGCAGTTTATACCCGCTGTCTCCGTGTTACATGCAGTTTATACCCGCTGTCTCCGTGTTACATGCAGTTTATACCCGCTGTCTCCATGTTACATGCAGTTTATACCCGCTGTCTCCGTGTTACATGCAGTTTATACCCGCTGTCTCCATGTTACATGCAGTTTATACCCTCTGTCTCCATGTTACATGCAGTTTATACCCCCTGTCTCCGTGTTACATGCAGTTTATACCCTCTGTCTCCGTGTTACATGCAGTTTATACCCGCTGTCTCCATGTTACATGCAGTTTATACCCGCTGTCTCCATGTTACATGCAGTTTATACCCTCTGTCTCCATGTTACATGCAGTTTATACCCCCTGTCTCCATGTTACATGCAGTTTATAACCCCTGTCTCCATGTTACATGCAGTTTATACCCGCTGCCTCCCTGTTACATGCAGTTTATACCCGCTGTCTCCATGTTACATGCAGTTTATACCCGCTGTCTCCATGTTACATGCAGTTTATACCCGCTGTCTCCATGTTACATGCAGTTTATACCCGCTGTCTCCATGTTACATGCAGTTTATACCCGCTGTCTCCATGTTACATGCAGTTTGTACCTGCTGTCTCCATGTTACATTCAGTTTGTACCCGCTGTCTCCATGTTACATGCAGTTTATACCCGCTGTCTCCGTGTTACATGCAGTTTGTTCCTGCTGTCTCCATGTTACATTCAGTTTGTACCCGCTGTCTCCATGTTACATGCAGTTTATACCCGCTGTCTCCGTGTTACATGCAGTTTATACCCTCTGTCTCCATGTTACATGCAGTTTATACCCGCTGTCTCCATGTTACATGCAGTTTATACCCGCTGTCTCTCTGTTACATGCAGTTTATACCCGCTGTCTCCATGTTACATGCAGTTTATACCCCCTGTCTCAGTGTTACATGCAGTTTATACCCCCTGTCTCAGTGTTACATGCAGTTTGTACCCGCTGCCTCCGTGTTACATGCAGTTTATACCCTCTGTCTCCGTGTTACATGCAGTTTATACCCGCTGTCTCCATGTTACATGCAGTTTATACCCGCTGTCTCCGTGTTACATGCAGTTTATTCCCGCTGTCTCCGTCTTACATGCAGTTTATACCCGCTGTCTCCGTGTTACATGCAGTTTATACCCGCTGTTTCCGTGTTACATGCAGTTTATACCCGCTGTCTCCGTGTTACATGCAGTTTATACCCGCTGTCTCCATGTTACATGCAGTTTATACCCGCTGTCTCCGTGTTACATGCAGTTTATACCCGCTGTCTCCATGTTACATGCAGTTTATACCCTCTGTCTCCGTGTTACATGCAGTTTATACCCCCTGTCTCCGTGTTACATGCAGTTTATACCCTCTGTCTCCGTGTTACATGCAGTTTATACCCGCTGTCTCCATGTTACATGCAGTTTATACCCGCTGTCTCCATGTTACATGCAGTTTATACCCTCTGTCTCCATGTTACATGCAGTTTATACCCCCTGTCTCCATGTTACATGCAGTTTATAACCCCTGTCTCCATGTTACATGCAGTTTATACCCGCTGCCTCCCTGTTACATGCAGTTTATACCCGCTGTCTCCATGTTACATGCAGTTTATACCCGCTGTCTCCCTGTTACATGCAGTTTATACCCGCTGTCTCCATGTTACATGCAGTTTATACCCGCTGTCTCCATGTTACATGCAGTTTATACCCGCTGTCTCCATGTTACATGCAGTTTATACCCGCTGTCTCCGTGTTACATGCAGTTTATACCCGCTGTCTCTGTGTTACATGCAGTTTATACCCTCTGTCTCCGTGTTACATGCAGTTTATACCCGCTGTCTCCGTGTTACATGCAGTTTATACCAGCTGTCTCCATGTTACATGCAGTTTATACCCTCTGTCTCCGTGTTACATGCAGTTTATACCCGCTGTCTCCATGTTACATGCAGTTTATACCCGCTGTCTCCATGTTACATGCAGTTTATACCCGCTGTCTCCATGTTACATGAAGTTTATACCCGCTGTCTCTATGTTACATGCAGTTTATACCCGCTGTCTCCATGTTACATGCAGTTTATACCCTCTGTCTCCATGTTACGTGCAGTTTATACCCGCTGTCTCCATGTTACATGCAGTTTATACCCGCTGTCTCCATGTTACATGCAGTTTATACCCGCTGTCTCCATGTTACATGCAGTTTATACCCGCTGTCTCTTTGTTACATGCAGTTTATACCCGCTGTCTCCATGTTACATGCAGTTTATACCCTCTGTCTCTCTGTTACATGCAGTTTATACCCGCTGTCTCTCTGTTACATGCAGTTTATACCCGCTGTCTCCATGTTACATGAAGTTTATACCCGCTGTCTCCATGTTACATGCAGTTTATACCCGCTGTCTCCATGTTACATGCAGTTTATACCCGCTGTCTACATGTTACATGCAGTTTATACCCGCTGTCTCTATGTTACATGCAGTTTATACCCGCTGTCTCCCTGTTACATGCAGTTTATACCCGCTGTCTCCGTGTTACATGCAGTTTATACCCGCTGTCTCCGTGTTACATGCTGTTTATACCCGCTGTCTCCGTGTTACATGCAGTTTATACCCGCTGTCTCCGTGTTACATGCTGTTTATACCCGCTGTCTCCCTGTTACATGCAGTTTATACCCGCTGTCTCCGTGTTACATGCAGTTTATACCCGCTGTCTCCATGTTACATGCAGTTTATACCCGCTGTCTCTATGTTACATGCAGTTTATACCCGCTGTCTCCATGTTACATGCAGTTTATACCCGCTGTCTCCGTGTTACATGCTGTTTATACCCGCTGTCTCCCTGTTACATGCAGTTTATACCCGCTGTCTCTATGTTACATGCAGTTTATAAACACTGTCTCCATGTTACATGCAGTTTATACCCGCTGTCTCCATGTTACATGCAGTTTATACCCGCTGTCTCCCTGTTACATGCAGTTTATACCCGCTGTCTCTATGTTACATGCAGTTTATACCCGCTGTCTCCATGTTACATGCAGTTTATACCCGCTGTCTCCATGTTACATGCAGTTTATACCCGCTGTCTCCATGTTACATGCAGTTTATACCCGCTGTCTCTATGTTACATGCAGTTTATACCCCCTGTCTCCGTGTTACATGCAGTTTATACCCCCTGTCTCTATTTTACATGCAGTTTATACCCGCTGTCTCCATGTTACATGCAGTTTATACCCTCTGTCTCCGTGTTACATGCAGTTTATACCCTCTGTCTCCATGTTACGTGCAGTTTATACCTGCTGTCTCCATGTTACATGCAGTTTATACCCGCTGTCTCCATGTTACATGCAGTTTATACCCTCTGTCTCCGTGTTACATGCAGTTTATACCCGCTGTCTCCATGTTACATGCAGTTTATACCCGCTGTCTCCATGTTACATGCAGTTTATACCCGCTGTCTCCATGTTACATGCAGTTTATACCCGCTGTCTCTATGTTACATGCAGTTTATACCCGCTGTCTCCATGTTACATGCAGTTTATACCCTCTGTCTCCATGTTACGTTCAGTTTATACCCACTGTCTCCATGTTACATGCAGTTTATACCCGCTGTCTCCATGTTACATGCAGTTTATACCCGCTGTCTCCATGTTACATGCAGTTTATACCCGCTGTCTCTTTGTTACATGCAGTTTATACCCGCTGTCTCCATGTTACATGCAGTTTATACCCTCTGTCTCTCTGTTACATGCAGTTTATACCCGCTGTCTCTCTGTTACATGCAGTTTATACCCGCTGTCTCCATGTTACATGAAGTTTATACCCGCTGTCTCCATGTTACATGCAGTTTATACCCGCTGTCTCCATGTTACATGCAGTTTATACCCGCTGTCTACATGTTACATGCAGTTTATACCCGCTGTCTCTATGTTACATGCAGTTTATACCCGCTGTCTCCCTGTTACATGCAGTTTATACCCGCTGTCTCCATGTTACATGCAGTTTATACCCGCTGTCTCTGTGTTACATGCAGTTTATACCCGCTGTCTCCCTGTTACATGCTGTTTATACCCGCTGTCTCCGTGTTACATGCTGTTTATACCCGCTGTCTCCCTGTTACATGCAGTTTATACCCGCTGTCTCCGTGTTACATGCAGTTTATACCCGCTGTCTCCATGTTACATGCAGTTTATACCCGCTGTCTCCCTGTTACATGCAGTTTATACCCGCTGTCTCTATGTTACATGCAGTTTATACCCGCTGTCTCCATGTTACATGCAGTTTATACCCGCTGTCTCCATGTTACATGCAGTTTATACCCTCTGTCTCCGTGTTACATGCAGTTTATACCCGCTGTCTCCATGTTACATGCAGTTTATACCCGCTGTCTCTATGTTACATGCAGTTTATACCCCCTGTCTCCGTGTTACATGCAGTTTATACCCCCTGTCTCTATTTTACATGCAGTTTATACCCGCTGTCTCCATGTTACATGCAGTTTATACCCTCTGTCTCCGTGTTACATGCAGTTTATACCCTCTGTCTCCATGTTACGTGCAGTTTATACCTGCTGTCTCCATGTTACATGCAGTTTATACCCGCTGTCTCCGTGTTACATGCAGTTTATACCCGCTGTCTCTGTGTTACATGCAGTTTATACCCTCTGTCTCCGTGTTACATGCAGTTTATACCCGCTGTCTCCGTGTTACATGCAGTTTATACCAGCTGTCTCCATGTTACATGCAGTTTATACCCTCTGTCTCCGTGTTACATGCAGTTTATACCCGCTGTCTCCATGTTACATGCAGTTTATACCCGCTGTCTCCATGTTACATGCAGTTTATACCCGCTGTCTCCATGTTACATGAAGTTTATACCCGCTGTCTCTATGTTACATGCAGTTTATACCCGCTGTCTCCATGTTACATGCAGTTTATACCCTCTGTCTCCATGTTACGTGCAGTTTATACCCGCTGTCTCCATGTTACATGCAGTTTATACCCGCTGTCTCCATGTTACATGCAGTTTATACCCGCTGTCTCCATGTTACATGCAGTTTATACCCGCTGTCTCTTTGTTACATGCAGTTTATACCCGCTGTCTCCATGTTACATGCAGTTTATACCCTCTGTCTCTCTGTTACATGCAGTTTATACCCGCTGTCTCTCTGTTACATGCAGTTTATACCCGCTGTCTCCATGTTACATGAAGTTTATACCCGCTGTCTCCATGTTACATGCAGTTTATACCCGCTGTCTCCATGTTACATGCAGTTTATACCCGCTGTCTACATGTTACATGCAGTTTATACCCGCTGTCTCTATGTTACATGCAGTTTATACCCGCTGTCTCCCTGTTACATGCAGTTTATACCCGCTGTCTCCGTGTTACATGCAGTTTATACCCGCTGTCTCCGTGTTACATGCTGTTTATACCCGCTGTCTCCGTGTTACATGCAGTTTATACCCGCTGTCTCCGTGTTACATGCTGTTTATACCCGCTGTCTCCCTGTTACATGCAGTTTATACCCGCTGTCTCCGTGTTACATGCAGTTTATACCCGCTGTCTCCATGTTACATGCAGTTTATACCCGCTGTCTCTATGTTACATGCAGTTTATACCCGCTGTCTCCATGTTACATGCAGTTTATACCCGCTGTCTCCGTGTTACATGCTGTTTATACCCGCTGTCTCCCTGTTACATGCAGTTTATACCCGCTGTCTCTATGTTACATGCAGTTTATAAACACTGTCTCCATGTTACATGCAGTTTATACCCGCTGTCTCCATGTTACATGCAGTTTATACCCGCTGTCTCCCTGTTACATGCAGTTTATACCCGCTGTCTCTATGTTACATGCAGTTTATACCCGCTGTCTCCATGTTACATGCAGTTTATACCCGCTGTCTCCATGTTACATGCAGTTTATACCCGCTGTCTCCATGTTACATGCAGTTTATACCCGCTGTCTCTATGTTACATGCAGTTTATACCCCCTGTCTCCGTGTTACATGCAGTTTATACCCCCTGTCTCTATTTTACATGCAGTTTATACCCGCTGTCTCCATGTTACATGCAGTTTATACCCTCTGTCTCCGTGTTACATGCAGTTTATACCCTCTGTCTCCATGTTACGTGCAGTTTATACCTGCTGTCTCCATGTTACATGCAGTTTATACCCGCTGTCTCCATGTTACATGCAGTTTATACCCTCTGTCTCCGTGTTACATGCAGTTTATACCCGCTGTCTCCATGTTACATGCAGTTTATACCCGCTGTCTCCATGTTACATGCAGTTTATACCCGCTGTCTCCATGTTACATGCAGTTTATACCCGCTGTCTCTATGTTACATGCAGTTTATACCCGCTGTCTCCATGTTACATGCAGTTTATACCCTCTGTCTCCATGTTACGTTCAGTTTATACCCACTGTCTCCATGTTACATGCAGTTTATACCCGCTGTCTCCATGTTACATGCAGTTTATACCCGCTGTCTCCATGTTACATGCAGTTTATACCCGCTGTCTCTTTGTTACATGCAGTTTATACCCGCTGTCTCCATGTTACATGCAGTTTATACCCTCTGTCTCTCTGTTACATGCAGTTTATACCCGCTGTCTCTCTGTTACATGCAGTTTATACCCGCTGTCTCCATGTTACATGAAGTTTATACCCGCTGTCTCCATGTTACATGCAGTTTATACCCGCTGTCTCCATGTTACATGCAGTTTATACCCGCTGTCTACATGTTACATGCAGTTTATACCCGCTGTCTCTATGTTACATGCAGTTTATACCCGCTGTCTCCCTGTTACATGCAGTTTATACCCGCTGTCTCCATGTTACATGCAGTTTATACCCGCTGTCTCTGTGTTACATGCAGTTTATACCCGCTGTCTCCCTGTTACATGCTGTTTATACCCGCTGTCTCCGTGTTACATGCTGTTTATACCCGCTGTCTCCCTGTTACATGCAGTTTATACCCGCTGTCTCCGTGTTACATGCAGTTTATACCCGCTGTCTCCATGTTACATGCAGTTTATACCCGCTGTCTCCCTGTTACATGCAGTTTATACCCGCTGTCTCTATGTTACATGCAGTTTATACCCGCTGTCTCCATGTTACATGCAGTTTATACCCGCTGTCTCCATGTTACATGCAGTTTATACCCTCTGTCTCCGTGTTACATGCAGTTTATACCCGCTGTCTCCATGTTACATGCAGTTTATACCCGCTGTCTCTATGTTACATGCAGTTTATACCCCCTGTCTCCGTGTTACATGCAGTTTATACCCCCTGTCTCTATTTTACATGCAGTTTATACCCGCTGTCTCCATGTTACATGCAGTTTATACCCTCTGTCTCCGTGTTACATGCAGTTTATACCCTCTGTCTCCATGTTACGTGCAGTTTATACCTGCTGTCTCCATGTTACATGCAGTTTATACCCGCTGTCTCCATGTTACATGCAGTTTATACCCTCTGTCTCCGTGTTACATGCAGTTTATACCCGCTGTCTCCATGTTACATGCAGTTTATACCCGCTGTCTCCATGTTACATGCAGTTTATACCCGCTGTCTCCATGTTACATGCAGTTTATACCCGCTGTCTCTATGTTACATGCAGTTTATACCCGCTGTCTCCATGTTACATGCAGTTTATACCCTCTGTCTCCATGTTACGTGCAGTTTATACCCGCTGTCTCCATGTTACATGCAGTTTATACCCGCTGTCTCTTTGTTACATGCAGTTTATACCCGCTGTCTCCATGTTACATGCAGTTTATACCCTCTGTCTCTCTGTTACATGCAGTTTATACCCGCTGTCTCCCTGTTACATGCAGTTTATACCCGCTGTCTCCGTGTTACATGCAGTTTATACCCGCTGTCTCCGTGTTACATGCTGTTTATACCTGCTGTCTCCGTGTTACATGCAGTTTATACCCGCTGTCTCCGTGTTACATGCTGTTTATACCCGCTGTCTCCCTGTTACATGCAGTTTATACCCGCTGTCTCCGTGTTACATGCAGTTTATACCCGCTGTCTCCATGTTACATGCAGTTTATACCCGCTGTCTCTATGTTACATGCAGTTTATACCCGCTGTCTCCATGTTACATGCAGTTTATACCCGCTGTCTCCGTGTTACATGCTGTTTATACCCGGTGTCTCCCTGTTACATGCAGTTTATACCCGCTGTCTCCGTGTTACATGCAGTTTATACCCGCTGTCTCCATGTTACATGCAGTTTTTACCCGCTGTCTCTATGTTACATGCAGTTTATACCCACTGTCTCCATGTTACATCCAGTTTATACCCGCTGTCTCCATGTTACATGCAGTTTATACCCGCTGTCTCCCTGTTACATGCAGTTTATACCCGCTGTCTCTATGTTACATGTAGTTTATACCCGCTGTCTCTATGTTACATGCAGTTTATACCCGCTGTCTCCATGTTACATGCAGTTTATACCCGCTGTCTCCATGTTACATGCAGTTTATACCCTCTGTCTCCGTGTTACATGCAGTTTATACCCGCTGTCTCCATGTTACATGCAGTTTATACCCGCTGTCTCTATGTTACATGCAGTTTATACCCCCTGTCTCCGTGTTACATGCAGTTTATACCCCCTGTCTCTATTTTACATGCAGTTTATACCCGCTGTCTCCATGTTACATGCAGTTTATACCCTCTGTCTCCGTGTTACATGCAGTTTATACCCTCTGTCTCCATGTTACGTGCAGTTTATACCTGCTGTCTCCATGTTACATGCAGTTTATACCCGCTGTCTCCATGTTACATGCAGTTTATACCCTCTGTCTCCGTGTTACATGCAGTTTATACCCGCTGTCTCCATGTTACATGCAGTTTATACCCGCTGTCTCCATGTTACATGCAGTTTATACCCGCTGTCTCCATGTTACATGCAGTTTATACCCGCTGTCTCTATGTTACATGCAGTTTATACCCGCTGTCTCCATGTTACATGCAGTTTATACCCTCTGTCTCCATGTTACGTGCAGTTTATACCCGCTGTCTCCATGTTACATGCAGTTTATACCCGCTGTCTCTTTGTTACATGCAGTTTATACCCGCTGTCTCCATGTTACATGCAGTTTATACCCTCTGTCTCTCTGTTACATGCAGTTTATACCCGCTGTCTCCCTGTTACATGCAGTTTATACCCGCTGTCTCCGTGTTACATGCAGTTTATACCCGCTGTCTCCGTGTTACATGCTGTTTATACCTGCTGTCTCCGTGTTACATGCAGTTTATACCCGCTGTCTCCGTGTTACATGCTGTTTATACCCGCTGTCTCCCTGTTACATGCAGTTTATACCCGCTGTCTCCGTGTTACATGCAGTTTATACCCGCTGTCTCCATGTTACATGCAGTTTATACCCGCTGTCTCTATGTTACATGCAGTTTATACCCGCTGTCTCCATGTTACATGCAGTTTATACCCGCTGTCTCCGTGTTACATGCTGTTTATACCCGGTGTCTCCCTGTTACATGCAGTTTATACCCGCTGTCTCCATGTTACATGCAGTTTATACCCGCTGTCTCCATGTTACATGCAGTTTTTACCCGCTGTCTCTATGTTACATGCAGTTTATACCCACTGTCTCCATGTTACATCCAGTTTATACCCGCTGTCTCCATGTTACATGCAGTTTATACCCGCTGTCTCCCTGTTACATGCAGTTTATACCCGCTGTCTCTATGTTACATGTAGTTTATACCCGCTGTCTCCATGTTACATGCAGTTTATACCCGCTGTCTCCATGTTACATGCAGTTTATACCCTCTGTCTCCGTGTTACATGCAGTTTATACCCGCTGTCTCCATGTTACATGCAGTTTATACCCGCTGTCTCTATGTTACATGCAGTTTATACCCCCTGTCTCCGTGTTACATGCAGTTTATACCCCCTGTCTCTATTTTACATGCAGTTTATACCCGCTGTCTCCATGTTACATGCAGTTTATACCCTCTGTCTCCGTGTTACATGCAGTTTATACCCTCTGTCTCCATGTTACATGCAGTTTATACCTGCTGTCTCCATGTTACATGCAGTTTATACTCGCTGTCTCCATGTTACATGCAGTTTATACCCGCTGTCTCCGTGTTACATGCAGTTTATACCCGCTGTCTCTATGTTACATGCAGTTTATACCCGCTGTCTCTATGTTACATGCAGTTTATACCCCCTGTCTCCGTGTTACATGCAGTTTATACCCGCTGTCTCTGTGTTACATGTAGTTTATACCCGCTGTCTCCCGGTTACATGCAGTTTATACCCGCTGTCTCCGTGTTACATGCAGTTTATACCCGCTGTCTCTATGTTACATGCAGTTTATACCCACTGTCTCCATGTTACATGCAGTTTATACCCGCTGTCTCTATGTTACATGCAGTTTATACCCCCTGTCTCCGTGTTACATGCAGTTTATACCCGCTGTCTCCGTGTTACATGCAGTTTATACCCGCTGTCTCCGTGTTACATGCTGTTTATACCCGCTGTCTCCGTGTTACATGCAGTTTATACCCGCTGTCTCCGTGTTACATGCTGTTTATACCCGCTGTCTCTATTTTACATGCAGTTTATACCCCCTGTCTCCGTGTTACATGCAGTTTATACCCCCTGTCTCTATTTTACATGCAGTTTATACCCGCTGTCTCCATGTTACATGCAGTTTATACCCTCTGTCTCCGTGTTACATGCAGTTTATACCCTCTGTCTCCATGTTACGTGCAGTTTATACCTGCTGTCTCCATGTTACATGCAGTTTATACCCGCTGTCTCCATGTTACATGCAGTTTATACCCTCTGTCTCCGTGTTACATGCAGTTTATACCCGCTGTCTCCATGTTACATGCAGTTTATACCCGCTGTCTCCATGTTACATGCAGTTTATACCCGCTGTCTCCATGTTACATGCAGTTTATACCCGCTGTCTCTATGTTACATGCAGTTTATACCCGCTGTCTCCATGTTACATGCAGTTTATACCCTCTGTCTCCATGTTACGTGCAGTTTATACCCGCTGTCTCCATGTTACATGCAGTTTATACCCGCTGTCTCTTTGTTACATGCAGTTTATACCCGCTGTCTCCATGTTACATGCAGTTTATACCCTCTGTCTCTCTGTTACATGCAGTTTATACCCGCTGTCTCCCTGTTACATGCAGTTTATACCCGCTGTCTCCGTGTTACATGCAGTTTATACCCGCTGTCTCCGTGTTACATGCTGTTTATACCTGCTGTCTCCGTGTTACATGCAGTTTATACCCGCTGTCTCCGTGTTACATGCTGTTTATACCCGCTGTCTCCCTGTTACATGCAGTTTATACCCGCTGTCTCCGTGTTACATGCAGTTTATACCCGCTGTCTCCATGTTACATGCAGTTTATACCCGCTGTCTCTATGTTACATGCAGTTTATACCCGCTGTCTCCATGTTACATGCAGTTTATACCCTCTGTCTCCGTGTTACATGCTGTTTATACCCGGTGTCTCCCTGTTACATGCAGTTTATACCCGCTGTCTCCATGTTACATGCAGTTTATACCCGCTGTCTCTATGTTACATGTAGTTTATACCCGCTGTCTCCATGTTACATGCAGTTTATACCCGCTGTCTCCATGTTACATGCAGTTTATACCCTCTGTCTCCGTGTTACATGCAGTTTATACCCGCTGTCTCCATGTTACATGCAGTTTATACCCGCTGTCTCTATGTTACATGCAGTTTATACCCCCTGTCTCCGTGTTACATGCAGTTTATACCCCCTGTCTCTATTTTACATGCAATTTATACCCGCTGTCTCCATGTTACATGCAGTTTATACCCTCTGTCTCCGTGTTACATGCAGTTTATACCCTCTGTCTCCATGTTACATGCAGTTTATACCTGCTGTCTCCATGTTACATGCAGTTTATACCCGCTGTCTCCATGTTACATGCAGTTTATACCCGCTGTCTCCGTGTTACATGCAGTTTATACCCGCTGTCTCTATGTTACATGCAGTTTATACCCGCTGTCTCTATGTTACATGCAGTTTATACCCCCTGTCTCCGTGTTACATGCAGTTTATACCCGCTGTCTCTGTGTTACATGCAGTTTATACCCGCTGTCTCCCTGTTACATGCAGTTTATACCCGCTGTCTCCGTGTTACATGCAGTTTATACCCGCTGTCTCTATGTTACATGCAGTTTATACCCACTGTCTCCATGTTACATGCAGTTTATACCCGCTGTCTCTATGTTACATGCAGTTTATACCCCCTGTCTCCGTGTTACATGCAGTTTATACCCGCTGTCTCCGTGTTACATGCAGTTTATACCCGCTGTCTCCGTGTTACATGCTGTTTATACCCGCTGTCTCCGTGTTACATGCAGTTTATACCCGCTGTCTCCGTGTTACATGCTGTTTATACCCGCTGTCTCCATGTTACATGCAGTTTATACCCGCTGTCTTTGTGTTACATGCAGTATATATCTGCTGTCTCCCTGTTACATGCAGTTTATACCCGCTGTCTCCATGTTACATGCAGTTTATACCCGCTGTCTCCATGTTACATGCAGTTTATACCCGCTGTCTCTATGTTACATGCAGTTTATACCCGCTGTCTCCATGTTACATGCAGTTTATACCCGCTGTCTCCGTGTTACATGCAGTTTATACCCGCTGTCTCCGTGTTACATGCAGTTTATACCCGCTGTCTCCGTGTTACATGCAGTATATATCTGCTGTCTCCCTGTTACATGTAGTTTATACACGCTGTCTCCCTGGTACATGCAGTTTATACCCGCTGTCTCCGTGTTACATGCAGTTTATACCCGCTGTCTCCGTGTTACATGCAGTTTATACCCGCTGTCTCCGTGTTACATGCTGTTTATACCCGCTGTCTCCGTGTTACATGCAGTTTATACCCGCTGGCTCCGTGTTACATGCAGTTTATACCCGCTGTCTCCGTGTTACATGCAGTTTATACCCGCTGTCTCCGTGTTACATGCAGTTTATACCCGCTGTCTCCCTGTTACATGCAGTTTATACCCGCTGTCTCCCTGTTACATGCAGTTTATACCCGCTGTCTCCATGTTACATGCAGTTTATACCCGCTGTCTCCGTGTTACATGCTGTTTATACCCGCTGTCTCCGTGTTACATGCAGTTTGTACCCGCTGTCTCCGTGTTACATGCTGTTTATACCCGCTGTCTCCCTGTTACATGCAGTTTATACCCGCTGTCTCCGTGTTACATGCAGTTTATACCCGCTGTCTCCATGTTACATGCAGTTTATACCCGCTGTCTCTATGTTACATGCAGTTTATACCCGCTGTCTCCATGTTACATGCAGTTTTTACCCGCTGTCTCCGTGTTACATGCTGTTTATACCCGCTGTCTCCCTGTTACATGCAGTTTATACCCGCTGTCTCCGTGTTACATGCAGTTTATACCCGCTGTCTCCATGTTACATGCAGTTTATACCCGCTGTCTCTATGTTACATGCAGTTTATACCCACTGTCTCCATGTTACATGCAGTTTATACCCGCTGTCTCCATGTTACATGCAGTTTATACCCGCTGTCTCCCTGTTACATGCAGTTTATACCCGCTGTCTCTATGTTACATGCAGTTTATACCCGCTGTCTCCGTGTTACATGCAGTTTATACCCGCTGTCTCCATGTTACATGCAGTTTATACCCTCTGTCTCCGTGTTACATGCAGTTTATACCCGCTGTCTCCATGTTACATGCAGTTTATACCCTCTGTCTCCGTGTTACATGCAGTTTATACCCGCTGTCTCTGTGTTACATGCAGTTTATACCCGCTGTCTCCATGTTACATGCAGTTTGTACCCGCTGTCTCCATGTTACATGCAGTTTATACCCGCTGTCTCCGTGTTACATGCAGTTTATACCCGCTGTCTCTCTGTTACGTGCAGTTTATACCCGCTGTCTCCATGTTACATGCAGTTTATACCCGCTGTCTCCATGTTACATGCAGTTTATACCCGCTGTCTCCATGTTACATGCAGTTTATACCCCCTGTCTCCGTGTTACATGCAGTTTATTCCCGCTGTCTCCATGTTACATGCAGTTTATACCCGCTGTCTCTTTGTTACATGCAGTTTATACCCGCTGTCTCTATGTTACATGCAGTTTATACCCGCTGTCTCCATGTTACATGCAGTTTATACCCGATGTCTCCGTGTTACATGCAGTTTATACCCGCTGTCTCCATGTTACATGCAGTTTATACCTGCTGTCTCTATGTTACATGCAGTTTATACCCGCTGTCTCCATGTTACATGCATTTATACCCGCTGTCTCCGTGTTACATGCAGTTTATACCCGCTGTCTCTATGTTACGTGCAGTTTATACCCGCTGTCTCCGTGTTACATGCAGTTTATACCCGCTGTCTCCGTGTTACATGCAGTTTATACCCGCTGTCTCTGTGTTACATGCAGTTTATACCCGCTGTCTCTATGTTACATGCAGTTTATACCCGCTGTCTCCGTCTTACATGCAGTTTATACCCCCTGTCTCCATGTTACATGCAGTTTATACCCGCTGTCTACATGTTACATGCAGTTTATACCCGCTGTCTCCATGTTACATGCAGTTTATACCCGCTGTCTCCATGTTACATGCAGTTTATACCCGCTGTCTCCGTCTTACATGCAGTTTATACCCGCTGTCTCCATGTTACATGTAGTTTATACCCGCTGTCTACATGTTACATGCAGTTTATACCCGCTGTCTCCATGTTACACGCAGTTTATACCCACTGTCTCCATGTTACATGCAGTTTATACCCCATGTCTCCATGTTACATGCAGTTTATACCCGCTGTCTCCATGTTACATGTAGTTTATACCCGCTGTCTCCATGTTACATGCAGTTTATACCTGTGGCCTACGTGTTACATGCAGTTTGTACCCGCTGTCTCCATGTTACATGCAGTTTATACCCGCTGTCTCCATGTTACACGCAGAGTTTCATGGATCGTGAGTTAGATCTTCTGTACAATGAGACTTTGCTCCCCATTTACTTTACCCTGGAGGAGAGCGAGGTTCTGACCATCTATGAAGAGACCAAGGCTGTGTCCCTGTCCCAGAGATCCTCCTCCGCACTGGAAGGTAAGTGTGACCTAGTATTACTTTCACCTATGTACAGCTTGAATTAGTCTGCATTATTCAGTCATTCGTTTCTCAGCTAATATTTGGTGATTATAATAGTTTTAGAATAGTTTTCAAATCCAAGCCTATTCTTATCAATTTATAGCGTAACCTATTGTGTGGAACTGTTTCAAATGCTTCAGCAAAGTTTAAATGTGGCTACTGGGTACATCGCTCTGCAGGACACAGCCTTGGCCAAGACCCAACCAATCTGGTGTTCTGTAGTAGCCCCAGCGGCAGGTCCAACCACACAGTTGGTTCCCTTCTTTGTATCCACAAACAACTGTCTGGCTATGCATTCTCCACCTGTGCGTAGCTGTCAGTGCCTTAAATACACCAGTCTCAACCTACAGAATATTTTGGGTTATACTCAGAAGTAGTGAGTGATGCATTACTGCCAACTCCACCAATCTGCATCCTATAGAGTGCTAGATCCAGAAGAAGGCCAATCTACTCCAAAGTGGGTGAAAAATTCCTTCCTGACCCCATCAACTGGCAGTCAAACAAGTTCCTAGACAAGCATGCTTTTTTCTGCTTTAACATTCAAGTTGACTTCTTGGTGCTTCCAGTCCCCACTGATGTGCTTGCTTCGGGATGCCTTGTCTACCTACAAGTTTCATCTTAATAGAGCCCTGCCTGATTACCCTGAACCCCCACTACTCTGCTCGTATAATCCCATTACTGACATCTTTTCCTAATCACATCAAAGATCCCTTCTCATAATCACCATTAATTTACCCATCCTAAACTCCTGTAAACGAACCCTACTTATCCCTGTATTATCTCAGCATATAGCCCATTATCCTATTGCTTCTGGGCTATATACTACGACAGCCCGGAGCCATCCTAGAAGCCCTGCAGACGAGGGAGCTTAATAAACCTCTATGCTGCGGCTCATTAAAAAAAAGTATCCAGGCCGCTTTTAAAGGTATCTAATGTATTGTCCTTACCATAAAGAATCCTTTCCACTGTCGTAGACTTAATCTCCTTCCTTCAAGTCTTAGCCGGTGACCTCTTGTCCTTTGTACTGTTCTCTTAATGAACAGGTCTGTAGAAAGCCCTTTGTATGGGCCCTGTACATATTTATATAGCATTATCACATCCCCTCTAAGCCTCTGTTTCTCTATCGTGTACAGACGTAACTTAAACAGTGGCCAATGCTACATATGTGCTAGGTGTGCGCCGCACACCTAACACGGAGCACCCGCGCTGTGTATTTTTTGTATACTTTTCATGCTTGTTGAATTGGCAACAGAGTGAGTGACTCTGTACCCGAATTCAAAGCAGCGTCGTCTTTCGGATGTAACGACATCTCCTGGGTATTTCCGGGGGTTTGTGTGCTGGCTGTTCGCTGGCTGTTCTCACACAAACCCCCAGAACTACACGAGAGACGTCGTGTCTCTGAGTGACAGGCGTGCTCCAGGTCGGCAGCACGCCTGTCACTCAGTGACACGATACACTCTTGAACTTAATATTAAAAATGTAACTACATAAAGTGAATCAACACAGTAACGGAGGAGAGTATATTTAAAAGAAGAAAAACTACCACAACTAGAGGACATAGTCTTAAATTAGAGGGGCAACGATTTAAAAGTAATATCAGGAAGTATTACAGTACTGAGAGGGTAGTGGATGTATGGAATAGTCTTCCAGTAGAAGTGGTAGAGGTTAATACAGTGAAGGAGTTTAAGCATGCATGGGATAGGTATAAGGCTATCCTAGATATAAGATAAGGCCAGGGACTAATGAAAGTATTACATTACTGAGAGGGTAGTGGATGCATGGAATAGTCTTCCAGTAGAAGTGGTAGAGGTTAATACAGTGAAGGAGTTTAAGCATGCGTGGGATAGGTATAAGGCTATCCTAGATATAAGATAAGGCCAGGGACTAATGAAAGTATTACTTTACTGAGAGGGTAGTGGATGTATGGTATAGGCATGCAAGGCCAGTGCAAGACTTTTTGCTGCCCTAGGCGAACAAATATTTTGCGGTATTCTACCCTCATTTACACACACAGTGACATATACATGTGCAGGCACATGTGCACACACATGCAATGTCAGATGCAGCCACACATTCACAAACAGTCACACATGCAATTTTAACCTATCTTTGGCCTGCTCCATGCCAACCCTGTCTGTCTCACTCTCCCTCTACACTTTTTTTCTCCCTACCCCAATGCCTGGTGTCTCATTTTTCCCTCCTTCCCAATGCCTGGTGTCACTTTTCCCCCCAATACTCCCTCCCAATGCTTGGTGTAATTTCTCCCCCCCCCCCCCCCCTCCCTCCCTCCCTCCTCCCTCCCTCCCAATTCATGGAGTCAGTTGGACCGAAATGTGCTTATCTGCTAACACATTCTATGTTTCTAGCCTTTCTTTATAACTAAAATTTACATTCACCTTATTTGTTTTGTAGCCCTCTTCTGCATACTATCTTTTTTTAGACAAGGTGCCCACAACTGAACCACATATTTAAGGTGGTGTCGTACCATGGACCTATAAAAAGGAAGAATAATATCTTCCTCCCGTGAGTTAATACCCCTTTTAATACATCCCAATATCTTATTAGCCTTTGCAGCTGCCTGCTGACATTATGCAGAGGTCTACTGTCTACTTTTTCTCCCAAATCTTTTTCATTAGTACATTTCGCCAAGGAAACACAATTTAAACTATATGTGACATTATTATTGTACCCAAAATGCATAATTTTACCTTTGTCTCCATTGAATCTCATTTGTCATTTATCTGGCCAATTACCTAATTTGTCCAAATCCTTGGGCAGTGAAGCTATATCTAGTTCAGACTATATTACCCTAATTAATTTCAGCAAAATCTGAGACATGGCTCCTTATGCGCACTTGGAAATCATTAATAAACAAATTAAAAAGAAGAGGACCCAGGACAGACCACATCTGTTCAATTTGAAAACTTCCCATTTACCAACACTCTTTGCATTCTATCTTTCAACCAATTGCCAATCCACAAACAAACCTTTTCCCCTAAGCCTATTCCAGCCATTTATACAGTAGCCTTTTGTATGGAACTGTATCATATGACTTAGCAAAGTCTAAATATATCAACTATAGCACCCATATCTATACTTTTACTCACTTCTTCATAGAATATAATTCTAAACTAATAAATATTTGGTACATTTTTTTTAACTATTGAGGGCTATTCAATGGAATGCTTTCTTGGGTTTTTTTTGGTTGTCCATGCTTACTCCCCAGCACCCCCAGGTCATATTATACTTGCTACTGGGAAAGGGTTAGACCATTTTATTTGAGCTAAGTTCATGCCTGTTTCATTTATTACATTTTTGGGGTGTTCCAGTCTATGCAAGACATAGGTAAGCACAAATAAAACACACAGATATAGTGTAGTAATATGGGAACTATTTAGGAGAATGACATCTTATATACACTCACAGCCAAACAGCATGGATATCTTCCAGTATCTGTGGATATCTCTCAGTGCCTCCAAATAACAAATACCATCAGTTACAATTTGCATACACATTTATTAAACAGCTTACATTTCTACTGATGTATTCATGTTCTGCAAATCTGGATGATTCTACCATAAGAGGTCAACCACAGGACCACAGTAAAGGTCTCCAAATCACAGTCAGGCATCCCTGACGCGTTTCACCCATGAAAGAGCACTTCTTCCTTCTTTCCAAATAATAACATATATTTCTGCAAGAATGTTTCCACTTATTATAGGAATGTTTAACTGTATCGTCCTTCTCAACTGAAAGAATCCTTGTTTGTTTAAATGTTTTCCATGTTGAGCTGCGTGGTGGTGAAACGCGTTGTCCTTAGTTTTCCACTTGCTCTTTCCTCAGTCATGGTCGGCATGGTGATGGGCAGTGGCTTTCAAATGACCACAAGTGAGGGGCAGAGTAAACCACTCGCCAACTCGGCAATAGTCACCCTTGAGGTAAGTGCTATACCCACCTCGTTTGTGAGATCAGGGGTCTGTTCAAGGTGAGAGCTGAGATTCCCCTACAGTTACAATAGCCAGGGTGCTTGTTAGATTGATAGAACATCCACTGTCACAACCAAGTATCATGGATTTCAAACTATAATGTGTACCTATTACATTAGTTACCTTTATCTCATCAGCTCATCCCTTTATTTTTTTCACCCATGTTCTTTTAAATAATATAATCAGGTTCCAAAGCCCAAAGCTCACCCGCAATGACCCCCCCACGTTCCAACAAGACCCCCGAAATTATAATGATTATTAAACCATCCTGCCAGCCATAGAGACACGTGACGGATTCTGAGCACATGTAATATTTATCTGGAGGAAAGATAATGATATTAGAAAATTACTCATGATTCAAATGAACGAAACCAAAAAACACTCTCAGTCTTCTCTGACTGGTGCAAAGGATGGCCAACGATGGGATAATTAGGCTGCTCGTTTATTAATTCATTAGATATAATAAGCCCAGGAAGGAAAACAAAAGAACAATCACTGTTTGTTATGTATAATGCTGATTATGCCTTTTCTACATCCCGTTCAAACACATATGGGTGGAGCTTATAATGAGTTTGGTTCAATAAGTATAGTGGGGTTTGTGTTTCTTTCCTCAATAAAGGGGCCCTGTCATCTAAACACTGCTTATACTGTGACTGTATCACCCAAACACTGCTTATACTGTGACTGTATCACCCAAACACTGCTTATACTGTGACTGTATCACCTAAACACTGCTTATACTGTGACTATCACCTAAACACTGCTTATACTGTGACTGTGTCACCCAAACACTGCTTATACTGTGACTGTATCACCCAAACACGGCTTATACTGTGACTGTGTCACCCAAACACTGCTTATACTGTGACTGTATCACCCAAACACGGCTTATACTGTGACTGTGTCACCCAAACACTGCTTATACTGTGACAGTGTCACCTAAACACTGCTTATACAGTGACTGTATCACTCAAACACTGCTTATACTGTGACTGTATCAACTAAACACTGCTTATACTGTGACTGTATCACCTAAACACTGCTTATACTGTGACTGTGTCACCCAAACACTGCTTATACTGTGACTGTATCACCCAAACACTGCTTATACTGTGACTGTATCACCCAAACACTGCTCATACTGTGACTGTGTCACCCAAACACTGCTTATACTGTGACTGTGTCACCTAAACACTGCTTATACTGTGACTGTGTCACCCAAACACTGCTTATCCTGTGACTGTATCACCTAAACACTGCTTATACTGTGACTGTATCACCCAAACACTGCTTATACTGTGACTGTATCACCCAAACACTGCTCATACTGTGACTGTATCACCCAAACACTGCTTATACTGTGACTGTATCACCTAAACACTGCTTATACTGTGACTGTATCACCCAAACACTGCTTATACTGTGAATGTATCACCCAAACACTGCTTATACTGTGACTGTATCACCTAAACACTGCTTATACTGTGACTGTATCACCCAAGCACTGCTTATACTGTGACTGTATCACCCAAGCACTGCTCATACTGTGACTGTATCACCTAAACACTGCTTATACTGTGACTGTATCACCCAAACACTGCTTATACTGTGACTGTGTCACCTACACACTGCTTATACCGTGACTGTATCACCCAAACACTGCTTATATTGTGACTGTATCACCTAAACACTGCTTATACTGTGACTGTATCACCCAAACACTGCCTATACTGTGACTATGTCACCCAAACACGGCTTATACTGTGACTGTGTCACCCAAACACTGCTTATACTGTGACTGTGTCACCTAAACACTGCTTATACAGTGACTGTATCACTCAAACACTGCTTATACTGTGACTGTATCACCTAAACACTGCTTATACTGTGACTGTATCACCTAAACACTGCTTATACTGTGACTGTGTCACCCAAACACTGCTTATACTGTGACTGTGTCACCTAAACACTGCTTATACTGTGACTGTGTCACCCAAACACTGCTTATACTGTATCACCTAAACACTGCTTATCCTGTGACTGTATCACCTAAACACTGCTTATACTGTGACTGTGTCACCCAAACACTGCTTATACTGTATCACCTAAACACTGCTTATCCTGTGACTGTCTCACCCAAACACTGCTTATCCTGTGACTGTATCACCTAAACACTGCTTATACTGTGACTGTATCACCCAAACACTGCTTATACTGTGACTGTATCACCCAAACACTGCTCATACTGTGACTGTATCACCCAAACACTGCTTATACTGTGACTGTATCACCTAAACACTGCTTATACTGTGACTGTATCACCCAAACACTGCTTATACTGTGAATGTATCACCCAAACACTGCTTATACTGTGACTGTATCACCTAAACACTGCTTATACTGTGACTGTATCACCCAAGCACTGCTTATACTGTGACTGTATCACCCAAGCACTGCTCATACTGTGACTGTATCACCTAAACACTGCTTATACTGTGACTGTATCACCCAAACACTGCTTATACTGTGACTGTGTCACCTACACACTGCTTATACCGTGACTGTATCACCCAAACACTGCTTATATTGTGACTGTATCACCTAAACACTGCTTATACTGTGACTGTATCACCCAAACACTGCCTATACTGTGACTGTGTCACCCAAACACGGCTTATACTGTGACTGTGTCACCCAAACACTGCTTATACTGTGACTGTGTCACCTAAACACTGCTTATACAGTGACTGTATCACTCAAACACTGCTTATACTGTGACTGTATCACCTAAACACTGCTTATACTGTGACTGTATCACCTAAACACTGCTTATACTGTGACTGTGTCACCCAAACACTGCTTATACTGTGACTGTGTCACCTAAACACTGCTTATACTGTGACTGTGTCACCCAAACACTGCTTATACTGTATCACCTAAACACTGCTTATACTGTGGCTGTATCACCTAAACACTGCTCATACTGTGACTGTATCACCTAAACACTGCTTATACTGTGACTGTGTCACCCAAACACTGCTTATACTGTATCACCTAAACACTGCTTATACTGTGACTGTATCACCTAAACACTGCTCATACTGTGACTGTATCACCTAAACACTGCTTATACTGTGACTGTGTCACCCAAACACTGCTTATACTGTATCACCTAAACACTGCTTATACTTTGACTGTATCACCTAAACACTGCTCATACTGTGACTGTATCACCTAAACACAGCTTATACTGTGACTGTATCACCTAAACACTGCTTATACTGTGACTGTGTCACCTAAACACTGCTTATACTGTGACTGTGTTACCCAAACACTGCTTATACTGTGACTGTATCACCCAACACTGCTTGTACTGTGACTGTATCACCCAAACACTGCTTATACTGTGTCACTGTTACCTAAACACTGCTTATACTGTGACTGTATCATCTAAACACTGCTTATACTGTGAATGTATCACCTAAACACTGCTTATACTGTGACTGTATCACCCAAAGATTGCTTATACTGTGACTGCATCACCCAAACACTGCTTATACTGTGACTGTGTCACCTAAACACTGCTTATACTGTGACTGTATCATCTAAACACTGCTTATACTGTGAATGTATCACCTAAATACTGCTTATACTGTGACTGTGTCACCTAAACACTGCTTATACTGTGATTGTATCACCTAAACACTACTTATTCTGTGACCCTGTCACCTAAACACTGCTTATACTGTGACTGTATTACCCAAACACTGCTTATACTGTGACTGTATCACCTAAACACTGCTTATACTGTGACTGTATCACCCAAACACTGCTTCTACTGTGACTGTATCACCCAAAGACTGCTTATACTGTGACTGTATCACCCAAACACTGCTTATACTGTGTCCCTGTAACCTAAACACTGCTTATACTGTGACTGTATCACCTAAACACTGCTTATACTGTGACTGTATCACCCAAACACTGCTTATACTGTGTCCCTGTCACCTAAACACTGCTTATACTGTGTCCCTGTCACCTAAACACTGCTTATACTGTGACTGTATCACCTAAACACTGCTTATACTGTGACTGTATCACCCAAACACTGCTTATACTGTGACTGTATCACCTAAACACTGCTTATACTGTGACTGTATCACCTAAACACTGCTTCTACTGTGACTGTCACCCAAACACTTCTTCTACTGTGACTGTGTCACCTAAACACTGCTTCTACTGTGACTGTGTCACCTAAACACTGCTTATGCTGTGACTGTATCACCCAAACACTGCTTATACTGTGACTCTATCACCTAAACACTGCTTATACTGTGACTGTATCACCCAAACACTGCTTATACTGTGAATGTGTCACCTAAACACTGCTTATACTGTGACTGTATCACCTAAACACTGCTTATACTGTGACTGTATCACCTAAACACTGCTTATACTGTGACTGTGTCACCTAAACACTGCTTATACTGGGACTGTATCATCCAAACACTGCTTATACTGTGACTGTATCACCTAAATACTGCTTATACTGTGACTGTGTCACCTAAACACTGCTTATACTGTGATTGTATCACCTAAACACTACTTATTCTGTGACCCTGTCACCTAAACACTGCTTATACTGTGACTGTATTACCCAAACACTGCTTATACTGTGACTGTATCAACTAAACACTGCTTATCCTGTGGCTGTATCACCTAAACACTGCTTATACTGTGACTGTATCACCCAAACACTGCTTCTACTGTGACTGTATCACCTAAACACTGCTTATACTGGGACTGTATCACCCAAAGACTGCTTATACTGTGACTGTATCACCCAAACACTGCTTATACTGTGTCCCTGTAACCTAAACACTGCTTATACTGTGACTGTATCACCTAAACACTGCTTATACTGTGACTGTATCACCCAAACACTGCTTATACTGTGTCCCTGTCACCTAAACACTGCTTATACTGTGTCCCTGTCACCTAAACACTGCTTATACTGTGACTGTATCACCTAAACACTGCTTATACTGTGACTGTATCACCCAAACACTGCTTATACTGTGACTGTATCACATAAACACTGCTTATACTGTGACTGTATCACCTAAACACTGCTTATACTGTGACTGTGTCACCTAAACACTGCTTCTACTGTGACTGCCACCCAAACACTGCTTCTACTGTGACTGTGTCACCTAAACACTGCTTATACTGTGACTGTATCACCCAAACACTGCTTATACTGTGACTGTATTACCTAAACACTGCTTATACTGTGACTGCATCACCCAAACACTGCTTATACTGTGACTGTATCACCCAAACACTGCTTATACTGTGACTGTATCACCCAAACACTGCTTATACTGTGACTGTATCACCTAAACACTGCTTATACTGTGACTGTATCACCCAAACACTGCTTATACTGTGACTGTATCACCTAAACACTGCTTATACTGTGACTGTATCACCTAAACACTGCTTATACTGTGACTGTATCACCCAAACACTGCTTATACTGTGACTGTATCACCCAAACACTGCTTATACTGTGACTGTATCACCTAAACACTGCTTATACTGTGACTGTATCACCCAAACACTGCTTATACTGTGACTGTATCACCCAAACACTGCTTATACTGTGACTGTATCACCTAAACACTGCTTATACTCTTACTGTATCACCCAAACACTGCTTATACTGTGACTGTATCACCTAAACACTGCTTATACTGTAACTGTATCACCCAAACACTGCTTATACTGTGACTGTATCACCCAAACACTGCTTATGCTGTGACTGTATCACCTAAACACTGCTTATACTGTGACTGTATCACCTAAACACTGCTTATACTGTGACTGTATCACCCAAACACTGCTTATACTGTGACTGTATCACCCAAACACTGCTTATGCTGTGACTGTATCACCTAAACACTGCTTATACTGTGACTGTATCACCCAAACACTGCTTATACTGTGACTGTATCACCCAAACACTGCTTATACTGTGACTGTATCACACAAACACTGCTTATACTGTGACTGTGTCACCCAAACAAACACTGCTTGTACTGTGACCGTGTCACCTGTGCATACATGTTTTACAATCTACTTGGGACATAGTACAACCTATTTATCATTTTATAAAGGTTTCTAATAGATTCAAGCAGTGTACTACTCTGTGTACTTTCCTCACTGATGCTACCAACCCTTCATGCTCAATTTCTTTATTTAGGTCTCTGGCCCATTTTTTGGTTCTATCTTTTTCCTCCTTCCTTTGACTATCTCCATATTTATTGTGTTGTAACTCTCTTATGCTGTTGCTGAGAATGCTATTTCTAGTTTGTTTACTCTTTCTTCCCTCGGATCTACCAGTCTTTTTCTCAGGAAGTCTCTCGTTCTAACATAGCTAAAGAAATATTTGTCTCCCATCTTGTATTCCTCTTGCTATATAAGTTTTTGATTATACCAATTCCCATCCTGGACCAGTGATTCAGGTTTATATCTTCTACCTCCTCGAAATGATGATATATTTATATTTTTGAATAATTTGTCTTTTAGCCCTAGTTGTTTCCTTAATTTGTTCCAACAGGTCATAATATTGCCTACTCCTCCTCTCTTGATTTTCTTTGATAACATATATATATATAGACTTATTCTAGGCTTTTTCAGCTTCCAAAGGTATTTTGTGAATGCGTTTGAATTAAATCCATCCAGGAATCTGGGACTTTGAGGGGGTATAAGTGTAAATAGATGTAACCTCCTATGTAGGATATAAGATTTAATTATATTAACTCTCCCCCACCAGGATATTTCTTTATTTTTCCCCTCTACCAGACTTTTATTTATCTGTCTCAGCAATTGTAAGAAATTTGATTCTATTATTTTACTAGGGTCAGGTGTTATTTTTATCCCTAGGTAATTAATCTCTTTTTGCGTCCATATAAAAGGGAATCTCTTCTTGAGATTGGTCTAGATCTTCCTCTATGTTTATGGGTAGTGCCACTGTTTTATTTATATTTAATTTGTAATTAGACATTTCTCCAAATTTTTCAATCACTTTCATGAGTGCCTCAGAAGATATACCTGAATTCGTTTAGGATATTAAAACATCATTGTCATAAGCCTTCTCCCTTATCTGTATGGCCAGAGGTTCAATTGATAGCACATACAGCAGGGGGGACAGCAGGCATCCCTGCCTTGTTCCGTTTGATATTCGGAACCAGTCTAATATTATTCCTGGGCCAGTGGTTTTAGCAGATGGTTTAGTATATAGCAACAGTTTTAGTGTACTGTTGATGGTCCAACTTAGAAGCTGGTAACTATCTTTACATATTGAGTGTGTATTTCCACAGGGCCACCTGGCCGGCCGAGGAGACAATGAGGAACTGCCGACTGTGGTCATTGTTGCTCATTATGACTCGTTTGGAGCAGCTCCGGTGAGATTATTCACTTATATATTATTAAAGGTACTCTATCAACCTCAACATTGGTTACACTGTGAATGTAGACAGTAAAAAAATAAAATGAAAATGATCTATACATCGTGTTAGCAGAAGTGCATGAAAATGCATGAAATAAGTGACTTGATATGTAAATGGACCATAAAACGGTGACATTATTTATACATAACCTCCATTCATTATTCTCCAATTTGTTTATTCATGTTTGTTCAATTCAAATGACACATGATATATATATATACTTTTTTATTCTCTACAAGGCATGAGCAATGCTAAGGTTGACAGAGTCCAGTTAAATTTCTGCCCTTCTGGCTCTTACCAAAAAACTGTCCTTTGGTAAGTAAGTCTATAGCCCTCTCTTTTCACCCCTCACAGTGGTTGGCCTATGGGGCAGACTCCAATGGCAGCGGAGTGGCAATTCTGATGGAGATGATCCGCCTCTTTCGCATACTATACAGCAGTCCACGGAGCCAGGCCAGGTGATTGTGCTCGGGGGGGGGGGGGGGGGGGGGGGAGGGTGGGATTGGATAGATAAATTAATAGATACATTAATTACAATATACAACAAATGAGATTTGTAACTGAATAGCGCATTATGCATTACCAGATGGTTGAGAAATTGAGATGCATGGCATAGAAAGTCTTTAAATGTGCGTGTCAGTTAGCTTACTATGTGTAGCAATACTACAAAGAAAAATGGTAATCTTAGAAAGGTTCTTAAATAACAAATCTTTGTTCTCCTTGTGCCTTCATTATCCTGGGCACTCAAAATAAAAGCCCAGCTCTGCCCTCAGATCATTTCTTTGTGTGCTTGTCCCTTTCAACAATTTATAGACAAATCCTTATCTCCCTTACACTTCATTAGACTCCTTTGCTCAGTAACTTCTCTCCAATCAGGGATGAGGGATGTCTTTTTAATTTGTATCATGTGATCTGTTATTTTATGTCTTTCCTATTTTATATCACCAGATGTAGCTCTTGGCTCAAATATGCTCTTAATTAATGTCCACACCAGAGATGATTAAATATAATTTGTTATTGTTTTTTTCATAATAAGCTATAATGTTTATTACACATTTATCACACATATAGTGTCAAAGGGGATGGGATAGTTCATCGCAGCCTCTTCACCGTCCCCTCTCAAGCGATGGCAAGTTTATCGCAAGAGAGGTCATCGGGGGACAGTTGATTACGGGAACACCAATGGTGATTATTATTAATGTTTAATAGGGGTTCATTTTAGTATTAAGGTTTGAGGGGTTAGGTATTAGTACTAGGGTTCGGGAAGGGTAGATTTGTATTAGGGTTAATTTTACTATTAGGGTCTGAGGGGGGGGGTTATTTTTAGTATTAGGGTTCGCGGAGGTCACTTTTGGGGGGGTATTTATTAAGGGGGTTAATTTATTGACGGGTCATATGTTTGTAAGTGCTGACAGTTCAATGCTGTACTGTCAGTGGTGAAGCAGCTGCGAAGAACTGTCCAAGACCCATGTCAAATGCCCTGTACATAACCTCTATGTAATAACATAATTGTTAGTGATCTTATTCTGAGCTTTATCAATATTAATACATTATTAGATATAAGGTTATCGGTTAGAGTTAACTGAGTCAAACATATCATTACATAGATATGTTAAAGACACAACACCTGAAAAAAAATTACCATTATTAATGTAAAAGGTGAATTATATAGAAATTTTTCTTATATGAACATATAATAATATATATTCTTCCTATTCTTGAGGTATAAACATGAAAAAAAGAATCATTCAGACAGATATGTTTCTTTTTCTTTTTTTGTAAATCCATGTTTATTGAGAGTTTTTCATTTACAACAGGAATTGGATACATAGTAACAAGTACACGGGGATGCATAGTAACAAGTACAGGGGATACATGGTAACAGGTACAGGGTTTACATGGTAACAAGTATGGGGGATGCATGGTAACAAGTATCACTGCTGCTAGCTTTATGGAGCTCTATGCAGTTTGTCAATTACTTAATTTATTTAAGGTTCACCTCCTGATCTTGAACCCGTATCCTGGTCTCCTAGGTACAACCTGCTGTTTTCTCTGACCGGAGGTGGGAAGTTTAACTATCAGGGAAGCAAACGCTGGCTGGAAGAACATCTGGACCATTCTGGTAGGGGGGAGAGTGCTCCTGTCTGCTTATACTGCACTGCCTTCCGTGGGCTTTAAAGCTCTATACTGACTCTGTGCTCCAACACATAGACACCAGATAACAATCTCATCTCCCCGGGAATAATGCCCAGATTTATTTGTTTTTCAGTATAGCCTTATACACTCCACAAGTAATATTGGCAGCATTAACTTTTACTTCTTCAGTTGGATATTATAGGCTACCATTACCCTCTCTGCAAAATAATAATTCCCCTCAGTCTTGATATTATAATTTCTCTTTATTTTAAAGGGACTAATAATGCTTCTTATTGGGAATCAACTGCAGTTGCTAACTTCTTTTGCCCTCATAACCTTTCCATGGGCATACCTAACA
This sequence comes from Pelodytes ibericus, assembly GCA_036172795.1. Lineage (NCBI taxonomy): Eukaryota > Metazoa > Chordata > Amphibia > Anura > Pelodytidae > Pelodytes > Pelodytes ibericus. Next base: position 223,260,071 of record CM069860.1, read on the forward strand.
TGGAATGTTTGACATCCCCAAGTGCAGGATGTCAGGGGGTGCATCTGGTGGTGGTGTAGTCTGCCAGTGGCACCAGGAAAGTAATTCTAGGCCTGTTAAGGAGATGAAGAGATCTCCCTAACAAAAACTGCTTCATCAGACCTCAACCAGTGCATGCTCTGGTGATGACACACCATTTTTCTACTTGTTCGAAGAGCAATGATTACTATAGGTCAGCACTTATGTCGGCATGAAAATGTGTTTTTGGTTATGAAGATCTTAACCAAACTGATGCCAGCGGCACCCCTAGCGTCCTGGCAAGGGTCTAGGACAGTTATTAGCGGCTTCTTCACCACTTACAGTTCAGCGCAGCAGTTTGAACTCTAAACTGTCAGCAGTGAAGATTAACGCAGCGATTCATCGTGGCAATGTAAGAGTTGACAGTTCAGTGCTTAAAACATACACCCCCCAATAAATTAACACCCCCTAATAAATTAACCCACTGAAAAGTGACCCCAAACCCACATACAATTCAAACCAAACATTAACCCCGGAACCCTAATATTAACATTAACCCCCCCCGAACCCTAATACTAACATTAACCTCCCAGAACCCTAATACTAAAATTACCCACGAACCCTAATACTAACATTAACCCCCACGGACCCTAATACTAACATTAACCCCCCCGTACCCTAATACTAACATTAACCACCCGAACCCTAATACTAACAGTTACCCCTTGAACCCTAATACTAATTTCTAACCCCCCAACCCTAATACTAACAGTTACCCCTCAAACCCTAATACTAATAACTAACCCCCCAACCCTAATACTAAAATGAACCCCTATTAAACATTAATAATACTCACCTTTAACGATCCCGCGATGAACTGGCCATTGCGTGAGAGGGGCGGTGAAGCGGTTGCGTTAATGCAGCCGCGATGAACTGTCCCATCCCCTCCTGGCAACCGAGGCGGACATTATATGACTAAATGAAGTGCAATATATATACAGTGGATATAAAAAGTCTACACACCCCTGTTAAAATGTCAGGTTTCTGTGCTGTAAGAAAATGAGACAAAGATAAATCATTTCAGAACTTTTTCCACCTTTAATGTGACCTATAAACTGTACAACTCAATTGAAAAACAAACTGAAATCTTTTAGATAGAGAGAAGAAAAAATATAAAAATAAAATAATGTGGTTGCATAAGTGGGGATGTAGCTGTGTTCAGAATTAAGCAATCACATTCCAAATCATGTTAAATAGGAGTCAGCATACACCTGCCATCATTTAAAGTGCCTCTGATTAACCCCAAATAAAGTTCAGCTGCTCTAGTTGGTCTTTCCTGAAATGTTCTCTTAGTCGCATCCCACAGCAAAAGCCATGGTCCACAGAGAGCTTCCAAAGCATCAGAGGGATCTCATTGTTAAAAGGTATCTGTCAGGAGAAGGGTACAAAAGAATTTCCAAGGCATTAGATATACCATGGAACACAGTGAAGACAGTCATCATCAAGTGGAGAAAATATGGCACAACAGTGACATAACCAAGAACTACAGCTTCCTCCAAAATGTATGAAAAGACGAGAAGAAAACTGGTCTGGGAGGCCACCAAGAGGCCTACAGCAACATTAAAGGAGCTGCAGGAATATCTAGCAAGTACTGGCTGTGTGGTACATGTGACAACAATCTCCCGTATTCTTCATATGTCTGGGCTATGGGGTAGAGTGACAAGACGAAAGCCTTTTCTTACGAAGAAAAACATCCAAGCCAGGCTACATTTTTCAAAAACACATCTGAAGTCTTCCAAAAGCATGTGGGAAAAGGTGTTATGGTCTGATTAAACCAAGGTTGAACTTTTTGGCCATAATTCCAAAAGTTATGTTTGGCGCAAAAACAACACTGCACATCACCAAAAGAACACCATACCCACAGTGAAGCATGGTGGTGGCAGCATCATGCTTTGGGGCTGGTTTTCTTCAGCTGGAACTGGGGCCTTAGTTAAGATAGAGGGAATTATGAACAGTTCCAAATACCAGTCAATATTGGCACAAAACCTTCAGGCTTCTGCTAGAAAGCTGAACATGAAGAGGAACTTCATCTTTCAGCATGACAACGACCCAAAGCATACATCCAAATCAACAAAGGAATGGCTTCACCAGAAGAAGATTAAAGTTTTGGAATGGCCCAGCCAGAGCCCAGACCTGAATCCGATTGGCAATCTGTGGGGTGATCTGAAGAGGGCTGTGCACAGGAGATGCCCTCGCAATCTGACAGATTTGGAGTGTTTTTACAAAGAAGAGTGGGCAAATCTTGCCAAGTCAAAATGTGCTATGCTGATAGACTCATACCCAAAAAGACTGAGTGCTGTAATAAAATCAAAAGGTGCTTCAACAAAGTATTAGTTTAAGGGTGTGCACACTTATGCTACCACATTATTTTATTTTTATATTTTTTCTTCCCTCTATCTAAAAGATTTCAGTTTGTTTTTCAATTGAGTTGTACAGTTTATAGGTCACATTAAAGGTGGAAAAAGTTCTGAAATGATTTATCTTTGTCTCATTTGTTTACAGCACAGAAACCTGACGTTTTAACAGGGGTGTGTAGACTTTTTATATCCACTGTATAGGTGTCTATATATTCAATATAGACACCTGCTGCCAGGATTATTGGCATTTAATTAAATTCCTTGGGTTTTCACCTGACAGGAGCCATGTCTCAGTAATATTCTTATTAATAAGCCATATTGATGGAGTTTATAGTGAGGAACAGATAGCGGTTAATACATGGCAAGGCCTGGTGGGTGGCACTAAAGAGACTGCTCTTTACTGGGCGTGAATTCCGTGACAGAGGGCATGATCCGTACCGCAGTTACCTCTCTCAGGGTAATATGTGATCTACAGAAATCTCCTTGGATTGTCCACAGCACTGACACCCCCAATTATCCCAGTTACAGCTAATGCACTGACCTGAAATTCATGGCAGTATCTTCGGTGAAGCAAACAAGGCACTTGTCTTGGGTGGCACTTTGCAGGAGGGTGGCAGAGAACACCACCTACCAAACAACAAACTTCAAACAACTTCGCTCGCTCCCTCCCCCACTGGTTAGCAAGCTTTGGTGGTGCTATCGGCATGTGTGGCTATGTATAAAGCAGACACATTTGGGGAGTCTACATTGCGTGTGCCAGGTACTTACTTACTGGCTGTTCTCATTGCGCTGGTGCCGTCACGAGAACCTCTGCCAAACAATGTTTGGTGGCGGTTTCTCTCTCTCTCTTTCACACTGCAAATGGAAGAAAAAGCTTAGTGCCTCTATAAAGCCAAAATAACAGAGACTGAAATACGGGATAGCTAAATGGGAGAATGCATCAAGTATAAACATTTTAAATAGAAAAGTTTGAATTAAAGAATCCAAATAAAGTACATTATGCTCTGCATAGTTCTATCAGGGGGTGGACATAGTGTTTAGAATCTTTGCTCTGTATAGCTCTATCATGGGGGGACATGGTGTTTAGAATCTTTGCTCTGTATAGCTCTATCAGGGGGTGGACATGTTGTTTAGAATCTTTGCTCTATATAGCTCTATCGTGGGGGGGACATGGTGTTTAGAATCTTTGCTCTGTATAGCTCTATCGTGGGGGGACATAGAGTTTAGAATCTTTGCTCTGTATAGCTCTATCGTGGGGGGACATGTTGTTTAGAATCTTTGCTCTGTATAGCTCTATCAGGGGGGGACATGTTGTTTAGAATCTTTGCTCTGTATAGCTCTATCAGGGGGCGGACATGTTTAGAATCTTTGCTCTGTATAGCTCTATCAGGGGCGGACATGTTGTTTAGAATCTTTGCTCTGTATAGCTCTATCAGGGGGAGGCAGAGGCGTCGCTAGGGGGGGGCTACTGGGGCTAAAGCCCCGAATCTCCAGTGCATAGCCCCGAATGGAGACTCTTAGGCTAAAGCATACTTTATCCCCGAGACTCCAGGGCTATCACTGTTTAAAAAAATTAAAAAATCTCCCTCGCAGAGCTTTCCCCCGAATCGGAGGTTTCTGCTCGTGCGGGGGGTGAGAAGGAGAGGCGCTGCTGCTGGCCCCTCCTCCTGGAGGTGCGGCCCACAAGCAAGTGCCTGCGGTGACCGCACCTCCTGGCCATACTGACAGCGCGACGGGTGCAAGCTCCGCCCCCGTCGCACTGTGAGTCTGGCTGCGCGCCGGATGTGACATCCGGCAGAAGAAAGTGAGTGCCCCATCGTGAGTGCCCCGTCCTCCTCCCTGCAAACAGAGGTATTTAGCAGGGAGGGGGACCAACGCTATAAGGTTTTTTTATTTAAATATTAAAAAATGTGTGTTAGTGTCTGTGTGTAAGTGTGACTGTGTGGGTGAAGCAATGTGTATAAGTGTGTGTGTGTGTCAGGGTGTTTGCATAAGTGTATGATGGTGTGTGTGTCAGGGTGTTTGCATAAGTGTATGAGGGTGTGTGTGTCAGAGTGTTTGCATAAGTGTATGAGGGTGTGTGTGTCAGGGTGTTTGCATAAGTGTATGAGGGTGTGTGTGTGTCAGGGTATTTGCATAAGTGTATGAGGGTGTGTGTGTCAAGGATGTCTGTGTCAGGGTATTTGCATAAGTGTATGAGGGTGTGTGTGTCAGGGTGTTTGCATAAGGTGTTTGCATAAGTGTATGAGGGTGTGTGTGTGTCAGGGTGTTTGCATAAGTGTATGAGGGTGTGTGTGTGTCAGGGTGTTTGCATAAGGTGTTTGCATAAGTGTATGAGGGTGTGTGTGTGTCAGGGTGTTTGCATAAGTGTATGAGGGTGTGTGTGTCAAGGATGTGTGTGTCAGGGTATTTGCATAAGTGTATGAGGGTGTGTGTGTGTGTGTCAGGGTGTTTGCATAAGGTGTTTGCATAAGTGTATGAGGGTGTGTGTGTGTCAGGGTATTTGCATAAGTGTATGAGGGTGTGTGTGTGTCAGGTTGTGTATGTGTGAGTGTGTGTGAGAAAGATATAGACGCTGTGGGAGAGAGAGAGACGGAGAGTGGGAGAGAGAGAGACGGAGAGTGGGAGAGAGAGAGACGGAGAGTGTGAGAGAGAGAGACGGAGAGTGTGAGAGAGAGAGACGGAGAGTGTGTGAGAGAGAGACGGAGAGTGTGTGAGAGAGAGAGAGACGGAGAGTGTGTGAGAGAGAGAGAGACGGAGAGTGTGTGAGAGGGAGAGAGAGACGGAGAGTGTGTGAGAGAGAGACGGAGAGTGTGTGAGAGAGAGAGAGAGAGACGGAGAGTGTGTGAGAGAGAGAGACGGAGAGTGTGTGAGAGAGAGAGACGGAGAGTGTGTGAGAGAGAGAGAGAGAGACGGAGAGAGTGTGAGAGAGAGAGAGACGGAGAGTGTTAGAAAGAGAGGGAGAGAGACAGGGTGCGTGAGACAGAGAGAGAGAGAGACGGGGTGAGATTGTGTGCGACTGTGCTCATCTGGGCTCAAGCCCCTGATCATTTGTTGACCTAGCAACGCCCCTGGGGGGAGGACATGTTGTTTAGTATCTTTGCTCTGTATAGCTCTATCAGGGGGCAGACATGTTGTTTAGAATCGTTGCTCTGTATAGCTCTATCAGGGGCGGACATGTTGTATAGAATCTTTGATCTGTATAGCTCTATCAGGGGGTGGACATGTTGTTTAGAATCTTTGCTCTGTATAGCTCTATCAGGGGGTGGACATGTTGTTTAGAATCTTTGCTCTGTATAGCTCTATCAGGGGGCAGTCATGTTGTTTAGAATCTTTGCTCTTTATAGCTCTATCAGGGGGTGGACATGTTGTTTAGAATCTTTGCTCTGTATAGCTCTATCAGGGGGCGGACATATTGTTTTGAATCTTTTCTCTAGGTGCAATAAAGAAAGATCTGACCTAAGATGTCCGCCCCATGAGAGAGCTATATGAAAAAGGAGGGCTTGGTAAGATGCTTCATTTAAATTATTTTAAATTTAATTTAAAGAATTTCTATTTAAAATGTCTACAGTTGGAGAAACTTTTGAATTAAACAGAACTTAATCATTGCTGACAGTTGTCCTTTACACATCATTCATTCATCAGAAAGCAAAATACCCAGGGAATATGGCTGTTTGTAGGAATCATAGTATAACGTTTTGTGTTGGGAAGAGAGTCCATGTTTAATGTCTGCCAGCATTTATAAAGTATTGGTTGGTGAAACGTTGAGATAGCGCACTCTACACCGCTCGTCTTCCTTCAGAGACCAGCATTCTGCATGACAATGTCGCCTTCGTTTTGTGTCTGGACACCTTGGCCAACGGAAATGCTCTCCACCTCCACGTCTCCAAACCTCCGCAGGAGGGAACAGCGCAGTGGGAGTTCCTGAGAGAGCTTCAGTCGGTACAGTGGGGTTTGCATTTCTTCCTGTGTTTAAAGAAAGTTATAGTGAGTAGTATCAGTTTGGGGATGGGAGGTGTACTCTCTATTTGACCTATATATATTGTGAGTACAACGCAGTGAATGATTGCACCCTTCCCAAAGCATGCCACTCACCAGCACTGTAAGAGATCTGTGCTGTTTGTATAGAACGTGTGGACAGCTGAAATATTCGCATGGATGAGGAGCTTGCAACCTAAGCTTGACCAGAATGGCCATTATTGACCTTTTGTCCTCTATACGCGGGGGATCTCTTTTCCTGAACTAATGCTAGCATTGTAAGGACTATTAAGCTTCATGGGAGATTTTTTTCAACTCTGCTTCTTTAGCTTTTAGTTTTTCATATCTTGCGATTCCCTCTTTGATGAACAAGGCCCTTAGTACATTTTGAGAGTGAATTGGAATCAAACTGAAATATTATTTTCTGCATTTTCAGGTTATCAGTTCACCCCCTTTTCTTGGAGTCAACTTCTCCCTGATCCACAAGAAGATTAATTTGGGGGAGACGCTCCTGGCATGGGAGCACGAGCAGTTCAGCCTACGCCGTATCCCGGCCTTCACTGTCTCCCACCTGAACAGTCACAAGCACGGGCTGAAGAGGAGCATTCTGGACACCAGGTAACCAAACCCTAACAGCCTTTCCCAGTGTAGACACTCTGCGATGCATCTGATCATCCTGATCGCTGGCAGCAAGGGTGCCCATCAGTTTTATAAGGTTGGTTGTTATTCATGGACATGAAGTATATAAATCCTGGGGAAATGTCTATCAGAGGCCTCAATGCTCAGATGTGACCTTTGCTGTGATTCTATCAAGGTCGTTATGTAGAGCGATTATTCTCCATCTGTTCTATGCCCCAATCAACCAAATCAGCTAAAAAAAAGCCACATAACTCTTACTGTTTCCCTGAAGAGGAACCTGAAAATACACGAAGAGCAAATGTGACCTTCAAAATCGAACATCTGCAACATCTCTGGCCCATTAGAGGAAGGAATGTGCTGGGGCTAAATTTCAAACAAATGCATGGGTGAAAAGATTTCATGAGCTGATAATGCAGGGAACATAGGACGCTGGGCTGTAGAAAGACAGATTTTATTTAGTTACTTTATACTTTACTTTCAGATTTTGATTCTATTATTTGCTCTGTTGTTATTGGTTTATGTTTAAATCGACTGGGTGTTTTTGCGTTACATTTGGGGATGTTGCACTGGGCCAGTGATTTCACTTTGGTAGCCATAAGCAGGGATTTTTAGTAGAAGTTAATTTGTTCCACCTGCTTTACTTGGGGTGTCCGGAGAAGGCTTGGGTGTTCCCCCCAGGGTATATGACAGTTAAGTGCTGAGAGTTTAACTCAGGACTGTCAGCGCTTACAATCAGAGTAACCCCCCATATAAATTAACCCCCCTCTAAAGGTTACCCCTCCCGAACTCCAAATACTAACCCTCCCAAAACCATAATACTAACCCCGGAACCATAATACCCCTAATACTAACACTAACCCCCTAAATCCTAATACTAATCCTTAATACTTGCCCCTAATCCCTAATTCTACCACTAATACTAAGCCATAGTAGGTAAACACAGTCAAGGATTTTAACCATGCATGGGATAGGTACAAGGCTATCCTATATATAAGATAAGGCCAGGGACTAATGAAAGTATTACATTACTGAGAGGGTAGTGGATGTATGGAATAGTCTTCCAGTAGAAGTGGTAGAGGTTAATACAGTGAAGGAGTTTAAGCATGCATGGGATAGGTATAAGGCTATAGCAGATATAAGATAAGGCCAGGGACTAATGAAAGTATTACATTACTGAGAGGGTAGTGGATGTATGGAATAGTCTTCCAGTAGAAGTGGTAGAGGTTAATACAGTGAAGGAGTTTAAGCATGCATGGGATAGGTATAAGGCTATCCTAGATCTAAGATAAGGTCAGGGACTAATGAAAGTATTACTTTACTGAGAGGGTAGTGGATGTATGGAATAGTCTTCCAGTAGAAGTGGTAGAGGTTAATACAGTGAAGGAGTTTAAGCATGCATGGGATAGGTATAAGGCTATCCCAGATATAAGATAAGGCCTGGGACTAATGAAAGTACTACTTTACTGAGAGGGTAGTGGATGTATGGAATAGTCTTCCAGTAGAAGTGGTAGAGGTTAATACAGTGAAGGAGTTTAAGCATGCATGGGATAGGTATAAGGCTATCCTAGATATAAGATAAGGCCAGGGACTAATGAAAGTATTACATCACTGAGAGGGTAGTGGATGCATGGAATAGTCTTCCAGTAGAAGTGGTAGAGGTTAATACAGTGAAGGAGTGTAAGCATGCATGGGATAGGTATAAGGCTATCCTAGATATAAGATAAGACCAGGGACTAATGAAAGTATTACATTACTGAGAGGGTAGTGGATGTATGGAATAGTCTTCCAGTAGAAGTGGTAGAGGTTAATACAGTGAAGGAGTTTAAGCATGCATGGGATAGGTATAAGGCTATCCTAGATATAAGATAAGGCCAGGGACTAATGAAAGTATTACATTACTGAGAGGGTAGTGGATGTATGGAATAGTCTTCCAGTAGAAGTGGTAGAGGTTAATACAGTGAAGGAGTTTAAGCATGCATGGGATAGGTATAAGGCTATCCTAGATATAAGATAAGGTCAGGGACTAATGAAAGTATTACATTACTGAGAGGGTAGTGGATGTATGGAATAGTCTTCCAGTAGAAGTGGTAGAGGTTAATACAGTGAAGGAGTTTAAGCATGCGTGGGATAGGCACAAGGCTATCCTAGATCTAAGATAGGGAACTGGGGACTAATAAAATTATTTAGAACATTGGGCAGACTAGATGGACCGAATGGTTCTTAGCGGCTGACACATTCTATGTTTCTAGTACTAATAAGAACTCTCTGCGATGACTTCTTGCTCGATAGGTTGCGGTGAATCGGCTACAAAGAAGTGTCCCATCCCCTTCCCCCCATGTTTCCAGATACAGTTTGATTAATCCAGTGGTTCTATGTTGTAGATCTCAGATAGACACCAAGAAGCTGAAACGTAACACAGAGATCCTGTGCCAGGCATTGGCCAGGTTTATGTATAAAGAAACCCTGAAGGTAAGAAAATAATTACTAATAGTTACAAAGCGAGAACCAAAGAGGGCAGGAGAGGATTTCAAACATACGTCACAATCATGATTAGAGTTGAGCGGACACCTGGATGTTCGGGTTCAAGAGGTTCGACCGAACTTTTGAAAAAAGTCCGGGTCCGTGCTCGAACTTGACCCCGAACTTGACCCCGAACTCGAACCCCATTGAAGTCAATGGGGACACAGACTTTTGGCCACTAAAATGTCTCTTAAAAAGTCCTGGAAAGGGCTAGAGGGCTGCAAAAGGAATTAAAATGTGGGTAAGAGTAGGACAAGTGCCCTGCAAGCAAATGTGGATAGGGAAATAACTTCAAATAACATAAAATACATACAAATTAAAAATACTGTACTATTTAGCCCCCAAAACTATTCGAATTTTTCAAAGTGCGCTGTAACCACAGTATTTGACGGTTCTATTTGACTCTCAGATGTAATACATGTAATGCTACTGCTATTCTATAAACCGAAATAGAGTCCCCATTCATACGAATAGGTCAATTGACCTATCAGTACTTCGGTTTATAGAATAGCAATAGCATTACATGTATTCCATAAATCGAAAGTCTATAAACCTAATATCTTTCGGTTTATAGACTTTCGGCTTATAGAATACATGTAATGCTATTGGCTAGGCTATAAGCCAAAAGTCTATAAACCGAATGACTTTCGGTTTAAAGACTTTCGGTTTATAGCTGAACATCAAACTCCAACACGGACATACAGTGAAATGTCCGGGTTCGGGGCACGGACACCGTAATGTGTGGTTTGGGTTTGCTAAACACTAATCATGATGTCTAAGGCTTTGTATAGTAAATTTCTTACAGGCTGTGAACTTTAAAAGACACTTTCATCCTCTCCAAAATGACGCCGTGATAGTATGAAATGTGTAGGAAAGCTCTGGGAAAGAACAATCCCCCAAATATAGTATTGTTGAGGTTATGTACTAAACCAGCACAGGAGAAACTCACCAGGCCCTGCACAATGTATAGAGAATATATAGAAGAGCTCAGCTGGATATGGATAATGTAGAGTTACATCTTTACACACTGTCACTTTATAACAATGCATTATACAGGACCAACTCTGTTCTTCTAGCAGGAGAAACTCACCAGGCCCTGCACAATGTATAGAAGAATATATAGAAGAGCTCAGCTGGCCATGGATAATGCAGAGTTACATCTTTACACACTGTCACTTTATAACAATGCATTATACAGGGCCAACTCTGTTCTTCTAGCAGGAGAACCTCACCAGACCCAGCACAATGTATAGAGGAATATATAGAAGAGCTCAGCTGGCCATGGATAATGCAGAGTTACATCTTTACACACTGTCACTTTATAACAATGCATTATACAGGGCCAACTCTGTTCTTCTAGCAGGAGAACCTCACCAGACCCTGTACAATGTATAGAAGAATATATAGAAGAGCTCAGCTGGCCATGGATAATGCAGAGTTACATCTTTACACACTGTCACTTTATAACAATGCATTATACAGGGCCAGCTATGTTCTTCTAGCAGGAGAAACTCACCAGACCCTGCACAATGTATAGAAGAATATATATAAGAGCCCAGCTGGCCATGGATAATGCAGTGTTACATCTTTACACACTGTCACTATATAACAATGCATTATACAGGGCCAACTCTGTTCTTCTAGCAGGAGAAACTCACCAGACCCTGCACAATGTATAGAAGAATATATAGAAGAGCTCAGCTGGCCATGGATAATGCAGAGTTACATCTTTACACACTGTCACTTTATAACAATGCATTATACAGGGCCAACTCTGTTCTTCTAGCAGGAGAAACTCACCAGGCCCTGCACAATGTATAGAGGAATATATAGAAGAGCTCAGCTGGCCATGGATAATACAGAGTTATATATTTACACACTGTCACTTTATAACAATGCATTATACAGGACCAACTCTGTTCTTCTAGCAGGAGAAACTCACCAGGCCCTGCACTATGTATAGAAGGATATATAGAAGAGCTCAGCTGACCATGGATAATGCAGAGTTACATCTTTACACACTGTCACTTTATAACAATGCATTATACAGGACCAACTCTGTTCTTCTAGCAGGAGAAACTCACCAGACCCTGCACAATGTACAGAAGAATATATAGAAGAGCTCAGCTGACCATGGATAATGCAGAGTTACATCTTTACATACTGTCACTTTATAACAATGCATTTTACAGGACCAACTCTGTTCTTCTAGCAGGAGAAACTCACCAGGCCCTGCACTATGTATAGAGGAATATATAGAAGAGCTCAGCTGGCCATGGATAATGCAGAGTTACATCTTTACACACTGTCACTTTATAACAATGCATTATACAGGGCCAGCTCTGTTCTTCTAGCAGGAGAAACTCACCAGACCCTGCACAATGTATAGAATATATAGAAGAGCTCAGCTGGCTATGGATAATGTAGAGTTACATCTTTACACACTGTCACTTTATAACAATGCATTATACAGGACCAACTCTGTTCTTCTAACAGGAGAAACTCACCAGACCCTGCACAATGTATAGAAGAATATATAGAAGAGCTCAGCTGGCCATGGATAATGCAGAGTTACATCTTTACACACTGTCACTGTATAACAATGCATTATACAGGGCCAGCTCTGTTCTTCTAGTAGGAGAAACTCACCAAACCCTGCACAATGTATAGTATATATAGAAGAGCTCAGCTGGCCATGGATAATGCAGAGTTATATCTTTACACACTGTCACCTTATAACAATGCATTATACAGGGCCAACTCTGTTCTTCTAGCAGGAGAAACTCACCAGACCCTGCACAATGTATAGAGGAATATATAGAAGAGCTCAGCTGGCCATGGATAATGCAGAGTTACATCTTTACACACTGTCACTATATAACAATGCATTATACAGGACCAACTCTGTTCTTCTAGCAGGAGAAACTCACCAGACCCTGCACAATGTATAGTATATATAGAAGAGCTTTGCTTTATACATCAGAATCTTGTCTCACAGCTCCCTCTACTGGCTATGTCCACGCAGTGCAGGCAGAATAATGCGAAATATGTTTTATTTTTTTCATTACAGGGAAACACAGAGAAATGGAACCTCTTTCAGGGGGAATTGGTATGTTATAAAATAATATTACCATATAATGTATAATGATACTTACTGCACCTGAAATGTAGAAACTGAACGATTTACTCCTTGATGTCAAAAGGGTGAAATGTATGGGTTTAAAGAACTAGCAGATTAGTCTGCGGCACCCAGGCTGATCAAGCAGGACATGTTGGGTGTATCCCATAATAACACACAATACAGGTTGTAACGGACCGTCACACCCAGCAAGTCTTTCCTGGACCCTTGCTCTTTGTACCCAAATAGACAGGACATCTAGCAGTTAGGTACAGCAAGATTGAACTACTTTATTTGACAAACAACACAGACTTATAAAAGACATACACATGACATCACAGACATTAGTATACAATGGGGGGGATGGAACTAAACATAGTCCTACAACTAACTGGGAGTGGACATACAGTAAGAAACATAATGTACACAACATAATCAGTTTACCAGTTAATCCAGTTACTACAGAACAATGGATGTTGGAGTAAACTATTGGAGTCACTGTCACATTATAAACCTTCAGAGTGGTCTACTAACAGAATTAAACATTACACATAAACCAATATACTAACAGAATATAACTAACTAACAATATTAACGTATAGTGCTATGGCACATCCCTTGCCCAGGTGGTCCATTCATTTGTGAGTTGGTACAACACCCAGGCAGAAAGGCATGAACAAGCCTTTCTGCAGGGGAAAATGCAGGCTTTTACAATGGGGCCATAGTCCAGAGGCAGCAGGCGAGCAACCAGGCTTCTCCAGAACATAGTGGCGAGGTTGGTTCCGCCACACAGGTCACATGCCACATAGTTGCAAATTGGAGGGTGCAGGGTTGGTAGATAGGCGGAGTCTAAAGCAGCAGAGGTACGTAAAATGACCCTGCATTGGATGACACGTAGCATTAATCTCCAGGTTACCCGGCACAGATATCGCGTGTCTGTAGCTCATATACTCAGGTTTACACTGTGTATGTCTCCCAGGCACATGGCAGTGCAATGCATCATGGAGTTGAGATGTATGTATGTTTTAGGCAAGCGGCTGACACGTTTCACACATTCGCGCTTTCTCTAAAGCCACCAACAGACCAAAGTTCTCCTCTAATCTTATATAAAACACAAATAATTGAAAAAGTTTAAAAACACCAATCAAGGTCCAGACCTCTCCGTCAATCAGTAACACACCGATGGCTGAATTCACTGTCAACTGTCAGAGGAGACGGGCAAACGCCAAGACAAACACCAACATACGTCAAATAATCTATATACATGTATGGAGAAAGAGGAACACGAAATGGTACCTGAAGTTACACAGTATGAAATAAAGACACATGTCTAATCTATATACATGTATGGAGAAAGAGGAACACACAATGGAGAATGAAGTTACACAGTATGAAATAAAGACACATGTCTAATCTATATACATGTATGGAGAAAGAGGAACACATAATGGTACCTGAAGTTACACAGTATGAAATAAAGAGACATGTCTAATCTATATACATGTATGGAGAAAGAGGAACACGTAATGGTACCTGAAGTTACACAGTATGAAATAAAGACACATGTCTAATCTATATACATGTATGGAGAAAGAGGAACACACAATGGAGAATGAAGTTACACAGTATGAAATAAAGACACATGTCTAATCTATATACATGTATGGAGAAAGAGGAACACGTAATGGTACCTGAAGTTACACAGTATGAAATAAAGAGACATGTCTAATCTATATACATGTATGGAGAAAGAGGATCACGTAATGACACCTGAAGTTACACAGTATGAAATAAAGACATGTCTAATCTATATACATGTATGGAGAAAGAGGAACACGTAATGGTACCTGAAGTTACACAGTATGAAATAAAGACACATGTCTAATCTATATACATGTATGGAGAAAGAGGAACACACAATGGAGAATGAAGTTACACAGTATGAAATAAAGACACATGTCTAATCTATATACATGTATGGAGAAAGAGGAACACGTAATGGTACCTGAAGTTACACAGTATGAAATAAAGAGACATGTCTAATCTATATACATGTATGGAGAAAGAGGATCACGTAATGACACCTGAAGTTACACAGTATGAAATAAAGACATGTCTAATCTATATACATGTATGGAGAAAGAGGAACACATAATGACACCTGAAGTTACACAGTATGAAATAAAGACACAAGTCTAATCTATATACATGTATGGAGAAAGAGGAACACGTAATGACACCTGAAGTTACACAGTATGAAATAAAGACACATGTCTAATCTATATACATGTATGGAGAAAGAGGAACACGTAATGGTACCTGAAGTTACACAGTATGAAATAAAGACACATCTCTAATCTATATACATGTATGGAGAAAGAGGAACACGCAATGGCACATGAAGTTACACAGTATGAAATAAAGACACGTCTAATCTATATACATGTATGGAGAAAGAGGAACACGTAATGACACCCGAAGTTACACAGTATGAAATAAAGACACATGTCTAATCTATATACATGTATGGAGAAAGAGAAACACGCAATGGCACCCAAAGTTACACAGTATGAAATAAAGACATGTCTAATCTATATACATGTATGGAGAAAGAGGAACACGTAATGGCACCTGAAGTTACACAGTATGAAATAAAGAGACATGTCTAATCTATATACATGTATGGAGAAAGAGGATCACGTAATGGTACCTGAAGTTACACAGTATGAAATAAAGACACGTCTAATCTATATACATGTATGGAGAAAGAGGATCACGTAATGGCACATGAAGTTACACAGTATGAAATAAAGACACATGTCTAATCTATATACATGTATGGAGAAAGAGGAACACGTAATGGAACCTGAAGTTACACAGTATGAAATAAATACACATGTCTAATCTATATACATGTATGGAGAAAGAGGAACACGTAATGGAACCTGAAGTTACACAGTATGAAATAAATACACATGTCTAATCTATTTACATGTATGGAGAAAGAGGAACACGCAATGGAACATGAAGTTACACAGTATGAAATAAAGACACATGTCTAATCTATATACATGTATGGAGAAAGAGGAACACGTAATGGTACCTGAAGTTACACAGTATGAAATAAAGACACATGTCTAATCTATATACATGTATCGAGAAAGAGGAACACGAAATGGTACCTGAAGTTACACAGTATGAAATAAAGAGACATGTCTAATCTATATACATGTATGGAGAAAGAGGATCACGTAATGGTACATGAAGTTACACAGTATGAAATAAAGACACATGTCTAATCTATATACATGTATGGAGAAAGAGGAACACGTAATGGTACATGAAGTTACACAGTATGAAATAAAGACACATGTCTAATCTATATACATGTATGGAGAAAGAGAAACACGCAATGGCACCTGAAGTTACACAGTATGAAATAAAGACACATGTCTAATCTATATACATGTATGGAGAAAGAGAAACACGCAATGGCACCTGAAGTTACACAGTATGAAATAAAGACACATGTCTAATCTATATACATGTATGGAGAAAGAGGATCACGTAATGACACATGAAGTTACACAGTATGAAATAAAGACACATGTCTAATCTATATACATGTATGGAGAAAGAGGAACATGCAAAGGAACCTGAAGTTACACAGTATGAAATAAAGACACATGTCTAATCTATATACATGTATGGAGAAAGAGGATCACGTAATGACACATGAAGTTACACAGTATGAAATAAAGACACATGTCTAATCTATATACATGTATGGAGAAAGAGGAACATGCAAAGGAACCTGAAGTTACACAGTATGAAATAAAGACACATGTCTAATCTATATACATGTATGGAGAAAGAGAAACACGCAATGGCACCTGAAGTTACACAGTATGAAATAAAGAGACATGTCTAATCTATATACATGTATGGAGAAAGAGAAACACGCAATGGCACCTGAAGTTACACAGTATGAAATAAAGACACATGTCTAATCTATATACATGTATGGAGAAAGAGGAACACGTAATGGTACCTGAAGTTACACAGTATGAAATAAAGACACATGTCTAATCTATATACATGTATGGAGAAAGAGGATCACGTAATGACACATGAAGTTACACAGTATGAAATAAAGACACATGTCTAATCTATATACATGTATGGAGAAAGAGGAACATGCAAAGGAACCTGAAGTTACACAGTATGAAATAAAGACACATGTCTAATCTATATACATGTATGGAGAAAGAGGATCACGTAATGACACATGAAGTTACACAGTATGAAATAAAGACACATGTCTAATCTATATACATGTATGGAGAAAGAGGAACATGCAAAGGAACCTGAAGTTACACAGTATGAAATAAAGACACATGTCTAATCTATATACATGTATGGAGAAAGAGGAACACATAATGGCACCTGAAGTTACACAGTATGAAATAAAGACACATGTCTAATCTATATACATGTATGGAGAAAGAGGAACACGTAATGGCACATGAAGTTACACAGTATGAAATAAAGACACATGTCTAATCTATATACATGTATGGAGAAAGAGGAACACGTAATGGTACCTGAAGTTACACAGTATGAAATAAAGACACATGTCTAATCTATATACATGTATGGAGAAAGAGGAACACGCAATGGCACATGAAGTTACACAGTATGAAATAAAGACACATGTCTAATCTATATACATGTATGGAGAAAGAGGAACACGCAATGGCACATGAAGTTACACAGTATGAAATAAAGACACATGTCTAATCTATATACATGTATGGAGAAAGAGGAACACGTAATGGTACCTGAAGTTACACAGTATGAAATAAAGACACATGTCTAATCTATATACATGTATGGAGAAAGAGGATCACGTAATGACACATGAAGTTACACAGTATGAAATAAAGACACATGTCTAATCTATATACATGTATGGAGAAAGAGGAACACGTAATGGCACATGAAGTTACACAGTATGAAATAAAGACACATGTCTAATCTATATACATGTATCGAGAAAGAGGAACACGTAATGGTACCTGAAGTTACACAGTATGAAATAAAGACACATGTCTAATCTATATACATGTATGGAGAAAGAGGAACACGTAATGGTACCTGAAGTTACACAGTATGAAATAAAGACACGTATAATCTATATACATGTATCGAGAAAGAGGAACACGTAATGGTACCTGAAGTTACACAGTATGAAATAAAGACACATGTCTAATCTATATACATGTATGGAGAAAGAGGATCACGTAATGACACCTGAAGTTACACAGTATGAAATAAATACACATGTCTAATCTATATACATGTATGGAGAAAGAGGAACACGTAATGGAACCTGAAGTTACACAGTATGAAATAAATACACATGTCTAATCTATTTACATGTATGGAGAAAGAGGAACACGTAATGGAACCTGAAGTTACACAGTATGAAATAAAGACACATGTCTAATCTATATACATGTATCGAGAAAGAGGAACACGTAATGGTACCTGAAGTTACACAGTATAAAATAAAGAGACATGTCTAATCTATATACATGTATGGAGAAAGAGGAACACGTAATGGTACCTGAAGTTACACAGTATGAAATAAAGACACATGTCTAATCTATATACATGTATGGAGAAAGAGGAACACGTAATGGTACATGAAGTTACACAGTATGAAATAAAGAGACATGTCTAATCTATATACATGTATGGAGAAAGAGGAACACGTAATGGTACCTGAAGTTACACAGTATGAAATAAAGACACATGTCTAATCTATATACATGTATGGAGAAAGAGGATCACGTAATGACACCTGAAGTTACACAGTATGAAATAAATACACATGTCTAATCTATATACATGTATGGAGAAAGAGGAACACGTAATGGAACCTGAAGTTACACAGTATGAAATAAATACACATGTCTAATCTATTTACATGTATGGAGAAAGAGGAACACGTAATGGCACATGAAGTTACACAGTATGAAATAAAGACACATGTCTAATCTATATACATGTATGGAGAAAGAGGAACACGTAATGACACCTGAAGTTACACAGTATGAAATAAAGAGACATGTCTAATCTATATACATGTATGGAGAAAGAGGATCACGTAATGACACCTGAAGTTACACAGTATGAAATAAATACACATGTCTAATCTATATACATGTATGGAGAAAGAGGAACACGTAATGGAACCTGAAGTTACACAGTATGAAATAAATACACATGTCTAATCTATATACATGTATGGAGAAAGAGGAACACGTAATGGAACCTGAAGTTACACAGTATGAAATAAATACACATGTCTAATCTATATACATGTATGGAGAAAGAGGAACACGTAATGGAACCTGAAGTTACACAGTATGAAATAAAGACACATGTCTAATCTATATACATGTATGGAGAAAGAGGAACACGTAATGGCACCTGAAGTTACACAGTATGAAATAAATACACATGTCTAATCTATATACATGTATGGAGAAAGAGGAACACGTAATGGAACCTGAAGTTACACAGTATGAAATAAAGACACGTCTAATCTATATACATGTATGGAGAAAGAGGAACACGTAATGACACCTGAAGTTACACAGTATGAAATAAAGACACGTCTAATCTATATACATGTATGGAGAAAGAGGAACACGTAATGGTACCTGAAGTTACACAGTATGAAATAAAGACACATGTCTAATCTATATACATGTATGGAGAAAGAGGAACACGCAATGGAACATGAAGTTACACAGTATGAAATAAAGACACATGTCTAATCTATATACATGTATGGAGAAAGAGGAACACGTAATGGTACCTGAAGTTACACAGTATGAAATAAAGACACGTATAATCTATATACATGTATCGAGAAAGAGGAACACGTAATGGTACCTGAAGTTACACAGTATGAAATAAAGACACATGTCTAATCTATATACATGTATGGAGAAAGAGGATCACGTAATGACACCTGAAGTTACACAGTATGAAATAAATACACATGTCTAATCTATATACATGTATGGAGAAAGAGGAACACGTAATGGAACCTGAAGTTACACAGTATGAAATAAATACACATGTCTAATCTATTTACATGTATGGAGAAAGAGGAACACGTAATGGAACCTGAAGTTACACAGTATGAAATAAAGACACATGTCTAATCTATATACATGTATCGAGAAAGAGGAACACGTAATGGTACCTGAAGTTACACAGTATAAAATAAAGAGACATGTCTAATCTATATACATGTATGGAGAAAGAGGAACACGTAATGGTACCTGAAGTTACACAGTATGAAATAAAGACACATGTCTAATCTATATACATGTATGGAGAAAGAGGAACACGTAATGGTACATGAAGTTACACAGTATGAAATAAAGAGACATGTCTAATCTATATACATGTATGGAGAAAGAGGAACACGTAATGGTACCTGAAGTTACACAGTATGAAATAAAGACACATGTCTAATCTATATACATGTATGGAGAAAGAGGATCACGTAATGACACCTGAAGTTACACAGTATGAAATAAATACACATGTCTAATCTATATACATGTATGGAGAAAGAGGAACACGTAATGGAACCTGAAGTTACACAGTATGAAATAAATACACATGTCTAATCTATTTACATGTATGGAGAAAGAGGAACACGTAATGGCACATGAAGTTACACAGTATGAAATAAAGACACATGTCTAATCTATATACATGTATGGAGAAAGAGGAACACGTAATGACACCTGAAGTTACACAGTATGAAATAAAGAGACATGTCTAATCTATATACATGTATGGAGAAAGAGGATCACGTAATGACACCTGAAGTTACACAGTATGAAATAAATACACATGTCTAATCTATATACATGTATGGAGAAAGAGGAACACGTAATGGAACCTGAAGTTACACAGTATGAAATAAATACACATGTCTAATCTATATACATGTATGGAGAAAGAGGAACACGTAATGGAACCTGAAGTTACACAGTATGAAATAAATACACATGTCTAATCTATATACATGTATGGAGAAAGAGGAACACGTAATGGAACCTGAAGTTACACAGTATGAAATAAAGACACATGTCTAATCTATATACATGTATGGAGAAAGAGGAACACGTAATGGCACCTGAAGTTACACAGTATGAAATAAATACACATGTCTAATCTATATACATGTATGGAGAAAGAGGAACACGTAATGGAACCTGAAGTTACACAGTATGAAATAAAGACACGTCTAATCTATATACATGTATGGAGAAAGAGGAACACGTAATGACACCTGAAGTTACACAGTATGAAATAAAGACACGTCTAATCTATATACATGTATGGAGAAAGAGGAACACGTAATGGTACCTGAAGTTACACAGTATGAAATAAAGACACATGTCTAATCTATATACATGTATGGAGAAAGAGGAACACGTAATGACACCTGAAGTTACACAGTATGAAATAAAGACACATGTCTAATCTATAAACATGTATGGAGAAAGAGGAACACATAATGGCACATGAAGTTACACAGTATGAAATAAAGACACGTCTAATCTATATACATGTATGGAGAAAGAGGAACACGCAATGGCACATGAAGTTACACAGTATGAAATAAAGACACAGCAGGTTAATTTTCCACCAGTAGTGATCCTCTGATGCTTATCGCCATTAGTGATCCTCTGATGCTTATCGCCAGTAGCGATCCTCGGATGCTTATCATCAGTAGTGATCCTCTGATGCTTATCATCAGTAGTGATCCTCTGATGCTTATCGCCATTAGTGATCCTCTGATGCTTATCGCCAGTAGCGATCCTCGGATGCTTATCATCAGTAGTGATCCTCTGATGCTTATCGTCAGTAGTGATCCTTGGATGATTATCGCCAGTAGCGATCCTCGGATGCTTATCATCAGTAGTGATCCTCTGATGCTTATCGTCAGTAGTGATCCTTGGATGATTATCGCCAGTAGCGATCCTCGGATGCTTATCATCAGTAGTGATCCTCTGATGATTATCGCCAGTAGCGATCCTCGGATGCTTATCATCAGTAGTGATCCTCTGATGCTTATCGTCAGTAGTGATCCTTGGATGATTATCGCCAGTAGCGATCCTCGGATGCTTATCATCAGTAGTGATCCTCTGATGCTTATCATCAGTAGTGATCCTTGGATGATTATCGCCAGTAGCGATCCTTGGATGCTTATCATCAGTAGTGATCCTCTAATGCTTATCGTCAGTAGTGATCCTCGGATGATTATCGCCAGTAGTGATCCTCGGATGCTTATCATCAGTAGTGATCCCCTGATGCTTATCGCCAGTAGCGATCCTCTGATGCTTATCATCAGTAGTGATCCTCGGATGCTTATCATCAGTAGTGATCCTCTGATGCTTATCGTCAGTAGTGATCCTCGGATGATTATCGCCAGTAGCGATCCTCGGATGCTTATTGCCAGCAGCGATCCTCGGATGATTATAGCCAGTAGCGATCCTCGGAGGCTTATCTCCCGTAGTGATCCTCGGATGAATTTCGCCCGTAGCGATCCTTGGATGCTTATTGCCAGTAGCGATCCTCAGATGCTTAGCGCCAGTAGTAATCCTCGGGTGCTTATCGCCAGTAGTGATCCTTGTGTGATTATCGCCAGTAGCGATCCTGGGATAATTATCGCCAGTACCGATCCTTGGATGATTATCCCTGGTAGTGATCCTCGGATGATTATCACTGGTAGTAATCCACGGATGATTATCGCTGGTAATGATCCTTGGATGATTATCGCTGGTAATGATCCTCAGATGATTATTGCCATTAGTGATCCTCCGATGATTATTGCCATTAGTGATCCTCGGATGATTATCACTAGTAGTGATCCTCGGATTCTTATCGCCAGTAGTGATCGTCGGATTCTTATCGCCAGTAGTGATCCTCGGATTCTTATCGCCAGTAATGATCCTCGGATGGGAGAGTAGTTTCTTTCATTTTATGATGTTATTAATTGCCATTATTTGTTAATATATATATATATATATATATATATATATATATATATATAAATAAAATATATGTTTCATGCTTGCTTCATTAAGGCATGAGGGGAATTCTCACATTGAGTTATTGATTCACTAGCTGGAGTAGTGATTTTGCTGTGGTTTTATATAGTATATATCTTATATCTTATATCTTATCATATATTTCTCTGTGAGGTTTTACATGTGGCTTGATGTCAGTTATACAGGGAAGTTGTCCTTGATTTTGGCTACTATTAACTTACAACAAGGTACTTCAGTTGCATTGTATGTTATAGCTTTTAGACTTGTGTAAATTTGGGTGCCATTGTGTGTTCCTCTTTCTCCATACATGTATATAGATTAGACATGTGTCTTTATTTCATACTGTGTAACTTCAGGTACCATTACGTGTTCCTCTTTCTCGATACATGTATATAGATTAGACATGTGTCTTTATTTCATACTGTGTAACTTCAGGTACCATTACGTGTTCCTCTTTCTCCATACATGTATATAGATTAGACATGTGTCTTTATTTCATACTGTGTAACTTCAGGTACCATGACGTGTTCCTCTTTCTCCATACATGTATATAGATTAGACATGTCTCTTTATTCCATACTGTGTAACTTCAGGTACCATTGCGTGTTCCTCTTTCTCCATACATGTATATAGATTAGACATGTGTCTTTATTTCATACTGTGTAACTTCATGTTCCATTGCGTGTTCCTCTTTCTCCATACATGTATATAGATTAGACATGTCTCTTTATTTCATACTGTGTAACTTCGGGTGCCATTACGTGTTCCTCTTTCTCCATACATGTATATAGATTAGACATGTCTCTTTATTTCATACTGTGTAACTTCGGGTGCCATTACGTGTTCCTCTTTCTCCATACATGTATATAGATTAGACATGTGTCTTTATTTCATACTGTGTAACTTCATGTGCCATTGCGTGTTCCTCTTTCTCCATACATGTATATAGATTAGACATGTGTCTTTATTTCATACTGTGTAACTTCAGGTGTCATTACGTGTTCCTCTTTCTCCATACATGTATATAGATTAGACATGTCTCTTTATTTCATACTGTGTAACTTCATGTGCCATTACGTGTTTCTCTTTCTCCATACATGTATATAGATTAGACATGTCTCCTTATTTCATACTGTGTAACTTCAGGTACCATTACGTGTTCCTCTTTCTCCATACATGTATATAGATTAGACATGTCTCTTTATTTCATACTGTGTAACTTTGGGTGCCATTACGTGTTCCTCTTTCTCCATACATGTATATAGATTAGACATGTCTCTTTATTTCATACTGTGTAACTTCAGGTGCCATTACGTGTTCCTCTTTCTCCATACATGTATATAGATTAGACATGTGTCTTTTTTCATACTGTGTAACTTCAGGTACCATTACGTGTTCCTCTTTCTCCATACATGTATATAGATTAGACATGTGTCTTTATTTCATACTGTGTAACTTCATGTGCCATTGTGTGTTCCTCTTTCTCCATACATGTATATAGATTAGACATGTGTCTTTATTTCATACTGTGTAACTTCATGTGCCATTACGTGTTCCTCTTTCTCCATACATGTATATAGATTAGACATGTCTCTTTATTTCATACTGTGTAACTTCATGTGTCATTACGTGTTCCTCTTTCTCCATACATTTATATAGATTAGACATGTGTCTTTATTTCATACTGTGTAACTTCAGGTACCATTACGTGTTCCTCTTTCTCCATACATGTATATAGATTAGACATGTGTCTTTATTTCATACTGTGTAACTTCATGTGCCATTACGTGTTCCTCTTTCTCCATACATGTATATAGATTAGACATGTCTCTTTATTTCATACTGTGTAACTTCATGTTCCTTTGCGTGTTCCTCTTTCTCCATACATGTATATAGATTAGACATGTGTCTTTATTTCATACTGTGTAACTTCATGTACCATTGCGTGTTCCTCTTTCTCCATACATGTATATAGATTAGACGTGTCTTTATTTCATACTGTGTAACTTCATGTGCCATTACGTGTTCCTCTTTCTCCATACATGTATATAGATTAGACATGTGTCTTTATTTCATACTGTGTAACCTCGGGTACCATTACGTGTTCCTCTTTCTCCATACATGTATATAGATTAGACATGTGTCTTTATTTCATACTGTGTAACTTCAGGTACCATTACGTGTTCCTCTTTCTCCATACATGTATATAGATTATACATGTGTCTTTATTTCATACTGTGTAACTTCATGTTCCTTTGCGTGTTTCTCTTTCTCCATACATGTATATAGATTAGACATGTCTCTTTATTTCATACTGTGTAACTTCAGGTGCCATTGCGTGTTTCTCTTTCTCCATACATGTATATAGATTAGACATGTGTCTTTATTTCATACTGTGTAACTTCATGTTCCATTGCGTGTTCCTCTTTCTTCATACATGTAAATAGATTAGACATGTGTCTTTATTTCATACTGTGTAACTTCAGGTACCATTACGTGTTCCTCTTTCTCCATACATGTATATAGATTAGACATGTGTCTTTATTTCATACTGTGTAACTTCAGGTACCATTGCGTGTTCCTCTTTCTCCATACATGTAAATAGATTAGACATGTGTCTTTATTTCATACTGTGTAACTTCGGGTACCATTACGTGTTCCTCTTTCTCCATACATGTATATAGATTAGACATGTGTCTTTATTTCATACTGTGTAACTTCATGTACCATTACGTGTTCCTCTTTCTCCATACATGTATATAGATTAGACATGTGTCTTTATTTCATACTGTGTAACTTCATGTGCCATTGTGTGTTCCTCTTTCACCATACATGTATATAGATTAGACATGTGTCTTTATTTCATACTGTGTAACTTCATGTGCCATTACGTGTTCCTCTTTCTCCATACATGTATATAGATTAGACATGTGTCTTTATTTCATACTGTGTAACTTCATGTTCCATTGCGTGTTCCTCTTTCTCCATACATGTATATAGATTAGACATGTGTCTTTATTTCATACTGTGTAACTTCGGGTACCATTACGTGATCCTCTTTCTCCATACATGTATATAGATTAGACATGTCTCTTTATTTCATACTGTGTAACTTCAGGTGCCATTGCGTGTTCCTCTTTCTCCATACATGTATATAGATTAGACATGTCTCTTTATTTCATACTGTGTAACTTCATGTGCCATTGCGTGTTTCTCTTTCTCCATACATGTATATAGATTAGACATGTGTCTTTATTTCATACTGTGTAACTTCATGTGCCATTGCGTGTTCCTCTTTCTCCATACATGTAAATAGATTAGACATGTGTCTTTATTTCATACTGTGTAACTTCAGGTACCATTACGTGATCCTCTTTCTCCATACATGTATATAGATTATTTGAAGGATGTTGGTTGTTGTCGTGGCCAATTGACGGTGATTTCAGCCTTCGGTGTGTAACTGATTAGCAGAGTGGTCTGGACTTCGTCGGGTGGTCTCCCAATTCTTTGTTCGGGGCCTGGAACAACAAAAGGGTGTTTTGGACCTTGAGTCATGAAGGG
Source organism: Pelodytes ibericus (assembly GCA_036172795.1). Classification (NCBI taxonomy): domain Eukaryota; kingdom Metazoa; phylum Chordata; class Amphibia; order Anura; family Pelodytidae; genus Pelodytes; species Pelodytes ibericus. The sequence goes on from CM069860.1 coordinate 223,286,452, forward strand.
GTTAAAGAATTTCATATCAAGGGTTTAATTCTCTAATAGGGACTTGCAGGGAATTGAGAAGGGAATTGTAACCTTAAGGCCAAAATGGATACATTCTCCCACTAAACTATACTTCAAACTCTGCTATTTTAGACTTAATTGAGCAATTTCCTTCTCAATTCCCTCTTTCATGAATAAAGCTCCTAGATTGTTATAAAGTATGAATGCCTCCGTTATCGCCTCTTGCCCTTTAATCACCAATTTCCCCCTCTTTGTAGGTGATACAAGAGAATCAGTTAACAGCCACTATTGACTGGCTGGTATCCCAGCCACGCGCTGCCCAACTGTTCGGGAAGTACCACCCCTTACTGTCCACCATGGAGCATCTTTTCAGATACCACCTGAGAGATGTGAAGCGCCATGTGTTCAAAGCAGATGACAGGTACATACATTGGTTGTGCTGGGTAAGACATTCTATGGTTACATCCGAAATGTGGTAATTTAGTGTTCCTTGGATCTCACTGTACAGAATACAGACCATCTCCAGGCTCCAAAATGGCTTGCCTGTTAAAACACAGAACTAAGTCATAATATAAACCTTTATTATCCTTTAGTAAATTTTTTCAGAAAAACTCCTCCTCCCTGTGAGGAGAGTTTTTGAAGCCCTGGATGATGTGAGGTGAGTTTCTGAAGCCCTGGATGATGTGAGGTGAGTTTCTAAAGTCACGGCTGATGTGCAGAGAGTTTCTGAAGCCCTATATAATGTGATGAGAGTTTCTAAAGTCACGGCTGATGTGCAGAGAGTTTCTTAAGCCCCGGCTGATGTGAGGAGAGATTCTGAAGCCCTGGATGATGTGAGGAGAGTTTCTGAAGCCCTGGATGATGTGTTGAGAGTTTCTGAAGCCCTGGATGATGTGATGAGAGTTTCTGAAGCCCTGGATGATGTGTTGAGAGTTTCAGAAGCCGTGGATGATGTGAGGAGAGATTCTGAAGCCCTGGATGATGTGAGGAGAGTTTCTGAAGCCCTGGATGATGTGTTGAGAGTTTCTGAAGCCCTGGATGATGTGAGGTGAGTTTCTGAAGCCCTGGATGATGTGAGGTGAGTTTCTAAAGTCACGGCTGATGTGCAGAGAGTTTCTGAAGCCCTAGATAATGTGAGGAGAGTTTCTGAAGCCCTGGATGATGTGTTGAGAGTTTCTGAAGCCCTGGATGATGTGAGGTGAGTTTCTGAAGCCCTGGATGATGTGAGGTGAGTTTCTAAAGTCACGGCTGATGTGCAGAGAGTTTCTGAAGCCCTAGATAATGTGAGGAGAGTTTCTGAAGGCCTGAATTATGTCAGAAGAGTTTCTTAAGTACCGGCTGATGTGAGGAGAGATTCTGAAGCCCTGGATGATGTGAGGAGAGTTTTTGAAGCCCTGGATGATTTTAGTAGAGGTTCTGAATCCCTGGATAATGTGATGAGAGTTTCTAAAGTCACGGCTGATGTGAGGAGAGATTCTGAAGCCCTGGATGATGTGAGGAGAGTTTCTGAAGCCCTGGATGATGTGATGTGAGTTTCTGAAGCCCTGGATGATGTGAGGTGAGTTTCTGAAGCCCTGGATGATGTGTTGAGAGTTTCTGAAGCCCTGGATGATGTGATGAGAGTTTCTGAAGCCCTGGATGATGTGTTGAGAGTTTCAGAAGCCGTGGATGATGTGAGGAGAGATTCTGAAGCCCTGGATGATGTGAGGAGAGTTTCTGAAGCCCTGGATGATGTGTTGAGAGTTTCTGAAGCCCTGGATGATGTGTTGAGAGTTTCTGAAGCCCTGGATGATGTGATGAGAGTTTCTGAAGCCCTGGATGATGTGTTGAGAGTTTCAGAAGCCGTGGATGATGTGAGGAGAGATTCTGAAGCCCTGGATGATGTGAGGAGAGTTTCTGAAGCCCTGGATGATGTGTTGAGAGTTTCTGAAGCCCTGGATGATGTGATGTGAGTTTCTGAAGCCCTGGATGATGTGAGGTGAGTTTCTAAAGTCACGGCTGATGTGCAGAGAGTTTCTGAAGCCCTAGATAATGTGAGGAGAGTTTCTGAAGGCCTGAATTATGTCAGAAGAGTTTCTTAAGTACCGGCTGATGTGAGGAGAGATTCTGAAGCCCTGGATGATGTGAGGAGAGTTTCTGATGCCCTAGATAATGTGAGGAGAGTTTCTGAAGCCCGGGCTAATGTGAGGAGAGTTTTTGAAGCCCCGGATGATGTGAGGTGAGGTTCTGAAGCCCCGGATGATGTGAGGAGAGTTTCTGAAGTCACAACTGATGCGAGGAGAGTTTGTGAAGCACTGGATGATGCGAGGAGAGTTTCTGAAGCCCTGGATGATGTGAGAAGAGTTTATCAAGCACTAGATAATGTGAGGAGAGTTTCTGAAGCCCTGGATGATGTCAGAAGAGTTTCTGAAGCCCCGGCTGATGTGAGGAGAGTTTCTGAAGCCCTGGATGATGTGAGGAGAGTTTCGTAAGCCCTGGATGATGTGAGGAGATTTTCTGAAGCCCTGGATGATGTGAGGAGAGTATCTGAAGCCCCAGCTGATGTGAGGAGAGTTTCTGAATCCCTAGATAATGTGAGGAGAGTTTCTGAAGAGCCGGATTTTTGAAGGCTCAACAAATGTAAACCAATGTTATGAAATGTACATCAATGAGCAATGAGTGTCTGAAGGTTAGATCCATGTAAGTGACTTTCTGGCAAGTGACACTGGCCAGGGATACCCATGTCATGTTATCTCTATTATTCTCTGTTGACAGGCATCCTGAGTTTGTCTTCTATGATCAGCTAAAGCAAACAATGACATCTTACAGGTAAAGACACCGAATGACACAGTTACATTAGAGCCAGGATTCTGGGAGGCTCAGCTTGGCTATTGGATTAATACTTTTGTGAGTAATGTATTAGTGGGGTCTACTGACCAAACAGTGAACCGTGGTGAACAGGTGAGCTGCAAACAATCAGACTATCAGAGTTCTACCATGACCTCCTGACTCATGCATTCAAAAGTTCTAATTTTATGTTTATATACCTCCTTCCTCCTCTAGAGGCTCCCTACCTTTGTTTGCTTGGAAGGCTATTCCATGATAATGTTTATCTCGTACTATTTCAGGGTGAAACCTGCCGTGTTTGATTTATTTGTTGCTGTGATCATTGGAATTTACTTGGGAGTGATCCATCAAGCCATCCAGGTAAAGAGAAGAAAACATCTGCTATGATCTAGCCATGCTCTGGGGACTGTTTAACCATGCTATGAGGCCAGTCTAACCATGCTCTGGTGCCAGTCTAACCATGCTCTGGAGCCAGTCTAACCATGCTCTGGGGCCAAGCTAACCAAGCTCTGGGGCCAATCTAACCATGCTCTGGGGCCACCCTAACCATGCTCTGGAGCCAGTCTAACCATCCACTGGGGCCAATCTAACCAGGCTGTGGGGCCAGTCAAACCAGGCTCTGGGGCCAGTCAAACCAGGCTCTGGGGCCAGTCTAACCAGGCTCTGGGGCCAGTCTAACCAGGCTCTGGGGCCAGTCTAACCAGGCTCTGGGGCTAATCTAACCAGGCTCTGGGGCAAATAGTTGCTAATGTGTTCAGATTCCAATTTTTACAAGGGACACCTTTAAGAGACTCATAGGCAAGTGATGTTGGCGCAGACCTGCCGTGTACATTTTAAATCTTTGGCCTTAGTTAAAGATTGTTATATTCAGAATTGAGCAGGTATTTCACGCAATCAATATTGAGCCAGCAGTATGACTTTGATTATTTCTTACAAGCACCAGACATGGATGCCCTCTATTACCAGTACAATTAGCAATAGAATGAAAGACCTATAAATTCAGATCTGAAGTTGGGTGTAGATTAGTTGCTCACATAAAGGGACTCTGTGGACCTCAACATTGCTTGCATCACAAATGTAGAGAATAAAAAAAACTATGTAACAATATCTATACAATTGTATTAGCAAAATTGCAAACAAATGCATAAAATAAGAAGAAAATGAATTTTAAATGTGTCCTGCTTATGACATCTCCTTGTGGCAGTTGTCCAGCTTCACTTACCTGATGACAGCATAGTTAGCACACCAATAATTTGGGGGCACATGGGCAAGCACAGAGATATAGTAATAGACCACTTTGTAATGATGTCCTTTTTAGAAGAGGCTTAAAATTAGCCAATGGCGTACGTGGAAATGGGAGGTGTAGGGCAGTCTGCCCCAAGGGTGTGTTGCAGCCTGACAGTGACTTTAGAAATAATTAAAGGTGTTGTACATGTTAGTCGTAGAAAACCAGGAGACAATCAGGGTTAAAATGATACCAATTATTGGCTAATGGAGAGTTTGATTGCAAGATTTCAAGACCAAGTTCTTCAGTCTCTTCCTCAGCCTCTAGCATTAAAGGGACACTCCCACCAAAAAATGAAAAGGTTTTACTTTTTTTATTTTGCATTGTTGATTTCAGATATGTTTTTTGGTTATGTTATGTGCCTATATTTAATAAAATATGTAACTAAACAAGTGTGACCGGGCACTGCCATTTTGTGTAATACAGTATGTTTGGGTGCCGCCTCCCAGTGACTTTACAGCACTAGTATCTCACTTTGGGGCTGGGGACACAGAATGCAGTCTGTAAGTCAGAATTCTGACCATAGACTTGCATTGAATGGGAGGGTAATGTAACTATGACATCATAAGGGGGCGGAGTTATTATCCTGTTTGATCATCCCCTTTCTTTGTGTTGTACACAGCCACCTAGTCCTGCCCACTATGATACACAGGAGCCAGTAAGAGAGCAGGGGAGTATCTTATGACATCATCATGCAGGCTTTAGCCACAGTTGTAAAGTGAGACTGGCTGGAAGATTTTGGATGATGTTGCATCATGGGAAATATTCTCAACATGGATGGTGGAGCTAAACACCTAATTTTATTTTTCATTTTATAAGCAATTAATTCAATCATAAAAACAATACAAAACAGTGGCATATGATTTATAAATGTGTTTGGTAGTGTCCCTTTAAATGACCAGGTTATCTGGTTACATCGTATGTAAGGGGCAGTGTCCCTTTAAATGACCAGGTTATCTGGTTACATCGTATGTAAGGGGCAGTGTCCCTTTAAATGACCAGGTTATCTGGTTACATCGTATGTAAGTGTCAGTGTCCCTTTAAATGACCAGGTTATCTGGTTACATCGTATGTAAGGGGCAGTGTCCCTTTAAATGACCAGGTTATCTGGTTACATCGTATGTAAGGGGCAGTGTCCCTTTAAATGACCAGGTTATCTGGTTACATCGTATGTAAGTGGCAGTGTCCCTTTAAATGACCAGGTTATCTGGTTACATCGTATGTAAGTGGCAGTGTCCCTTTAAATGACCAGGTTATCTGGTTACATCGTATGTAAGGGGCAGTGTCGCTTTAAATGACCAGGTTATCTGGTTACATCGTATGTAAGTGGCAGTGTCCCTTTAAATGACCAGGTTATCTGGTTACATCGTATGTAAGGGGCAGTGTCCCTTTAAATGACCAGGTTATCTGGTTACAGCATATGTAAGTGGCAGTGTCCCTTTAAATGACCAGGTTATCTGGTTACAGCGTATGTAAGTGGCAGTGTCCCTTTAAATGACCAGGTTATCTGGTTACATTGTATGTAAGTAGCAGTGTCTCTTTAAATGACCAGGTTATCTAGTTACATCATATGTAAGTAAGGGGCAGTGTCCCTTTAAATGACCAGGTTATCTAGTTACAGTGTATGTGAGTGTCAGTGTCCCTTTAAATGACCAGGTTATCTGATTACAGCGTATGTGAGTGGCAGTGTCCCTTTAAATGGCCAGGCTATCTGGTTACATCGTATGTACGTGTCAGTGTCCCTTTAAATGACCAGGTTATCTAGTTCCATCGTCTGTAAGTGGCAGTGTCCCTTTAAATGACCAGGTTATCTGGTTACATCGTATGTAAGTGGCAGTGTCCCTTTAAATGACCAGGTTATCTGGATGCATCGTATGTAAGTGGCAGTGTCCCTTTAAATGGCCAGGTTATCTAGTTACATTGTCTGTAAGTGGCAGTGTCCCTTTAAATGACCAGGTTATCTAGTTACATCGTATGTAAGGGGCAGTGTCCCTTTAAATGGCCAGGTTATCTAGTTACAGCGTATGTAAGTGGCAGTGTCCCTTTAAATGACCAGGTTATCTAGTTACATCGTATGTAAGGGGCAGTGTCCCTTTAAATGACCAGGTTATCTGGTTACATCGTATGTAAGGGGCAGTGTCCCTTTAAATGACCAGGTTATCTAGTTACATCGTATGTAAGGGGCAGTGTCCCTTTAAATGACCAGGTTATCTGGTTACATCGTATGTAAGTGGCAGTGTCCCTTTAAATGGCCAGGTTATCTGGTTACATCGTATGTAAGGGGCAGTGTCTCTTTAAATGGCCAGGTTATCTGGTTACATCGTATGTAAGGGGCAGTGTCCCTTTAAATGGCCAGGTTATCTAGTTACATCGTATGTAAGTGGCAGTGTCCCTTCAAATGACCAGGTTATCTGGTTACATCGTATGTAAGGGGCAGTGTCTCTTTAAATGGCCAGGTTATCTGGTTACATCGTATGTAAGGGGCAGTGTCCCTTTAAATGGCCAGGTTATCTAGTTACATTGTATGTAAGGGGCAGTGTCCCTTTAAATGACCAGGTTATCTGGTTACAGCGTATGTAAGGGGCAGTGTCCCTTCAAATGACCAGGTTATCTGGTTACAGCGTATGTAAGGGGCAGTGTCCCTTTAAATGGCCAGGTTATCTAGTTACATCGTATGTAAGTGGCAGTGTCCCTTTAAATGACCAGGTTATCTGGTTACATCGTATGTAAGTGGCAGTGTCCCTTTAAATGACCAGGCTATCTGGTTACAGCGTATGTAAGGGGCAGTGTCCCTTTAAATGACCAGGTTATCTAGTTACATTGTATGTGAGTGGCAGTGTCCCTTTAAATGACCAGGCTATCTGGTTACAGCGTATGTAAGGGGCAGTGTCCCTTTAAATGATCAGGTTAAATAGATACAGCGTATGTAAGTGGCAGTGTCCCTTTAAATGATCAGGTTAAATAGATACAGCGTATGTAAGTGGCAGTGTCCCTTCAAATGACCAGGTTATCTGGTTACAGCGTATGTAAGGGGCAGTGTCCCTTTAAATGGCCAGGTTATCTAGTTACATCGTATGTAAGTGGCAGTGTCCCTTTAAATGACCAGGTTATCTGGTTACAGCGTATGTAAGGGGCAGTGTCCCTTTAAATGATCAGGTTAAATAGATACAGCGTATGTAAGTGGCAGTGTCCCTTTAAAGGATCAGGTTAAATAGATACAGTGGCAGTGTCCCTTTAAATGACCAGGTTATCTAGTTACATTGTATGTGAGTGTCAGTGTCCCTTTAAATGACCAGGTTATCTAGTTACATTGTATGTAAGGGGCAGTGTCTCTTTAAATGGCCAGGTTATCTAGTTACATCGTATGTGAGTGGCAGTGTCCCTTTAAATGATCAGGTTAAATAGATACATCGTATGTAAGTGGCAGTGTCCCTTTAAATGATCAGGTTAAATAGATACAGCGTATGTAAGGGGCAATGTCCCTTTAATTAATGTTCTGCCTCTTATTACTCAGGATGACAGTAGAATACCACCTTGTATGATAAACATCACTGCCGATAGTTCCTCTAGTGTTCCCTTGCCCATGGATTACGGCCCCTTCATCCCACCACTGTCCATCCTCTAATGACTGTACAAACTGATAGCTGTTCTCTCTAAGTCTCTGTATGAGGCTCATGGCCGGCTTTTGGGGGTGTGCGACACCCAGGGGGCTCCAGAGGAGGCACCTGTCTACGGAGGCTCCTCTGACCCCCATGCAACAAGTAAAAAAAAAAAAAGTTTTTCTATGTGAGATGCTGATCACCCGATCACCCGATCAGCACCATCACAAGAAGCGTGCAGCCCCTCTGTAACGGGGAGCTGCACGCTCTCTCCCTACCCTGCCTCATCCGGCAGAGACCTGCTGCTGTCAGTCATCACACTGCCAATCAGAGGGGAGCAGGGGATATGAGTTGTCATATCCACGCCCCATTCGCGGAGATCATGAATGGAGGGAGCAGCTCCATCCACACAACAGCCAGCCCTGGGGGGTGCCCCACAGACCACCGGGGTCTAGATGAACATCCTCCCAGGCCACAAAGGTGGGATCCTGGGAGGGAGGCTAATACTAGAATGTCTTTTTTATTTAAATCTGCTACTACTTTTCCAATGATGTTCAGCCAGCATCATGGTGGACACCTGGCTGAGCATCATGGGAATTGTAGTCCAAACCTAACATCTGCAGTCGTATATAAAGTTGACTGCACTTCCCATGATGCTCAGCCAGCATCATGGAAACAGTATGTCTGGCTGAGCCTTATGGGAGCTGTAGGTAACAGGAGATGGTGAGACAGTTGTTAGTTCTGGACTGGACTATAACTGGGTGCTGGGGGGGGGGGGGGGGGGATGGATCCTGGATTTGCCAGGATAGTCCCATTTTCTTGGATCATGTCCCGACTTACCAACTGCCTATCCTCAGCACCTTGCAGCAGTGTGTTTTAATCTGTGGACTATATTCATAAAACAGGGAATTGCATGCAACTAAGACGGGATTTGCAAACGTAAGGCCCAAGTAGTTGCATCAGTAAATTTCCCCCATTGAACTCTACTTTAAACTCTGCTATTTTGGCCTTAATTGTATAATTCCCTTCAATCTATTCATTAATAAAAGCCTATATATCTATGTATACGATGCACCTAGCAGACACGGAGTACATGTACCAGTTAAGCTGGGTCCCGCAATGTCACGTGACTCCACCCATTCTTAGCTCCGCCCCTGGTTCCCGGATGTTGGTAAGGATGCAGTATAGCAGCAGCTGATCTAACGAATATCTACCAAAATCAATAAAAACATTTTTTTCCAGATTTCCCCACCTAATAATGTCTGGAATTGGACTAGATCTAATATAACTTTTGTCAATTTTTTTGTTGAGGGGGGGCTGGCTATGGGTTATCCCCCACTGAAAAAGATGGCTAATATTACATAGCCCTAACGGGGAAAAAAACAGTTGATCTAACAAATGATCGTTTCTTATAATTCTGAATATGGTGGGCGAACCCAGGGGAGGGTATTAGCCAAATCTGAAGTACAGCTGAATTACTTGTTCTTCCTTCTTCCATGAATAACTCGCCAAGATACAGTTCCAGAAATGATGATATTTTTCCTAACGCAGGTTATCTTTTGTTTTCTTTCCCCCCAGAATTTTGGCCGCGTATACATCGGGTTTGTCAGACTTATTGTAAAGCTGAAGAAAAAATAACTATGTGTCTGATCTGATTTCTATCCGTGGAATAGAGACGGGTTTCATTTATATTCGTAACACTCCGAGACTGGACCACGGTACCCTTCAGACACCTTATATATTGCTCCAGAGGACGTTCACTCTATAAAGTACAGACAGAGCCACGGACGCACCAGATGGCGGGCGGCCTCGGTGTCTGGTGGATCCGTGGACTAGAACTCTATAAAACGAAGCCCGTGGACCAAACACTTTTACCAACTTGGAAATGACAGCACTATGGTCTCAAATGTGCAGATATTACTGTGATTAATGGCAGATTTTAATAAAAAAAAAAATGGTTTAAGTTTTTAAATTAGCAAACAAAAAATGTCATTATATCATATTTAAGGTGATAAAAACAAGCAGAATGGGAGCCACGTCTCAGAGAGAATGGACAGGTCTGCGATAGCCAGCTCTATAGATGGTATCTACTCGCTTCAGATTAAACATCTCTATTAGCAAATCAGACTGGTCCCGCCCATCAGGGTGATCCCGTCCCAAAACCCCTGGCAGGTCTGCACTGCACGAGGAACACTGCAAGGTAATGTGTGTGTGTGGGGGGGTGAGCGATAACTATTCATAATGCAGACAATACAGGTCATACATGCAAACGGATCATTTAATATGGTTATTTATTTGTGTTCAGAGATATCAGAATATATATAATATTGCCTTGAAAAAGCATCGTCGTGAGAGGTGCTAAAAATCGTTGTCTGAAATGGGTCAAATCAAGAAAAAAAACTGGAGAAAACAATCACAAAACATGAAATGTGAAAGAAGAAAAAAGAGAAATGAAAAGGTAAGAGAGATAAAGGGAAATTATATATATATAATGATGTGTTATATAGAATAACAACAAGTTAAATAGACAGTGACAAATTCACCACTTAGTTACAATATAGCACTGAAAAACTCAATGAAATATATCAATAGTCAAGTTATTTTTGTAAAAAAAAAAAAAAAACCTACCTGAAATATATCACTGGTCAGTAGATGGCAGTATGTCTGCACAGGTATCAAAAGTGTAATTCAGTATCATTGTGCGCATCCTTGTCATTCGATGTACGCATATTTAACAGGACAAAGAAAACAAACAAATTACCCCACGAGGACCACAGCAACACAGAGCCACGTTTCAGCCTCTCATAGGTCTCATCAAGCTGGTGGTTGGTGTGTCTGTAGGTGTAATAATACTTCCAAACATGACCCCCTCCTGGCGTAGTGATCAAAGTGTCAGCGCTGCTACACATGGAGAGTACGCATTCAGTCCTGACACTGCAGGATTTAAAATGCAGCATTAGATAAAGAATTGTGATCGCCCCACCTGAAGCAGGACTGTTGGGGGAAGGGGAGGGGGGGATGGGGGTTTCTTACATGTTATTTATTCATAACAGAGGGAATTATGGCCAAAGGAGCCCTGATTTTCACACAGAAATCCAGCACTGCAAGGGATTCTGGGTAATATATGCATAACGCCCTTAGTGATGTCATTCATATGAGAATGACAGTAACCGTGTAACACACCTGTATATTGAGGATTATGTAAAAAGTCAAGTCCAGTAAAGTGTCTGGAAGTAAAATACATGTAACATACAGCAGCGATTGCACCTTTCATATACATTGCTACACTTAACAATGTATATTGGGTACACTGTCCATACACAGCATGTATTGTGTATAAACTGTACACTGTATAAAACCTCAGGAACTGTAAAGTGAAGAGAGAGGTGCAGTCCACATTACTGCTGATTATACCATGATATGCCATGTTTATACATTACTGCTGATTATACCATGATATGCCATGTTTATACATTACTGCTGATTATACCATGATGTGCCATGTTTATACATTACTGCTGATTATACCATGATGTGCCATGTTTATACATTACTGCTGATTATACCATGATGTGCCATGTTTATACATTACTGCTGATTATACCATGATGTGCCATGTTTATACATTACTGCTGATTTTGCCATGTTTATAAATCCCCCACTGACTCCACAAATTTAAAGTTAAAATAGAGTTAGATGACAGCTGAATGGGAGAAATGTTCCAACTCTACTACTCTGGCCTTAAGTTAAGTTTGTTAATTCCATGCAATTTACCTCTCATGGAAAAATCCAAGAATTAAAAAACAAAAACAAAAAAACCCCGTCATTTAACGCACCCATACAAGTTATGTGTTGTTTTTTTAAAGGACAGATAGTTTTCTTTTGATACCCTATACATAAAAATAATCTATAATTTAGTATTAAAAATACACATAAAATGGGAAAATATGGGGAAAAAAAAAACAGTTTTCCCCATTATTTTCCCAATAATAATCTTCACAACGGGTACAATACTAACCCTCTTATCCAAACTAATTAACTAACTAATAAGAAATAAAGGTTCCAACCCCCCCCCCCAACAAAAAACCTCAGAAAAAACTCTCTGACCTGTGCGATGTCAGAGCTATAAGAATCACAGAACGGGCATGCAGGGGTTAACTGTAATTAATATATTACAATACAATTTCTTTAATAAAAAAAAAACCTTTAAAATTTAAAAAATAAAAAAAGTTTCAAAAAGAGGGCCATAAAGTTGAAGAAAACCGATCAAAGTAACAAACTGAGATCAGCAAGGAAAGGGTTAACTTATTTTCTTCTTACAGAAGTTATTTGATTTATTTGTGTCACACTTGCAGGTCGCTCTCTGTCACTATCAGTACATGAAGCACAGGAAGTGAATTAGAGACACTGTATCCATCCCATTTTTCATGTTATCGTGGTGATCGGGTGCGAGGCAGAGTCCTGGACCCATTTCAGGGTTTAACTCATCACAAAGGGGTTAATGCCTGATTTTCAGTGTGATTAGTATCACTGTAATCACCTCGCTCAACAGATTGGAATTCCAAACCGGATGCAAAAAACAAAATCACTAATAGCGGAGTGGGATACAGGTCACAAAAACCACAGTCACCACATTTCACGCTAATTGATTAATAAATTATAGCTATTTGCTTACTGACCCTATGTATCATGAATATTATTGAGCAGACTCCAAAACCTGCTAAACATCAGTATAATTACAAGTACAGGAGAAATATACTATATATATGATGTTTAGCAGGTTTTGGAGTCCAGCCGCCACTCGTTACCCAGGTGGCTGAGCCCCTGATCTCGGAGTGACAATCTGGTCTTTAGCAGAGCTGAGAGGCTGGAACAAGAGTTGAAGCGTAGTCAGGCAATCCGAAGTCAGTGGGTAGGAGAAGGCAGAGTAGTCAGGCAAGCCGAGGTCAGTAGGTAGGAGAAGGCAGAGTAGTCAGGCAAGCCGAGGTCAGTAGGTAGGAGAAGGCAGAGTAATCAGACAAGCCGAGGTCAGTGGGTAGGAGAAGGCAGAGCAGTCAGGCAAGCCGAGGTCAGTAGGTAGGAGAAGGCAGAGCAGTCAGGCAAGCCGAGGTCAGTAGGAAGGAGAAGGCAGAGTAGTCAGGCAAGCCGAGGTCAGTAGGTAGGAGAAGGCAGAGTAGTCAGACAAGCCGAGGTCAGTAGGTAGGAGAAGGCAGAGTAGTCAGGCAAGCCAAGGTCAGTAGGTAGGAGAAGGCAGAGTAGTCAGGCAAGCCGAGGTCAGTAGGTAGGAGAAGGCAGAGTAGTCAGACAAGCCAAGGTCAGTAGGTAGGAGAAGGCAGAGTAGTCAGGCAAGCCGAGGTCAGTAGGTAGGAGAAGGCAGAGTAGTCAGGCAAGCCAAGGTCAGTAGGTAGGAGAAGGCAGAGTAGTCAGACAAGCCGAGGTCAGTAGGTAGGAGAAGGCAGAGTAGTCAGACAAGCCGAGGTCAGAGGGTAGGAGAAGGCAGAGTAGTCAGGCTAGACGAGGTCAGTAGGTAGGAGAAGGCAGAGTAGTCAGGCTAGACGAGGTCAGAGGGTAGGAGAAGGCAGAGTAGTCAGGCTAGACGAGGTCAGTAGGTAGGAGAAGGCAGAGTAGTCAGGCTAGACGAGGTCAGTAGGTAGGAGAAGGCAGAGTAGTCAGACAAGCCGAGGTCAGTAGGTAGGAGAAGGCAGAGTAGTCAGGCAAGCCGAGGTCAGTAGGTAGGAGAAGGCAGAGTAGTCAGGCTAGACGAGGTCAGTAGGTAGGAGAAGGCAGAGTAGTCAGACAAGCCGAGGTCAGTAGGTAGGAGAAGGCAGAGTAGTCAGACAAGCCGAGGTCAGTAGGTAGGAGAAGGCAGAGTAGTCAGGCAAGCCAAGGTCAGTGGGTAGGAGAAGGCAGAGTAGTCAGACAAGCCGAGGTCAGTAGGTAGGAGAAGGCAGAGTAGTCAGACATGCCAAGGTCAGTAGGTAGGAGAAGGCAGAGTAGTCAGACATGCCAAGGTCAGTGGGTAGGAGAAGGCAGAGTAGTCAGACATGCCAAGGTCAGTGGGTAGGAGAAGGCAGAGTAGTCAGGCAAGCCGAGGGCAGTAGGTAGGAGAAGGCAGAGTAGTCAGACAAGCCGAGGTCAGTAGGTAGGAGAAGGCAGAGTAGTCAGACAAGCCGAGGTCAGTAGGTAGGAGAAGGCAGAGTAGTCAGGCAATCCGAAGTCAGTGGGTAGGAGAAGGCAGAGTAGTCAGACAAGCCGATGTCAGTAGGTAGGAGAAGGCAGAGTAGTCAGACAAGCCGAGGTCAGTAGGTAGGAGAAGGCAGAGTAGTCAGGCAAGCCGAGGTCAGTAGGTAAGAGAAGGCAGAGTAGTCAGGCAATCCGAAGTCAGTGGGTAGGAGAAGGCAGAGTAGTCAGGCAATCCGAAGTCAGTGGGTAGGAGAAGGCAGAGTAGTCAGGCAATCCGAAGTCAGTGGGTAGGAGAAGGCAGAGTAGTCAGGCAAGCCGAGGTCAGTAGGTAGGAGAAGGCAGAGTAGTCAGGCTAGACGAGGTCAGTAGGTAGGAGAAGGCAGAGTAGTCAGACAAGCCGAGGTCAGTAGGTAGAAGAAGGCAGAGTAGTCAGGCAAGCCAAGGTCAGTGGGTAGGAGAAGGCAGAGTAGTCAGACAAGCCGAGGTCAGTAGGTAGGAGAAGGCAGAGTAGTCAGACATGCCAAGGTCAGTGGGTAGGAGAAGGCAGAGTAGTCAGACATGCCAAGGTCAGTGGGTAGGAGAAGGCAGAGTAGTCAGGCAAGCCGAGGGCAGTAGGTAGGAGAAGGCAGAGTAGTCAGGCAATCCGAAGTCAGTGGGTAGGAGAAGGCAGAGTAGTCAGACAAGCCGATGTCAGTAGGTAGGAGAAGGCAGAGTAGTCAGACAAGCCGAGGTCAGTAGGTAGGAGAAGGCAGAGTAGTCAGACAAGCCGAGGTCAGTAGGTAGGAGAAGGCAGAGTAGTCAGGCAAGCCGAGGTCAGTAGGTAGGAGAAGGCAGAGTAGTCAGGCAAGCCGCGGTCAGTAGGTAGGAGAAGGCAGAGTAGTCAGGCAAGCCAAGGTCAGTAGGTAGGAGAAGGCAGAGTAGTCAGGCCAGCCAAGGTCAGGAGGTAGGAGAAGGCAGAGTAGTCAGACAAGCCGAGGTCAGTAGGTAAGAGAAGGCAGAGTAGTCAGACAAGCCGAGGTCAGTAGGTAAGAGAAGGCAGAGTAGTCAGGCAAGCCGAGGTCAGTAGGTAAGAGAAGGCAGAGTAGTCAGGCAAGCCGAGGTCAGTGGGTTGGAGAAGGCAGAGTAGTCAGGCAAGCCGAGGGCAGTAGGTAGGAGAAGGCAGAGTAGTCAGGCAAGCCGAGGTCAGTAGGAAGGAGAAGGCAGAGTAGTCAGGCAAGCCGAGGTCAGTAGGTAGGAGAAGGCAGAGTAGTCAGGCAAGCCGAGGTCAGTAGGTAGGAGAAGGCAGAGTAGTCAGACAAGCCGAGGGCAGTAGGTAGGAGAAGGCAGAGTAGTCAGGCAAGCCGAGGTCAGTAGGTAGGAGAAGGCAGAGTAGTCAGACAAGCCTAGGTCAGGAGGTAGGAGAAGGCAGAGTAGTCAGACAAGCCGAGGGCAGTAGGTAGGAGAAGGCAGAGTAGTCAGGCAAGCCGAGGTCAGTAGGTAGGAGAAGGCAGAGTAGTCAGACAAGCCAAGGTCAGTAGGTAGGAGAAGGCAGAGAAGTCAGGCAAGCCGAGGTCAGTAGGTAGGAGAAGGCAGAGTAGTCAGGCAAGCCGAGGTCAGTGGGTAGGAGAAGGCAGAGTAGTCAGGCAAGCCAAGGTCAGAAGGTATGAGAAGGCAGAGTAGTCAGACAAGCCGAGGTCAGTGGGTAGGAGAAGGCAGAGTAGTCAGACAAGCCGAGGTCAGTAGGTAGGAGAAGGCAGAGTAGTCAGACAAGCCGAGGTCAGTAGGTAGGAGAAGGCAGAGTAGTCAGACAAGCTGAGGTCAGTAGGTAGGAGAATGCAGAGTAGTCAGGCAAGCCGAGGTCAGTAGGTAGGAGAAGGCAGAGTAGTCAGGCAAGCCGAGGTCAGTAGGTAGGAGAAGGCAGAGTAGTCAGGCAAGCCGAGGTCAGTGGGTAGGAGAAGGCAGAGCAGTCAGACAAGCCGAGGTCAGGAGGTAGGAGAAGGCAGAGTAGTCAGACAAGCCGAGGTCAGGAGGTAGGAGAAGGCAGAGTAGTCAGACAAGCCGAGGTCAGTGGGTAGGAGAAGGCAGAGTAGTCAGGCAAGCCGAGGTCAGTAGGTAGGAGAAGGCAGAGTAGTCAGACAAGCCGAGGTCAGTGGGTAGGAGAAGGCAGAGTAGTCAGGCAAGCCGAGGTCAGTGGGTTGGAGAAGGCAGAGTAGTCAGAATCAGTCCAAAATCAGTAACAAGCTAGATTATGATGCAAGAACCACAATAATCTGGCAAAGGTACAGTGACAGGAAGCGGCTTTTATAGAGTGAGCACAGGACCAGACAGCTGAGGAGAGGTGATAATTATAACAAGGCTTTGTAGATTCATGGTTATTACAACAGTCTAAAATGTGACAGACTGGTGAATGGGTAAAGAAGAGATTTAGGAACGTGGAAGTCAGGGTTCAAGGAATTGCAGAGTGCCAGGGATGTGAATCCTAACGATCAATCTGAGCTCTGATAACAGCTGATTCATTCTTCTCTTCTAGCTCTGTCTATTACACTCTACATTCATGGGAGTGACTGTGACATCACACGTGATGTAATCATTCTAAGAATAGTAACATCTGAACTCACTGAGCATCCTCTCGGACAGGGCTGGCTGTCATTTAATGATGCCCCTCGGCCAGAGTTACTAAAGATATTCGAGCCTCACAATGAGACTACCACCCTTCCCTGAGAAGGAAACTAATACCCACGCCAGTAACTACACCTATTCCTACAAAAATCCTCTACTCCTCAGGAGAACCAAGCTGAAGGATTTAATGCCTGTGGATACATGGCGCAGACAGGTAACCACACCAAGTATAATCTCCCCATCTGTCCATGGTTTATTAACACTTAATGGTAAATTACTCAAACAGCGCTTTTGTGTTCCTGACCCCGATCACAGACTGATCGGTCGCCAGAGACGCTGAGGCAGCAATCCAATGAGGGTCTTTATAGACTCTGTGGCTGTGACGGACCCCCTGGTACCCCGACTGCTTACCTCCCCAAGCCACCAGGCAGAACCAGTGTTGTAGATGGAGCTTCCAAATCACCAGACAGGACCAGTATCACTTTGAAACAGGAATCCCATTTATTGCAAAAAACACAGTACATTTATACAGGACAAGATCAGATAACACATGACTGAACAATAGAACTTTTAAACATATGATCGGTAATCCCATCAAGTCTGTAATCCACAGGTAGCTGTTTGGCTCTCAGAGCCCTCCAGCAGCCCCAGTCATGGTGACCGTGGGTCCCTGCAAATATTTAGCTAAGGGGTGAGGGGTCGCAGTGAACTGCTTTATACTCTATTATGACAGCATAGAATGTCCCTTGGCATTATGGGGTAAAGGAGCCTGTTCATCCAGTTGGGATGTATTCATGGCAGGGCCGGTCTGGCCTACCGGGATAACGGGAAATTTCCCAGTAGGCCACCTGCTCTGGGGGCTGCTTTGAGTTGGGTGGCTGTGACCAGCCGCAAGATAGCAAAGATTTTTTTCCATCTGCCATCTTGTGGCTGATTGGTTGGTGGTCCTGCGAATGTGTGACCGGCTGTAAGAGAACAAAGATCTTTTCCTCACTGCCCCTACAGCCTTCCACATATGGTGTAGGCACTACTTCCGCTACAGCCACTTCACTCTGGAGTGCACGCAGTGCGGGGTGAGCTCAGACAAACCTAAAGAAGATGGCCCATCTACCAGGAGGAACCAAATTCTGACACTACAGCTTTTTATGCAATCCATGACATTCAGCACAGCTGCCATGCCAAAGGTATTAAAACATAACCCCCTTATCATCTACATTTAAACTGATGCCATACCAAGAGCAGGTAAGCAGAGTGCCATGGAGGCACTTTAAATACAGGGGGCTGTATGGTTGAGAGAATTATTAGGAACTGTGGAAGGACGGCAGTTTTGCTAGGGTGATTATATATTTTAATATCATATTTATGTGGTGGGTTTAAAATGAAGTTGAGAGAACTTGGGAGTGATTTGTATAATGTAATATACAGAGGAACTGTAAATGCAGGAGTGAGAGAATTATATATATATTGTAATATATTATGAACTGTGGTGGGAAGTGGGTTAAGATGAGGGTATTATATATTGAAATATATTTTTATTTTTGGTTTATGGTGATTATTTTAATATTAATAGTTACCGAGTGCAAGCAATGACTACCCTTTCTGTAATACCTAGCCAGCATCATACAAGCCCTTTGGCTGGCTAAGTATAATAGTAATTGCCAGCTGATATTGAAGTAAGACTGCCAGTGCAATCTTGGTGCTGGGGCAAGTCCTGTGAGTGCAATCTTGGCACTGGGGCAAGTCCTGTGTCTGCAATCTTGGTGCTAGGGCAAGTCCTGTGAGTGCAATCTTGGCACTGGGGCAAGTCCTGTGAGTGTAATCTTGGAGCTGGGGCAAGTCCTGTGAGTGCAATCTTGGCACTCGGGCAAGTCCTGTGACTGCAATCTTGGTGCTAGGGCAAGTCCTGTGACTGCAATCTTGGTGCTAGGGCAAGTCCTGTGACTGCAATCTTGGCACTGGGGCAAATCGGGGCAAGTCCTGTGAGTGCAATCTTGGCACTGGGGCAAGTCCTGTGAGTGTAATCTTGGAGCTGGGGCAAGTCCTGTGAGTGCAATCTTGGCACTGGGGCAAGTCCTGTGAGTGCAATCTTGGCACTGGGGCAAGTCCTGTGACTGCAATCTTGGTGCTAGGGCAAGTCCTGTGAGTGCAATCTTGGCGCTGTGGCAAGTTCTGTCAGTGCAATCTTGGTGCTGGGGCAAGTCCTGTCAGTGCAATCTTGGTGCTGGTGTAAGTTAATATATCCAGCTAGTATATATCAAGGTTATGTCTCACAATGCATTGATATATACCCCTGCACAGGGCAATATATCTCCCCAGTATGTACACAAAGTTATATTTCACATACTGCCCTGATATATACCCCTGCACAGGACAATTCATATAACCTTGTATATATACTGGGCCCTATGTAATGCCCTGTGCATGGGGCATATATCAGGGCAATGTATAAGATATAACCTTGTCTAAATACGGGGGTATATACTGACATGTGCAGGGGTATATACTGACATGTGCAGGGGTATGTACTGACATGTGCAGGGGTATATACTGACATGTGCAGGGGTATATACTGACATGTGTAGGGGTATATACTGACATGTGCAGGGGTATATACTGACATGTGCAGGGGTATATATACTGACATTTGCAGGGGTATTTACTGACATGTGCAGGGGTATATACTGACATGTGTAGGGGTATATACTGACATGTGCAGGGGTATATACTGACATGTGCAGGGGTATATATACTGACATTTGCAGGGGTATTTACTGACATGTGCAGGGGTATATACTGACATGTGCAGGGGTATATACTGACATGTGCAGGGGTATATACGGATTTGTGCAGGGGTATATACTGACATGTGCAGGGGTATATACGGACATGTGCAGGGGTATATACTGACATGTGCAGGGGTATATACTGACATGTGCAGGGGTATATACTGACATGTGCAGGGGTATATACCGACATGTGCAGGGGTATATACTGACATGTGTAGGGGTATATACTGACATGTGCAGGGGTATATACTGACATGTGCAGGGGTATATATACTGACATGTGCAGGGGTATATAACAGTTTTATTTATAAACAATACACTTGTCAAATGTGCTTTAAGATGCATGGTATGCCCTTTTATGAGCAAAATAAATTTTATGCTATGGGGCTGGTATATAATTATTTCCAGGGCTGGTTTTTATTCCCAGTCCGGCCCTGATTCATGGGGCTGTGAACTAGCACTATGAGGGCCTGGGGCAAAAATGGGAAATTGTGCCCCACCCAATATATTACCACAGCCGACTACAATTCAGTTTCCTCCTGGTCATATATGATCTGTACACAATGCAAGAAATATAAAAAACAAAAATTGTCTGCGCTAGTTTGGCAACAAATATAAAAACATAATATAAATAAGAGGTTTT
This sequence comes from Pelodytes ibericus, assembly GCA_036172795.1. NCBI lineage: Eukaryota > Metazoa > Chordata > Amphibia > Anura > Pelodytidae > Pelodytes > Pelodytes ibericus. The sequence goes on from CM069860.1 coordinate 223,306,372, forward strand.
GGTTATATGAATTGGCCACAGTATAATTAAGCTCACCCGCCGCGTCACACACTTTCAATAGGGTGAGATCCGACTCGCTTCCTATACAGCGGGCAGCAGTTTATACTGCCACCAAAACCATTTAAAAACCTTTTATAAACTTGTAAAACAAATGACGGTGGTGGCAGGTCAGTGCCTGACTAGTATCGGAGAATCTGTGCCAAGTGCCGGAGCAGCACTGAACACACAAACGTCGGGGTGTTTAACAATGGTGCAATAGCTGGAATACATGACCAATGGTTTAGTGTAAAGTGTAATTTGCATATCCATCCACCAGGTGATGTCATCAACAGAAGACACCACAGACTCAGTAAAACATATTGTTCTCTTAACTGCGTTATTTGCAGTTCTGCTAACACAATGTATAGATCATTTCTGATAATTTGTTTATTTTGTATTGGCTGTATTAATAGTATTATGTAGCTGGAGCCCATGCTTTGTAGGCAGCATTTTGGGAATACATTCTCGCTTCCTTGGAGTGTTTTTATTTTGCAGAGTTTATTCTACCCACAGGCAGTGGTGTATCTTGGTTTTGTGCCGCCCTAGGCGAGTGCCTTGTTTGCCTTGTGGAAGATACACTACTGCCCACAGGCCGGTATAACATGGGATTCAGTCCAGTGATAGGTATGGAGAGGCGATGCCCTAAGCATTACAAGCTGTGACTGACGTTATGATTCTTCACAGGAAGATTTTATATCAAAGTACGTTCCCCGCGAGGATAAGGAGCAGATTTCAAAGCAGTATGAGGACCGAAAACAGGAGAACGAAAAGAGACCTCACATCTCCGACGAATCCATAAACCTCCTAATGGAAGACTTGCCGCAAGGTAAACATCCCCATCGCGGGATGGGATGTACGGCTGAGATATCTCTGAACACATAACCGCATAACACTATCTACAGGAACAATACAATCTTCTAAAATGCCAAAAACAGATTCAATATAATGTAATAAAATGCCAAGAATTGCAAACAAGAACTAACATGGTATCAATATCCAACCACTTCAAAAAGTCTCTTATCCCAAAGAATCCCACCGGTAGATCCCCAATGTGCTTGACTCTAGAGTCTATACGCTAAATCCAGCACACTGTATTTGGCACCGCTAGATCAGGGGTCTCCAACCTGCGGCCCTCCAGACTACATTAGCTAAGGAGCATTATGGGAGATGTCAAATTGTCAGCAGTTGGAGGGCCACAGGTTGGACACCGCCTGCTCTAGATACATACAGATATAGAATCCAGAGCTGGCAAGACAGCAATACGGAGTCTGATTAAAAAGAGAAATAAAAAAAGAAAAGGGGAAGATAGTACTAGATATTAGTAAAAATCACAGAGGGAATTACAGAGGATTTAAATCTTTAGGCCAAACTAGCTGAATCTGAAGTATCGCTAACTGGAGGATATATTTTTCAAGCTCAGTTACTTTGGCCTGACATTCCTTTGTCAATTCCCTCTCATGATTAAATACCACAATATCCACCCCATGGGCCTGAAAGTACAAGGGGCATAGAACATATATACACATCAGTTACCATCTTAATAAAAGTAACGTGTGTCTTTTGCACAAATAAACATAAATGGAGAATGTTTAACTCCTCGATAGGCCTGATAGACCCGGAGCAGAAGGTGCAGAGACAGTCCCTGCGCTGACTGGCTGAGAGTACCGGCATCTGAAGAGCTCTGACTCAGCTGAGAGGCTGAGCTCAGAGTAAACCCGTGTGTCTCTGCAAGGACACACACAGGGTTTGCTAAAGCACGGGGGACACGTTTTTATCCATTGCTTTCATTTGCTCCCAGCGCAGCATCAGTCAAATTGCAGTTTAAAACCAAAATGCGCATGTCCCGTATTTGTCTCTGTGTTTTCCTCCTTTGTTATCACGTTTACAGCCTCAATGTATAGTAGGAATTCTAACGTGGATCTTCATTTATACATTAACATTAGATTCTATCATTAGCCGTTTGCCAATTAATGAAAAAACTGTAACGATAATAAAAAGTCCAATTCACCAGAGTCTATATAAAGGACATCTCGTTGTTTGCTACATGCAGAAGTTACAGTAATATACTCAAGGAATTAATCCATGAAATAATGATTTTGCCGGTGGCAAAGCTTTGAATCATAAAGACGTTGCACAAAAACAAAACATTATGTTTAAATGTTATATATTTATTTATTGTAGAAACCGAAATGACTGCAAATTTATTGCACACATTGTCCAATGCGCCATATCCAGTATCCAATGGAGGCGCAACTGAACCAGAGAATATTCTGATGAATGAATATACCAGCCGGACATCAGGACGCAGCTACCGGCTGAAGAAAGTGGATATTAAGGCAAAAGATTTATCATCCAGTAATAGATATTTAACTCACAACCTGGAGCAGATTCAGCGGTGAGTTTGTGAGGATGGGTATTCAGTCTGGGGACCAAATAGCTCCAGTAGCTGCTATAACACCAGCAGGGACAGACAAAGTGTCCGTACAAGAACCTAGTGTCTATGGCAAGGTCTGTGAAAGTCCACAGAATATCATTATGTTATCGGCCAAAGACCCCAGTAAATGTCCACCATGAGCAATCTTGGTGCCCACCCTTGCTCACCGGCCAATTGAATCTATTGAGTGGCCAATGAGTGACCTTGCTCTTGTACACAGTAGGATCTCTTAACAGTGCAACAAATTGTCTGATGACATCACTAGAGAGACAGGATATTCCATTCATTTGAATGCCATTATTCTCATTGGTTCCTGCAGCAACAAAAACTCAGCTAATGTGGGGAGTCCTTGTTTCTTGCAAACTGCTGTAATTTCATAATTTCTTCTAGATGTAAGTATTTTATATTTTAAGCAATGCAAAATATAAGACATGCATTTTAAAGTACTTTGAAAGCACATTAAATGCATTAATATTTGGAAGATGCATCTTGGGCACCAGACAGTTCCTTTAAGTCTCAAAAAATAAGTTGGGCTTAATCTCTGCAGGTCTCTAAAGATAATAAAAACCTAAAAACTGAAGACACAGCAGAGATCGGAACATTCCTGTATGCAAAATGGATATCCCGAAGATCCCACTGCATCCATGACTGACCCCAGGAGCCCAAGTCCATGGGTATACTAGTCTTGACTAGAAGAGCAACTGATCCCCAGTCTGAGATTTTCAGAAATGGAATTTATATATATGAGCATAAAGTATGTTTCCCCCGCCCAGGTTGCCCCCCCCTGACACCTTAGTGGCACCGAGGCCTACCTTTTCTTATTTTCGAGTGACTCTCTCAAAGCCTTCTTTTGTACTTTCATATTTCACCCACTTTTTTCCAACACTTTCTAATCTTTACTACCTTCTTATTCCTCCTTCTCTTTTGTGCCCCCCTCTCCAATCACCTTATTTGCTTTTTATACTATCAGTCTTAAAATGAATATTGGTTTTTACCTTACTTATTTCTCACTATAGTTTTCAGTTTTCTTTCTATCCGTTATTGATGTATGTGACCACAGGAGAGCACTATTGGCTCAGATATAGTCAGGATGTCTATGTGTTCTATGTATCTGTTTATAATATATGACAATTTGACTCCTGAGATATCTTCCAGATAATGGATCATTATAACACCCACTGAATTGAGATAATAGTTGAAGTTAGACACAGTTTACCCAGTATAATGGGCAGCATGCTCACGATACCTGTGCCTTTCATCCTGTGGTACAGTTATGATATCCCTTGCTGGATGGAATAAGTTTGAGAAGATATATGACTGCTGTTATCTCTATGTAACAAATACTTGTTAATATTATTTATGTAACACTCATTACTTCTCTCCTATACTTAAAGATACTGTTCCATTAACATGTTTTACAAAATCTAATATAAATATCATTAAAAAAATTACAATCCACATAATAAACATCATCGATATCAATTAAATGGCTCAGCATAGAAGTGTATGCCCACAGTTAAGTATGGATAGTATACATCTATACACGCAAACACCATACATCACATTTTTAATCAATTTAACTCACTCAGAAGTATCAGGAGAGGTCTCCAAGTAGCCATTGTATTCTCTTATTCTACTGAACCACATGTCCTCACATTGTGAGACAACACTGAATTGGGACTTGTAGTCATGAAAGAGGGAATTGACAAGGGAATTTCAAACTTAAAGCCAAAGTAACCAACTTTGAAGTATATCTACTTAGGGAAACTCACCCCATATAGAAAAGGTTCAGCTCACAAGTTGGGGTCCCAAGCCCACTGTGTATTTCTGAACTCACTGTAACAAATTATTATTCTTTAATAAACATTATTAACTTATAATAACATATATAATACTAAAAGCAACATCTCAGCATAATAACATAATATTGGCATATTTAGCTAATCTGGCGAGATCCCGTGAGAACCGGTCCCCAATAGTACCTGCGTATTCCGATTTTAGGGAAATCACTAGTCGCCTCCTCCTAACTGGCAGAACCATTATCCCACTAACTCAGGGCCCAGCCCATGAGGAGACCATGCACTACCGCCTATTGGAAAGTGCACCCAGCGTAGCCCTCCCTGTGAGGGTCACTCAAATAGCTCCTTAGGGCCCAGCCCATGAGGAGACCATGCACTCCCACTCAATAAACAGTGAACCCAGCGTAGCCCTCCCTGTGAGGGTCACCCAAATATTTTCAGGGCCCAGCCCATGAGGAGACCATGCACTACCACTCATTGGACAGTGCACCCAGCATAGTCCTCCATGTGAGGGTCACCCAAATATCTCCTCAGGGCCCAGCCCACGAGGAGACCATGCACTACCACTCATTGGACAGTGCACCCAGCATAGTCCTCCATGTGAGGGTCACCCAAATATCTCCTCAGGGCCCAGCCCACGAGGAGACCATGCACTACCACTCATTGGACAGTGCACCCAGCATAGTCCTCCATGTGAGGGTCAGCTCCTGCTCTGGAACCAATTATCTTAGGACCCCATGCCACACCTCGGGAATTCCTAAACCAAAAACAGGGGAGGGAGGGAAGGAAATCAGCTTGGGTAAAATAGTTGTAATGAATTGACCATGTGTTTATACTATGTGGGTTTTAGTTGTTGTAGGTTGGATTAGTTTGATACACACTCGCCATAGCCTTGACATAGTTCTTCACTAGCCGTCTATTCCTTGCCTTGTGCATGCACGCCTGGATTTTACACATACACAGCCTGTACAAACAATGCTTGCTTGATAATTAAATCAAGTATTTTGTTAATGAAGGAAGAAGATACAGTGTATAACTGTCCGTAATCAATGTGGTAACTATCAAACGTATCACAGGAATTTACCTGTCTGTGCCGGGGGTATAATATAAACACTACATCTCCTACTACTGACGAAAGAACATGTTACCATAAAGATTACATGTATGATGATGCAACTGAAGCAAAACATAAAATGTCTGTGCTCTGCCATCAGTCTGGAAGACATCAAACACATCGCGATAAAGAGACTTGAGACACAAACCTTTCCCTGTAGCTATAAACTGATGTCCTCAGTTCACACATAATAACTACTCATGTTGTCTCATTTCAGGACCGGCTGTGGGTGTAAACCGGTAGATGACAGAAGATACAAGTTACCTCTCTGCTCCAGTCAGTGCTCTGCGTGTGTGACCCTAAGGTATAACACATTATATGGGTATTAATGTTATATTGTAACAGAGATACAAGTTACCTCTCTGTACCAGTCAGTGCCCTGCGTGTGTGACCCTAAGGTATAACACATTATATGGATATTAATGTTATATTGTAACAGAGATACAAGTTACCTCACTGTACCAGTCAGTGCTCTGCGTGTGTGACCCTAAGGTATAACACATTATATGGATATTAATGTTATATTGTAACAGAGATACAAGTTACCTCTCTGTACCAGTCAGTGCCCTGTGTGTGTGACCCTAAGGTATAACACATTATATGGATATTAATGTTATATTGTAACAGAGATACAAGTTACCTCTCTGTACCAGTCAGTGCTCTGTGTGTGTGACCCTAAGGTATAACACATTATATGGATATTAATGTTATATTGTAACAGAGATACAAGTTACCTCTCTGTACCAGTCAGTGCCCTGTGTGTGTGACCCTAAGGTATAACACATTATATGGATATTAATGTTATATTGTAACAGAGATACAAGTTACCTCTCTGTACCAGTCAGTGCTCTGTGTGTGTGACCCTAAGGTATAACACATTATATGGATATTAATGTTATATTGTAACAGAGATACAAGTTACCTCTCTGTACCAGTCAGTGCTCTGTGTGTGTGACCCTAAGGTATAACACATTATATGGATATTAATGTTATATTGTAACAGAGATACAAGTTACCTCTCTGTACCAGTCAGTGCTCTGCGTGTGTGACCCTAAGGTATAACACATTATATGGATATTAATGTTATATTGTAACAGAGATACAAGTTACCTCTCTGTACCAGTCAGTGCCCCGTGTGTGTGACCCTAAGGTATAACACATTATATGGATATTAATGTTATATTGTAACAGAGATACAAGTTACCTCTCTGTACCAGTCAGTGCTCTGTGTGTGTGACCCTAAGGTATAACACATTATATGGATATTAATGTTATATTGTAACAGAGATACAAGTTACCTCTCTGTACCAGTCAGTGCTCTGTGTGTGTGACCCTAAGGTATAACACATTATATGGATATTAATGTTATATTGTAACAGAGATACAAGTTACCTCTCTGTACCAGTCAGTGCCCCTTGTGTGTGACCCTAAGGTATAACACATTATATGGATATTAATGTTATATTGTAACAGAGATACAAGTTACCTCTCTGTACCAGTCAGTGCCCTGTGTGTGTGACCCTAAGGTATAACACATTATATGGATATTAATGTTATATTGTAACAGAGATACAAGTTACCTCTCTGTACCAGTCAGTGCTCTGCGTGTGTGACCCTAAGGTATAACACATTATATGGATATTAATGTTATATTGTAACAGAGATACAAGTTACCTCTCTGTACCAGTCAGTGCTCTGCGTGTGTGACCCTAAGGTATAACACATTATATGGATATTAATGTTATATTGTAACAGAGATACAAGTTACCTCTCTGTACCAGTCAGTGCCCTGTGTGTGTGACCCTAAGGTATAACACATTATATGGATATTAATGTTATATTGTAACAGAGATACAAGTTACCTCTCTGTACCAGTCAGTGCTCTGTGTGTGTGACCCTAAGGTATAACACATTATATGGATATTAATGTTATATTGTAACAGAGATACAAGTTACCTCTCTGTACCAGTCAGTGCTCTGCGTGTGTGACCCTAAGGTATAACACATTATATGGATATTAATATTATATTGTAACAGAGATACAAGTTACCTCTCTGTACCAGTCAGTGCTCTGTGTGTGTGACCCTAAGGTATAACACATTATATGGATATTAATGTTATATTGTAACAGAGATACAAGTTACCTCTCTGTACCAGTCAGTGCTCTGTGTGTGTGACCCTAAGGTATAACACATTATATGGATATTAATGTTATATTGTAACAGAGATACAAGTTACCTCTCTGTACCAGTCAGTGCCCTGTGTGTGTGACCCTAAGGTATAACACATTATATGGATATTAATGTTATATTGTAACAGAGATACAAGTTACCTCTCTGTACCAGTCAGTGCTCTGTGTGTGTGACCCTAAGGTATAACACATTATATGGATATTAATGTTATATTGTAACAGAGATACAAGTTACCTCTCTGTACCAGTCAGTGCCCTGTGTGTGTGACCCTAAGGTATAACACATTATATGGATATTAATGTTATATTGTAACAGAGATACAAGTTACCTCTCTGTACCAGTCAGTGCCCTGTGTGTGTGACCCTAAGGTATAACACATTATATGGATATTAATGTTATATTGTAACAGAGATACAAGTTACCTCTCTGTACCAGTCAGTGCTCTGCGTGTGTGACCCTAAGGTATAACACATTATATGGATATTAATGTTATATTGTAACAGAGATACAAGTTACCTCTCTGTACCAGTCAGTGCTCTGCGTGTGTGACCCTAAGGTATAACACATTATATGGATATTAATGTTATATTGTAACAGAGATACAAGTTACCTCTCTGTACCAGTCAGTGCCCTGCGTGTGTGACCCTAAGGTATAACACATTATATGGATATTAATGTTATATTGTAACAGAGATACAAGTTACCTCTCTGTACCAGTCAGTGCCCTGCGTGTGTGACCCTAAGGTATAACACATTATATGGATATTAATGTTATATTGTAACAGAGATACAAGTTACCTCACTGTACCAGTCAGTGCCCTGCGTGTGTGACCCTAAGGTATAACACATTATATGGATATTAATGTTATATTGTAACAGAGATACAAGTTACCTCTCTGTACCAGTCAGTGCCCTGCGTGTGTGACCCTAAGGTATAACACATTATATGGATATTAATGTTATATTGTAACAGAGATACAAGTTACCTCTCTGTACCAGTCAGTGCTCTGCGTGTGTGACCCTAAGGTATAACACATTATATGGATATTAATGTTATATTGTAACAGAGATACAAGTTACCTCTCTGTACCAGTCAGTGCTCTGTGTGTGTGACCCTAAGGTATAACACATTATATGGATATTAATGTTATATTGTAACAGAGATACAAGTTACCTCTCTGTACCTGTCAGTGCCCTGTGTGTGTGACCCTAAGGTATAACACATTATATGGATATTAATGTTATATTGTAACAGAGATACAAGTTACCTCTCTGTACCAGTCAGTGCCCTGTGTGTGTGACCCTAAGGTATAACACATTATATGGATATTAATGTTATATTGTAACAGAGATACAAGTTACCTCTCTGTACCAGTCAGTGCTCTGTGTGTGTGACCCTAAGGTATAACACATTATATGGATATTACTGTTATATTGTAACAGAGATACAAGTTACCTCTCTGTACCAGTCAGTGCTCTGTGTGTGTGACCCTAAGGTATAACACATTATATGGATATTAATGTTATATTGTAACAGATACAAGTTACCTCTCTGTACCAGTCAGTGCCCTGTGTGTGTGACCCTAAGGTATAACACATTATATGGATATTAATGTTATATTGTAACAGAGATACAAGTTACCTCTCTGCACCAGTCAGTGCTCTGCGTGTGTGACCCTAAGGTATAACACATTATATGGATATTAATGTTATATTGTAACAGAGATACAAGTTACCTCTCTGCTCCAGTCAGTGCTCTGCGTGTGTGACCCTAAGGTATAACACATTATATGGATATTAATGTTATATTGTAACAGAGATACAAGTTACCTCTCTGTACCAGTCAGTGCCCTGCGTGTGTGACCCTAAGGTATAACACATTATATGGATATTAATGTTATATTGTAACAGAGATACAAGTTACCTCTCTGTACCAGTCAGTGCCCTGTGTGTGTGACCCTAAGGTATAACACATTATATGGATATTAATGTTATATTGTAACAGAGATACAAGTTACCTCTCTGTACCAGTCAGTACCCTGTGTGTGTGACCCTAAGGTATAACACATTATATGGATATTAATGTTATATTGTAACAGAGATACAAGTTACCCCTCTGTACCAGTCAGTGCCCTGTGTGTGTGACCCTAAGGTATAACACATTATATGGATATTAATGTTATATTGTAACAGAGATACAAGTTACCTCTCTGTACCAGTCAGTGCCCTGTGTGTGTGACCCTAAGGTATAACACATTATATGGATATTAATGTTATATTGTAACAGATACAAGTTACCTCTCTGTACCAGTCAGTGCCCTGCGTGTGTGACCCTAAGGTATAACACATTATATGGATATTAATGTTATATTGTAACAGAGATACAAGTTACCTCTCTGCACCAGTCAGTGCTCTGTGTGTGTGACCCTAAGGTATAACACATTATATGGATATTAATGTTATATTGTAACAGAGATACAAGTTACCTCTCTGTACCAGTCAGTGCCCTGTGTGTGTGACCCTAAGGTATAACACATTATATGGATATTAATGTTATATTGTAACAGAGATACAAGTTACCTCTCTGTACCAGTCAGTGCTCTGTGTGTGTGACCCTAAGGTATAACACATTATATGGATATTAATGTTATATTGTAACAGAGATACAAGTTACCTCTCTGTACCAGTCAGTGCCCTGTGTGTGTGACCCTAAGGTATAACACATTATATGGATATTAATGTTATATTGTAACAGAGATACAAGTTACCTCTCTGTACCAGTCAGTGCTCTGCGTGTGTGACCCTAAGGTATAACACATTATATGGATATTAATGTTATATTGTAACAGAGATACAAGTTACCTCTCTGTACCAGTCAGTGCTCTGTGTGTGTGACCCTAAGGTATAACACATTATATGGATATTAATGTTATATTGTAACAGAGATACAAGTTACCTCTCTGTACCAGTCAGTGCTCTGTGTGTGTGACCCTAAGGTATAACACATTATATGGATATTAATGTTATATTGTAACAGAGATACAAGTTACCTCTCTGTACCAGTCAGTGCCCTGTGTGTGTGACCCTAAGGTATAACACATTATATGGATATTAATGTTATATTGTAACAGAGATACAAGTTACCTCTCTGTACCAGTCAGTGCCCTGTGTGTGTGACCCTAAGGTATAACACATTATATGGATATTAATGTTATATTGTAACAGAGATACAAGTTACCTCTCTGTACCAGTCAGTGCTCTGTGTGTGTGACCCTAAGGTATAACACATTATATGGATATTAATGTTATATTGTAACAGAGATACAAGTTACCTCTCTGTACCAGTCAGTGTCCTGTGTGTGTGACCCTAAGGTATAACACATTATATGGATATTAATGTTATATTGTAACAGAGATACAAGTTACCTCTCTGTACCAGTCAGTGCCCTGTGTGTGTGACCATAAGGTATAACACATTATATGGATATTAATGTTATATTGTAACAGAGATACAAGTTACCTCTCTGTACCAGTCAGTGCCCTGTGTGTGTGACCCTAAGGTATAACACATTATATGGATATTAATGTTATATTGTAACAGAGATACAAGTTACCTCTCTGTACCAGTCAGTGCTCTGTGTGTGTGACCCTAAGGTATAACACATTATATGGATATTAATGTTATATTGTAACAGAGATACAAGTTACCTCTCTGTACCAGTCAGTGCCCTGTGTGTGTGACCCTAAGGTATAACACATTATATGGATATTAATGTTATATTGTAACAGAGATACAAGTTACCTCTCTGCTCCAGTCAGTGCTCTGTGTGTGTGACCCTAAGGTATAACACATTATATGGATATTAATGTTATATTGTAACAGAGATACAAGTTACCTCTCTGTACCAGTCAGTGCTCTGTGTGTGTGACCCTAAGGTATAACACATTATATGGATATTAATGTTATATTGTAACAGAGATACAAGTTACCTCTCTGTACCAGTCAGTGCTCTGTGTGTGTGACCCTAAGGTATAACACATTATATGGATATTAATGTTATATTGTAACAGAGATACAAGTTACCTCTCTGTACCAGTCAGTGCCCTGTGTGTGTGACCCTAAGGTATAACACATTATATGGATATTAATGTTATATTGTAACAGAGATACAAGTTACCTCTCTGTACCAGTCAGTGCCCTGCGTGTGTGACCCTAAGGTATAACACATTATATGGATATTAATGTTATATTGTAACAGAGATACAAGTTACCTCTCTGTACCAGTCAGTGCCCTGTGTGTGTGACCCTAATGTATAACACATTATATGGATATTAATGTTATATTGTAACAGAGATACAAGTTACCTCTCTGTACCAGTCAGTGCTCTGTGTGTGTGACCCTAAGGTATAACACATTATATGGATATTAATGTTATATTGTAACAGAGATACAAGTTACCTCTCTGTACCAGTCAGTGCCCTGCGTGTGTGACCCTAAGGTATAACACATTATATGGATATTAATGTTATATTGTAACAGAGATACAAGTTACCTCACTGTACCAGTCAGTGCTCTGTGTGTGTGACCCTAAGGTATAACACATTATATGGATATTAATGTTATATTGTAACAGAGATACAAGTTACCTCTCTGTACCAGTCAGTGCCCTGTGTGTGTGACCCTAAGGTATAACACATTATATGGATATTAATGTTATATTGTAACAGAGATACAAGTTACCTCTCTGCTCCAGTCAGTGCCCTGCGTGTGTGACCAATTGACCTATTCGTATAAATAGGGACTCTATTTTGTTTTATAGAATAGCCAATAGCATTACATGTATTCTAGAAACCGAAAGTCTATAAACTGAATGACTTTTGGTTTAAAGACTTACGGTTTATAGCCGAACCTCGAACTCCAACACGGACATACAGTGAAATGCCCGGGTTCATGGCACGGACACCGTAATGTCCGGTACGAACCCTAACAGTGAGGTTCGTGTTCGCTCAACACTTATTATTATCACTGCTTAGATAGCGCTGTGAGTCTGTAGCTCACCTGCATTAACCATTTCAGTAGTCTTTTTTTCTACTGAGAGGCTCCATTTAAAAAACGTTTGCTAACTTGCAGAAATGTTGCTGATTGTCTTAGTGACCCGTCAGTGCTTCAGTAGTTATACCCTCAGCTCAGGTACAGTAGCATCTAAGGATCTCATAAATACCGACAATTCTTTGAGATGTAAATGTACCTACGGCTGAAGTTGTGCATATTGAAACATTAAATGGACTCTCTATACATGGTTTGTGAATGGAGACAATACAAAGTTAAAGGAGAAAAAAGTGTTAGCGGAATTGCCTAAAATAATATTTTTCCAATGGGTCTGTGGTGCCTTCTGCTTCTGACATCTCCTTGTAGTTTGATTTACAAATTACATATCAAGCCATTTACGCAGCAGACACCACAGACACAGTTAAAACTTATATTTTTGTTTTAATCAATGTATTTGCTGCATTTCTTGTAATGCCATCTGTATTTTATGCTCTCCATTCACAGTATAGGAATATGTTTAGTTTCCCTTTAAGAAGTTACTGGCAGAGTAACACTCTCAGACCACAAACTCCCTCCCCAAAGCCCAGCTTTAAGATCTGTCAAATGAAACCTTCCAAGGCAATGGTAAATCTTAAGTAAAATCATGGTTCAATGTTCTTCCTATCTTAAAGTCATTAATTTAATACAAATATATTTTCCCACAGTGGCCAAAATGTGCTGTATTGTCACAACCTGGGATAGCATACCAGGGCTGAGCTTCATTGCAGGGAACGATGTGGGGTCTGTCTGCACCCCACGATGCATACTATGGACAGTATAGACCCCCAGACACAACAGGCAGCCAGGGACACAGGATGGAAAACAGAGCAGTGCTTTACACCTGAATGGAATTATACCCTATGGTTGAGCCGCAGGCAAATGACCCCCAGGACTTTGACACTGACTGAGACCGTACACTTGAGCCAGACAAATACACACAGGGAAATACACACAAATAGAATAGTCAGCAGGCCGGGTCAGACATGGATTAGGACAACGTACAATGGAGGAAAAATACTAAACAAAGTCACAAAGCAAACAAATAGGTCAGGCTTGGTTAAGGACAGGCAAGGATTCAGCAACAGGATATCAAATGGGGAATGCTAGTACAAGCTACAAACAGGAGCGCTATACAGGCTGTAACTAGAGCAAAGCAAAGGCACATATTGCAAATAGCTGCAGGATTAAATAGGGAAGGGATCAGGATAACAAGGCAGCTGACACAACAGGAGGAGAATGAAAACCACTAGAATAGCGGCCCCTAGAGGCTGAAGAGGAAACAGCCACAAAACCTGAATACACCATACAGGAGACTTGTATGAACCTTGATAAAAGCCTGTGTAATGTAGGCTGAAACGTTGGCTATTAGTTATGCTAGTGAAATAAGTGATTTTTGTTTTCTTACCTTTTTGTGGTATCAATTCTATGGATTTTCTTCTAAAATCCAGACCACCACCTAGAGCGCATCAATACTTATACCCTTTATGTACAACTATTTGGATTTGGGCTTCACTTCTGTGTCTGCTGCATATTACATCACCTGTGGCTTGAAAACTAGTGTCATAAACAGAAAACACTACAGACATGAAACACTGCTTATACGGAGAATGTAAGGAATAACACATGATCTATAGATTCGATGAGCAGAATTGCAGCAAATGTGTAAAATAAGAGATATATATGTGTCTGTGGCATCTCCTGTTTATGACATCACCTGTCTCCTGTTTATGACATCACCTCTGGCTTGATATGTAAATTAACAATTTTTCAATGGGAAATGTGTAATTTGCAAATCAAGCAGCAAGGTGATGTCATAAGCAGGAGACAGGTGATGTCATAAGCAGGAGACAGGTGATGTCATAAGCAGGAGACTCCACAGACCCATTTAAACATATGTTTTTGGTATTGGGAGAGTAATAACATGCATTTATTGGGTTTCTTCACAGCTGGAAAATCAGCCATTTTTATCCCTCCGGATGTCCGAGGCAGTGCTACATCATCCACCCAGACTTCTCCTCCGAACCACCACTCACGCTTTACAAGTGATGCGACTGCTAAATCCAACGAGCACATTACAAGGGTTACTGTCAGGCGTGAACAGAGAATTAATGGCTTCCCAGAATCCTGCTGTGCATGTTATTAACTCGTTGATAAATTAGTGATCACCTTGATCTGAATAAAGTTGAAGGGGGAGTTTGCTATATTTTGGAATATAATTGTTGGGCCGTGGCATACTGTAAGCCAAATGTGATGTCTTTGGATCTCACGTGGCAGATTCTGTGTACTGTAACTAGCTATCCGTTTAAACCTCACTTTCTAATTTGCTACCATTTTATTGTTATTAACCTGACCTGATTTTATCTTAACTCCACCCACCAGCTGTGTCTGAAAGATTCCAAGTGTACAGCTGAACATCTAATGGACAAACGTGTGCTCTGTACCAGCTCCTGTGTGACACATGCACATCTTAAACGTGTCACTTGACCATGCTTAGTCTTAGACATCATAGTTTCAACTGTAGAAAAAAATTAACTTATGTTTAATTGAAAGATTAGATCAAATGATGTTTAAAAAAGAAATGCCTTAATGAAAGAACACAAATAAAGTACAGAGAATCTTTGCTCTGTATAGCTCTATCAGGGGGAGTACATGCTGTTTAGAATCTTTGCTCTGTATAGCTCTATCAGGGGCGGACATGTTGTTTGGAATCTTTGCTCTGTATAGCTCTATCAGTGGGCGGACATGTTGTTTAGAATCTTTGCTCTGTATAGCTCTATCAGGGGTGGACATGTTGTTTAGAATCTTTGCTCTGTATAGCTCTATCAGGGGGTGGACATGTTGTTTAGAATCTTTGCTCTGTATAGCTCTATCAGGGGTGGACATGTTGTTTAGAATCTTTGCTCTGTATAGCTCTATCAGGGGGTGGACATGTTGTTTAGAATCTTTGCTCTGTATATCTCTATCAGGGGGCGGACATGTTGTTTAGAATCTTTGTTTCGTGTAGCTCCATAAGGGGGATGTCATGTTGTTTAGAAGCTTTGCTCTGTATAGCTCTATCAGGGGGAGGACATGTTGTTTAGAATCTTTGTTCTGTATAGCTCCATCAGGGGGCGGACATGTTGTTTAGAATCTTTGTTCTGTATAGCTCTATCATGGGGCAGATATGTAGTAGACAGAATAAGATTCTAAACAACATGTCCGCCCCCTGATAGAGCTATACAGAGCAAAGATTCTAAACAACATGTCCACCCCCTGATAGAGCTATACAGAGCAAAGATTCTAAACAACATGTCCGCCCCCTGATAGAATTATACAGAGCAAAAATTCTAAACAACATGTCCACCCCGATAGAGCTATACAGAGCAAAGATTCTAAATAACATGTCTGCCCCCTGATAGAACTATAGAGAGTAAAAATTCTAAACAACATGTCCACCTCGATAGAGCTATACAGTGCTGTATTTACCGCGAGGCATCCTAGGCTGCACAAGAAGCTGAACATGCAGCACAGAGAAACCTCTGTGCTGCTGTTCGGCTTCCCGTGCAGTGTGACACCGAAGTGCCGACAGTCACGTGACCTGCGCGCTGACGTCATACGCACGCCGGGTCACGTGACCTGTCGGCACAACTGCCTGGGAGCCGAACAGGCAGCATGGAGGAGACCATGCTGCCTGCCACTAGCCACCAGGGAAAAAGGTAAGTGCTGGGGAGATGGGGGGCAAATTGGCTGGGGCTTATTAAATGGCAAATAACACTGGCATATTATTGGGCAAATTGGCAGGGGCTTATTAAATGGCAAATAACACTGGCATATTATTGGGCAAATTAGCAGGGGCATATTAAATGGCAAATAACACTGGCATATTATTGGGCAAATTAGCAGGGGCATATTAAATGGCAAATAGCACTGGCATATTATTGGGCAAATTGGCTGGGGCTGATTAAATGGCAAATAGCACTGGCATATTATTGGGCAAATTGGCTGGGGCATATTAAATGGCAAATAACACTGGCATGTTATTGGGCAAATTGGCTGGGGCATATTAAATGGCAAATAACACTGGCATATTATTGGGCAAATTGGCAGGGGCATATTAAATGGCAAATAAGACTGGCATATTATTGGGCAAATTAGCAGGGGCATATTAAATGGCAAATAAGACTGGCATATTATTGGGCAAATTGGCTGGGGCATATTAAATGGCAAATAACACTGGCATATTATTGGGCAAATTGGCTGGGGAATATTAAATGGCAAATAACACTGGCATATTATTGGGCAAATTAGCTGGGGCATATTAAATGGCAAATAACACTGGCATATTATTGGGGAAATTGGCTGTGACTTATTAATGGCAAATAACACTGGCATATTATTGGGCAAATTGGCTGGGGAATATTAATGGCAAATAATATTGGCAATGTGTATGTAACGGGGTGATAGAGGCATGTAAATGGGGTGATGGGGCATGTCATTGGTGTGCAACGTGGGTTATGGGTCATGTCGTGGGTGTGCATCGTGGGTAGGGGGGGGGGTGCCCAAAATTTGTCTGCCTAGGGCAGCACAAAACCAAGATACACCACTGGAGTTATACAGAGCAAAAATTCTAAACAACATGTCCGCCCCCTGATAGAGCTATACAGAGCAAAAATTCTAAACAACATGTCCGCCCCCTGATAGAGCTATACAGAGCAAAGATTCTGAACAACATGTCCGCCCTTGATAGAGCTATACAGAGCAAAGATTCTAACAACATGTCTGCCCCATGATAGAGCTATACAGAGCAAAGATTCTAAACAACATGTTCTCCCCTGATAGAGCTATACAGAGCAAAGATTCTAAACAATATGTCCGCCCCGTTATAGAACTATACAGAGCAAAAATTCTAAACAACATGTCCACCATGATAGAACTATACAGAGCACAGAATCTAAACAATATGTCCGCCCCCTGATAGAGCTATACATAGCAAAAATTCTAAACAACATGTCCGCCCCCTGATAGAACTATACAGAGCAAAAAGTCTAAACAACATGTCCGCCCCCTGATAGAGCTACACAGAGCAAAGATTCTAAACAACACGTCCTCCCCCTGATAGAGCTATACAGAGCAAAGATTCTAATAACTTTTCAACCCCCTGATAGAGCTATACAGAGCAAAGATTTTAAACAACATGTCTGCCACTGATAGAGCTATACAGGGCGCAAATTTTAACCCTCATTTCCGTCCTCCGATAGAGTTATACAGGCAGAGCAATGAGGGTTCAATAAAGTGCTTTATTTGTATATTTTTAAATAACAAATTAAAGCATTTCTTTATAAGTATCTATAATCAAATCTTTGAATTAAGCAAAACTTAAGAAACAATCTTCCATAACGATGATGACAGCAGGGGACATTCTCTGTGATGCTCCCACTAGGAGGAGAACATATTCAGACATAGGGTTTCCACCAAAAACATCTCTGATCTATGGCAAAGCAGGTATTTGTGATTCATTTCCTTGTTTTATTTAGGGGTTAATCCTTTGATTGACCTTGTTCGATGGTAATCGATGGGTTTTATCTCTTCTCCATAGAATGACAAGATATACTGTGCTGCCCTGTGTGATGTATGTGTAATAACCACCCCAAAATAAAGGGTAGCCCTACTTCTAACATGTCCATGGGGTTCAGGACATAGTCAGTCGTTAGCCCCAACCCTAACTATGACAAAGGGTGTAACTTAGGGTGGCTGGTCAAATGTTGCAACAGTAAAAACTGCAGTCACTTTAAAGCAGCTATACAATCAGTGCGGAACTTACCGTGAGGCATCCTAGGCGGATGCCAAGGGCGGCAAACTTGGGGGACGGCAGCAACTGAAGAAAAAATCCTAAGGAAAAAAACACACTATGATTGGGCTGCCCATGCGTTTTTTTTCTCAGGGGGCGGAGTGATGACAGGTCACGTTACCCAGCGCTCTGACATCAGAGGTGCGCCGGGTCACGTGACCTATCTACACTCACCGCGGGGAGCTCAACAGGTAGCATGGTAGGACACGCAATGGAGGCATGCAATGGGGGTAATGGGGGCATACAATGGGGGGATGGGGCATGTAATGGGGTGATGGAGGTATATATTGGGGCTGATAGGGGCATGCAACGGGGGTGATGGAGACATGCAGTGGGGTATGTAATGGGGTGATGGAGGTATGTGATGGGGTCATGTAAAGGGGTGATGTTGGTTATGGGGCATATCGTGCGTGTGCAGCCTGGGTGGGGGTGTGCCCGAAATTTGTCTGCCTAGGGAAGCTCAAGGGCAGCACAAAACCAAGATACACCAATGTATACGTATTTATTTTGTTTGAATTTCCTGGGTAAAGGAGAAAACTGTCTAATTCTGGGATTGAAATGTCTGTGGTCAAGCAGGGCAATGGGTAAATCCTGCCCTGATTACATGGGTTAACGTTTGGGTCATTGCAATAACACAGCAGATTTTTAATAAATTGCTAGTCAGTGAATAATAAAAGAAATTGTTTATATTTTCATGCAGACCTGAGGACAAAACTAAATATTGCTCAAAATATTCTCCTCCTGCTTTAGCTCAGGTGCAGGTTTGTGTGTCTGGGAGCAGTGTGCCAGGAATGGGTTAAGTGGGCGGAGTTAGATTGCTCATTGAGTGGGCGGAGTCACATATTGCTCAGTATATAGTGCAGGTGGGAATAGGTTAGAGCTGTTTGGGGGGTTGATCTGGCTGGTTATGGGACAGGACAGGACAGGACAGGACAGGACAGGACAGGACAGGACAGGACAGGACAGGACAGGACAGGACAGGACAGGACAGGACAGGACAGGATAATAATAATAATAATATGAATAATGCTGCAATGAAATGGGCATGCTGGGAAATGCTGTGATTTCTGGCCAGGGATTTGGGTTTATATTGATCCTGAGTGGGGTAGGTGAGGCAGTGTGCATCACCCTGTATTGGGGGGGTGGGTGAGGCAGTGTGCATCACCCTGTGTTGGGGGGTAGGTGAGGCAGTGTGCATCCCCCTGTATTGGGGGGTAGGTGAGGCAGTGTGCATCACCCTGTATTGGGGGGTAGGTGAGGCAGTGTGCATCCCCCTGTATTGGGGGGTAGGTGAGGCAGTGTGCATCCCCCTGTATTGGGGGGTAGGTGAGGCAGTGTGCATCCCCCTGTATTGGGGGGTAGGTGAGGCAGTGTGCATCCCCCTGTGTTGGGGGGTAGGTGAGGCAGTGTGCATCCCCCTGTGTTGGGGGGTAGGTGAGGCAGTGTGCATCCCCCTGTGTTGGGGGGTAGGTGAGGCAGTGTGCATCCCCCTGTGTTGGGGGGTAGGTGAGGCAGTGTGCATCACCCTGTGTTGGGGGGTAGGTGAGGCAGTGTGCATCACCCTGTGTTGGGGGGTAGGTGAGGCAGTGTGCATCACCCTGTGTTGGGGGGTAGGTGAGGCAGTGTGCATCCCCCTGTGTTGGGGGGTAGGTGAGGCAGTGTGCATCCCCCTGTGTTGGGGGGTGGGTGAGGCAGTGTGCATCCCCCTGTATTGGGGGGTGGGTGAGGCAGTGTGCATCCCCCTGTATTGGGGGGTAGGTGAGGCAGTGTGCATCCCCCTGTATTGGGGGGTAGGTGAGGCAGTGTGCATCCCCCTGTATTGGGGGGTAGGTGAGGCAGTGTGCATCCCCCTGTATTGGAGGGTAGGTGAGGCAGTGTGCATCCCCCTGTATTGGAGGGTAGGTGAGGCAGTGTGCATCCCCCTGTATTGGGGGGTAGGTGAGGCAGTGTGCATCCCCCTATGTGTGAGGATTGTTTACTGGATTCCTTGCAGTTTGTTCTGGAGCTTGCTCTGGCCTGTCCCTGGGGTCTTTTATTAAGGGGTCTGTGTGTAGATACTCAGTTCCCCTAATGTCTGCTGTATTGCAGGTGAAGCTTCTCTCCCAGTTGGGATCAGGTGTTGGCTATTTACTAATCTCCTCACTCATGAATCTGCAGAAATGAACTGAAAAGCACAATCCAGAGATCTGGTATTATAATGGCTGTTTCTCGATTTACTGGAGAGGGAAGGGTTATTGGATAAAACTTACCAGGAGACAAAAGGGACTCAACATGGTGAAGGTAGGGATGTTTAAAAGTAACTACCACATCTAGAGGATGTAGCCTTAAATTAGAAGAGCAAAGGATTAACTGAGAGGGTAGTGGATGTATGGAATAGTCTTCCAGTAGAAGTGGTAGAGGTTAATACAGTGAAGGAGTTTAAGCATGCATGGGTTAGGCATAAGGCTATCCTAGATATAAGATAAGGTCATTGACTAATGAAAGTATTACTTTACTGAGAGGGTAGTGGATGTATGGAATAGTCTTTCAGTAGACGTGGTAGAGGTTAATACAGTGAAGGAGTTTAAGCATGCGTGGGATAGGTATAAGGCTGTCCTAGATATAAGATAAGGCCAGGGACTAATGAAAGTATTACATTACTGAGAGGGTAGTGGATGTATGGAATAGCCTTCCAGTAGAAGTGGTAGAGGTTAATACAGTGAAGGAGTTTAAGCATGCATGGGATAGGTATAAGGCTATCCTAGATATAAGATAAGACCAGGGACTAATGAAAGTATTACATTACTGAGAGGGTAGTGGATGTATGGAATAGTCTTCCAGTAGAAGTGGTAGAGGTTAATACAGTGAAGGAGTTTAAGCATGCATGGGATAGGTATAAGGCTATCCTAGATATAAGATAAGACCAGGGACTAATGAAAGTATTACATTACTGAGAGGGTAGTGGATGTATGGAATAGTCTTCCAGTAGAAGTGGTAGAGGTTAATACAGTGAAGGAGTTTAAGCATGCATGGGATAGGTATAAGGCTATCCTAGATATAAGATAAGGCCAGGGACTAATGAAAGTATTACTTTACTGGGAGGGTAGTGGATGTATGGAATAGTCTTCCAGTAGAAGTGGTAGAGGTTAATACAGTGAAGGAGTTTAAGCATGCATGGGATAGGTATAAGGCTATCCTAGATATAAATAAGGCCAGAGACTAATGAAAGTTCTCATGTGCTGGTGACACATTCAATGTTTCTGCGTAATCTGCCTGATATTGTTCAGCCTTCTGATCCCAACAAACTATCTGTTTTACTATAACCTCCCTCACTCCAGTCTGTGCTCCATCCCTGTACCCCCTCTGGCACTGCAGAACTACTATACCTTGTATAACCCTAGTGATATCTGAGGAATCACCACAGATACCTGAACTGCAAATGAATGGCTGTCCTCACTAATGTGATCAGTGGTGATAAATGATCCTCAATATAGAAAACCATTTGGTGTTTTTGTGTAATACACAACCAGCTACACACAGGGTGTAAATAAGCATTGTACAGTGCTAAATGATACTAAAAAAGTGTGATTTAGACAGTGGTAAAATTTTTAAGAAAAACGTTGCCAAATAACAGGGAAGAGTAAAAAAAAAAAAAAAAAAAAAAAAATCAATCAATAGAGCGATGTATCCTTCAGGGTATCTCCAGACCACATCCAAAACATTACTCTTATAATGGACCACAGAAATACTTAAAACAAATATCTGGTGATGTGAGAACAAGACAGGAACAAATTATATAAGGTGGAAAGCACTAAAATAGAAACATCATTTTTTGTCTTTTTTCTATTTTTAAATTGTATAAATAAAATACATTCAAATTACAAATATGGATGGTAAAATAAATATACACTAAACTGTTTAAATTACAGAATAAACAATATAAATTAAATTTGAACATTTAACACCTGTGTCTCTTTAAGAAAGCACTTCAACTTGATTCATATTAGTCATGGACAAAGTTAGCTACAAGGGGCAGGGGAATAGAAACCCTTAATTATTGTATACTAATATAATAATATAATAAACATAACTTATGCAGAGAGGTTTTGGAATTGCCCCGGCCGGGAGAATACCTCAATGGCAGCTCTGGAGTGCCCCAAATAGTGTTTCAGCACTATTAGTAGTCACGAATATGCAGTACCCACAGGGTGTGCCCAACGCATTTTGTCATGTATCAGAAATCTTTCAAAGGCTGATATGGTTTCCATTTTCAAATCCTCTATGGTTTTTAATTGGGAACATTGTGCATAGACACCAAGCACCCACAAGGATAAAGGACAAATCTAAAGCAGTAGTCAGATTTATATATTCACCTAAATGAGATCTTCCTAAGAACCACATAATGGACCAAATTTAGAGGGGGAAAAAGGTTTTCTATTGCTTGAAATATTCTAGATATATACTAAGATGTATATACATACAACAGAGGGAAATTACCAAACGGATTAATAGCTGCACAGCATTGATAGGTCTGTACCATCGGAACCTAACATGATATGTGCAGAACGTGTTGGGATATCTTTCTCTGGCTCCTGGTGGTTTGAATGATTTGGCTGGACTCAGACTTTAATTCCGTTTACATTCATAACTTTTTTTAATAAACCTTTTCCCACCCCCCCACTAGAAATTCTTGGGAGATGACAAACATTGCAGTGTTTCAATAAAATACACTGAGAATAAATAAATTAAACGGGAGTTTTCTTCCTGAAGGGGAATTTTCCTGGCTCCCCCCGGCAGGGAAACTTGCCCGGCTCCCCTCGGGAGGAAGGGGAAACTTGCCCGGCTCCCCTCGGGAGGAAGGGGAAACTTGCCCGGCTCCCCTCGGGAGGAAGGGGAAACTTGCCCGGCTCCCCCCGTGAGGAAGGGGAAACTTGCCCGGCTCCCCCCGTGAGGAAGGGGAAACTTGCCCGGCTCCCCCCGTGAGGAAGGGGAAACTTGCCCGGCTCCCCCGGGAGGAAGGGGGGGGGGGGGGGGAAATTTGCCCGGCTCCCCTGGTTTGGCCCACATGTAAATTAATTGGTCGTGTGAACACAAACCTTTGCTGAGCAGAAAGTAAAAGTAGATTTAATACTAAACTGTGATGTCATTATAATGTGAGGGAAAGGTGGGCATCACAAATGATGGAAAAGTTCCCACTCTCCTTATTACGTTTGCATTAGATACATTCCTCTCCTCTGTGTGATGTCACTCTGAAAGAAATTCAGGGAAATAAATCAAAGGCTAAACTGATAACTATATCTGTCTTCACCAATGAGTTATGTTTTTGTTTATAATGTTACTGTAGTTATGTAATAAGGTGTAAGAATATATAATATATCCTGTTATGCTATTAACTACTGAGTGTAAATTCAGAGTCCACACTCCCTGCTTTCGGCAATTCAACAATATTTACTAGAGGCTATAAACAAACGCATACAAATACTACAAATACATATGCGAACTGGTACTAGGTTGGAATATGCGCTCACTGATTATTCATTGATTGTTTCAGCTAGTTAATTCCATTCAATGTGTCAAGCATTCACACGCGTGATACATTTAGCACTCCTTTGGGATCACTTGTTTATCAGACAGCCGCAGACAGAGAGCAGGACTTATATAATGAAAGGCCCTCCTACTACTGGACACATCACCCTCAGCCAATCTTCTAGTACCAAGAACCGAGATCAAAGTGTCTGCTGGGGAAAGGGCCTTGCTTGGGAGAGACTGGGGTCATGAAAGACTTCCTACTGTATCCAACCTGTTTAGCCCCTGTGTTAGAGCTTACTGCCTGAGGGTAGATTTGCTTCCATTACAGTAAAAGCTTCATTCTTATGCTTTATAACTCTGTACATTAAAACACTTCACTGTCATACAGTTTGGTGGTCAATCCTTTCCCCTCCTGTTGGCAATGAAGTGAATGAGACTCTTATACTCTACAAAACCCCCCAGAGATATGGGAGGAAGAATGTATCATGCAGTGTATCTACCTACGTGAATACCCAGCCCGCTATCTCAGATCTTTCCATTTGCAGACCATAATGGAGATGATCTACTCGGCAATCAATGACTTCAAGAAACCGCACATACCGACCTGTATAACCATGCATACTACAGAAACACAATACGAGAATAATTGGATGAATGTTGTACTCGCCATTCCAGTAAATTAATGTTCAAGTTTTTGAAGTTCTTGTTCGTGAAAGAACTCAATGTGAATACGTTCTCCAATTGTTTGCAAATGTTGCACTGATTGGGTCTGACATTTAATTGGTCAAGCCATTCTTGCTGAGGGGTATCCTCGGTGATACTAGGCTCTATTAATTGGGGACCTAGGGTCATGTTGATTGTAAGTAATAAAGGTACAGTCAGGTTTACTGATTCTTCAGGGATATCCTGATTCCCTTAACAAGCAGTGTCTATACCAGATCTGCACACCTTTCCCTGTTCCAAGGGAAATACCATGTCAGTAGGATTTACTGGTTCCACAAACACTTTGCAGTATGAATGGTTATGCCAACATGAATCCATTACAATTCTGGCTTGGTTAGGTAAGCATGAAGTCTTAGGAAATCTGAAGCAGCCTAGGAAATCCACTTGTTGTAGTTCTTGACCTTTTTCATAGCTACATTAGGATATTGCAGCTCAGCATGTAACACGTGCTTCTGTGACAGGTACTCTCATTTGATAACAGTTCTGATATACACCACTAGATGGCACTAGTGAAGTGGCCCTACAGGTATCACCCTGACATCCCACCCGACTGTTGACCCAGATGTCTCCATGATCATGGGCAATCCTAGTAATATCTGGTAGTTCCCCATTACCTAGTGGTGTATGGTTATCCTCTAAGGTTTGCGCCATGATCTTTAAAGTCTGTAGATAGTTCCGTTTGCATAGACAAACACACAATCTCATGAAATGTCTTCATTTCTCAATTATACCTGACCAATATTTCCTCTGTGTGTAGTATTGCTGAACTAGGTGTCTCTATTACCTTTTTTGTGTCAGACCCTCCATCAGTGTATTGATGGTTCTTGGAGTTTGCATACCTTTTTGGAATTTAACATACCCTCAGACTCGAGTGTTGTGGTCATACTAGATATGTCTATAGAATTGGCAACTCCCAACCCGGTGCCCACACCTCCCAGAATAGTAAACAAGATATCCCTCCGATTCCTAATCCTGCTTCTTGTCGCCCATCTAACTAAAGCTTTTTTCCATTATAGATGTGACCCTAGAACAGTTCTGAAAGTGTGTGGAAACCAGCCAATCTGTCAGTCTTATCTGCCAAGTAATCAACTGGAAAGTAGCATTCCTGACTACAGGTTTCAGTGAACTGATCTGGAAAGGACCGTTAGAGACCACTCTATTCTCCTGGCACTCAGGTCTATTCCCATTGTCCATTAGTGAAGGAGTGGTACGAATATAGGTGGAGGGAGGAGCCAATGTTGTAGGGTCTCTCTCTTCCTCTACATTCAACAGCACCCTCACTCCACCCCCTTGTCCTTCTTCCAAATTTATTCCCTTTTTAATAAATTTGTCCAATATAAGTTGTGTTATCTGATATTCTCTAAGGTTACTGTCAAAACTATATATAGGATTAATTACACACGATTCCATATTTAACCCCTCCAAATATACAGCCAGTTTCCCCCAACTAGTCCATTTACACTCCCAATGTTTCTCATTTCCATTATTGTCTTTCCAAAATCCCTTGATGAAGTCCTGTTTTCTCCAACAATCTCAACCTCCCACCCAAGATCAAATGTCACATTTACACATGTAACTTGTAGATTGTCACTGCTCCGAATCCTGGTCCATCATATATCATGTGTATAGTTCCCTCTCCGTTGCCTACTTAATGGAGTAGTGTTTAATTGGGAAACATATTTTATCCTCTGTATAGTCTTTGGTAGATGGAGCTGTAGTTGCATAGATGGAGCTGTTGCTGGTTTGGTCTGTGACAAGCTGTTCCATCCAAGTTCAGGTGAATAGTAGCATGTTGATTGACATTATCATCTTGGTCACTTTTGGGAAAATCTGGGGGTGGTATGGTATGTGAAATCTCTGAATTCCCATTAGAGCACACAGGTTTTGCATGACCTGTCCTGTAAAATCTGTGCTCCTGTCTGACTCTATCATTTCAGGAAAGCCCCAGCATGGAAAGACGTGTGGACTTACTTGGGCACAAGTAAGGCATTCCTGTATGCAATGTAGAGCTGAAGTTATTTCAGGCCAATAATATTTTTGTCTCGGGTGCTAATCCTCATGCACTCTGTCCAATGTGACCCATAAAAGAAATTCTGTTGTGTAATGGGCCTCTGCAAATGGTGTGAGACAACAAAAAGAAGTCTCTGTTGTTGGTCGTTAGGATCACTATAACATAAGAACCCTTCTCTAATGGAATAACCACTTGGAAGTGTGTGTCTGTTCTGAAATACCAGGAATGTCTGTTTTGCCCCAGAAGGGGGACTTGGTGGTAGATCTGTAAGTGTCACTGAAGCTCCTGTATCAATATGAATCTTAGTGTGATGTCCTGCAATAATTCCATTAACACAGGGGCGTCCTGCATGGTCCCTAAATGTGTTACAAATAGGAACCATGTCATCTAGTGATAGTCAATCCAAAAATGAGTTCAGAGGATCTTCATCCTTTCAGATTCATTTTGGGATCGCTATTCACGGCTCCCTCTACAGTCATCATTCTCAGAGCCTCCCGTGCTGGACCATACAGATTGGTCTTGGGCAGGGGATGAGAATGGTATCCCTGACCTGTCTTGTCTGGGGGGTTTATTTCGGTCAGCCTTTACATTTTCTCTCTGATCCAGTCTTTCTTTGAAAGTCCCAGAGGGAGAGGGATTAACATGATATCCCTCAGACACCCTTTGGTCTCTCTTGGCCTTTCTACACTCTGTCTATGACCACTTTTGTTGCAATAATAAGTATCTCTGAAGGGAATCTCCTGGAGAGCTTGCTTCCCTAATTGCACCTTTCCGCATTACATTTTTCCTGGCCTTTCCTATGATAGTTCATACTCCTTCCAGGGTGTCTTTCTTCTGCAAGCATTTGAACACTGGGGTCTAAGTATGTAAACTTTTTAACCAAGTATTTCAGAGATCAGGAGGGGTTTGATTGCATGGTATGCGGTGGGTTAACCGTACACTTGTTCAAGTTTAGAGGCAAAAACCCAAGGATCATCTTGTAATTGCACCTTCATTTCAGCAAGTGAGTGACTATCTAGATCTTTCCCCTGTTACGAATTTGGAGATAGCTCTAAGCCGGTCTCCCTCTGTCCCCATTTATCCTCTTTAAACCAGTCCTGATCTCGATGAATGGGCCCATTTATGGGTGACTTTAGTCTACAAGCAATGCTGCTTGGTGCCCACATTTTAAGCATAATACATGCCTCTTTAGGAGAGAGCATATACGGTTTAACCGCTGATCCAAAGTTGGACATGTTTGAAGTCATATGGGGGAAAGAAGGGTCTTAACTTCACCAGCTGTTTCACCACTTTATCTCTATCCTGCTGCTGTAGGATTTTAGCAGTCTGCAGGGTGGCTGATGCTCTGTTCTTAACACTAGGTGAAGCAGACAAAGGATCCATAAAAGGTGATCTGGCTGGTTTTGTAACATTGGGGGTTAACACAGGAATACCACTGTAATCTAGCCCATCCAAGATGAGGTTTGCCCCTTGGTCCTCACATTATGCAATACTGGGTGACTCCTCTTCCTCTGCACACATATCCCCATGGCCACATACAGCAACTGGGGTTTGTGAGGCTAAACACGTTCTAAGGGATGAAATTAACTCCCCTCTAGCTTTATAATTGTCCTCCAATGTGTTAACATACTCTGCACAGTATTAGCTTGTACAGGAGCCATAGGATTGTGGATTACAAGTATATGATTTAGTTGGTTTCTTAGTGTCATTAACTTCATACAGTTTTTTGTAACTTCAGTTTGTCTTTGTTCAAACACTTCTTGTTATCTACTGTCGTATTTTCGTTATCACTTTACAGCCATAAACTGTGCATTTTCTTAAATTCATTTTCCATCATTAATGGATCAAAGCTGCTAGATCCTGCATACTCTGCTACAATCTCCATTCTTAGAAACACATTCTAAATTACTTACACGATTTGTGTCTTCAGACTGCAGGCAATCAAATGGTGTGCACCAAGCTTTGAATCCTTCGTCTGGAGTAACCTTGATCCTCCAGATATGATGTCCGGCTTACGAATTGCATGTCACTCTAGTTACCTCTTTAAGATCCCGCACGTCCTGGCTCTGGGTGTATTGCCGAAAAGGTTCACAGGAAACAAAACAAAACTGGTTCGTTATTTTGTCCCTTTTTAGCTAGTTTGTACCCGGAAACTGGATTGTCTCCCCCTGTGCAACCAAAAAGCGGTGGAAAATAACCTGACCCGCTAATTAAATAAATTAAAGGCTAACTGATAAAGATATCGGTCTTCACCAATGAGTTATGTTTTTGTTTATTATGTTACTGTAGGTATGTAATAACTTGGTGTAAGAATATATAAATAATATATCCTGTTATGCTATTAACTACTGAGTGTAACACACTCCTTGCTTTCGGCAATTCAACAATATTTATTTACTAGAGGAGGCTATAAACAGACACATACAAATACATATGTGAACTGGTACTAGGCTGGGATATGCGCTCACTGATTATTCATTGATTGAATCTTATTAACTAGCTGAAACAATGAGACAAGCATTCACACATTTTTGATTGAAAAGTAGTTTTTATTCGCATCAAAAAAATACACTGTCTATGCTGTGGCAGTCCCAGTCGGCATAAACTCCCTATACAACGGTCATCTAGAACACAGAGCAATTAAAACATTTCTGACTTTTACAAATATTCCTTCAAAACATACTCTCATATGCTCACATAATTTAATTTGGAAAATGCATTCATACCAGACATTCATCCGCCAGATCGATAAAGACCTGCAATATCGATAGACCTGCAATATACTAACAATATAACGAACTAACAATATTAACGTATAGTGTTATGGCACATCCATTACCCAGGTAGTCCGTTCATTTGTGAGTTGGTTCGGTAGATTCAATCTACCGAACACCCAGGCAGAAAGGCACGAACAAGCCTTTCTGCAGGGGAAAATACAAGCTTTTACCATGGGGCCATAGTCCAGAGGCAGCAGGCGAGCAACCAGGCTTCTCCAGAACATAGTGGCGAGGTTGGTTCCTCCACAGTGATCATGCTGCTCAGGTAGAGGGGGAGCTTTCCAGAGTACTGGTTATGCACTAAGCTTGCTGGAGAGTTTGCCTGGAGGCAAGCATTAGCCAGTTTAACTTTAACATTTTTACAGTGTTTATAATCACACCCGATGGTAAATCGGCACTACTGCAGAATCTAGGTAGCTGGAGCCAATCTTAGGATTGAGCATTGACACTAGCTTGTAAATACGGAGACCAAAAGACAAGTTGGCATCTAGCCACATGCCAAGATACTTATAGGGATTTACCTGGATCAGGTTATAACCACATTTGGTCTTTTTTTTTTTTTTTTATTTATTTATTTATTTTTTTTATTTGAAGATTGTTTAAGTTTTAGCTTTTTGTCCAAAAATATGGACGGTATCCTCATCAGCATAAATGCATTTTCCAGGTTGGCACAGAGGGTAGATCATTTACAAATAGCGAGAAAAGCAGTTGACCAAGGATGTATCCTCGAGGCACTCCATACTTAATTGGCAACAGGATGGAATCCGTATTGGCAACCAACACCTTTTTTGAGTTCTATCCAAGTATGAACGAAACCAGCAGAGTGACTGCTCATTTTATATTGTAACAATAAAGCTTGTCAAGCAGAAAATCATGATCAACTGTATCAAAGGCCTTTGCAATGTCTAGGAAAACTGCACCTGCAAGTTCACCTCTCTTTATACCACTCTGGATGTAATTGCTTACTTTTTAAAAGGCCCCTAACCATGGGGTGGTTAGACCAAATCCCACATTGAAGCAAGGTTAGAATTTCGACTTTAATACTTGCACAGTTGCTCATGGGCACATTTCCCCTCCCCCCAGGAATTTGGAGAGGATAAGTACCTGCAGGACAGGGATGTTTAAGTAAGCAATGGGTCATGTAGTGCGCTCTGCATTCGTAGCAGTGACTGAAGTAGCACCAGCACACATTTTAACTTTTTTTGCTAAGGAGATGTGCGGCTATTACACTATCCGATATCTGTACAAATTCAAAATCTGCAAGGGGGTTGGCCAGTGGTTATTATTGGGGGTGACTTCTCTTTTGAGTGGTAGCAGATCCTAAAAACTGGCTATTGAATGAATTTGCGATAAACCACTGGAGAGTGTAGAACTTAAGAATGTAAAAAATTTTTTTATATATATATATATATATATATATATATATTACATTTTTTTTAGAGTGGTTGGTTGTTTCGGAGTGGCTTGGGTAATGCATGTTTTTAACACTCCAAAGCTTGGTTGGCTTGGCTAGATTTCTATTCAGCTTATCTGTGAAATAAGTTGGCTTGGCATGTTTGGTTCTTGCAACTATTTGCAGATGTGTCGTAGTGGTGTGATCTTGGCTGGAGCCAGTTTGCTTATCCCTGAAATGGAATAAATCCAGGAGGTCAGCTGAGACCCAGGGCAGATGGCTATCATTTACACTCCACGTAGTGGGGTATGTTTATCACAGACCTGCATGAATTCAGATTGGAAATATTCAATTGCAGAGTCCAGGTTGGGTATCAAGCTTAGCCTGCTCCAAGTTGCTTAGAAAAGACTGGAGATCAAACTTCCAAAAACATTTTGTAACAATTACTCTATGGGTCGATTTTTTTGATGGGTTTTTGTTTTCGGTACACTAAGCAATGATCACGGAGGACATTGGGTAGAATGGCAGACTGATGGATTTTTTGGGGACAAGATGAAAGGATCCAATACAGCAGCTTACTTATCTTATTTAGGGCTCTGATATCTCCCAGTAGTTTCTTGATGTCAGTAGGAGACTGAGCACGGGCATTTGGTGGGCAGTAGATCCCTACAAGAACTAATGGTTTTGAGTAGGGGCTTAGTATTCTGCCAGATATAACTTCAAAAGTAGAGGGGGTACTTGATAACGTAAGGTCTATGAAACGTGTGTGTGTGTGTGTGTATCCTCTCCTATTTCTGTCTTTCTGGATCAGATATATCCCTGTATTTGTATTGCTGAGTCTGGGGTGTCAGAGATAAGTGGAATTATGAAAGATTAGATGCCAGTAAAGATGGCCAACAACCATTCATAAAAACCGTATCTCCAAAGTTCGTTTTACAAGGCGATAATATGACATACACTTAAACCACTATAAATATGAAATAAAGCATATGGTAACAAAATATGAATTTATTTACACACACTAATATAGAAAACACACAATAATACATTGAGCCAATACACCAACAACAACCTATTGTTAGTCAATACAAACAAAACAGTTACAGACCTGAGAACTCAATAGGTTGTAAAACAGGCAGTGGCAGAGTAAACAAACAGACCAGACACACACAATCTATCAATAGCAGCCTTACTGTGATGTGAGATGTAGTGACTTCTACCCACACAATCCTAGTGTGTAAAGGAACCCATATATAATAAATGAGCCCTGTGCAGCTTACTCCGAATAAACAGCCGAAATACGTTGCAAAGTGAATATAAAATCCCAGTTCCCCAAACATGAGCCGAGACTTCATGAAGGGGTAAAATCAGTGTGTTTAATCAGCGTTCAAATCATTCTTTTTATGCTGTGCCAGAACTCCTCCCCACATCTAGAGAGATAAATGGATTACAGTATAATCCCAACCCAGCTTCCCCCAGCACACCAAATACAGTATTAAGCTCCCAATGAAAACAAACATTAGAATTATAATTACAGCTGAAATAGCCCTGACTGATAACCTTCCTGACCCCTAATTAAGATCCCCTCCCTTAAACAAATTACTTTTAATCCATAACTTGCCAGGATGTCTCAGGCTATAGCCCATTGTCCTATTGTGTCTGGGATCCATCCTGAGACACCCTGGAGCCATCTCAAAACCAGCAGGCCATTAGTAATGAACAAACTCACAAATGGAGCTAACTTGGTATATAAAACAAGTGGATTTAAACAGAACTCTTCCTTTCGCCACATAGTGTATCAGAGTAACCAACACTAATGCAGAACCAGAATCTACTAAAACCCAATATTACACTAACTGATCTAACCTTACTTAAAGAGCCTAAATATCAGTGCACAATGGTATACATAGACTACTAATAGGTTTATTTTAGTATTTCAGCATATAATGAGTGCAACACAAATGATAAATCAAATATTCTCACTTATAAATATAAGAATTAGGCTGTTATTTAATATCTTTATCTGCAGAAATAAGGATATCAAGCTACAGCATGCTAGGTCTAATGGCTTAGAATTGAAGCCAGTATAGAATTTGATTTACCATACAAGATTGCAGAAACAACACACTAAAATAGAAATTCAAAGTAGACCTATATTTACCAAGGTATAACCAATAGTTTCTGGATCTGTTCCCTCTGGAATGATGTTGGATATTGTCAGTATGGCCTCTTTGGATCAAGAATCTCCCCAGCTTGGATCTTTCAGACTTGATCCCTAAAACTCCCTCCTAGCCTAATTTTATCCCAAATTTCCATCTCTATATCATGAGACTGGCGTGGTGTTTTTTTAAGGTCCTGGGTGCGTCTATTCTCGGAAATGACTGCCGATGCTGGACGGAGCAAAGGGAAAAACCTGGTGTCATCTTGGTCTGGTGATCCCGCTACTACATTCACTGAGACAGGATTCCGGGACACAATCATCGTCTCAACTATACAATACCCTATTAACCGGCGGTTAACCACCATAGAGGCGCATCGAGGTAACTGAGCGGCCGGTATAGTTACACCACTGAGTTTCAGGAGGTATTTTCACACCATCCGAACCTCACTTGAAGACGTTGATGCGGTAACACAACTTTTTGCCTATAAACTAAAACAAAGAAATATTGGCACCACTAGAGGAAGCTCCGGAGGAGAGGACTTCTGATTACACTAACGAATTGAACTGTTTGCTGTAAGATATCGTTCACTTATAGATAAACCCCTTCTAGAGTAACATAACGCATTGAGGTTATTAAACCTCTGTTTTGTTCTTAACCAAATAGCATATATTGCAAATGTGTTGCTCTGACTAACTGTACTCTGAAACAAGGGATCGGGAATACACTGAGTACCGTGCTGGGCTTATTACATCTGCAATCAGCCCTAGTCCAATCGGTATTCACAAAGCTGTACCGCACCCTAGAAGGGATCTTAAGGAGCTGAGAGTTTGAAAGATTTACTTTTTATGAATAGGGGGGTGAAAAATTCCATTGCCTTCATGATTTATTATATCTTGAATATACAGGTGAACGCAAGCAAACCTATTTTTGTGAAAGATAGGGTCTCTGGCTGGGCCTTGGTATCATCTCTCTCCAGACTAAAGTATTAAACTTACTTTATTCGTATATAGCTGAGAACTGAGCCTGCTGGTTATACACCGATGATTGGGAATATTAAGATTGCCCACCGGTAATTTTATCCCTAGTCAGTGTATGTTTTTTGGAATATTTGATCTGTAAAATCAGGCCCGGATACACAGGGGTTTATACCCTTGAATAGCAGGGTGGATTCCTGGGACTTGCCTCATTCACACTATTAACCAGGGAACGAGGAGAGAGGAGGAAAAGGAGGGTGAAAAGTGAAAGCTCTCTATTATATATTTATATATATATATATATATATATATATATATATATATATATATATATATATATATATATATATATATATATATATATATATATATATATATATATATATATATATATATATATATATATATATATATATATATATATATATATATATATATATATATATATATATATATATATATATATATATATATATATATATATATATATATATATATATATAGCTCCCAAGGTTGATAAGCAAGATAAGAGTGATAAACAGAAAAATGTAAATAAAAATACCAAATCAGCTCCAATGGATTTAAATTAATCACCGAAGAGCCTTTTGAATACTACTGCAGTTCCATAAAAGATCTCTCTGGAAAGATCATTGGACCTCTCGTCCTTGGACACCAGCGGGTATATAACACAGCTTAACCTGTTAGCTGCTCTGGACTCACTATACCTGAAAATCAAGGGTGACCTAGACAAAATTATTTTGGATAACAAAGAGGAATTTGCCCAGATAAAGGCATCGATAAAATTCCAATCTGCCGAAATAGAATTATTACACTCAAAGATCCAGGATTTACAGATAGAAAACGAAGCCGCAAATCTGAACATCAATAGACTTGATTTAAAATTGTCCAACCTTGAGGATCGGTCAAGAAGATCGAACTTAAAAATAAGAGGGATAAATGAAGATATACTCAATCTTGACAGATTCCTTCTGGAACTTCTATCCGTTTATATTAATCTTATAAATTTGGGTCCGACCCCAATAGAGATCACATCGGTTACCAAAGCCTTCTAACTGGTCCCAAGGCAACATCTCTCGTGATGTTATAGTATGTTTTCATAGCTGTAAAATAAAGGAAGAGCTGGTCAGAAAATATAGGAAAAAAACGGGGAAAGTGGAGAAGTTTTCACATCTATCATTATATGCAGACCTCTCCCTGGCTACAAAGATAACTCGAAGGAAATATACTGACATAACAACTTGCCTGAGAGAACACAAGATTCTATACTCATGGGGCTTCCCGACAAAACTTTGCATAACCTACGGAGACAAAATTCATATTTGTTCCGACGTCCAACAGGCTAAAGACAAACTTACTCTCTGGGGACTACTCAAGCAGTGACTCTTTGGTTGGGTTGAGGGATGCCCTGGGAGGTGAAAGGGCACCTAAAGAGTACATACACAGCTGTTGAGCGACACCTGGACTGCTGTGCCTTCCCTAATAATACTGATATAATGGTGAAACCCACACTACTCACTAACAGTAGACATATAACCAAAGGGAAGAAAGAGAAAAGCGGGAGAGAAGGGAAAGGGAATTATTTTTTTCTTTTTTTTTTCTTTTTTTTTTTCTTGATTTAGACCTAATTTATTTAAAGGTGTTTTGGCGCATAGCTAATTTAGGGAAATATTTACGGTGGTATTTGGTCCATTAAACTACAATAACTAGTAGAATAACTTACGAGGACTGGACACCATAAACAATATTGACAATTTTTATTACTCTTAAGTTTTTGTACATAATGGGATTGGATTTAAAGAAAAGGGAATTTCTTTCCTTTTACATCCATTTTCGTGCCCGAGAATAAATCAGCACTATTTCACTCTCTTCACTAGATTTATTTTAGATCTATTTTTATATGGACTTAAAAAAAAAAAAAAAAAAGTGTTTGCTTTTTTGTTTTTGTATTATGTTTTGTTGTTCTTGGAACTAACCGAATTTATTTTACACTATTTTTTCACTGGATGTATCTTATATAGATGTTTTTTTGTCCACAGTCAATTTTAGGTAAACACTTATGGTGGTATTTGGGTTATTGCACTTCCCCAATCACTAGATTAACACAGTAGAATTTGACATTGTAAATAATACTGACATAAATTTGAATACTTCTAAAATAGAATTTATATATTTTGATGGATTCATTCTGACTACCCCCTTCCTTATATATTTTATTTATTTTTTTTATATATATATTAGTCTATTTTTATTTAAAAAAAAAAATTATTTTATTTTTCTCCTTTTTATCTTCCCTCCCCCCTCCTTCACTTCCTTCGTGTTTTAAATATTCGATCTATGGCATTAATGTAAACTTGATAAACATTAGTATACCCTCCTATCGGAGTGTGTCGATTTATGTTTAGCGAATTGTGAAATTGTATATGATGATCTTTGAACCATCAAATTAAAACATCTATTAGAATAACTTATGATGGTTCGACTTCATAGATAAAACCGACGCAAATCTGAATTTTGGAACATTTATATTTCTTATTGATATATTTCTATAGGGGGGACAGACAAAGGATAGAAGAGGAACGGGATTCATTGTAAATACATGTGGAGGGGGGAGGGGGGGGGAACCTGTTCAGGGGCCGTAACGGATTCCAGCAAATGCTATGATGCCCATTAAAGTGGTTTCAATTAATGCGCGGGGCTTAAACTCCCCCTTCAAGAGGTCATATTTATGATACCTTGGTAAAGGGGAATATTGATGTGTGCAGGAAACCCACTGGAGGCAGGATCCAGCACATTTTTGGAGGCTCTCCAGATATCCCCATGTCTACTCGGCCTCTCTTCCAGCCAAAAGCAAGCAGGGGGTCGCGATAATTATATCGGATAAAAATACCTTTTGAATTTATTCAACAGGATGTAGATTCCGAGGGCAGAAGAGTAACCTTGGTGTGCAGGATTAATGATATCCTGTACACTCTGGTGTGTCTTTATGCTCCCTCCGAAGGTACAATCCGATTCATGGACTTAGCCCTAGATTCGGTTGATAGCCTATCCAGAGGCTTCCTTATTATTGGCGGGGACCTAAACGCGGTAGCAAGTTTTGACTTAGACAATCGCCCGCTGTAAGGAAGCACGAGACACGTAGTAGATCTAGAGCGGAAGCGTTCTCCTCCTGTCTGTCTAGTCATAATCTTTATCACGTATGGAGGGTCCATCATCCGAAGCAGAGACTTTTTTTTAAAATCTTTTTATTTTTTTCAACCGTTCATTCGACCTATTCTAGGATTGAATACTTCCTGGTGCGGGGTCACATGCTAAGTAGATTCATGGACACCCACATTGGGAATATTGCTTGGTCAGACCACGCTCCAGTCTATATGGTTATAAAAGACAATCCAGATTTCAAAATAAGGGATAACTGGAGATTGAATGTAGATCTCTTGAGTTCAGAGAGAAGCAGATTTGACCTGATAGAACAAGCTAAGAACTTCTTAGAATCCAACGACACGGGTGACACTACAGACCAGACTCTCTGGTGTGCAATGAAGTGTTTCCTGAGGGGTCAATTAGTTAAGATGGGAACTTGGATAAAAAGAAAAAGGGGTAAAGACCTTGCAGAATTTTATGCAACACTTGCCATCCTTGAGCGCAGGAACAAAGGACACACCCTACCCCAATTAACTAAAGAGATACAGATGGTGCAGGGGCAAATTTTGACATGTCTTAGAAATAAAGCAGAAGCCGCAATGTCCTATCTTAAAAACAAATGGTATACCAGCAATAACAGGGTAGGGAAAGACTTAACGAAAAGTTCTAGATCTAGAATAAAGAAAATAGTTAAAGATAATGAGACCTACCTTTCCCCAGACCATATAGCTTTGGCCTTTAAGGTCTTCTACGAATCTCTTTACAATCTACCCCAACCTAAAACAACTAAGGAGGAACTAAAAACATTTTTATCCTCACTTAATCTACCCAGTCTCCCGATTTGATAGTCTGGACTCCATCAATCACGCGTTCACTCTTGTGGAAGTATCCACCATTATTAAAGAAATGAAAGGGGGGAAGGCTCCGGGACCGGATGGGTTTCCATATACCTACTACCAGGTTCTAGAGCCAGTCATTTCACCCATCCTGGTAAGACTCTTCAATTCTATCATTGGGGGTGGAGAATTTCCGGAGGAGATGCTCGAGGCTTCCATTGTCCCTATTCTGAAGCCAGGAAAGGACCCAGAGATTGTGACCAATTATAGGCCCATCTCACTTATCAACTTGGATGTTAAGATCTTATCTAATTGCCTCAAGTTGGTGATCAGAGATTTGATACACCCGGACCAAGCGGGCTTTATCCCGGATAGGGAGGGCCAAGAAAACACCAGGAGGGTTTTCTGTATAATTGAGACAGTACAACAAAGGAAAGACCCCTTTGTCGTAGTCGCTCTGGACGCAGAGAAGGCTTTTGACTGGGTGGATTGGAGGGTTTTATCGGAAACCCTCCTGGCGTTCGGCCTCCCGGGTCCATTCTATGATGCAACAATGGCACTCTATACTAATCCAAGAGCCAGGATAAGGGGTCCTTTCCTGGCTTCCGAATTCTTTACCATCTGCAATGGAACGAGACAGGGATGCCCTTTGGCCCCCCTTCTGTACGCCCTCGCCGTAGGGCGTATTTCAAAGCTACTATATCTTTTTAGAACTATCCCATTCAGAGTTCCAATATCGACTAAGGGAGTTTGATTTAATGTTTGCAAAATTTGTATGGTCAGCTAAAAAACCCTTCATACCATGTCGATTTAATTAAACCCAAATTACAACACGATGGACTGGACTAAAATTATGCAAAGATGGTATTTAGTCCCAAGCTGGTTGGCCAAGTTCGACTCTACTATGTTACTAGTATTAAATTAGGTTGAAAAAAGACACTAGTCCATCAAGTTCAACCCTTCTACCTATCATTTCAGCGTTTTGATCCAAAAGAAGGCAAAAAAAAATCCCTAAGGAAGCTTTTTCGAATGTTGCCTCCTAGGGGGAAAAAAATTCCTTCTTGACTCCAAAAGGGCAATCAGATTTCTCCTTGGATCAAAAAGCTCTATTATTAATGCTTATTCTATTATTAATACCCCTGTATGTTCTGCTTTTCTAAAAAAACATCCAGACCATTTTTAAATGCATCTATTGTGGTTGATAGCACTACCTCTCTTGGCAGTGAGTTCCATAATTTTATTGTCCTTACTGTAAAGAATCCCTTCCTTTGCTGCCTATGAAATCTTTGCTCTTCCAGTCTCAGGGGGTGACCTCTTGTTCTTTGTACATTTCTGTTAATGAACAGGTCACTGGAGAGCTCTTTATATTGGCCCTGCACAAATTTATATAAAGCTATCATATCCCCTCTGATATGCCTTTTTTCTAAAGTAAATAAATGCAATTTTTTAAGTCTCTCTTCATAACTAAGATCCTCCAATCCCCTTATTAATTTTGTAGATCTCCTTTGCACTTTTTCCAGTTCCTTAATATCCTTTTTAAGGACTGGTGCCCAGAATTGTTCTGCATATTCAAGGTGAGGTCTTACCATTGATTTGTAAAGAGGCAAGATGATGTCCTCCTCCCGTGAATCTATACCTCGTTTTATACATTCCAATATCTTATTGGCCCTTGCAGCTGCTGACTGGCATTGGGCACTGTTGCCAAGTTTGTTATCTACAATGATTCCTAAATCCTTTTCGTTAGTAGTTTTTCCCAAGGAAATACCATTTAACGTATATGTTGCTTTATTATTTTTCCCATAATGCATAACTTTACATTTGTCTACATTGAACCTCATTTGCCACTTTCTTGCCCAGTTCCCCACTCTGTCCAAATCTTCCTGTAAAGAAAAAACATCAAGATTAGTCTTTATTACCTTACCTAATTTTGTGTCATCAGCAAACACTGAGACATGGCACTCAGCACAACGTGGGAGATCATTAATAAACAGATTAAAAAGAAGAGGTCCCAAAACAGACCCCTGAGGTACTCCGCTTACTACCCTGGCCAATTTGAAGCTTTACCATTTACAACAACCCTCTGTGTTCTATCTTTTTTTAGCCAATTTTCAATCCAAATACATACATTTGCCCCCAAACCTATTTCTCTCAATTTGTAGAGTAACCTTTTGTGTGGAACTGTATCAAATGCTTTAGCAAAATCCAAATAGATCACATCACCTGCCACCTAGATCTATATTTTTACTGACCTCTTCATAGAATGTTATTAAGTTTGTTTGACAAGACCTGTCTTTCACAAAACCATGTTGACAATTACTAATTATATTCTAATTCAAGATGTATTCTTGAGTGTACACCTTTAGCAATCCTTCAAATAATTTCCCCACTACAGATGTCAAGCTCATTGGCCTATAATTACCTGGCAGAGATTTTGATCCCTTTTTTAAATATTGGAATGACATCTGCCTTTCGCCAGTCTGTTGGCACTATACCTGAACTGAACGAATCCCTAAAGATCATAAATATTGGTCTGGCCAGATTTATGCTTAACTCTCTAAGGACCCTTGGGTGTATACCATCTGGCCCTGGGGCCTTGTCTATCTTAACAGAGTTTAATTGCATAAACACTTTTTCCTGTATCAGCCAATCCCATGTTTGCGGTGACTGTTCCGTAACTTCCGGTAGCAGGGGCTCATCCATCTGTTCTTCCTTAGTATAAACAGAAGAAGAAAAAGTATTTAAATGTATGCTTTTTCTCTGTCCTCACTTACCAAATTTCCCATTTGGGATAACAAGGGCCCAACATTTTCCCTCTAGCTTTTTTCCATTTATATACTTATCCAAAATGTTGGGGTTAATTTTACTCTCCTTAGCAATCCTTTTCTCGCTTTCCAATTTAGCCATTTTAATTGCCTTTTTGCAGGCTTTGTTGGCATCTTTGTATTTTATAAATGATAATATTGATCCCTTGCTTTTATGTTTGAATGCCATTTTCTTGTTTTGCATTTCCTGTTTCACGGTACCGGTAAGCCACATTGGTTTTGATTTGTGTCTTTTGTATTTGTTTCCCAAAGGTATATATTGGGATGTGTACTTTTGTAATGTGTGCTTAAAGGCATTCCACTTGTCTTCTGTGTTTAGTCCTGAAAACAATTGTTCCCAGTCTAAATGTTCCATTGATGCCCTTAGTCCATCAAAGTTGGCCCTTCTAAAATTAAGTGTTTTGGTGGCATAGTTACCAATTTGCTTTTTTGCATTAATCTCAAACGAAACCATGTTATGGTCACTATTGCCCAAGTGTTCTCTTACTTTGATGTTTGAGATAAGCTGCTCATTGTTTATGACTAAATCCAGACAGGCATCCATTCTAGTTGGGGTGTCTACTAATTGTGCCATAAATGTGTTATTAAGCGGGTTCAGAAACTTGCTGCCCTTAGTGTAACTAGTTGTGCTACAATTCCAATCTATATTTGGATAATTAAAATCTCCCATGATTAGAACTTCATTCAGATTTGCAGCCTTTTCAATTTGTAATAAAAGCTGATCTTCTCCATCAATGCTAATATTTGGT
The DNA here is from genome assembly GCA_036172795.1 of Pelodytes ibericus. Taxonomy (NCBI): domain Eukaryota; kingdom Metazoa; phylum Chordata; class Amphibia; order Anura; family Pelodytidae; genus Pelodytes; species Pelodytes ibericus. Next base: position 223,347,984 of record CM069860.1, read on the forward strand.
GGTTTGTAGCATACACCTACAAGTAATGTGCGATTCTTTTTAGCGTCTAAGCTAATCTCCACCCACAGTGTCTCCACATCAGTTCCAGTTACGTCATGCACACCTTCCTTAATACTGGGCTTTAGTTTAGGATTTACATACAGACAAATCCCTCCCCCTTTCTATTTACTCTGTCCTTTCTAAAAAGTGAGTAGCCTTGAAATGAACTGACCAGTCGTGGGTCTCATCCCACCACGTTTGTGATTCCGATTAAATCATACTGTTCAGCACTTACCAGTATCTCCAGCTCACCCATTTTGTTTGTCAAGCTTCTTGCATTTGCTAAGACATTTGAGATTACTACCCATTTTCTGTTTAGTTGACAAACACGTAATGCCCGCAGGTTTAATTGTATGTACCTCCCTATGATCTATGTTAACCCCACCAGCGCTTTCCTCCTCCTTTGCCATAGCTATACCCACCTTCCAATCTACTCTAGCTGCCATTGCTTCATTTTGATCTTGACCCTCCCCCTCAGAGCTTAGTTTAAAAGCTCATCTAACCCTCTAGCCATCCTCCCCCCTAATACTGCAGCCCCCTCATCATTGAGGTGCAGCCCATCCCGTCCAAAGAGTCTGTAGCTGACTGCAAAGTCTGCCCAGTGCTCTAAGAACAAAATCCCTCTTGTTTGCACCACCTTCGTAACCACGCATTAATCTCCCTAAGCTCCCGCTGTCTCCCTGACATAGAGGTAATATTTCAGAGAATATTACCTTGGAGGTCCTTTCCTAGTTCCCTAAAATCATTTTCAAGGACCCCCCACCTACCATTAACTTTGTCATTAGTACCAATGTGTACTATGACCGCTGGATAATGCCCAGCCCCTCCCAATAATCTGCCTGGGAGACAACATACAGTTCGGCATTCAGGGTCCTGGCGACAGATAACCCTATCTACCTTCCTAATAATAGAATCTCCTACCACCACAACCTGTCTAGCCTTCCTAGTGTCCTGGCTCCCAACTGTGCTGGGGAGGCTTCTCTCCTGGCTGCTAGGAGAGTCCGCCTGCCCCAGAAATGCCTCTTCTGAGCTAATCCCCCCAGCATCCTCACACAAGCTGGCAAACATGTTGGGGTGAACCAGCTCAGAACAAGCCTCCCTAGCTCTCCGACCCCTACTGCCCCTTACACAACTAACCCAGCTCTCTGCCCTAGAAACCTCTTCTCCCCCGTCATCACCCTCCTCTACACTGGCCCCAGCCAATGCCTGCTCCGTGAGCAGTAAACTCTGCTCCATGTTGCTTATGTCCCTAAGTGTTGCCAGTTGCATCTTTTAGATCTAATATATTTTCCAAAGCAGCAACCTGCTCACATCTGCAGCAGCGGTATGGACCCTGGGGAACTTGCTCCAAGACAGCATACATGCTGCAAGACATACACTTAGTGGCATTGTCCAACATGCTCTCTGGTGTAAAACACCAAATATAAATAGAATAAACAAGGATTTATACTTTACCCTCCTTCTTGGCTTCTAACTCCTCCACTTAAGCAGCTTGTTCACTTTAGTAGATGTTCACCTGGATTCGCCTGGCTCAGTATTCACCTGCTTCCTCCAGATAAATGGCCTTCAAGTAAACAGACTCCCAGAGAAGGTTAATTAACTGATTGCAAACAGCCTTGCAAACCTTTTCCCTCCAAAACAGTTTTTTTTTTTTCTTCAACCAATCTTTAACCAAAATCCACACAAAATAAACAGTGCTCCCCTTGCAGTAAAAATAAAAATATACTTTCCTTCTTTGCTTCTAACTCCTCCACTTAAGCAGCTTGTTCACTTTAGTAGATGTTCACCTGGATTCGCCTGGCTCATTATTCGCCTAGTGATCTCTGTTGGTGCTGCCAAAGGGAAGATGGTTCTCACCTACATATTTGGTGGGACTGTCAGGAATTGAAGCCTCTCAGGCAGAAGGAGTCGGATATTTTGGAGTGGATCACTCCTAACAGGAGGAGACTCGCCCCACAAATGTTCCTGTTCCATTTGGAACTAGAGGAGGGAGACAAGAATTGGAGGGCATTCAGCATCAATATTTTATCTGCCTTTAAAATAACTATGGCTCGATTACTGGAGGAAATCAGAAATTCCTACCTGGACAGAGTGTAGAGCACAAATTAAATTCCAGGTAGAGGCGGAGATATACTTCCTCCAAAAAAACTCACAAGTCACGAGCGAAAGAGGAGCTCAGGATGCTGTGGGATGGCCTGGCCGACGCTTTCCCTTGACTAACTCCAGTGGGTGACACTACGGAGAACCTTTTGGAATATTTGTGCCCTGTAGCATATCTGAGATGTTGCTTATGGCCTCCCCCGTTTTCTTATTGAATACATAGCCCCCCCCCCCCTGCTGTCGCTGTCTCTGATATCATTCTATATGATAGCCTAGCGGAGTGCAAGATGAGTGATTGTATGGATGTAGTGTGAATGCGATGCGATTGTTTTTTCTTTCTTCAGATAAATTCTTGTTAACTAAGCATGGAGAGATTTATTGTTGACCAGCGGACTGCCACATAGTTGTTAACTTCTACTAATCACCAATGTTGTGCTTTACTTATTCTTTTTATGCTATGTAGAGGATATTATCTTTGTAAAACAATAAAAAAGATTGAGAAATAAAATACTTTAAAACGTATCGACACTGAAATATTCAGTGGTGGGAGTGTTTTAAACGTTTCATGAACTCCAAGCCTCTTCTTCAACTCCGCTACCTCCTTCCATCTACACGGTGACTAGTCCGGCCGGCTTATCATCACCACCAGCGCTTCGTTTGAAGAGAGAAGGCTGCACATTGGCAGTTCATTTTTCGCTATTCGTCTTATTTTCCACTGTATCTTGTAAGTTACTTTTTTTTATGCGCTATTAAACCTATTTTTATGGTACACACTATTTTTTGTTTTATTTTCTTTCAGGTTACACATTCTTTTGGAGCAAGCTATTGAAGACTATTTTTTGGACTTTATTTATTTTGTATCATTCTATTGCATGATATTGTAATATTTACATTTGTTCTATTATCAATTTATATCTATTGCTAGATTTGCCACATTGATATTTATCATTTTTTCACTACTTTTTTCAGTCTATATTGCACTTTATTCCAAGTACTTCTATTGCACGATATTTTAGTGTTTTATTCACACAAGTGCTTACAATTTATTTAGCCTGATTGTCTCTCTTCTTTTGGATATTTGGGAATGTATTGAGTGTATTCACAGATTTTATTCTGTATTTACACTTTTCCTCGCTTCTTCAAGGTATAGTGTAGTATACCTATACACAATCCCATCCAGATAAGATCTAACTGTTGTTTCCTGCCCTCCTTTCTATTCCCATTTTTGGGGTTAGTCCCTTTCGCATTCTGAAATATTCAATGACACAATCTAACATAAAAACAATTGTGACTGACAGATTTAAAATAAACTAAGGAAGGGAGATGTGTTTATTTTATATACACATTTAAACTCTAATTACATTGTTTTTTTTTTATTTTTATTACTATTGTATTACAATATTCAGTTACAAATCTAAAACCAGTTCTTAATTCATCTTTGTAATTTCTTTTATCTCCATAAATGTTATATTTCCTCCATAAGAATTAACCAATCTTATTGTCGTGCCAAAAAAAACATCCGAAAAACAAACTTCAAATTCTTTTATTCAAATCCATAGGACCAATAACCCAGCAATGCTTTCTTGATGTTAGCACTCTGCCTGCCTATAAAACATGTTTTTTCTTTTTATTTTTGGTCCTTGGACCATTAAAAGCAAATAACATTGAAATTTAACAATCTCTTGAAGGTAATGCTCAGCAGAGAAGAAGCCAGTAAGTAAGCTGGAGGAAAGCTAGCTAACATTTTAAACACACACGTGTTTCAGCCCGGAAAAAGATATCATGTTTTCTGAAATAAAAAACCTAAAGAAGCAGTTACTGTTCTTATATATCAGTCACATTGATCAGTGTACATATGAATTGATTTATGACATTTTCTTTTTGACAAATGATTTCACATCTTCCCTAGCTGGAATTAACCCTGTGTTTATTTCTTTAACCCACTGTTAACTGTCGCGAGTCGTATTTGAAATTGTGATCCTCAAATTGACTAATTGTTCCTGCAATGCTCAACTATTGGGCATGTTTGTAGCATATTTGAGGGTGCCAGGAACAGATAGTTAGTTAGTTAATTGTAACATTAATTATCATGATTCTTCCTATTAACTCATAAGAGGACACGTGTTTTAGAATCTGGTGTTACACAAAATACTATTAATACTCCTGGTAAATGTGTTGCTACTCCCTTTCATAGTTAATGTTTCTTATCTGTGTATTCTGCATAACATTATCAATATTTAATGTACACCCTCTCATCTTCCACCTTTTTGTTACTTACAATGGAAAATTGTCATTTAAACAGTTTTGTTATCAAACCAGTGTTGCGCCCAGCTTTGCAAGTACAATGCTGAGACTTTTTTGTGTTTTGTATTGCTAAGCCAGGACATTTTTGTCATGGATTTGTCTATTTACCAAGAATCAAAGACTAAAGGTTTAATTTATTTTGTTTGACCAAGGTTTACCCTTAAGTAAACTAATTACCTGTTTTTAATGTTTTTTATATGATAGCATTACTTCCAATCATTTATGGGCAGTAAAAATATCTAAAATCTATATAAACACCAATTAGTTGACCCAGAATTGGGAGCAGGGTTTTTGTGGCTGCGTTAACCTGTAGACTATCAGGAGGGTATGTGATTTTATTTTACTTATTGCAAGCATGTATATTTAACTATTTACTCAGATTTTATTGTGATGTATTAAGTACTTTTTATATTGCCTATAGTCATTTATACTAAAAGAAAAAAGGTTATTGCTTCACCCATTCTTAAATGTATATGGATAAACCATCGTATGTATAAAACATTTTTACTAAGTTTTATTCAATCCAAATACATATGAGCCTATTTCTCTAAATTTGTAGAGTAATATTTTGTGTGTAACTGTATCAAGTGTTAGCAAAGTCTAACTGGATCACATCAGCTGCCACACCTAGCTTTATATTTCTACAGACTTCTCAAATTTATCCAACTTGACTGCTGTATAATCATAGTATAGAAAACTTATCTGACGTGCTCTCGCATAAAGCACGAATGCTATTCAATGTCAAGCTCTGCACCCACCGAGAGGGATGTGTGTTTTTTTTTTTGTTTTTTGGTCCAGAAAAACAGTGAAGAGCTGGTGCCAGCTCCAGCACAGAGCTCCTGGGCTTCATCAATTAGCTCCACACCGTGTCTACCACATGTGTCTTCTGGGAGAACCTCTGCCTTCCATGGGAAGGTTAATGTAGCTGACAATCTCCATTATACAGCGTGTCTCATGCATTGTGGGCCAGTAACTGGATGAACTTCTTCCATTCAGATGGTGCATGTGTAATGTCCTTTCCCTTTCACCAGCAGAGGAACTCGCTGTACCTGTGGTCTCTGGACAGAGCTTCGTTCCATGGGGAATAATTCCCACACATCTAGGCTGGGCTACTCCAGTCCAGTCTGCTCCACTCCTTGTCTACCACATGTGTCTTCTGGGAGAACCTCTGCCTTCCAAGGTGATGTAGCTGACAATGTCCGTTACACAGCATCTCTCTGCACCATTGTGAGCTAGCAACTGGAAGAATAAACTAGCTTCTGCATAAGTGAACTTCTTCCATTCAGATGGTGCATGTGTAATTTCCTTTCCCTCTCACCAGCAGAGGAACTCCCTGTACCTGTGGTCTCTGGACAGAGCCTTGTTCCATGGAAAATGGCCAGTGAGCATTATATACACGAGCACCCCAAATGCCCACACATCAAGGCTGGGATGTAGTAATAGCTGCTCACTGTCACCAAGGATGCAGAGCTCTGGGGCCATGTAGGGAATGGTCCAAGACATAGCTGGTACACAGGTTCCCTGGATTCGTGTGAGTCCAAAGTCTGCCAGTTTAATGCAGTGATATTACCTGTCCATCAGCAGAATATTGTCCAGCTTGATGTCCCGATGGACCAGCCCCTTGCTGTGCATAAACTTCAGAGCACTCACAAGCTGAAGAGCACATCTCTTCACTATTTCCTCCTGCAAGCCAACCTGCACCAGAGAAAACAATGGGACAATTAATAAAATGCAATCCCATTAATACAATTAAATTCAACACAAACATTAGTTAACTATAAAATATTTATCCTATATTACTGACATTGTATAAAATTATTTTAATTCTTCAATACTAGTTTTTTTTTTTTTTTATAATGCTTTTTCAGAAGCTCTATCAGTTTCAGTTTATGAAATGCAGGCTTTTCTGAGATCTAAATCATATTGGTAGTATTATGAATTGATTTATCCTCTATTGTTCGACCCATTGGTTGGGTGGACTCCTGTCATTATACACTGAAAAACGAGTTTGTCATTCTCAGCTTACCTTTGGTGTTATGAGGGACTGTGGTGATCCAGCTGGCGCCACCTCCTGGACAAATACATAATCTCTGCCAGTTCTAAATGCCATCCCGTAGGTGGTAATGATGGGAAGAGAGGTAGAGACAGATGCTGTATTCAAGAAGGAAGAAATCTGCAATGTCCTCTTTCTACTCATCTTTAGGGCTACCATCTGACCTGTCAAAGAAAACATGTATTGGGAAATTCATAAATGCAAGTCTAAAAAATTTTAATCCACAATTCCTAGTAAGGGTAAAATTAAATACAAATGTAATTCTCCGTTCAATGCCATCAACTATCTGTGCAACACCACATACAAAATAGCACAAGCTTTACAGTCCATATGTCTTACCTGATGCCCTATGTTTGGCCAGTAGAACCTTCCCATAGGATCCTTTGCTGAGCTGTTTAATTGGATCAAAGTGATCTGTCAGGACCAACCTCCTCATGGACTGAGAGGTCTCTTCAATTATCTTCAGAAGGAGCTAAGCCGTCTCCTTGGTGGTCTCCTTGATTGTGACTGCCATCCTAATACAGACAGGAATGATTTCTGTTAATTATGGACAATGTTCAGGAGCATTTTATATGAAATACTAATTACTGGTGTTTTTAAAAAAAAAACACAAGTATTCTGCCCAGTATGCAAGAGTAATCCACTTTACAACACAGGATCCAATAAAACTTGGCATTTTATGTGAAACCATTATAAAAATGTGCATGGAAGCCCATCACAGGTAGTAACACCTTATGTCCAAAATGTCTAGTCAGTGGGAAGAGACAACCTTATATACTCACATGGGGTACATATCTGATTAATTGAAACACTATGAATGAGACCGTATTTATTACATGAAGATAAATAGTTTCAAAATTGTTTTCACAAGAAGCAAAATGGAGGGGATGGGGAAGAGAAATATGCCTTTAAAGAAATGGCCTACATCCCATTTAGAATTTAAGCTAGTTGGTCTCCAAGTGCCCAATCTAAAGATCCATTGACAGAGGAGACAGTCACCCTCATTTCACACTCAAACAGTAAAACAGATCATATAATTTATCTAATTGAGTAGGATCTCAAAGTGAAGCCCTGCTCTGTAGATGGAGGCAACATGTCTTCTCACTGTCATATGTCCACAACACATACAAATGCCCACATTTGAAAATGCCAATTGCTCTAAACCATAGCCTGATGTCGCCCCCAGTTTCTGCCTGAGTAAACCATACTTGGAGATGGGACATTGCAGAGGGTTCTTGCTCATTTAGCTGAATAACTGAATTAACAGATTTATAATTATATGCAGGGAAAGGTATTTTCACAATTTTATGTTGAGACCGAATCTGGGCAGACTAGATGGACCAAATGGTTCTTATCTGCCAACACATTCTATGTTTCTATGAATACATACAATTAAAAATAAGCAAAATACCAACATGTTACCCAAATTTCAAATAGTGTGAGATTTAATAGAGTAGAAATGTTTCAGAATATTTTTTTTTTTTTTAGTTTAATAAATGTGTTTTTTAAATGTAGATGCATTAAATATTGAATATAGACATGTGCCCATACTCTGCACTACTCTATATTCTAAAGGACCCTGCTCATGGATCTGCACCAAGGTGGCTAATCTGCCACACCCAGTGTAACTAGTTATGTAAATTACTATTGAATTGTTACTATGTCCAGTTACAAGGTTCCTAGCTGTCTGACTCACCTATTGACTTGGCCTGAATACAATATAACCAGAAATGTCCCAACAATGATAATCTGCATGATTTACATTCAGTTACTGAAATGTTCACAAGTGGGGTTATTCCACACACTTCTGGAGATATATTTCAAAATGATCCTATCTAGGACCTGCTGCTTTGCCCCAGGAGACCTGAGTCCAGAATCTATTATCCTAATGGGCCTTCAAGATGTTTTCTTGTTTAAGGTTGAGATGAACTAATCCTTTACTCTCCATGAAATCCAGAGCATAGGAAATCTGAGCCGCACACCTCTTTACCGTGTCTTCAGGGAGTCCGATCTGAAATGTAAAATAAAAGCAGGTCACTATTAAATACACATGACCAGAGTAAATCCACTGTGGGCTAGGACTGTCTTTTTATAAACCCAGTGGTTTATCTACTTAAATATACAGGAATCATGGTAGTCTATTCGTGAGAGCTCCTGGACAAACGCAAAATGGTCAGAATTCCCCATGATTTTGGGATGTCTAAAATACGTAGTCCTATTGATGACCGTTTAAAGCCATCTTCCAGTCTGTAATACGCTAATTTCTGTTTGAATGCTTTACATTCAGAGCTTCTCAGCTAGGGGTAATCTATGATGTCTGCTGTATATAGCACAGGCTTACTTTATTAAATGTACATTGAGAACGGACTATCAAACTAACATAGAGCAAAATATGTAAACACACAACTGAGAGCATCTATTAATATAATGGGTTACACTGGATCTCTTGTACTGTAGGTCCAACTTAATTCAATGAAACATCTGGAAATTATACATGTGCTGTTACTCATCTTCCATATAGACTTACCAAACTAAATGAACAAGTTGGTCACTCCATGAAATGTCCCCATTTAACGTGAGATTAAAATATTGCTCTTTTTTGGTCTCGGCAGTTTACAATATTGGAACAATGGGACATGCTATTGGAGGAAGCCTGCCGGACACCTTTCAAAGGAATTCAAATACACAACGTCACACTTAACCTAAGCATAACATGACTTACTTTATTAACGGACAGTGACTTGTATAATGAAGACTTATTCTTTATTCCAACTGTAACATAAAATAATCAATAATTAAAGGAACAAGTCTTGGTCTGTAATATAGATCCCTTTGCAATATTAAAAAGCATATAAAAAAATGTGTGTTCTGCACACTGTTCTCAGGCCAGGGGCATAGTCTGTGGAGAGGAAGCTGGCCCTCAGCCACCTCCAGGAGCCCCCGTGATGGAGCGTCCAGTCAGAGTGATTGCAAGCTTTGAATGCCAAGTTGTTGGCCTCATTCATGCCTGAGGAAGTAACTGAAGACAAAATTCCAAATAAAACATTAGTTAACGGCTCTGGTAAATAAAAGCCAGGGTATTGGATGTTCTCAGCAGTAAATCAGTCAGTTCTACAAAGATCCAAAAGATGAAATCAGTTTGGGTAGAGCATCTCTGTTCGCTCCCTGGTTGGGGGATGTATAAAACCATTAGACGCATGCCAGATACATGAAGGTGTCAAATATATTTGCAGTTTTATAATCCACTGCAGGAATCCAGGGCTCGTACAAAGATGGGGACTTGGTTAGATGGGGACTTGGTTAGATGGGGACTTGGTTAGATGGGGACTTGGTTAGATGGGGACTTGGTTAGATTATAAGGCTTTAAACTAGCATATTTGACCTCCCATATTTTTTCTCACTCTGGGTATTCTGTCCAGGTAGACAAATGTATTCCAACCCAAGTTTTTTTTTATTTTCTTATATTGATCATATGTGTGTGGGATTTAAAACTGTGTGCAGTGCTTGGCCTGTTTATCCCACACACTGCTTTTGGGCACCTCACAAACATGATTACCTGTAGCATATTGTATAAAGAACATAATTCAGCTACTGGATTTTATGGATTTTTTTTCTTTTTAAAATAAATGTAACGCTTCACGAATTTGCGATTCATCTTTGTGTAGGTGGAATTAGTATTTTACCTGTGCTGTGGATCTTTTCCCGGGTCACATCTTGTTGGCAGGGAGACATACTGTTTATGGTTTCTCTGTACAGGGTGCTCTTCACCATCAATTGAGGTTGGGAAGCTGCTTGAAAAGTAGTGGGGGATGTTTAAATATAAGTCTTTCACCAGTGTGTAAAATTGTTTTAGTAGTCCCCTCAATCATGCATTTGTGGATTGTAGGTCACCACTAATGGTAGTGTCCTTTTTATGGCTGCTGGTATCTCAGGAGCCACCATTTTTTGGTAGTGTTGTCTGAATTGAGTTGTTCTTGATGTATATAGTGGTGTCCAGGAAGTGAATGTTTGTGTGAGTAACTCAGTGTCACGTTTAACATAGAAACATAGAATGTGTCGGCAGATAAGAACCATTCGGTCCATCTAGTCTGCCCAATTTTTTTTGAGTACTTTTATTAGTCCCCCGTTCCCGGTCTTATAGCTAGGATAGTCTTGTGTCTATCCCACGCATGCTTAAAATCCTTGACTGTGTTTACCTCTACCACTTCTGCTGGCAGGCTATTCCATACATCCACTACCCTCTTAGTAAAGTAATACTTCCTGATATTACTTTTAAATTGTTGCCCCTCTAATTTAAGACTATGCCCTCTAGTTGTGGTAGTTTTTCTTCTTTTAAATATACTCTCTTCCTTTACTGTGTTGATTCCCTTTATGTATTTAAATGTTTCTATCATATCCCCCCTGTTACGTCTTTCCTCCAAGCTATACATGTTAAGATGCTTTAACCTTTCCTGGTAAGTTTTTTTTTTTTTTTTATCCTTCAACCCATGAACCAGTTTAGTAGCCCTTCTCTGAACTCTCTCCAAATTATCAATATCCTTCTGGAGATACGGTCTCCAGTACTGCGTACAATACTACAAGTGAGGTCTCACCAGTGCTCTGTACAATGGCATGAGCACTTCCCTCTTCCTACTGCTAATACCTCTCCCTATGCAACCAAGCATTCTGCTAGCATTTCCTGCTGCTCTATTGCATTGCCTACCTACCTTCAAGTCCTCTGAAATTATTACTCCTAAATCCCTTTCCTCAGATGTTGAGGTTAGGACTGTACCAAATAGTCTATATTCTGCTTTTGGGTTTTTACATCCAAGATGCATAATCTTGCACTTGTCCACATTAAATGTCAGTTGCCACTGCTCTGACCATTTTTCTAGTTTAACTAAATCATTTGCCATTTGGCTTATCCCTCCATGAATATCAACCCTGCTGCAAATCTTTGTTTCATCAGCAAAAAGACATACTTTGCCAACAAGACCTTCTGCAAAATCGCTAATAAAAATTATTAAAGAGAATGGGTCCAAGTACAGATCCCTGAGGTACCCCACTAGTAACAAGACCTTGCATCGAATGCCATTGTCTAATCCATTCAACAATATTGAAATCCAAACTCAAAGATTTCAGTTTATTGATAAGCCTTCTATGTGCGACAGTGTCAAAAGCCTTACTGAAATCTAGGTAAGCAATGTCTACTGCACCACCCTGATCTATTATTTTAGTTACCCAATCAAAAAAATCAATAAGATTAGTTTGGCATGATCTCCCTGAAGTAAACCCATGCTGTCTCTGATCTTGAAATCCAAGCGACTTTAGATGTTCAACAATCCTATACTTTAACAAGGTTTCCATTATTTTCCCCACTACTGAAGTAAGACTTACTGGTCTATAGTTGCCCGCCTCCTCCTTACTACCTTTCTTGTGAATGGGCACAACATTAGCTAATTTCCAATCTTCTGGAACTACTCCCGTTAACAATGATTGGTTAAATAAATCTGTTAACGGTTTTGCTAGTACACCACTAAGTTCTTTTAATAACTTTGGATGTATCCCATCAGGTCCCATGGACTTATTTGTCTTTACTTTAGACAGCTGAAGTAAAACCTCTTCCTCTGTAAACTTACATGCATCAAAAGACTCATTAGTCTTTTTCCCTAAATGAGGTCCCTTACCCTCATTTTCATTTGTAAAAACTGAACAAAAATATTCATTAAGGCAGTCTGCCATGCCTTTATCCTCTTCTACATAGCATCCTTCTTTTGTTTTTAATCTAACTAATCCTTGTTTTACTTTCCTTTTCTCATTTATGTATCTAAAAAATGTTTTATCCCCCTTTTTCACTGACTGGGCTATAGTCTCTTCTGTGTGTGCTGTGGAAGCTCTTATAGCTTGCTTTGCCTCTTTCTGCCTACTCTTATAGATCTTTCTATCTTCCTCACTCTGAGTATTTTTATAATTACTAAATGCTAGCTTTTTATTTTTTACTATTTTAGCCACCTCTGCAGAGTACCACAGTGGTTTCTTAAATTTTTTGCTCTTACTGACAAGCCTTATGCAATTTTCTGTTGCTTTCAGTAGTGCAACTTTTAGATAATCCCATTTCTCCTGGACTCCATTTAAATTGCTCCAGTCTGATAATGACTCCTTTACACCTAATCTAATTTTAGAAAAGTCTGTTTTTCTAAAATCTAAAACTTTTGTTTTTGTGTGGTGTGACTGCGTCACTGTTCTTATATTAAACCACACTGTCTGGTGATCACTAGATCCTAAACTTTCACCATGACCCTAAGCTTATCATTTTTTAGCACACTGACTACGGGCACGTTCTGTCACTGTTTTGGGGGGCAATTGGATTGATTTATCGCCATTTTGCCCTCCTCTTTTAGTTTAAAAACCTCCTAGCAAAACCTCTGAACTGCTAACTGAGAACATTCGTTCCCTTTTGAGAAAGATGCAAACCATCTTTTTTGTACAGTTCCTTTCTATCCCATAGTGAACTTCCATGAGAAACAAAGCCAAATCCTTGTTCCCGACACCATTTCCCAAGCCACAAGTTGAAGTCCCTAATACGAATCCGTCTATCATTGTGAATGTTATGCACAGGCATAACTTCAGAAAAGGACAGTGTGGACACAACCTGCCGTATATCATTGGCAAGAACACGAAAAGCTTCCTTCACCTCTGAAACCTCATTGCAAGCCAAATCATTTGTCCCTAGATGAACCAGTACATCCAATTCTCCTTCCTGATTTGCTTGCTTAACAATATTAGAAATACGCCTCCTGTCTCTGCGAGCAGTAGCTCCAGGAAGACATCTAACTAAGCCAATACTGTCCAACTCTGCACTTCTTATGATAGAATCGCCCAACAACAACTGCTTTCTACCAGGCCTCACCTTCTCCTTGCACACCTTAGCCACATAGGAGAGTGGTTCCTCAAACTCTGCGTCTGAGCCTGCCTCCACAACACCACTGCACTCTGAAAGTGCTGAAAATGAATTCTGGACAGCCACAGACTGCGGGACATGCCTTTTATCCACAACTCTAAGCCTACCAGATCCAACAGTAACCCACCTGCCATTCCTAGGAAGCCTCTGTGGCAATGGCCTCTGTGGCAGTGACTTCGCAACAGTCTCAGCCCGAGTTTGTTTTACAGATAAATTACAAATCTCGGACTTTAAAAATGCAATCTCCTGCTGCAATCTTGAGAACTGTCTACAGATTAGACAGCCTCCAAACCTCCAAAAAATGGAACGTGAAACAAATGCAGAACAATTATCACAGTAAACCAAATCTGCCATTTTAAGAATTTAAATCACAGATCTTTTAGTATTGCTCACCTCTTGTATACCTCAGACTACCTCCAGAATATCTCTAAAATACACTCTATGAAAAGCAGCTCTTCGAAGAGCAGCCAAGCTATTAAATTAGCTTAGCTAATTTCCACTTTGCCTTATATACACAACACACACCTACAAGCACCAAGGAAGGTTTTAACACCTGAGTGGGCCCATGCCAATTAGAACCAAACAATGACAAACACCTAAGTATTCAATTCAAATTCCTTAGCAATTTGAAGCAGGAAATCAGTACAAACCACCACACAATAACTTGTCTAAATGAATCTTACTTGTATCAGTAGAAAAGAAGATCTCAGCAAGTTAAAAAAATCAAGTCTGTCTCCAGAATATCTCTAAAATATACTCTTTGAAAAGCAGCTCTTAGAAGAGCAGCCAAGCTATTAAGTTTATATTGGGAGGGAATCTGAGAAGTCCTTTTTCGTTACCAGTCCATGTGATTAGAACATAGTCTATGTATCAGAGATATACTAGGGGTTTGGTAATGCAGGTGGACCTGTAATCCTCCTCAAATTTTGCCATGAACAGGTTGGGATTTTGTGGTGCCATTCATGTTCCCATTGTGGTCCCCATTCTTTGGAGACAGAAGTCCTGTCCAAATTTGAAGCAGTTATAGTTAAGTGTGAATTGTATTAGGGAACCCACAACACAGCATGAAAAAAGAAAACAGGAACCATGTTCCAAGTTGCGGTTAAGGTGCTCCAGAGGCAAAATGAAAATTCCAGGACCAGGTAGGTGTGCAAATAAGCATAAGAATTTATTAAATACAAAAAAGGAAAAAATAAGTAAATGACTGGGTACAAAGAGGGTCACCCGGTGAGGGGAAAAAAACTGTTTAAAAGCATACGCGTTTCGCGCCTGTCCTGGTGCTTCGTCAAGGGCTTGATTAATGTATGCGAATCCACTTGGTTAAATAGTGTGAGGGAGTGATGGGTTACCATTAACCCCTTTGTGTGCTAACCAAAGGTAATGTGTGTTTAAAATCAGTTAGAATATAACAAACAGTGCTCAAATGGAAAGTGGAAGTATATTAAGTGTAAAATAAGTCTTAATTGGAAAATCTTAATTGATTTTATTATATATTAGATTGAACATATTGAAAGCCTGTCTTAAGTATTTCTGATTGTATAGTGATTACTGGGAAGGGTTAAATGTATGTTGTGAAAGTAAATTAAAAGTTCTGGGCATGCTGCCAAACCACAGGAGGCTTTGAGGTGGTGAATAGTCTGGGCATGTTGCCAAAAGCAATTAGAACTTTAGAAGTGTAGAATCTGGGCATATTACCAAAGTGATTGAAACTGCAACATTGCTTAGATTGATTGACCTTACTAGTTCTCTGTGGTTAGTGGCTGAATGAGTTGGATATTTTGAGTACACTGAACTTGAAACCTAGTATTAAAGTTTTATATTTATAGCCATGTCTATATAGTATATTATTGAATTATTAAGAGCTAAACCAATTGACTCTAAGAAAGAGGGGTTCGATTATAATAGGGCAAAGCTACTAGTGACGGAAAATGTAATTAAGATCCCATTCTTTTTTCATGCCCTGTGGCTGTCTGGTGCGAAGTTTAAATATCCAAAACATTTCTTTTTTGTTTGTTACCTCCTCTTGTGGGCATTTTTATTTGTTCTATGGCCTGAAAGATCAATTGGGTTTTGTCTCCTGCACTGCAGTTTCTAAAGTGTTGATTTACTGAGGAAGCTTGTTGGTGATATCATTTAAGTTCTCCCTCATTCTTTCCTTCAGGGGCCTGATAGTTTTCCCTACATATTGATGATTACATTTGGTGCAAGTGATCAGATAAATTACATATGCAGAATTGCAATTTAGAAAGGATGAGATATGAAATGTTTCTCCTGTGACAGAGGAATGGAAATGCGGTGATTGTCTGACATATTTACAGCAAAGGCATCTACCTCCACATTTATACATGCCCTTTGTTGTTAACCAGGTATTTTTATGGTCTGATGGGATGGAGAAATGACTGGGAGAAAGATGGGTGCCCAGTGTGCTGTTTTTGAGTGCAACGAAACCCACTCCCTCCTTTAGGATTTTATTGTAAATTGGATCCAGTTTTAAAACTGGCAGATGTTTCTTGATTTTACAAATCTGGTCATATTCCACACTGTATTCCGTGGAGAAAGAGAGAATTTTTAACCCACAACACAGCCACATTTTCTTGTCCCACGTATTTGTGACATGCTGCAACACCATCAGAATGGGGAATGTTCATCTAGAGGGGGTAGAGTAACAAGAATGGTGCTGTCTGGAACTGGGTCAAGGTTGGCAAGTTTTGTTTTAGGTCAGTGGTTTTTGGAAGATAACCAGGTGTTTCCTTCTCTAGCGGTGTAAGGATGTTTTCAGCCCAGCAAGATATATTTTCTGTGAGTATTCCAATACATAAAATTATTCCATGTTTTTTCACCTGTATTTTGGTGAAGCATATAGAAGCCCACCTTTTGGTCTGATGGCAGTAGACTTTCTACCTCCGTCAAAGTGGATCTTTGTACGAAGAAATGTTTTTGCTTCATTTATGCCTGAGGAAGGGACCTACCAACTTGGTCTTGAAAGCTTGCAATCAAACTCTGTTAGCCAATTAATCCTCCTTGTTCCCTGTTTTTCTCACTAACATGGTACTAATTCTGTCTGTAAAGGAAAATTGTAGCTAATTTCCTTCAAATACAAACTGTAGGAATGGTGAGAAGCTGCCCCACCAGTCCAAAAAGGAGACTCTATTTGTGGTGGATCCCCAATCTGTATGAATTATGTACACATAAAAACTCTGGTCCGTCTACTTTAACAAACCTTTATTCAGAGACAAAACACCAGCAACGTACAAATAAAACACAACTCCAGTTATTTAGAATGTGTTCATAATTCATACAGTTTGCTGATACACCACACTATTTATGCAAGTAATCACATATAACATTCCAATTCTACTGCAATTTAAAAAAAACATACTGTAGCAGTAAGGAACATTTTATTGGTCAAATGTTTACACAGCTTTCAATGGTTGCACCAGTGACATCCCTTAAATGTCCAGTGGACAGCCAGACTGGATTAGTTTCTGTGATTTCTACCCCTTATCTGGATGTACCTCTGCTGGAATTGTGGCCACTTTGTCACAAGTGCCAATACAACACATTCATCTGATTGGAGTTGGAGGGAAGACTTCTATTGGAGTTCAAAAGAGCAATGGGTTATTCTAAAGATTTATTTTCTTCTAAAATGATTCTACAAAGTCATGCTTACTGCTGCGGTGTCTTAAACCACTTTCTAAATCAATATATGTTAAAGTTATCTGGAAGAATACATAGATTTCTTACCTTTACATTTGTCCTGGGCACCAAGTACAGAACTGTATTTAGAAAATATTTATACACGTTGGGGAGAGAAAATACAGGGTAAACTTACCGATTCAAAATGAAGAGAACAACCTGTAAGGTTTATATATAGGAGTTTGTAATAAACATGTATGGGATAGGAGTTTGCAAGCTAATAACGGGTACATTTGATTTTATATTTCCGACACTCATTTTCTGGGATTTTAGACTAGAGGATGATTTGGTGGAATCAGGGAGGCTAATTCCACATATGAGGAGCTCTGAAAGAGAATGCACCTCCACCTGCTTCCTTTTTTGAAGAGAGGGATCCCTAGTGAGGGGTTGGTGCAGGTTCTGAAATTGTAGGACATGCGGGATTGAGTGAGCATGCTGGTAGAGCTTTCCAGAGAAATGGCTATGCACTAAGTACGCTAGGTGGAGAGTGCGCCTGGAGGCAAGAGTCAGCCAGTTTAACTTTTTCAGATTTTTTTTTTTTTTTTTAGTGATGAATGTTTTATAATCGCACTGTAGGCCAAATAGTGCATTGCACAGAGTGTCGCGTTTACTGAGATGAATCTGTGGTGCAGAATCGTATACAAATATCCCTAGTCCTTTTATATTTGCATTATGCTGCACAAGGTCTCCTTACTGTAGAATTTCTATTTTCAATTTTTGTTCCTATATGGGTTGAGCAGTATCCGAAGCACAGTGTCTTCTCAACAGGGGAAAAAAGTAGGTCCGGCCCTCATTGCAACCTCCATTTTTTTATTTTGTTGAGATGTGCTTTTATTTAACGGATAATTGTGCAAATGTCACAAGGGATTTGGCCAGCGGCAATATGAAGGGGACTTGTCTGCCATTAAAATGCCATAATCCTTATTGTGGTGGTTTGTAATGAGGTGGCACATCCTACAAAATAGCTATTCATTTCCTTTTGCCAGTGGAGAGTGTAAAACTTCATTGTGTTTTTAATTGTGGTGAGTTCTGAGCAGTGAATTTTGCATCTATTACAAATAAAACACCCATAATAGCTATTGGCTTATAGCTTGAGGTGATGAGATTCATAAAAAAATATCATGAGGCAATATTTCTGTACAGTAAAACATCAAGGCTAGCCAAGTATGATGAGGTAGGAAGCTTCAGAGAGTGTAGATGTAAAGCATCTTTAGTGTCTAACATAGGATGGTAATTTCTTTAGCATGATAAAGAAATCTATTTACTTGCAGATTTTTTTTTTTTTTCCAGTTAGGCAGTTATTGCCCAACACAACTGGTCCTTGTAACCTTGTCTTCCCCTTGGTGACCAGGACTGTTTTGACATTTGTGGGGCATTTGTGTTTAGCAGTATCTTTCTTCGTTCTCACATATTGTACCTGCACAAATAGCCCTAAGAAGGGCTTTCATTAGATGCCATTATGTTAATCAGATCTGATCTAATTAAAAAAAAATCCTAAAATATGATGAAAAAATAAAAAAAAAAACACTTTTTTCCTATAGTGACTTCTGACTCAACCCTAAATTTAATCCCAACTCTAAAACTTATGCTAACCCTCACTCCGTATAGTGATCGTGGGTGCCCCGAAACCAAAATGTCGGTGCTGCCTAATGCCTCAACATCGCAAAAACTCCTTGTTCCACCACAGGACGTGCCTGACATGTCCATTGTCACGAAGATGAATCTAAAAGTAAAATTACAGTTGGATGCAAAGGAATTCCAAACAGTGGAAAAGCAATATCTAATAACTGATCAACATAGTCCAAAATATCCACCATCATCATAGGGTGACATGGTAAATAGTAGAACAAATTTCTACCTAAAAGTCGCTGTAGCATCCAGTGTTTTGACCCTTTGTGTTGTGTGCAATGTTCTCCACCACACAACAGACAAATAAAGGTGAATAAACAAACTGAACATTTTAAAGTACATGAGGTCGTCATTCCTTTTGCTACATATACTATCTCCATACTACACTAACATTATATATATATATTGTGGCAGGATGGCCAGGCTCTTTACCATAAACGGCAAATGCAACAGTCGGGATAAAATATTACTGCAGTTTATTGTCAGTTTTCCACAGGATATACAATGTTGTGCTCTCCCACAAAATGAAACAAAAAGAAAATAAATCCTACTCCAACTTGGAGACTTACTAAACAACAGGATTTCTAACTATCCAACTGGCCAGCTAATCGGGTTCCCAGTTTTAAACAAAAGTAAACACAGTACTTTAAATGGGTTTCACACAATACCTTTTTCCTCAGAGTCTCAGGCTTAACTGCCTTATCTCTCCCAGCTGCAGGACTCTGGGCTCAGAGGCTAACCTTCTAATACCCCAGTTACATTACATTCACCTGGGTGATAATAGTCATGGAGGGACTCCCACCAATTAACCCCATCATGCTGGGAATAGAGAGCGCTCCAATCTATTACTGACATAGAAAGCCTCTCTGACCTTGCCACAATATATATATATATATATATATATATATATATATATATATATAATAATATTTTTTTTTTTTTTTTTACTTACCCAACATGTAGAAAGCATGAGTAGATCTAGTGCAATAGCACCACCTAGTGAACAGGAGGAGTAAATGCACAGCACAACATATTACTCCTCTGTGCATCGGGTGGCATCTTGTTTCTCTTGTATGTGCCATCCTGATTATCACTTGGGGAAGAAAGGTCAGTGTTCCCACTGCACCATGCAAATTACTGATTCCAAGCTAACCTTACATCATGTATGGAACAGAATATACACATTACAATACAAAATGACAGATTCCTTATAACCCCGCTTCTAATGTGCATGACATTTACGAACACAGATCAATTTCCATTCCATATCTGCCCCCAGTGCTCAATCATGTCATTCACATGATACTCTCCTGCAGGGCTGCTGATATTGTCTCCTATCCCCGTCTCCACTGGTGCCAGGAGACTCATCTCTTCCTCTTTTCCCCCAACCTTCTTTCTACGGTGCTGTGGAAAGTCTACTTTCCAAGTCTCATTCATATAGAAAGGAGAGTGAAACCGGCGCACAATGCATGGACACTTTTAAACAATAAATTATATGTGACACTCTAAGTGTAGCTGTGCAAATAAAAATAAGGTTATCAAATGGCACAATAAATAACAGTTGATAATATATAGTGACCTTACAGCAATTAGTAAAAAACAAACCAGTATAAATGGTGCAATTTCTGTGATAATTGGTTTTAGACCAGGTGAGTGAATACTGTGCTTAGGAATACAATGTGCTGTTGATACAGCTAGAAAACTGGTGTGCAAAAACTTTTTGTGCAAATAAACAATAAATAATGTTATCAAATGGCACAATAAATAACAGTTGATAATATATAGTGACCTTACAGCAATTAGTAAAAAAACCAAACCAGTATAAATGGTGCAAATTCTGTGATAATTGGTCTTAGACCAGGTGAGAGAAGTACTTAGGAATACAATGTGCTGTTAATACAATTTTAAAAATGACAGAGTAGTGCGCTTTAAAACAAACTGTGGTAGGATAATATATGAGAATATTTCTCAAAAATAGAGATAAAAATGTGATACACTCACAACACTTTACAATAAGTATACAAGAGATGTATACAGAGCGAAAATTCAACTTCTGCTGTTTTTCTTCAATGTTGAAAGCTCAAAAGGATGATAACCACAAAAGTATCCAGTTAGTGGGGTAAAACAGTAACATTTAATAAGAAACAAGTATCTGCTTACATGTAAGATTACTGTAACGAACACAGTGGGCGCCACACGGCCGTCAGCAGTCTCTTTAAAATGTATTTCCAAGTTTCCACAGGATACAGATGGTTAAAGGAATTGAGTGACAGAGGATGCAGGATGAGTCCAGGACGCTACGCGTTTCGCCTAATCAAATGGCTTCAACTTGGCGTCTGGACTCCCTGCATAAAAAAATGCGCTTTTATTTTCAAAATCCAGCTGATTTAGATCAAAATCTCGCTTCTCGCGGGATTCTAACTTAGTCTGAAAAATGTTCACGCCTTTCGAATATTGTAGGTCTCCTCAGGATTCGTATGATCAGTGTCATTTCGGTTTAACTTGAAAGTCGACATTTAGTTCGAATTAATGCTCGGTTTAACTTCTCTCATAGATTTCCATTCTAAGAGTCGAACAAGGAGTCTAGTCCTTCTATTCGGTTGTTGAAGCCTACTTTTGTAATGCGAAAAGGAGTCCATTCGTGTTATCTTCTCCATTCATATTATACCATATCCCAGTATTGGAGGCAAATTTAAAAGTCCTTTATATGTAACTAAAAAATTCTTAGCAGAAAAGCATTAGGTTTAACATGTAAATACAGTATCGCATAGCAAATATAATATGGAAATAAAACAAAGAATTAAAATATTCCCTTTTGAGAGTACAAATATCTATGTATTGAAAAATAGAATAAAAAGTAGATATTTATTATAGAAATATATAAAAATATAAATTAAGATAATTTACTAAAAAAAAGAGATATTGTACAGTCAAAATATATACGTAAAATCACATAAAATTATATAAATCAAAATCAGCATTCAACCCTTGTGGTTTTAAAGTGGCCAAGTTGAAAACCCATTTCATTTTGTGTTGTCCTATATTTTTTATGTTATCGCCTCCTCTCCAATATTTATTTACCTTTTTTCAATGGCACAAAATTTAATTCCTTTCGGATTTTTTTGGTGGAATTCCAGAAAATGTTTTGAAAGACTATGGGTAGTTAGGCCATTTTTAATGTTTCTCACATGCTCCTCTATTCTTCTTTAATTGCCTTGTTGTTCGACCTATATATTGTAGGCCGCATGGGCACTCTATTAGGTAAATGACATTAACTGAGGAGCATGTGATGAAATTTCGTATTTCAAATGTTTGTTTATTCTTAGTGGAGCTGAATTCAGTAATTGGATATTTTTGTTTTGTAGTTTTGCAACCTATGCAATTTAAACAGCCATAGAAGCCTGGTTTTCTTGTAAGGAAATGATTGGGAGTTGTTGTAGTATTTTTTTATTTGACTGGTGTAATTTGTTGTCAATTTTTGTTTTAAGTTGGGTGCCCCTCTGAAGACCACTATAGGGGCTTCAGGTATAATTTCCTTGAGTATCTCATCTTTCTGTAAAATTTTCCAGTATTTCCTAATGATTTTCTTTATACTTTGCTACTTGTTGTTAAAATTAAAAATTATGGGAATTTTTGATTGAAAATTACTTTTTTCTTTATTCTTGTAGGTTAGCAGTTGATCTCTATCAGCTCTTGCCACTTCTAGAATAGTTTCATCTATATTACTTGGGTCATAGCCTTTTTCTATAAACTTCTCTTTTAATACATTGGCCTGATCATTGTATATATGCAAATCTGTGCAATTTCTTCTAATTCTAGAGAATTGACTTTTAGGTATACCCTTCAGCCAAGGGGGATAATGACAGCTTGATTTTTCAATAAAATTATTAGCATCAACTTTTTTAAAATGATTTTTTTGTTTTTATTTGTCCACCTTCTATAAAGATGTCTAGATCTAGAAAGGTAATGCAATGTTTATTATAAATTGTATTAAGAACTATATTGTTATTATTAGTATTTAAATGGTTCAAAAAAGTCTTCAAATCATTTTCTTCCCCTTTCCATATGAATATTATGTCATCTATATATCTGTGATATAGAATCAAATTCGCCTGCCAGTCATGCCCGCTCCAAATTTGTCTTTTCCCACTGGGACATAAACAAGTTGGCATAACTGGGGGCGAACTTGCTCCCCATGGCGGTCCCTGTACACTGAAGATAATACGTATTCATAAACCAGAAGAAATTGTGATTGAGGATTATTTCTATCCCTTTTATTATGTAGTCTATTTGATCTTTTTTCAAAATATTTTTTTCTTCAAGGATGTCCCTCACCGCCTGACATCCTTGCTCATGATCTATGATCGTATATAGTGAGGATACATCACTAGTGGCCAAAATATAGTCATCTTCCCATGTATAATTTTTCAAAATGTTTAAAATGCTGATTGTATCTTTCAAATATGATTTACTGTCTTTGACATAGGGTTGTAAAACATGATCTAAATATTCAGATAGATTTGAAAAAATAGAATCCACCCCTGACACTATTGGTCGTCCTGGGGGATTGACAAGATCTTTATGAATTTTTGGTAAGAAATAGATAACCGGAATTTTAGGTGATGTGACATTTATATACTCATATTCTTAAAACAAAAGAAAAACAAGTTACCTGCGCTCTCTCCTTTATCCCTATGCATTTAAAACAAATGGAGGTTTTTAGTTACCTCCAATGGCCATGAGAGGATGAGCCCACCTGCCAACGTCAAGGCAGACCCCCCTAGGTGGGTCCTAACTCTAACCATTCACCTTGCTTCTTTGAGCCTCTGGCAAAAATCTCTAATGAGACAGATATGTTTTTACTATATATTGGGGCTGATGTGTACTGTAGTCATTGCAGCCGCCCAGTGATGGGAGTGAGCGCAGGACTCTTCTTTATGTATTTATACTCATATTCTTGTTTTGATAATTTTTTTCTTTTCCTTTATCTAGATAGCTGGCTAAAACCTTCTTAAAATCATTTGTAGGATCTCCTTTAAGCTTTTTATACGTAGCTTCCTGATTTAATTGTCTGTAGGCCTCTTTGATATAGTTTTCTCTCGATATCACTATACCTCCCCCTTTATCAGCTGGTTTTATGATTAAATCTTGATCCTCTTTTAGCATTTTGAGAATATTTGATTCTTTTTTGGTCATGTTACTACGATCATATTTTGATTTTTCAAATTTTCTAAGATCTTCCATGACAGATTTCTCAAACACCTCTAAAGCTCCTGATTTATATGCAGTGGGGTAAAACTTAGATTTTTTTTTCTTAAGGTTAGTAGGCATAATATTGTTAGGATCTGGGGCTTTCTCATTTTGAATAGAGGGTTTTAATGCATAGAATCTTTTTATTGTAGTATTTCTCACAAATTTATTTATATCAATATATGCTGAGAAGAGGTTAAATTTGTTAGTAGGTGCATATTTCAAACCTTTACTTTAATACCATTAATTGTTCTTGGGACAAGATTTTTTGGGATAAATTGAATTTTCCTATTGGTTTATTGGTCTTGGTGTTTAATAATTTAGTCTCCGTCTTCCTACGTGATTTTTTCCCCCCCGATTTCCTCTATATTTGAGAAGAAAATTTTTCTGGGATCTCTTCTGAATTTTTTCCAGAATTTTTCTGGGTGATTTTGTCTTTCTTTCACTTGATATCTCTCTCTCTGCTCTTTTGGGAGAGGGCGTAGAAGTCGGTGGTCTGTATCTAAAAAAGGAGATGTTTCCCCAGATTCAGATAGGACTTGAAATCTATTCGAAATCTCAGGTGAAAGGTCAAAAGTTGTTGTCCTAGTATTAATGTCCTTTCTATGCGGATGGGAATTTTGACTAAGTCTCGTTAGTCTAGTTTGTATCGGAGTTTTGGATTTTACGTATATATTTTGACTGTACAATATCTCGTTTTTTTTTTTTTTTTTAGTAAATTATCTTAATTTATATTTTTATATATTTCTATAATAATAATAATAAATATTTACTTTTTATTCTATTTTTCAATACATAGATATTTGTACTCTCAAAAGGGAATATTTTAATTCTTTGTTTATTTCCATATTATATTTGCTATGTGATACTGTATTTACATGTTAAACCTAATGCCTTTCTGCTAAGAATTTTTTAGTTACATATAAAGGACTTTTAAATTTGCCTCCAATACTGGGATATGGTATAATGTGAATGGAGAAGATAACACGAATGGACTCCTTTTCGCATTACAAAAGTAGGCTTCAACAACCGAATAGAAGGACTAGACTCCTTGTTCGACTCTAAGAATGGAAATCTATGAGAGAAGTTAAACCGAGCATTAATTCGAACTAAATGTCGACTTTCAAGTTAAACCGAAATGACACTGATCATACGAATCCTGAGGAGACCTACAATATTCGAAAGGCGTGAACGTTTTTCAGACTAAGTTAGAATCCCGCGAGAAGCGAGATTGTGATCTCAATCAGCTGGATTTTGAAAATTAAAAGCGCGTTTTTTATGCAGGGAGTCCAGACGCCAAGTTGAAGCCATTTGATTAGGCGAAACGCGTAGCGTCCTGGACTCATCCTGCATCCTCTGTCACTCAATTCCTTTAACCATCTGTATCCTGTGGAAACTTGGAAATACATTTTAAAGAGACTGCTGACGGCCGTGTGGCGCCCACTGTGTTCGTTACAGTAATCTTACATGTAAGCAGATACTTGTTTCTTATTAAATGTTACTGTTTTACCCCACTAACTGGATACTTTTGTGGTTATCATCCTTTTGAGCTTTCAACATTGAAGAAAAACAGCAGAAGTTGAATTTTCGCTCTGTATACATCTCCTACATGTAAAGTGTTGTGAGTGTATCACATTTTTATCTCTATTTTTGAGAAATATTCTCATATATTATCCTACCACAGTTTGTTTTAAAGCGCACTACTGTCATTTTTTAAATTATACTGCTTTTTGGTGTGAATTAGGGACACACTGTCAAAAGTGCTGCTATAAACTAAGAATACAGCGCTGGGAACACCTTTCTTGTACGTATGCTGTTAATACAGCTAGAAAACTGGTGTAAATGACCCCAAACACATGAAATACCAAACATATACAAACTCATATTACGGTCCTAAATACTGCATACTTGGTGTTAGATCTGAAAAGATATAAAAACTGTAAAAAACGATGGTGCAGTACAAAATACACTTGGAATAAGTCCAAGATCTCTGATTAAAATGCACTCACAAGTGGAGCTCCTGATAGTCAAGGAGCATGAAACAGCCTATGGTATTAGTGGAGCAATATACTTGCCGTCCCCCCGATCAGGATCCCTAAATCCAAAAACTTCTGGGTGAAAAAGGCGATGTGGCTCCAGTTGTAGTGAAACAGATGAATTTTTATTAATACAATTAAAAAGTCTCCATAGAGATCCTCAGACCGAGGTAGCACACAAATCTCCACAAATGGAAGTAAAAGGAAAAGTATCTGCAGTCTTCTTTTAAGATCCGGCGTTTCAGCTGCAGCGTTTCAGCTCAGTGGACACCATTCCTTTATTTATTCATCTATAATTTATTTTATATCGGTGCCATCGGCTAGATTCTGTGCTCATCCATCCCCCTTGTACACTCATTCATATAGAACAAAACTTCTATCACTTTCTTTCGCTCATTCATGTCCAAAACCAGGATGTCATTAAACATGGTCAGCACATTGGAATGAAGTCTCTTCCATGGAGATGGAGCTTCTTCTGTAGGGAAATTTATTTACCAAAATGCAAATCTTGCGTAATGTCTCCCAGGGAAATCTCCCGTCACCGACCGGAAAAGAATAGCCCCAAATGCCCACACGTCCATCCTGGGATCTGCCACAATGTGATTGGTTGGGGTTAGTCCACACACTTCCGGAGACATATAAAAAGATGATCCTGTCTGGGACATAATGCTTTGGCCAGTGAGACGTGAGGCCAAAGTCTGTTATCTTGATGGAACGACATTCAGGATCAAATACCAGGATGTTTTCTGGTTTAATGTCCAGATAAACAAATCCTTTATTCTCCATGAAGTCCAGAGCATAGGAAATCTGAGCCGCACACCTCTTCACCATGTCTTCAGGGAGTCCGATCTGAAATGTAAAATAAGAATCATGTTACATTAAAAGTATCTGACAAACACATAGAACCAGAGCAAATTCACTTGTGGATAGAACTTTGTTTAAAACCTGTGATTTTACTAATTTACTTACATACACTGGAATCATGGAGTGAAGGTCGCCCAATGGTGAGAGTTCCTGGGCAAAAGCAAAATAGTCTGTCTGCAGAACAAAACCGTAATTCCCGATGATATTGGGATGAGAAGAAAGGAAGAAGGACATGCTGAACTCCATGAGGAACCGTCTCTGTGATACCCTTGTCCTCTTGATGACCTTTAAAGCCACCTTCTGATCTGTATTAACAAAACTGAGTTATTGATTTCCCTTTTTAGTGTCAAAATATCTTGAGCAGAGAATGCAGTAGTCACCTGTAATCATGGCTCTCTGAATAAAAGGAAATTACATTTACCTGCTGTCCTATGTTGGACCAGGAGTACAGAGTCAAATATCCCAATGTGAAGGTTATTGATGACATTGACATGCTCCTGAAGGTCAAGGTCATGCAGTCCTTGGGAATATAAGGAGACCAGTTCGTCCAAGATGTTATCAAAACAGATATTTAACACATTCCAGAATTATGAGTATGTTAAAATTAAATCTATTGTACTTTCATTTTACTAAAGGAACAGTGACTATTATATACAGGGATATTATTTTTCACATTGTGCAGAATTCATAGTATTAAAAGAAAAAAAAAAAAACTGTGTAGCAATGAAACTGACTCTGGTTATGGCCTCTTCTATGGTGTGCCATTGTGTATGCGGTTCAATGTCAGTGTTATGGAGAAAACACTTAATATTGCATGTCTAATGATATCCATTAAATGGCCTTACCTTGAATGTTCCTCACTGACCTCAACACCTGTGTAACCTGTGGATTATTTGTGATCTGACCAATGCTTATGGCTTCATCAGCATTAAGGATGATCTTATCCACCCCAGTATCCCATACACACAACAACCATTCACCAATACTCTCATCCATTGTCTGTTTATAAAGTTTAGTAACTTCGGTTAGTTCTAGCTGTGAATAGCACTACCTTTATTTAAAGGCTCCTTTCCATCACAGTCTCTGTGTACCGTTTGTTTTCTCTGCTGGGTGATAAGTGGGCAGCTTTAAAGCTTTCCTCTATCATATCCTCATCAGAGGAGGAAACATATGAGTATGGTGAGTACTCATCTTCAGAGGAGGATGAGAAAGGTGACTGTGTCCCTGCAGGGCCCTTTACTCAATGTTCTCGCCTTTCTGGAGAAGTATGGCACTTTTTATGGTTAAGTTTATTGTTTAGCAGAGTATTTTCCTGTAATTCAATCTTACTTGGCATTGTTATTAACCTTTTTTTGCTTTACATCAGCTAACTCTTTTTCTAGTGCCAGTCTTTTTAACTTTTTTTTTTTTAAATGTTTAAGGCATGTAAAATAATCCAACCCACTTCTGATCTCATGTTTAGAATAGACTCCTAAATCAAGCTTAAGTGCCATACCTCCCATCTCTTCCCCAACCTCTGGGTTGGGGAAGAGATTACAGAGGAAAGCAAGTAATACAAAAATGGAAGGAATGGAGAAAAGGTAATATTAAAGTGCAACAAAGATGCAAAGCAATGCAAAACAAAATATTAAAGGCAAAGATTCCCCCCCAAGCAAAAACAAAAAAGCGAAGAGGGTAAAAAAACCGGTTATAACACAACAGAAAAGGACAACTTTCATGAATCCACATGTCTAAATATTACAGGTGTACTCAGCTATGCTGAACTGAATGGGACCATACACTGTAACAGACGAGAGTGAAAGCACAAATGAATAGTATACAAAAAACATAGAGTAATACAAGATAGAGGAAAAATAAAGAACTGAATGAAAGAACACTTATTGTGCATAGATTCTGACCTACAATCCCGACAAGGGTAAAAATAAACAATAGTGATAAATCCCAATCAACTTAGTAATAGAGAAGTGTTTGCTATTATTGTCAAAAATCCCCAACTTGAAGCAAAACATGCAGTATCCAAACATGGCAGGCTCATAATTGATAACTGTGAAGACAAAAAGCAGAACAGAAAAAAAAAAAGTAATTAAAAACATATATACACAGCTAGAGGTAGAGCTGAACAACAAAGTACAAATCAGCCCAAGTGTCTAGAAGGTGTTACAAATTTTCTGTCTCCATAAATGTCATATTTCTTCCATAAGAATTAGTCATCAATTTTAGTGTCTTGCTGAATAACCATCCGAAAAACAAACTTCAAATTCTTTTATTCAAATCCGTAGGACCAATAACACAGCAATGCTTAAGGTGTTCTTAGTTGTGATGTTATAATGTATTGGATACAGATCAGAAGTTTGCAATAGTTTTTAATACCTCTATCAAGTTAAATCATCCCTAATTTATGGTAATATAAGGAGGCGTGTATATATGTATGTGTTCATAAAATTGTTAGTATATGGAACGTGGCTTTAGCATCCATTTTGTTTATAATGAAAGCCAAATGTTGTAATTATACTTGGTGAGGATAAGACTAACAAAGGGTATTATGTTTTAAAGTAAAGATATATTGGTGGGCCTCTTAATGTCAAAGGTGAAGGAAAAAACCTAGACTATCTGGCTAGAGAATTGTAACCACATGTGGTGTCCATCATATACAATGGACTCTTGTGATATAGGGACATCTCTTGGGAGGGAAGGGGGGTCTACATTCCATTGAATTCTAAGTAGAATGTATTTTCTTGCCTTAGTACCAAATATGATGAACTTATAAATAACATCAAATATGTTATCACTGAACCTTATAATCATAAAATGTGATCATACCAGATGTTGCATCCTCAGAGATGTCTGCTTTAACACATTCCCAATAATCAACATCAGGAGCCTTACAATATCTAGCAAATGTATCTCTACTTTTGCAATCTAGAGTATCTATATTTTGGGCACCAATTGTACCTTATATTATTAATAACAGTGTCATTGTTATTACCCTGTACAATTACAAACATTTTACATAAAAAACAGAAAACAAAATCCCTTTGATTTAGTCCATGAAATAAAGTTCTCCTTGGGTCGATGATCCGGATCCACAATGTCTTTGAAAATGTCCGTAATGTCCAAAGTTCAAAAGTACAGAACTTTTTAAACACATGAATGGTTTCAGTCCAGAAAAAGATATTACGTTTTCTGAAATAAGACATAAAGAAGCAGTTACTGTTCTTATATATTAAACATTCACATTGATCAGTGTACATATGAATTGATTTATTACATTTCCTTTTTGAACCTATATCACAGTTTATTACTAATTATTTCACATTTTCCCTAGTTGGAATTAACCCTTATTTCTTTAACCAATTGTTTACTGGAGGTTAGTCGTATTTGAACTTGTGATCCTCAAATTGGCAGTAATTGTTCCTGCAATGCTCTCAACCATTGAGTATGTTTGTAGCACATTTGAGGGATCCAGGAACAAATAGTTAATTTTAACATTAATTATCATGATTCTTCCTATTATTAACTCTTAAGATGACACTTGTGTTTTAGAATCTGGTGTTACACAATTACAATTAATACTCCTGTATAATTTGTTACTACTCCCTTTCATAGTTATTTTTCCTATCTCTGTGTATTCTGCATAACACACATCAACACTATTTTATGTACACCTTCTGTCTCGATTTTGATTAGTAATATTTTATTGCAGTATATATAAACATAATATTATCTCTTCTTACATAACCTAGTATTAAATTGTCAGTTCTTTTGACAAACCTATAGGTATTGTGACCTTTAGGGCAAAGCAACACAGTCCTCTAGGGTAACAGGTATAGAACACAGTAATTGTATGCAAAACAACAGTGTGGTTTATTCACATTGGGCTCAAAATAAATCCATGCAGCAAAACATAAAGGAAAAATCTACAAACAAAATCCTAGCTCAAATTCGAGCACTTACTACACATAAAGTAATGCCCCTTACTAACCCAGGGTAATAATCTAAGCAACAAAATAAACATTGGTTTCACCAACCTTTAGCCCTTTCACTGGTGCTACTCTGCACAGACCTGCTCTCTCTCTGCAGGTCAGATTGTATCTCTCTTCTTTCTACTCTGAGATCAGCTAATTAAAGCCTCAGCAGTTGCTAATTGGGGCAGGTGAATGAGTACAGGCTATGTAGGATTCTGGGTCCTACATACCTTCCTTCTATTACCCTCCCATAGACTCTGTCACATATCCTCCCCGCCAGCTTAGACCCATCGGTCGTAGCGACCTTTGACCACAAACAATGGACTCTGGACAAACCATCTGCATTCCCCTGGTCTTTACCAGCTCTATGCTCCATAGAGAAGTTATATGGCTGAAGACTAAGGAACCACCTAGTTACTCTGGCATTTGTTTCCTTGTTTTGTCTCATCCACGTCAAGGGTGCATGATCTGTGACAAGTTTGAACCTTCTCCCCAATAGATAATACTTAAGTGTTTCTAGTGCCCATTTTATGGCCAAGCATTCTTTCTCAACCACTGAGTATCTCTGTTCATGGGGATTCAGCTTTTTGCTCAGGTACATAATGGGATGTTCTTCTCCTCTGTGTACTTGAGAAAGAACCGCTCCTAGTCCCACATTAGATGCATCTGTCTGTACCAAAAATTCTTTTGTAAAATCTGGGGCAACCAAAATTGGGTCCGCACACAAAACCTCCTTCAGGGCACTAAATGCCTTCTCTGCCTCGGGAGTCCATTTGATCATAACAGGGCCTTTTGCCTTAGTTAGCTCTGTCAACGGGTTTGCGATTGTAGCAAAGTTAGGTATGAATCTACGATAGTAGCCCACTAAGCCTAGAAATGCCCTGACTTGTTTCTTTGTCACAGGACGTGGCCAATCCCAAATAGCATCTATCTTACTTTTCTGTGGTTTCAGGAGACCCCTCCCAATAGTGAAGCCCAAATACTTAGCTTCTTCCAAACCTATCGTACATTTGGATGGATTGGCAGTTAGACCTGCATCTCGTATAGACTTTATTACTGCCTGAACTCGGGGAAGGTGCGTTTCCCAATCTGGGCTGTGTATAACCACATCATCAAGGTAGGCAGCCGCATATTCACTATGGGGTCTAAGGATTCTATCCATCATTCTTTGGAAGGTGGCAGGTGCACCATGCAATCCAAATGGTAAGACTTTATAGTGAAACAATCCTTCTGGTGTGGAAAAAGCTGTTTTTTCTTTGGCCCGTTTTGTTAAGGGAACTTGCCAATAACCTTTAGTCAGATCTAATGTAGTCAGATATCTGGATCGTCCTAATCTCTCTATTAGGTCATCAACCCTAGGCATGGGATAAGCATCAAATTTTGATATCTCATTTAATTTTCTGAAATCATTACAGAATCTGATTTCTCCGTTTGGCTTGGGTACCAACACTATAGGATTACTCCATTCACTTTGTGATTCCTCGATAACCCCTAGCTCAAGCATCTTTTGGACCTCTGCTTTAATGGCTTCTTTTCTGGCCTCTGGGATTCGGTATGGTTTCAAATTAACCCTTTTTCCAGGTTCCGTAATTATGTCATGTTCAATAACATGAGTCCTTCCTGGTACTTGAGAAAACACATCCCGATTTCTAGCAACAAACTCTCGGACCTCATTTCGCTGATGAGGTGCTAGAGTGTCAGCAATGTTAACCTCTGGTACTTTGTCTGCTTTGGTCTGAGGAACTTTGTCTGTCACGGCCATCAAGACCTCTCTGTCTGTCCAGGGTTTAAGTAAATTTATATGGTATATTTGTTCGGGCTTTCTTCTACCAGGTTGTCTCACCTTATAATTCACCTCATTGACTCGTTCAATGATCTCGTATGGGCCATGCCAGCTTGCAAGGAATTTACTTTCTACTGTGGGGATTAGTACCATAACCCTGTCTCCAGGTTTAAAGGCTCTAAGTCTAGCATTCCTGTTATAACTAGCTTTCTGGGCTTCCTGTGCTCTTTCCATATTTTCCCTGACAATTGGCATTATGGCCTCAATGCGATCCTGCATTTGCGCCACATGTTCAATAACACTTCTATGAGGCGTGTGTTCCTGTTCCCATGTCTCCTTCGCAACATCAAGGAGGCCTCTAGGATGTCTGCCATATAACAATTCAAAAGGCGAGAACCCGGTGGAAGCTTGGGGGACTTCTCGGATAGCAAACATTAGATATGGGAGCAAATGATCCCAATTCTTACCATCTTTGTCAATTACCTTACGGAGCATTGCTTTTAGGGTTTTATTAAATCTTTCCACTAACCCATCAGTTTGTGGGTGATACACTGAAGTTTTCAATTGTCTAATCTTCAACAAGTTACATAGCTCTTTCATCACTCGTGACATAAAAGGGGTACCTTGGTCTGTGAGTACTTCTCTAGGTATTCCAACCCGGCTGAACATAAACATTAACTCTCTGGCAATGGTTTTAGCTGAGATATTTCTTAAAGGTATAGCTTCGGGATAGCGGGTAGCATAATCTAGTACTACCAATATATATTGGTGCCCCCTAGCAGATTTCAGTAAAGGACCAACCAGGTCCATAGCAATTCTTTCGAATGGGACTTCTATGATGGGAAGAGGAATGAGGGGATTACGGAAAGCTTGGAATGGAGCCTTTCTTTGGCATTCTGGGCATGACTTGCAAAACTGCTCAATAGCAGAGTAGATTCCTGGCCAATAAAATCTTCTTAGTACTCTCTCCCGGGTTTTTTCAATCCCAAGATGCCCCCCTAATACATGGCTGTGAGCTAGTTTTAAGACTAGGTTCCTGTGGGATTGAGGTACCAGTAATTGTTCAACCTCTTCAACCCCCCTCTTCTCTACTCGGTAAAGTAAATTGTTTTTTTCTGCAAAATAGGGAAGAGACAATTGGGTTTCCGGGTTAACAGGAGTACCTTCTACTACCTGAACATTGTTATGGGCAGCTACCAAGGTTTGATCCTCCCATTGGGCAGCCTGAAAATTTCCTAAACTAATACCTAGATGATGGAACTCCACCTCTTCCCTTAGATTTTCTACTAGGGAGGAATCACTTTCATTGCGTTCCCCTTCGTCACCCACACATACTACAGCAGGTTCATTTTCACTACACTGCTCCAAATCAATCGTAGAAAAAGGGAAAACTTTCTCTATACCCACTGTTTCTGCCTCTACCTCTGTATGCTTATCCTGATTTATTGCAGTATCTTCCCATATCTTCCGAAAGAGGGGAAAATCACGCCCCAATACAGCATCATAAGGCAATGATGGCACCACCCCAACTCTATGTTTTATCACCCCTACCGCGGTAGCAAATTCTACCTCAGCCGTGGGATACGTGTGGGTGTCACCATGTATGCATATTATATCCAACACGTGAATTCTATCTACTTGCTCACTCGGAAGTAAGGACTTCTTCACCAATGAAACCTCACTCCCAGAATCTAAGAGTGCTAGCACACTCCTCCCTTCCATATTTACAGATTTGACATGGTTAATACCAACAGTACTTGTTAAAGCAGACATTCGTGTGTATACCAACAATGCACCACATTTCTTCCCCCTCCCCAAATTGCATTCCATAGGTTCATCAGTCTGTGGACAGTTACGTGCTATATGTCCAATCTCCTGACATCTATAGCACCTTATCTGTCTCTCAGTCTGGCCTTGTAGCCGGGTTGGGAACCTGGGCACCCAATTTTCCATGTAGTCAGTCTCTCTACGGGTCTGTACAGAATCTTTTTTTTCATCTGTTTCTTTAAATCCTCCAGAATTCTTTGCAGGTTTCCTGTTACTTTGCAATTTGGCATTGAGGTACGGTTCTTTACTCTGAGTTTCATTAGCAAACAGGTATCTCTCTGTCAAGTTCATCATTTCTTCTGGGTCCTTTGGATCCGCTTGACTGACCCATTTCCGTAGAGCTATCGGCAGACTCCTGAGAAAGCGATCCATAACAACTTTTTCAATGATTACTGCAGCAGAGTTGACTTCTGGCTGTAGCCACTTCTGGGCAAGTCTCAAGAGGTCATACATTTGTGACCTAGTAGATTTCTCTGTATCATAAACCCATGCATTATATCTGTGGGCTCGCACTGCAGGCGTAACTCCAAGCCGTGTTAGTATTTCTGCTTTCAAACAGTCATAGTCTTGTGCTTGGCTGAGAGGCAAATCATCATATGCTTTTTGGGATTCTCCGCTGAGGCAAGGGGCTAACAATCCTGCCCACTGACCTGGAGGCCATCCTTCTCGGGTAGCAATCCTTTCAAAGGTTGTCAGGTAAGCCTCCATGTCATCAACCTCACTCACTTTATGTAAAAAGTCATTAACTCTAATCCGGCGCCCCATATCCATAGTAGGGGTAGTCACACTTGACAGTAGGGTTTGTTGCAAAGCACTTGTTAGTTGTACTTTGTCTTCCCGCTGTGTTTCTAATACGCAGTCCATTTGTGCGGCCAATAAGCGGTTTGTCTCCTGTTGGGCCACAACAGCCTGTCGCTGTGCCTCCATGAGGCTACTGATCTGAGCCGCTGTTACACGGTTTGTGTCTTGCTGGGTAGCAGTAGCCTGTACCAAGGCTTTCACTAAATCTTCCATCTTGCTTTTTTATTTTTCACAGCCACCTGGTAAATACCACACACCACACCTGCAGGCCTCTGTTTCAAACAACCAGTCTCAGTTTGCAGAGTCACAGTACATTAGGCCTCTTTACCCACAGACCGTATAAATGTGCTTTATTTGCCCGCATTCTCCACCATCTTGTGACCTTTAGGGCAAAGCAACACAGTCCTCTAGGGTAACAGGTATAGAACACAGTAATTGTATGCAAAACAACAGTGTGGTTTATTCACATTGGGCTCAAAATAAATCCATGCAGCAAAACATAAAGGAAAAATCTACAAACAAAATCCTAGCTCAAATTCGAGCACTTACTACACATAAAGTAATGCCCCTTACTAACCCAGGGTAATAATCTAAGCAACAAAATAAACATTGGTTTCACCAACCTTTAGCCCTTTCACTGGTGCTACTCTGCACAGACCTGCTCTCTCTCTGCAGGTCAGATTGTATATCTCTTCTTTCTACTCTGAGATCAGCTAATTAAAGCCTCAGCAGTTGCTAATTGGGGCAGGTGAATGAGTACAGGCTATGTAGGATTCTGGGTCCTACATACCTTCCTTCTATTACCCTCCCATAGACTCTGTCACAGTATGTAGGCACAAAACATAGTTTTTCAAAACTTGATTTCTCTCTCTCTGTGTCTCTCTCTCTCTCTGTCTCTCTCTTTCTGTCTGTCGTTAGTTTATGATGTATTTTCAGGACCGTATACAGTTTTTCAATTCCCAAATACAATGATTTTATACAATCAGCTCTTGTAAGATGTCACTAGGTGTAAATAGTACAAAGGTTTGTTTCTCATAGTGTTTAACCCTTACAAGCCAGTATTAGTAACATCATTCATTGTTACTGGATTAAACGTAACATCCTTACACCGATACTCATTCAGATCCTGTAAATAATCTGCTCATTGTCTTTCGCTCACAGTTGTAATCATTATATGTTCTGAGTATTGCAGCTCTCCTATTATAATCAATCAGTTCTATCTGTAAACCTGCATGTGTTAATACTTTATCCTGATAATCTACCATCCCTTTATTTTCCATATCAGGAGGTGAAGTATTAATACTTTAACTATACAACTGCTGTTACTGATTATATCCACTGGGTCATACACTGTTATTTCTAAAGCTTTCTTCACTAATTCAGCTCTTTAACCAGAACTGGTTTCCACTCTGAGAGATTTATTTTGTAGCTTCAATATCATTTGAACTACCCTCTAGGTATGTACTCCTAGATCAGAACAATATTTTAAAACAATTATAAAAGTATGTGGGGGTCTTGTAAATCATCTGTCCAATCCCACTATGTATTGTGTTGCTTCTAAAGCCAATATACAGCCATTAACTGTTTTACACAGGAAAACATTCCCCTTTCCACTGGAGACATAATCTTAGAACAATATCCCAATGTTTGTAAAGAGCCATGCTGCATTTACATCAAAACTACTGTTAATGAAAAGACATCTGCATAACATTGAACAATACATGGTACTGATTCAATTTAAGCAGTTTATACAGATGCTTGGGTGAGAGTATCCTTCAACAAATTCTAACTCTTTTCACCTTCTCTGTCCAGAGTAACTAATCTATAGTTCACTATTTTTAAGCATATTATAGAAAGCTTTCTATCATACATAAATTCTCTGAAATTTACCAATCCTAAACATTTCCTTAGATCACTGTCCTTGGCCTTGAAGATTACTGTAAACTTTCACATTTGTTAAAGTGTTTTCCCTTCTAGATCTATATCAACTCCTATCCTATCTTTCAAAATCTGCACTTTGGATGTGTTCAGTTTTAACCCATTATCTGCCAGTACATGACAAATATCACAGAGTATCTGTTAATACTCTTCCCTTGTTTCTGTTTGAATTAACAGCTTATCAATATATCACTAAATCATATTTCCATCCACCAAGGGTTCCAGTACCTTAGCCAATACTTTTATCAACTGACAACAATCTTCTCTGTTTCTTTTGGGGATCTTATTTTGTTTTACTGCAGGGGGTTTGTACCTTCAATAAAAACTTGTACATTCATCTTCCCACAATCCTGTTTAGACTTAGACCAAATTATTTATCTTACAGTTCATACAACTCATAATTTTGCTATATAGATGTTGTCACTTCACTCTGTTCTACCGCCATGATATGACCTTATCATCCTAGATAATTGGGTATCTACCTGTTTTACTCTCACCTGGAGCTTGCCACAAAACCAAATTCAATACATCCACATACAACTTTTCTCCATTGATAATACCTATTCCTGTTATATTACAGTGGGAGGAAGGGTCCACACATACATCCCAGTAGATTATTCCTCCTTCAAACTCAATGTTATTATCACTGGATACAGTTACATGTACACTTTCCCTATTAAAACTTAGAAGGTAATTGTTGATACATAAACTTTTAACGGCAAGCGTTTGTTATTTAGTGAAACTTCTATTCCAGTATGCACTAATATATATCTCTGTAACATCCATTCTAGTGTTCCATAAATGTATGGTCATCCATCTTCACCCTTAGATGTGTTAGCAAGATAGACCAGGGAACAACTAATACTTCTTACATTCATATTCCCTTCTTGGAAGGCAGCCTTCATTTATATCTAATTGCTGCTTCCACCTTTTATCAGTTTTACTTAATATGGACTAAGTACAGTAGGAGCTAGAACTATAAGATCAGGTTCCACTGCTGCCATACCCTGTACATTACTCTTAGCTGGCAGAAAGCCATTGTCTTAACCTTTAATCAGGTTTACATTTTCCCCATAATATAGGAAAACAATCTTTCCTTCACATATCTCTCTTGCATATTTTAGGATTACTCTGATTAACCCTATAATATATGTCTTGGGGTGGGGCCAAATTAGTTACATTACTCAGGGATTGTATCCACCCTGTATAGTCTCATATTTCTTATTATATCTAATTCAGATCAATTTTAACAAATCACTTCACTAAATACATATTTGATAGGAATCAGGCCTATAGAAATCTCTATCAAACAATATATCAGTAAAAGCAAAAATTTGTTAGTTCCTATATTTTACAATATTATAATGATGTCATATTATCTAATTTGGAATTGTTCTATTTGAGATACACAGTAACACTGTGCTATTCCTTGGACTTAGCTGACATGTCAGTGATCAGATTACATGCTTTGTCCACTGATTAACACAACATATGTTTTCTTTCTAAAAAGAGTATAAAGTAGAAATAAACATTCTTCACCACATTGCATAAACCATAAAATCTTACAATAAACCAATCTCCACCTTCTGTAGCCTGTATTGTCCCATATATTTTTCCTTTATCTTCCAGTACAGCTATCTACTTACTCTTAACCCATTCACTAACTACATAACTTTTTAACCATCTCATTATCAACCTGTTTCAGTAATTTCCACAATATATCAGTTTCACCTCCCAGATTCACCTGGATCTGCAGTTTTTATACAATTAATAACATATCTAATTCATCTATGACATCATTTTAGCAAACTTAAGTTGGTACCATTTATTTTCATTACTTTTAAGATCTTGTATCATCCTTGTCAATATTGCTCTACATTTCTTTCTGTTACTTCAGCAATAATTGAAATGATTTATTTTTCTTTTAATTTATGTTTTTGCTAGTGAAACATCAAATGTAACCAATCTCTCTTCTGTTAATAACTTTTGAAGAGTTTTACTGACTGTAGTTCTTATCAAAACACATGTACTTTGCAGTTTTTTCAGTAACATATCTTTTCTTTGCCTTGATGTCAAACAGACATAGCAGTCACTAGTTTTCTCACACTGACACAATTTAACCATTGCTTTGCTGGTTTCAAGAAAACATTTTTCTAATATTATAACATTGTGACTTTTCTTTTTTGTAAACACATTGCTCTGCTCAATATCTTTTAACCTGTCCACCAATTTCCAACATTTGGCAGTAGTCTTTTTCAACTACTCCATGATTAAACCGTATAATAGGGTTTCTTTAACAGGCAGTATACATGAGCACTTTCTACAGACTTTCATAAGAGACACATACCGTTCACAAAATATCCTTTCTCTGCAGCTGTGCACTTCTACAGAAATCAAATAATCTTCCCGATATGTCGTTTTGTTCTTGAGATTCTTTTCGGTAACAAAATCCTCTTGTTTGAAACCGAAGTGATTTCCCTTCTGTAAACCACCGATAAAAAAGAATTCGGATGCAGTCTCCATTCTTTATCTTATTTTCCGAGTCCAATATTGGAACAAACAACCACGTTCGAACGATTTTCCTGTTCAGCTCACCGAAGTCTTGATCCTTGTAATTCAGTAGTTGAAACAGTCTTTTCTTGGAGAATTTATGGAATGTGATGTAACATTCACCATATGTTTAAACCCTTTTGTATCAGGATTTTAACACTCGTAGTAGAGAATCAGCTCAAGTTCTTTATCTTCTTTAGCTTGCAATTGGCAGCAAGATCTCTTTTAGTAATTCAGTAATAATTCTGAATATCTAATGCCCGCATTCTCCACCATTTCTGTTACAAATTTTCTGTCTCCATAAATGTCATATTTCTTCCATAAGAATTAGTCATCAATTTTAGTGTCTTGCTGAATAACCATCCGAAAAACAAACTTCAAATTCTTTTATTCAAATCCGTAGGACCAATAACACAGCAATGCTTAAGGTGTTCTTAGTTGTGATGTTATAATGTATTGGATACAGATCAGAGGTTTGCAATAGTTTTTAATACCTCTATAAAGTTAAACACTCCCTAATTTATGGTAATATAAGGAGGTGTGTATATATGTATATGATCATAAAATTGTTAGTATATGGGACGTGGCTTTAGCATCCATTTTGTTTATAATGAAAGCCAAATGTTGTAATTATACTTGGTGAGGATAAGACTAACAAAGGGTACTATGTTTTAAAGTAAAGATATATTGGTGGGCTTCTTAATGTCAAAGGTGAAGGAAAAAACCTAGACTATCTGGCTAGAGAATTGTAACCACATGTGGTGTCCATCATATACAATGGACTCTTGTGATATAGGGACATCTCTTGGGAGGGAAGGGGGGTCTACATTCCATTGAATTCTAAGTAGAATGTATTTTCTTGCCTTAGTACCAAATATGATGAACTTATAAATAACATCACATATTTATATATTGAATTATATATATCAGAAGGTGCCACAAATATACAGCCAATTTAGAACACCAATAGAAAAGATGAAAGAACTGGTAGCAGTAACAACCATTTGAAGGCACAGTGTATACATAAGTATATACAGAAATGTTTCCAAAGTGTAGATCCAAGATAGTTCCCTCAGTTTAAGTAGAGTGGTCCTATCCACCCCTTCAACGTGTGCGGAAATTTGCTCGATTGCCATACACTTAAGTTGGGAGACTCCGTGTTGCATCTTACAGAAGTGACGGGCAGCGGGATTTCTGATTCTTCGTCCAAATGGCACTATTTGGTTCCCCTATTCGTACAGTAAATGGCCGTCTAGTCTCACCCACTAAGCCAAGGCCACAAGTGTACTTCAGAAGGTATATGACAAAGGAGTGCTGATAGTTGAGATATTCATGCAAAGAAAACTTAGTCCCTAGGGTGTGTAAAATATGGTGAAACAGTTGCAATTAATGCATCTAGCACACTTATGCATCCCTGCAGGTGGTGCAAACCAGCTAGTACTTAACAGTAGAAACTACCTCAGAGCCTTGCTTGTCGTCAGTAAGTCGGTCATGCAAATTGCGTGACCTCTTATAAGCCATGAGGGGTGGCTGTTGGAATAATCTCCCCCCCCCCCCCCCACACACACACTTTTTTTTGTCTGCCTGGAAGACAAACCAGTATTTGTTGAGAATGTGTTGTACCTGACTAGATTTTGTTGAATATGTTGTAATGCATGGAATTCTGTCAGTCGGATTCTTCTGATGCTGGATGGTAAGCAGCTCTTCTCGAGATTTTTGTTTAGCCCGGCTGGCACAGCGCCCAAGGGTAGTAGGATCTCCGCCTCTGTAAACAAAACTGTTGGTGAGTTCATTGGCTTGTAATGTAAACGTCTCATCACAATCAATGATGCGCCGCAATCTGAGGAACTGACCATGGTAAGATTCTTGGGGTGAAAGGATAAAGCATGTAAAAATGACATGTGATCAGTCTCCTTCCTGAATAGATCAAAAGACCTGTATTGGTTACTGATATGTGGACACCCAAAAATCGTACAAAGGTTTTGCTATCCTCCATCGTAAAGGAAATGGTCTCAAGCTGTGAATTCAGAAAAACCATCCGAAAAACAAACTTCAAATTCTTTTATTCAAATACATAGGACCAATAACACAGCAATGCTTCAGATGTTATGATGTTAAAAATATTGGTACAGATCAGAATTTGCAATAGGTTTTAATACCTCTATCAAGTTAAACCATCCCTAATTTATGGTAATACAAGGAGGCGTGTATATACGTATGTGATCATAAATTGTAATATATGTAGGACGTGGCTTTGGCATCCATTTTGTTTATAATGAAAGCCATCTGTTGTAATTATACTTGGACAGGATAGGACCAACAAAGGGTACTATGTTTTAAAGTAAAGATATATTGGTGGGCCTCTTAATGTCAAAGGTGAAGGAAGAAACCTAGACTATCTGGCTAGAGAAATATGATTCTTAATTGTAACCACATATGGTGGCCATCATATACAATGGACTCTTGTGATATAGGAACAGCTCTTGGGGGGAGGGGGGGGGTGTCTACATTACATTGAAGGCCAAGTGGAAGGCATTTTCTTACTATCATAGATATAAGATAGTTATATCATGAACGTATAAAAACATCAAATATTGATATATTGAATTATACATTTCAAACCCTTCTGTGATAATATTTAAGATTTTAAGAATATTAAATTAATTCATATAGAGAAAGATACATATTTTTCATGATACCTTACTCCAATTCATTATAAGATTTTAACTTTGTGGTCAAATATTTACATCTGTATTCAATATCTATCATTTGAGACCATACATGCTTCACTCTGGTACACATATAACTAAAGATAAACAGCATTAGAATTATAAGTATCAAGATTACCAAAGGATGAGTAATGAAATGTGCTATACCCATAACCAATCCTGACTTTTGTCCCCAAACCATCTTTGCCACCAGGATTTGCTTACCTCAATTTAATCA
Organism: Pelodytes ibericus; assembly: GCA_036172795.1. Lineage (NCBI taxonomy): Eukaryota > Metazoa > Chordata > Amphibia > Anura > Pelodytidae > Pelodytes > Pelodytes ibericus. The sequence goes on from CM069860.1 coordinate 223,390,705, forward strand.
TGTTTTATGCTTTTAATCATGCCTTGCACTGTGTGTATTTGTACCAAGGTGTTGTGAATTCCAGTTGCAGCTTTATCAATCACTTGTATTAACTCTTCATTATCCTTTAACTGCCTATAAAAATCAGCTCCGTAACCTATGCTTACATTATATAAAGTACGTTGGTCATACTTCATTATTTAATCAACTCTTTTTAGTATCGGGGGTGTTATGTCATAATATTTACCTCTTATATCCTTGGTTGTTACTGATAAGCCGCTTTGTACAGTAACTACCTGGTGCTAAGCTTACTGTCTCAGTACAATTGTTCTCATGTATTTCTGTGTTTCCTTCTATTTGGTGCCAGCATATTATTCCTTTGTCATATGTCCATGCAGGCTGAATTGGTATGTTGTTCATCTTCATTTGACATGTATCATTATTCTCCCAGCACCATGATACCACTTCTAAAACATTAACTCCATAAGGACAGACATAATCACCATCGTTTAACAAACAATTTTCTATGTCAAGCATGTTTTCTACATTTGCTATTCCCACTAAGATTTTATCATTTTGTGCACTGTATCTTTATCCACTTAGACTTTACTATCCTCCCAAAATCAATGTACTTGAAACTGTTGTAATTAATTCCTTTAGTAGGTAGAAATATAGAAAAAGCACAATGTTCTATTGTATGTTCCAAACATCCTAGCCATTGTGTGTGTGCCAGAAAGCTCTATAGTGATAACTCAGTTTAGGGACTTCAAGTGGGACTTCATAAGGCCATTGTTGGTTAAAAAGGGCTTGTAAGAATATTTTTGCATTAGTATTGATATCCATTTGTAATGCTTTACATCCTAAGACTAGAGAGGTATCAGTTGCAATCTTTTCCATTCCTACACTAATATTATACTTATACGACGGTTTGCATCTGTATCTTGGATAACAACAAATAAATATCTTGTGACTTACTACCTGCGGACGCTAGTGTACTCATTCTAGCTGCTAGTGTTTCTATATTAACGCCATTTCTCAGACTTGCTCCAACACCTAAACCACCTAATACTGTATTATACCAGTCCCGTTTACTTCGTGTATTCACTGGTCTAGAGAAAGGAGTGTCCTGTTTTAACCAATAATAGAAATCATCTTGTTGTATTCCTACAGTATATTCCTGGCATTGTGGGAATGTACGTGTAATGTCCCATTCTGACATGTTCAATGAATGTGTGTATAGACTGAAGGATGCACCAAATAAAACTTTGTGATCATCCTATTTGTATATTCTAATATGACCTTTTCCCTCCTGTTCTACAAGATTACAATCCTCTGTTATTCTTTGTTCTGGGGTCCAATTATCACGATATGTCATGATTGTAAATGCATAAAGTGAGAGTGTGTCGTGTCCTGTCCTTCATATTGCATATCTCATAAGGAAAAAAGGTGTCCAAAACCATGTTTGTTTTCTAGCTTTTGGATGCCAAGGCCATATAGTGATTTGACCTGCACATTTAGCTTGGTTCTGATATGTAAATGAACTGTCAAGTGTTTGCTCCAATAATCTTACTTTAGTATGTGTGTACGGATTCACAAGTGTATCTATTAATTCATGGTAACACGGTAATCCATCATCCTTCTCACATTAAACATAATAAAGGTGAGTGTATTGTCTATACCTGTGGGTACCACACACCTACGATCTGTGTTCTTTTGTTCAGTATTCTGCATTATATATATAAAATCTTTGGTAATGTTAATTATATCAATTCTTACATCAAATGAGTGATAAGTCATACAAGGTTCCAAATAATCATGACATTTGATCATACCAGATATTGCATCCTCAGAGATGTCTGCGCGAACACATCCACAATTATCAACATCCGGAGCCTTACAATATCTTACTCTACATTCATAGGGGAAGGCTGTACATTTAACAAATGTATCTCTACTTTCACAACCTAGAGAACCTATATATTGGGCACCGATTGTACCTAACATCATTAATAACAGTGTCATTGTTATTATCCTGTACAATTGCAAAGTTTTTACAGAAAATAGAAAACAAAATTGATTTGATTTAGTCCATGGAATGAGGTCATCCTATTCCTTTGCAATCGGATCCACAACTTCTTTCATAGTCTTTGTCCATAATGTCCTTTGAATGTCCAAATATTTTGTCCATAAAAAAACATTATCTGTTCTGAAACAACAAAAATTTATATAGCAGATTACTGTTCTTATATTTTAGTAAGTTTGCATTGATCAATATGCACAAGAGTAGACATTACATTTTCTACCAATTTTTGCCCTTTGAACCTGTAACACAGTTTTGTCCTAATTTCTTTTGAATGACAAGGGGAACTTCCCAACGACCTGGGGTTCTGAAAGATTTTACCATCACCTTGTTCCCTGGTTTAAACTTCTCTGCATAGTTTCCCTGTGTAACATCTTTAACCCATTGTTTATCAGAAGGGGTCATATTTGAAGCAGCAAACTTCTAAACTGACTGCAGGTGTTCCTGTAATACTTTCAACCATTGTGCATGTTCTGCAGCAAGTTTGAAAGTACTTGGAACAAAAGGTTCATTAGGAAAAGTAATTGGCATGGTTCTTCCTTTCATTATCTCATGAGGTGACACTCCAGTTTTAGCTTTTGGAGTTGCACGAATGACATTAAAACACTTGGTAAATGTCTTACCCAACTACTCCCTTTGTCTATATGTCCTATTCATTCTTTCCACTATGCCAGCCGACTGTGGATGATATGGGACGTGAAATCTTTGTTGGATCCCCAACAATTTACACATTTCTTTACTTACTAATCCAATGAAATGTGGACCATTATCAGATTCGATGATTCTGGGGAATCCCCATACAGAAAATACATTTTTCCATAATGCCCTGCTTGTACTCATGGTTGTACAGTTAGTAAGAGCTATACAGTCGGTCCATTTTGAGAAGACATAGCCAATTACTAATCCATACTGGGGCTATAGGTAATGGTCCAATAAAATCAATTTGTATAGAGTCCCATGGTCCTTTTGCCAAAGGTACTCTCTGCAACTTTGGTTTCTGTCCTTTAGGTCTTGGATTAAATTGAGCACAGATAAGACACTCCTGCACTGTGCTTGTACACCATTCCTTTAACATGGGATGATAACATTTATTCTGCAGAACCTTGAACAACTTTTCTATACCCAAATGTCCTAGTGTACGGTGATTGAATACAATAAGTTCTTGCAATAAATCACTAGGTACAAATGTTACAAGGGTTTGTGTTTCCTCATGTTTAACCCCATACAATCCAGTGTCAATGTCTAGATCTGTATCTGGATTAAAGTCAACATCCTTACTCTGATTTTCCTTCAGGTCGTGTAAAGGATCTGCTATTTTTCTTTTGCCAACGGTTGCAATCATTACATGTTCTGAGTACTGCAACTCTCCAATTATAGCAGCTTCCCTTGCTCCCTGATACACAAGTCTATTACCTTCTGCGAATTCATCACCCTTTTTCCTGTTCTGGTGTGCCTGGACTTAAAGAATGGCACAAGTTAAACCTTTTTTTTTTTTTCTTCATAATCAAACAATTCTATCAGGATACCGGCATGTTTTAATGTTTATCCTGAGAATCCACCATTCCTCTTGTCACTGATTATGTTCACTGGGTCGTATACTGTTATCTCTAGAGCTTTCTTTACTGATTCCAATTCAGCTCTTTGAGCAGACATATGGCTTGGTAATCTGTATCTCTGCATTTCTTTTGTTTGGTCATCATATATGGCATAACCTGTGTGATAGGAACCATCTGCATAGAATCGTGTTCCATCCACATACAAACAAGGAGCCCCTTTTATTGCTTGTCTCTCAAAAGGAGATCTGGCTTCAATTTCCAGTTCCTTTCGACAATCATGTGGTATTCCCTGTATTTACATTAAATCAGGAATTACATATACTGGTTTCTACCCGGAGTGGTTTATCTTGTAGTCTCAGTATCCAATGAGCTACCCTCTGGGTATGTACTCCTAAATCAGAACAATTTTGTAACAGTTTTAAAGGTTGTGTGTGTGTGTGGGGGGGGGTCTTGCAAAATTATCTGTCCAAATCCCACTAAGTGTTGTGTTGCTTCTAAAGCCCAACATACAGCCATGAGCTGTTTTACACAGGAGAACATTCCACTTTCCAATGGAAACATAATCTTTGAAAAAAATCCCAGTATCTGTAAAGAGTCATCCTGCATTTGCATCAAAACTGCTGTTAATGAAGAGACACCTGCCTGACACTGAACAATATATGGTACTGTATCAATGGGAACAGCTAACACAGGCGCTTGTGTGAGAGCATCTTTTCACAGGCTCCAACTCTTCTCAGCTTCCTCTGTCCAGAGAAGCTCATCTGTGTTGACACTATTTTTGAGCATACTGTACAAGGGTTTTGCCATCCCAGCCATATCATATATGAATTATCTGCTAAAATGTACCAATCCTAAAAATTTCCTTAGGTCTGACACTGTCCTTGGCCTTGGAGATTGCTGTAAGGCTTTCACTCTTGTTGTGCATGGTGTTTTTTCCTTCTGGATCTATATTTACTCCTAAGAAAGCCAATCTATCTTTCAAAATCTGCACTTTGGATGTGTTCAGTTTTAACCCATTATCTGCCAGTGCTTGAAAAATATCAGAGTATATGCTCATGCTCTTGTCTTGTTTCTGTTTAAATTAACAGATCATCAACATATTGCAAAATCTTGTTTCCATACCCCAGGGGTTCCAGTACCTGAGCCAATACTTTATGAAAGTAAGCTGGAGAGACGTGGAAGCCCTGTGGCAGCACTTGGAACAGATACTGATGATTTTTAAAAGGTAAAAGCAAAGTGATACTGGCTGTCTGGATGTAATGGGACAGAAAAATATTTAGCCTTTCCATCTACCTGAGCCATGATATCATCTGGTGAGGAGGCCACTAGATGAGCTGCTGGTGGGGTATACTTATTTACCACACGCATATCTACAACTAGACGATATGAGCCATCCGGCTTCATTACTGGCCAATTTGGAATTACCCTCTCTCAAAACTCCCTGAGATACCAGTGCCTCTATCACCTGACCAACACCTTCTTCTGATTCTTTTGGGATCTTATATTGTTTTACTGCAGGGGGGGGGGGGGGGGGCCTGGACCCTCAATGACAACTTGTAAATTAATCTTCCCACAATCCTGTTTAGACTTAGACCAAACAGTGGGGTATTATTCTTTCAGATAATTTACAAAATCATCATCCTGCTCTACAGAAGGTGACACCTCACTCTGTTTCACAACCATGATATGACTATACCATCCTAAATCACTTGAGCTTGCCACAAAACCAAATTCAATAAATCCACATACAACTTTTTTCCATTGTTAATATCCATCCCCATTATAGTACAGTGGGAGGAAGGATCCACCCATAAATCACAATAGATTTTTCCTCCTTCATTTTCAATGTTATTACCAGTGGATAATTTTGCATGTGCATGGGCCCCATTAAAACTTAGAAGAGATATGGTTAGTGCTTACATTTTTAAAGGCAAGCTTTTGTTGGTTAAAAACACTGCTGCTCCTGTGTCTAATAAAAACGATTTCATTCCCCTCTAGTGTCCCATAAATATATGGTCACCCATCTTCACCCAGAGTTATATCAGTGAGATAGACTAGAACAACTAGGGGTTGCACATCCCTATTAGTGGGGTAGGCAGATTTCACTTGTGGGCTTGAAACAGCCTCTACCTTTCTTTCAATGGCATTTAGTATTCGTATACACTCTTCATATGGACTTGATATGTGAGGGGGGCTGAAGGTGTATCCTCTGTTTCTACTGCTGCCACCCTTAGTAAATTATTTTGAGCTGGCAGAATGCCATTTTCTTTCCCTTTCATCGTGTAATGTTTTTCATCATATTTAGGCCATTTTCTCTTAATATGACCTTCTTGGTTACAATTATAGCATTCTATAGGAGTACTCTTATTAACCCTATAATATCTTGGGGGAGGGCCAAATTGTTTCTAGTACCTTGGTATCTGTTTAGTGAATTTTGTGGTCTATCCATAGACCTCCCTCTAAAATTCCCATTTCTATTATTAATCTCATATCTCCCTCTATCTTCTTCACTAGACACATAGTTAATAGGGGCCAGTCCAGCTGAAGTATCCCTAGAAAACAGTGTTTCTGTGAAAGCAAAAATCTTAGCTGTTTCTGTATTTTTCCTTTGCAACAATTGTAAAGGTTTCATAATTTCCGTAGCAGCCAAATCTACTGTGGGTGCATCAAAAGCTCTGTTTGATCTCAGTTGTTAAACCTGATATTCTAGAGACAAATTCACTAAACACTCTGCTTATGTTGCTCTTTAGACATATCAGAGGGTTCTGTATCCGTAATCAAATTCCACACCTTGTTCCATAAATTAGCACAAACACGTATTTCATTTTTATCCATCTTAAATGAATCAAGAGTGGACAATTGAACTGTACACACCAGTTGCACATTGTACCACCATTAACAACCTTTGTGTATTATTTGGAAACAATTCTTCCAACTCAACCCTGGGCTTTTCACCTTGCTTTGTCCTCCAACACATCAATGAGTTTATTTTTAACCCATTTACTTAATGAGGTTGGCAGCCAGATTGTACATTTCCCAGTTTCTTTTCTATGTAACTTCTTGTCTGCGCCATTTCATTATCAACCTCAACTTTCAAAGTAAAATCTAAATCTTTCTGATTTGTGGATTTCCACAAAATATCTGTAGCAGACCCCAGATTATTAATCTGTGTTTGAAAATTGTCAGTAAAATTTCAAAAGTTATTCTAGGGGCCAATTTCCCTTCTGTCGACAACTTTTGATGAGATTTTACAGTTTTGCTAGGGGTGCTAGGGAAAGTACTAGACCTTGTAACAACACATAAATTTTCAATTCTTTTAGCAACACATCTTTTTTTTATTTTGATGTGCTGCAAACATAGCAATTACTTGTCTTTTTAAGTTGGCACCATTCATTCATGGAATCATTAGTTTCGATAAAACACTTTGCCAACAATGCTACTTTTTGACTTTCCTTCTTAAAAGCATTGCTCTGCTCAATATCACTTAACCTGTCTAACAGTTTCAATAAACAATCATCCCAAATATTTTCAGGATTAGATCCCTTTACATACAGATTTGTTACATTTGGCAGCAGTCTTTTGCAGCCACGCCATGTTTAGATAAACACAGGCAATATATATGAGCACTTTCTACAGACGTATAAAAGACGCATACCGATTCACAATATATCTTTTCTCTGCAGCTTTGCACTTCTACAGAAATCAAATAATCTTCCTGATATGTCGCTTGTTCTTGAGATTCTTTTCGGTAATAAAATCCTCTTGTTTGAAACCAGTGATTTCGCTTCTGTAAACCACTGATAAAAAAGAATTCGGATGCAGTCTCAATTCTTTATCTTGTTTTCCCAGTCCAATATTGGAACAAACAACCACGTTCAAACTATTTTCCTATTCAGCTCACATAAGCCTTGATCCCGTAATTCAGTAGTTGAAACAGTCTTTTTTTGGAGAGTTCTTCTTGGGGAATTTTTGGAATGTGATGCGGCTCACTCAGCCATTCACCATATGTTCAATCCCTTTTGTATCAGGATTCCAACACTCGTAGTAGAAAATCAGCTCAAATAGTTCTTTATCTTCTGTAGCTTGTAATTGGCAGCAAGGTCTTCCAAATTGTCAGGTATAATTCTGATTTCAGGTTGCCCACATTCTCCACCATTTAGTGTAGTATTTTCTTTGTCTCCATAAATGTCATATTTCTTCCATCAGAATGATTAATCAATCTTATTGTCTTGCCGAAAAACAAACTTCAAATTCTTTTATTCAAATCCATAGGACCAATAACACAGCAATGCTTTAGATGTTATGTTAAAAATATTGGTACAGATCAGAATTTGCAATAGTTTTTAATACCTCTATCAAGTTAAACCATCCCTAATTTATGGTAATACAAGGAGGCGTGTATACATGTATGTGATCATAAATTTTTAATATATGTAGGGCGTGGCTTTGGCATCAATTTTATTTATAATGAAAGCCATTTGTTGTAATTATACTTGGACAGGATAGGACTAACAAAGGGTACTATGTTTTAAAGGAAAGATATATTGGTGTGCCTCTTAATGTCAAAGGTGAAGGAAAGAACCTAGACTATCTGGCTAGAGAAATATGATTCTTAATTTTAACCACATATGGTGGCCATCATATACAATGAAATCTTGTGATATAGGAACAGCTCTTGAGGGGAAGGGGTGTCTACATTCCATTGAAGGCTAAGTGGAAGGCATTTTCTTACTATCAAAGATATAAGAGACTTATATCATGAACCTATAAAAACATCAAATATTGATATATTGAATTATATATTTCAATGTACAACCTTTTACCTTTTATTGTTGCTTGATTATATTTCTCTTACAAATGTTTTTGACTCCATAAAAAAACTTTAAATAAAAAAAAGTAAATGTGAGTAGTACGTGATCTACATTAAAGCCAGTTAATATTTTTCATTATATTTACAATAGGTGGGAAATTAGTAATTGGATATACTTACAGGTTAAATGTGCTACCAAGTTACCTCATTATATATATAAAAAAGCCAACTGTTTCGATTCAGTATAAATAAATAGCTCTCCTCTAAAATGTCAGTATCTGAATAACTAATATCTGAATTAGCGGAAAAGACTAAACCTGAAAGTAGAAGTCGATAAATATGGGATAATGAGCAACTGATCTAAACTTGAGCAAGAGTGTATATAGGTATACCACTTAATACCCGATATAAGCGAAAAAAGGAAAGTGAACAACAGGGACTAGCCCAATGGACACACAAATACACTCCCAAGCTAACAAAAGTTAATAAAGAGCGGTAAATAAATAGAGATAAGTGAAAAAATGAATAGATATCAATAGATATATATTGAAACAATAAATGAATAAATAAATATGCAGAACTAATATGTGCCAATGAAAAATGGATAAAAATATCTAATGTTAATATATAAAAAAAATTGGCGAAAAGCACACAAATCACATATCAATAAATTGAATTCAAAATGTCGTAAGTGGAAAAAAATTATAGTGAACAATAAATTTCTAAAGAAAGTGAAAAAAATAATAAGCAAGCAAATAACACATATAATGCAGACAAAAAGGGAAAAAGGATAAATGAAATAGCTGCAATAAAACCAATGATCTGTGTTGAAACAAAATGTGGCAAAATATGAAATGTAGCAAGAGCAGTAAATAAACATTTGCAAAGACTGGTGTAATAATAAATAAAGTCCAGAAACAAGGTCTTGAATATGTTAAATAAAAATCAATCAACACATCTTTTTATCCAGAAAAAATTGTCTTGCTCTGAAGTATAGATCTGAAAAGAAAAGAAACCAAAAATAGTGTATACTGTATAAAAAAAGATTGAATGCGCTAAAACGGTTACACTTACAAGACTGGATACGAAGACCAATCACAGGAATACTAAAAACACATGTAGACTGAAGACGGACTTCCAGATCTCAGCTTGCCTCACCGAAAAAAACGGAGCTTCAGGATGTTTTAAGAAAGCCGGCTATCTGAATTACTTTGGCTTTTTCATCTATTCACTATCTGTAACTTGTTCAATATTAGAAAATGCTGCATTACTGAGAGGGTGATGGATGGATGGAATAGACTTCCAGCAGTAGTGGTAGAGATTCATATTCTCAGTGCTGGATGTGTACCCAACACAAGTGTAGATTGTTCAGTAAAATGAGGAATTTCTCAGCTTCTTTTTTAATTATTTTTATTAGAAAACAACAAATTCAGAAAAATAGAAAATGTTGGGGTTGGACCACCCCCTAACCCTTTGCCACAATTGGCAACAGTCAAATGTGTATCCAGCGACTAAATGTTAATTCTGAACTCCTTCTCAGCCTGTAATAGTAGATCACAGGGAAATAGATCCCCAGTAACCAAGTTTATAATATTCCCATGTCATCTATTTCCAGAGAAAAGTTTGATTTTTAAACCAGATTTGAATTCGACATTACCTGTAATGGGAAGTAGTGTCCTAAATTTTATACTCTAAAATCTACCATATTCTTGATCATCCATTTTCAGGATCGACTTTCATGTTCGAACCTATTGTCAGGTGTTTATTCTCCATCGTCCCAACCAGGGGAAAATAGTTGGTTCAGTATCCATACTTCTTAGGTAATCCATGTCTTCGGATACTGATTTGTCCATTCCATTATACGTGTTTGGATAGAGGTCAAATAATAAAAATATTGGGTAAGAATATTCCTACCCCCGATATTTAGATCAAACTAAATGTAAGAGTTTGGGGAGCTACCTTTTCCAAAAAAAGTTTACAAAGAGCCATCTCAGAGTAATAAAAAAAAACACCTTCTGGAATAAAGATGGGGAGTATCTGAAATATAACAATGTATACAGAATATTCATGGAGATTTGAACCCTCTTGACCAAACCAAGAAATATACAATGAGGATTTAAAAAAAAAAAAAAACCTTTTTTCCAGGAATGGTGTGAAATTCAAAGAATACCATTCCCCTGATTTTTTTTTTTTTTTTATCACTTAACTGAATGCATAGTTATGTCAATGGGGGGAGTAGTCTTTAAAATTATTTATCTTGTTAAATAGTGTTGCTGCAGATTAATGTTAAGATTTCACTTTGAGATGTTAGTTTTAAAGTTATAATATACACTAAATTCTAGCAATTCTTGGGTTACTCCTTTTTAAGGAATCTACAGGGTTTAATAGAAACCATAATATCTGCACACGCAGCAGATTTAGGTTGCAGCTATACAAACATTACTTATCCTAATGCCATTCAGTAGGTGTTCCAAAATAAAAAGTAAAGGTGATAATGGGCACCCATATAGTGTTCAGTTTGTCTTACTAAAAGCTTCAGATTATCCCATTTTTATCTAAGTTTTAAATATACAGAACTTAACCATTGCAGAAAGTTATACCATAAACCATCTCTTTTAAGAACTTAAAACCTATATCCCAAATGCTTTTCCACATTAATTGGAAATGGGACTGAAGGTATTGCAAAAATATCCACAGTAAGATATTCATACACATATAAGTGTTAACAGTCCAAGTCCATTCAGTATGCTGGATTATTACATTACCATTTACTTATATAGCACCAACAATTCACATAACGCTAGATACAGAGCATAGAAGGGAACTACATACTAACATAGTGAATGCCTTTATAAAAAAGAAACAAACGCATAGAGCAAACTGTATATAATGTTTCAACAGACATGCAGTTTACAAAGAGTCACAAGATGGTATGAATCAGCTGGCACATCAAAATGAAGTTTGGCATCTAAAATACCCACTTTTGCAGTTACTGTAATCCTGATATTTGACTAAATTTTTTAGCTTTTACTGTTTACTAGTTTCTACAGTGTCCTATCTACCAAAGCTGAGTGGATGTTGTGTTTGAGGGTCAAATGTAGTAGACCCTCTGTGATTAACAGTCATTTCTGGTGGCAGTCACCCTAATTTGTTTACTACAGGAGTTTTATACTAGTGCAGCCCCACTTGGAGGACTTCTACAGTTTTATCATTAAAAAATTTACAAATTCAAAAAAAGTTGTGTCCAGATTGATGATTTTCCATTTACAACAACCCTCTGCATTCTATCTTTTAGCAAATTTTCAATCCAAATACATAAATTTGCCACAAAATTAGTAGAGTAACCTTTTTATGTGGAACTGTATCAAATGTTTTAGTTTAAATAGATCACATTGACTGCCACACCTAGATCCATATTTCTACAGACTTCTTCATAGAATGTTAAGCTTGTTTGACAAGACCTGTCTTTCACAACCATATTTTTTCACAAAATACAGACAGGCATCTAATATACTTGGGGTGTCTACTAATTGTGCCATAAATTTGTTGCTAAGCAGCTTCAGAAACTTGCTGCCCTTAGCGGAACTAGTTGTGCCACAATTCCAATCTATATCTGGGTAATATCTGGCTTATTTCCTAGTTCCTTTAAAATAATTTTTAAGGACACCCCCACCTACCATTAACTTTGTCATTAGTACCAACGTGTATGAAGACCACTGGAGGCCCCAGACAATGCCTGCTCCATGAGCAGTAAACTCCGCTCCATGTTGCTTATGTCCCTAATTGTTGCCAGTTGCCTCTTTGGATCTATTATGTTCTCCAAAGCAGCAACTTGCTCACATCTGCAGCAGCAGTATGGACCGCGGGGAACTTGCTCCAAGACAGCATACATGCTGCAAGACATGCACTGAGTGAGATTATCCAACCTGCTCACATCTGCAGCAGTGGTATGGACCCTGGGGAACTTGCTCCAAGACAGCATACATGCTGTAAGACCTGCACTGTGTGGCATTATCCAACATGCTCTCTAATGTAAAACACAATATAAATAGAATAAACAAGGATTAATACTTTACCCTCGTCTTTTAACTCCTTATTTGCTTATAACTCCAACCCTTCAGTAGCTGGTCACCTGAATTTGTCCTGGCTCATGATTCTCCTGCTTCTCTCAGAAAAAGTGAATTTCCTTCAAAGTACACTAAATGTGGTTATTTGAGGAACTGCGAGATGTTTATCTTTATAAAGCAACATTTAGCATGTTCCCTGCTCTAATGTATGGATGAATTATTTCTTTACTCTCCATGATAAAAACCTAGGAAATCTGGTGCTGCACACCTTCACCATGACTTCCATGATCTGATATGTAAAATTAAAACATGTTGCCATTAAATACACATTAGAGCAGAGTAAATCCACTGTAGGATAGGACTTTCTCTCTTGGCATTTGCTATTTTGGCAAATATTACAAACTAGTGTTTTGCTCCATACAATGGATATAAAAAGTCTACACACCCCTGTTAAAATGCCAGGTTTCTGTGATGTAAAAGAGAAAGATCAATCATTTCAGAACTTTTTCCACCTTTAATGTGACCCATAAACTGTACAACTCAATTGAAAAACAAACTGAAATCTTTTAGGTAGAGGGAAGAAAAAATATAAAAATAAAATAATGTGGTTGCATAAGTGGGCACACCCTCTTATAACTGGGGATATAGCTGTGTTCAGAATGAAGCAATCACATTCCAAATCATGTTAAATAGGAGTCAGCATACACCTGCAATCATTTTAAAGTGCCTCTGATTAACCCCAAATAAAGTTCAGCTGCTCTAGTTGGTTTTTCCTGAAATTTTCTTAGTTGCATTCCACAGCAAAAGCCATGGTCCACAGAGAGCTTCCAACGCATCAGCAGGATCTCAGTGTTAAAAGGTATCAGTCAGGAGAAGGGTACAAAAGAACTTCATCTTTCAGCATGACAATGACCCAAAGCATACATCCAAATCAACAAAGGAATGGCTTCACCAGAAGAAGATTAAAGTTTTGGAATGGCCCAGCCAAAGCCCAGACCTGAATCCGATTGAAAATATGTAGGGTGATCTGAATCCTAGCAATCTGACAGATTTGGAGTGTTTTGCAAAGAAGAGTGGGCAAATCTTGTCAAATAAAACATGTATTGGGAAATTCATAAATAAAAGGATAAAACAATTACAATGCCTTTTTCATGCACAATTCCTAGTAAGTGTAAAATTAATACAAATGTAATTCTCAGTTAAATGCCATCAACTATCTGTACAACACCGCATACAAAATAGCACAACATTTGGACCAACCTCTTCATGGTCTATGTCTGAGTTTGTCTTCAGAAGGAGCTTAGTGGTCTCCTTGATTGTGACTGCCATCCTAATACAGACAGGAAGGATTTCTGTTAATTATATAGAATGTTCAGGAGCATTTTATATGAAATACTAATTACTGGTGTTGGGATTTTCTTGGTGGAATTAAAATCTCTGGCTGGATAGCGTTTGACGACACAATTCAGACTAGTAACACCAATACAAAAATGTGTTTTCAAATGGCATTAACTGTTACCTAATGTAACATATTACAGATTGGTGGACTTTCACAAACTGGTTATTCATTGCAATGAAAATAAGACAGTGTTAAAACTGCAAGAACATAAGTAGTTCAAGATCTAGTTTAAAATCTGCCACGCAGTTTCCAATTTATGACCTCATGTTAAGGAACCAGAGACTTTATTTGCATATTGTGCCACATGTTACTTTCATTAATCCAGCCTTAAACAAAACTGAATGAAGAGGCTTATTAAGACTGACACTTTATTTACTGTATCAATTCATTGCTCACTGGTGAGTAGATTTAAAATGAGCACAGTGATGGATCAGCACTTACCTTCAAGTCTTCCTGTTATTAATCCACCGTATCTTCACCACAAACTGAGATGTGTAAATGTTTCCACTGGAACCAATCCACGCACCGTAACCCTGATCCACTGGAGGTACAGAGAGTTAGTGGAGAGAGGGTTTGAGAAGAGGATTTATATAATGGTACAGCATGGGCTGGCTGATTGCTGCAACCTGATTGGAGGACTTCTCAATCTATGGTAATTCCTTGTATTGTTCCTTTTAATTAGCATTTTAATTACCTGGGGAGGGAATACTTTATATTGAGGGAAGAAGCAAAGGGATGAAACAAAACATGTTTTGTTACATAACAGAATGTTACATTAATGTGTAAATGTTAAATCAGCTAAATTATTTCTATAGACCATTTCTAGCCAGCAATAAGAAATTAATCTCTAAGCATCTTCCTATGAAATACTAAAAAACTGACTATTGAAGTGTGCGTTAATTTTTTTTTTTTTTTTTTTTAAATGGTGTAAATATTTTTAGTGAATGTCTCTCAATTCTTGCATTTAAAATTAGATATTTATGATCACCCAGATACTGGACATTATTATAACACGTGTACTAAAGTATACAAATTGAGATTTACTGGAGAATTATACATTCATTGCCTTCATTTAATTCTCTGCAATTCCCGGTTTGTTTCAGATTAATAAATTCATAAATACAAATTAAGAGATTTGGATAACATGTTACCAGCATTCTTGATTTAATGACTCATTTTAAACTGAAATAAAAGTACATGGGAGGGATGATCCACTCTCTCTTGTTCTTACCTTGTAACCTAGTGTAAAGAGACAAATAAAATATCCTAAATAACTTATGAAATTTACATTCATATAGACATTTGCCCATACTCTGCACTACTCTATATTCCAAAGGACTCTGTTCATATGTAAATGTGTGTTATACATTGTAAACTGGTGTTTGTGAAATGGCCATTGTTAGATTGTGGAGTATCTGCACCAAGGTGGCTGCCACACCCAGTGTAACTAGTTATGTAAATTACTATTGAATTATTACTAAGTCCAGTTACAAGGTTCCTAGCTGTCTGACTCACCTATTGACTTGGCCTGAATACAATATAACCAGAAATATCCCAACAATGAGACTCTACATGATTTACATTCAGTTACTTGTGTAACCGAGATGTAGAAAAGGCTGTATATCAGATTAGTAGCTGGAGAAGGTGTTAAATTCTTTATAAAAAAAAAAAAAAAAATCTGATCTGGAATTATTTAAAATAAAATATATTCTGGTGCAATTTATATTCTGTAATGTTCTACTTTCATCTAGAATGATTCACAGATCTAATTTAGTAAAATGGTCATTATAACAGCATTACTTATAGAAACCAAAGGATTTTCTGTCCGGTATCTGGAATAATTTGGTTCATGGGATATAAACGCTGTTTGTTTTTTGTTACAGTAGATTTATTATCTTCAAACATATGATGCTTCTATCTTGCTAGCATATTCCCTTTCTCTTTTTTTTATTTTAATATTTATTTGGGTAATTCTTATATCAAGAATTAAAGTGTTTCCATTGGTAATTATTGGCATAGTCCATCCGGTCTCTCAGATTCGTGCCTCTGTGCTATGATTTGTAGGGTGGTTTTTAGTACAATATCTTCGATTTTGCATTTTGTGTACTCGCTCACACTCTTCTGGGAGACAAATGTCTCTTCCCACCAACCTAAATACAGGTCAGCATTTCTAGAGGTACAGTGGCTTACCATAGTCATGCCCCTTGGCTGCTGGTAGACACATCCATGAAAGAGGAAATAGTTGTGGGTAAGGACATATTGTAGGAAATCTAACCAGTTTTGTATGCCTCTGGATTGTACAATTTTATAAAGTACGTTCTGTATTGGGCAGACTAGATGGACCGAATGGTTCTTATCTGCCGACACACTCTGTTTCTATTCTATTGTAGTAAGGTGATGCAACGTACAGACTTTCACACGTTGTGGATGACAGTTCTCATGCGATACTGGGTTGTCTGAACCTTCTTTTTATAAATAGAGAGATTATCTGTGAGACTGGGTCTGTCTTAAGTTGTAGGTCAAGAAAGGGGATTGTATCGCATCCCAAAATGCAGAATCTGAGACTGCCTCTGCTGGGGCAATTCCTTTATATGTTGGTGTAGCAGCGCTGTCTCATAGTCTTGCTGGTGTAATTAATCCTTTCCATGACCACAACTGCACCACCCTTGCATGTTTTTTTTTTTTTTATAATTAGTTCAGGGTTATCTGAAATCTACGTCATAGCATTTCTCTTCAACTGTGTTATATTACTGTGATGTGAAACATTACTCAGTTTCTTGGATGGTTATAAAAGCCCTTTCCACAGCCATTTAAAATACTGACCCCCAGATATTAACTGGATAAAAATATGATGTGGATTTAATGTCTGTTGTAACTGTGGTCTTTGGTTTAAACTGAAATGATTCGAGGGAAGACCAATCTTTTTTTAACGTAAGGTCGGCTCTCTATTTTTTTTTTTTTGCTTATCAGAAATATTCTGCTCTCCGCATAGCTCCCTAAATACAAAAGTATTCAAATCAGTGTTTTTAAATGTATCACAATGTGCTGGTTAAGATAAACCCAGCTTCAACACCTGTGACGTTCAAACGTTGAAAAGTTGATGATGCTGGGTTCTTTTTGGTTCCATGGGAGGATACATCTCTTGTCCCTGTTTTTCTAAGTCCTTATGCTTTATTTCGTAAGCGGCAGATCTTTAAATCCCTGCATGCAGGGTCAGCTGTCCGTGTCTAACTTCTACAGTCTCTGCCGTCTGCTAGACTGACTTGAGGCATGGAGGAAACCTCTGTCTCGCTAAGGGTGCCTCTGCGAGACTTTCTGTCTGGTGTTCACCCTATTCTCAAACTCTGCTTCATGGTTCCCTTAATGGGACCCTGTTTCCTCCATAGATACACCTCACTAAGGTAAACGGGTCTCACTAGAACCTAATCTAAATCTAATCTAAATCTATCTCTCTCGCTCGCTTTGTATCTGTTATTGGCGCTACTGGTAGAAGGGGATGCTACGTTTTCAGGACAGAAATTTACCGAATGAGCTGCAGAAGAGCATACAGCGCAGGAAGGGGTTTTAAGGTCTGCAAAATGCATCAGAAATAATTCTGTGTCTAGCTGTGCTCAATCAGTAACCGTATTGTACAGGGAGAGAGATGTAGCGGATCTGGAAGAAAAAGACTTATGATAATCATAGAAACCATAGCCGCCGTACTTATATGCTAATCCTACCACCTTATGAAGATATAAGTCAAGTTCCTCTCTACAGAGTGGGAAAGCTGTACAAATCACATCTCTGTACAATCCGAATGCGAGGACAAATTCGCGGATATTGAGTTTCCTATTTAGTCTAGGATCTCTAGACTTCAACACTACTGACAGATCCTCGAAGGTATAGGCCCTGTTTTCTACCACGTCTTGAGATGAAATCAGTAGCGATGCTAAGTTTATGTCCTTCCCCTCTATAATGTCCCGTCTTAGAGCCTGAGGAATGAGATGAATGGGGTTAATGATATTAGTAGCTCTACTAGCTGGTGGAGGGTTATCTTTACCTCCTGAGTTAGTGGTAGGCTGAGTAACTGGCACTGGAATCTCTGGAATGGTTGTGATAGTGTTTGACTCCAGATTATCCAATCTATTGTTAATGGTTGCTACTGAGGAAACTAGGGAGGCCATCATGTTGTGTAATTCTGCAAGGCTATTCTGCACATTGAAATCAGAACTAGGGCCTGGCCTTTCGTTATCCTCAATAATATTTAACAACCTAAACAGTTCGGCTTTCTCCTGGCTGTTGCTGGGAAAGGAATATACCTTTTTTTAAGTTCAGAGGTGATCTTCCATAGTGATAGTGATAGTCCAGGAACGATAGCTGGAAGCGGGACTTGGTAGACTGGTTCGTCTCTGTGAGCCTGATCTGAGTGGCCACCGACAAATCTTCTCCTTGTGTAGATTTGTTAGACATGCTACGGAAGTGAGGTAGATGGGTAAGGTTAAAATGGTACTGTAAAGAATGGTAGTGACCCAGCTTACTAGGCTAGTGCATACTGGCGAAATTGTATTAACTAGCTTAGTTTGGTGACAGGTGAGGTCCTGACTACTTGCCAAGTGGCTATGAGAGGCTCTACCTATGATTTGGCTCGTGGGGCCTTTGTGCCACTGAGGTGGGTGGCGGGGTGTTGGCCTCTCGGTGACGCTTAACAGAGTGTAATAACGATTGGCCGTGACTGGTGAGGCCCTAACTATGAGTTGGTGCAAGGCTCTAACTATGAATTGGGACGATTGGCGTGAACCTCCGAACATAATGGTTGATAGTATGCCTTGCGGGACCACTTGACTGCCAGGCGAAGAAGCCTATTGGATCTTGTAGCGGAAATGCAATATTACCCAGGTTATCTCAGCTTATAATCCAAGTGAGACTCGGGAACAAGTAAATAGTAAATCCAAAGGCAGGGTTTCCAGCAGGTCAAATACAGCAATATCCCAACAGCAATCCCAATAACTGGACGACACACAGTTTCAGGAGCATAACTGACAAGCCTTTTACAGCAAGATTGAACTCCTTTATTTGACAAACACCACAGACTTATATACACCAAACTGCAATCAGATAACACTTGATTAAACAATAGAAAACTTAAACACATCACCAGTAAAGCAGTATCTAGCCACTTTAATCTGGAGCCAGAAGCAAGGTAGTCAGACTGGGTGGCTGACATAACTAAACAATGGAAGGCTTTAATACACAGAAAATACAGCAGATACACGGATGCAGCTTTATACAGTATTTTTGTAGGGTTGCCTGGTGCCATCCGCTACACTGCTCCCCCTTGCCCACAAGCCGGCATACACAGTCTGATCCAACACGGATCGGTCTTGGGGATGTCCGGGGAGGCTCACGGATCATTTCTCTAGGTCCGTTTGCCGAGACAACCCATCAGCATTTCCATTCTGTTTACCCGGGCGGTACTGGATATTAAAGTCAAAGGGCTGCAGCGCCAGACTCCAGCGCAGCAGCCGGGCATTGTCCCCAGCCACCCGGTTTAGCCATACTAACGGGTTGTGATCCGTGAGCAGGGAAAAAGCTTGTCCGTACAAATATGGCTGTAATTTCTTCAGGGCCCACACCACAGCCAGGCATTCTTTCTCGATGGCGGCGTAGCTTACTTCTCGAGGTAACAGTTTCCGGCTGATGTAAGCCACGGGATGTTCTCCGCCATCGGCCCCGACTTGGCTTAATACTGCTCCCAATCCAAACATAGAAGCGTCTGTGTGGACAAGAAAACGTTTAGTTGGATTGGGAGCTGCCAAGACAGGGGCATTTGTCAATGCATCTTTTAACAACTGAAATGCCTGTTCACACTCCAGGGTCCAGGTTACTTGGCTTTTTTTTTTGGTTTTTACGTGTCAAGTCGGTGAGAGGTTTGGCCAGGGCACTGTAATTCGGGACAAATTTCCGGTAGTATCCGGCCGTTCCTAAGAACGCTAACACCTGGGTCTTAGTCCCAGGGGTGGGCCATTGAGCTACAGCCTCTACTTTGGCTGGTTCCGGCTTTTGCTTGCCACATCCTACCCGATGACCTAGGTACTGTACTTCAGCCATTCCTATGCTGCATTTGGCTGGTTTCAGCGTTAAACCAGCGGCCCTAATCCTGTCTAGGACCGCTCCTATATGGGTCAGGTGTTCCTGCCAGGTATTGCTGAAAATGGCAATATCGTCGAGGTATGCGCAGGTATAATCCTGGAACCCATCTAGGAGGCGGTCCACCATCCGCTGAAAAGTAGCCGGGGCGTTTTTCATCCCAAACGGCATGACCTTATATTGGTACAAACCGAATGGGGTGACAAAGGCCGACTTAGGGATGGCGTCTTGTGCCAAGGGTATTTGCCAATACCCTTTACACAAGTCAATTGTGGTGAGATAGTGCCCCCTCGCCATCCGATCCAGGAGTTCGTCTATCCTGGGCATAGGATAGGCGTCCGATACCGTCTTCTCATTTAATCTCCGGTAGTCTACACAGAACCGGGTCGTGCCGTCCCGCTTTGGCACTAGCACTACCGGAGATGCCCAGGGGCTGTCAGAGGGCTCAATCACCCCCAGCTGGAGCATCTCATCTATCTCCTTGCGCATGTTCGCCCGTACCGCTTCTGGGATGCGGTACGGGGTCTGACGCATGGGAAGTTGCCCTGGGGTGTCTACTCGGTGAGTGGCCAGAGGAGTGTAACCAGGTACATTAGAGAAGATATCCTGCTTCTCCCTCAACAGCTGTTGTACCTCGCTCCGCTCCTGTGGGCTCAACCGATCCCCCAGGGTGACCTCCCCTAAGTCCCCGGATAACTGACCCTCTCCCAGCAGATCCGGGAGAGGTAAACTGTCAAACTCCTCGGAGTTAGGTGCACATATAGCGGTCACTTCCTCCGAGCGCTCCTGGTAGGGCTTCATCATGTTCACATGGAGCATGCGTCGCCCCCCAGTACCAACGCACGAGCCGATTATATAAGTGGTGTCACACCGTTGTTCCACCACCTTATAAGGGCCCTGCCAGGCGGCCTGCAGCTTATCGGGTCGGACAGGTTTTAAGATTAACACCTTCTGCCCGACCTGAAAGCTACGGTCCCTGGCGCCCCGATCATACCATGTGCGTTGGCGTGTCTGAGCCGCCTGCAAATTCTCGCGTACCGTCTGAGTTAAGGCCTCAAGGCGGTCTCGGAATGCCAACACATAGGGTATGATGGGGGTGCCGTCAGTGCTCCGTTCTCCCTCCCAATGCTCTCTGATCAAATCTAAAGGCCCTCGTACCCTGCGGCCAAACAATAGTTCAAATGGGGAGAACCCAGTGGATTCCTGCGGCACCTCACAGGTAAGCAAAGAGGAGGTGTGGCAGGAACTTCTCCCAGTCCTTGTGGGTCTCTTCGAAGGTTCGGAGCATTTGTTTCAATGTACCGTTGAAACGTTCGCAGAGCCCATTCGACTGGGGGTGGTAAGGGGAACTAATGACCGGCTTAATGTCACAAAACTTCCAGAGGCGCTGCGTGACTTCGGCGGTGAACTGGGTGCCCTGATCGGAGACAATCTCCCTGGGGAGTCCCACCCGGGAGAATACCTTCATCAGGGCTTCGGCTACTGTCTCAGCCTGTATATTCGTCAGGGCCACCGCCTCTGGATATCTGGTGGCATAATCTACTACTGTCAGGATAAATCTTTTACCTGACGGGCTTGCTTTGTTGAGGGGTCCTATTAGGTCAACTGCTACCCTGCTAAAGGGTTCCTCGATTATGGGGAGGGGATGTAACTTGGCCTTGCGCCGGTCCCCCCTTTTCCCCACCCTTTGACAGATATCGCACGTGTTGCAATACCTGCGCACCTCCTGGCTAAGTCCCGGCCAAAAGAAACTTTGGGTTAACCTGTATCGGGTCCTGCTGACCCCTAAATGTCCAGATAGCGGAATGTCATGGGCTATCCGTAGTAACTCCGCCCGGTACCGCTGAGGTACCACTAACTGCCTCATCACAATCGGGTCTGACCCGGATACCTGCTTATCCGTCTCCCGATATAACAGCTGGTTGTCCCAAATAAACCTTTCGCCCTCCCCCCCAGGCGTGTCTGCTGTCACCTTGTCCCTATACACCTGCAAGGTGGGGTCAGTCACTACCTCAGCTGCAAATTCGTTAGGAGGGGCCCAGGGGACACAGTCAGGGGAAGGGGAAGGATCTCTTACCTGAACCTCCGGGAGTGTGTTGTAGTCCTGGGTGCGGGCCTGTTGTCGAGTGACCACAGGGTGAGCTTCTCCTGTGGTGGGTGTCTGGGGCTCAAAAGCAGATGTGAGCCTCCCCAGATCGTTCCCCAATAAAACCTCCGCCGGTAACTGCGGCATCAACCCCACCTCCACATGCCCTGCCCCCGATCCCCAATGCAAATGTACCCTTGCTGTGGGTAGCCGGTATACTGCTCCCCCGGCTACACTGACGGCCACAGTCTTATTAAGTTTAGCTTGGTCTGAGACCAGGTGACTTTTTACCAGGGTGATGGTGGCTCCTGAGTCACGTAGCCCCTGAACCGCTTTACCGAATCCAGGTGGAACGGTCCCGCAGCTGGGGGCATTCCCTTTTATAATGTCCCCACTTCTGGCAGTGGTGGCAAGGGCCCGACGTGGCTGTGCAGCGGGTGGTGGTGGCAGTGACCTTGGTAGAGCTGGCGTGTAGTTAATTCCCCCAAAGGTTTTAAAAGGTACTTTTGGAGCTGCAGGTTTTTGCTGCCTGCGTGCATCCAGGTACTCGTCCGCCTTCCTGGCTGCTTCGGTAAGGGAGGTAGGGTTTCTGTCTCTTACCCACTCCTGTACCTCGCTGGTTACTCCTTCATAAAATTGCTCCAGCAGTACCATTTGCAATACATCCTCCATAGACCGTGCCTTGCTCGCTTGCACCCACCCCAAGACTGCTCGTTGCAGTCTGCATGCCCACTCAGCATGTGAGTCTTTCTCCACCTTCTTTAAATCCCTGAATCTCCGCCGGTATGCTTCTGGTGTTATAGCATACCTGGCCAATATAATTTCTTTCACTTTGTGGTAATTCCGTATTTCATCATTCGGTACAGTCCGATATGCCTCAGCTGCCCTCCCAGTTAACCTCCCTGCCAAAATAGGTACCCAGTCCTCTGTGCTGATTCTATGCAGGAAAGCGTCTATATCTTCCTCTGCCTCCACATATGTTTAAAAGCCTGGTACGGTATTTTCGGCTTACCTTCATGTGGCATATTTACTGCAGAGCTGCATTCTGGGGCCGCTGTTTGACTCCTCAGTATAAATTCCTGGACCTCCGTTATTGTTTTGGAAACAATCTCTGTTGGAGGGTGTTCCCCATAGAAAGACAGCCGAAATTGTATCTGCCTCTGGAACTCCCTTTGTTCCGGTGTTTCTCCCGAATTCCCCTGTTCGGGAACCGAATCGCCTTCCATTTGGTACTCCGCCATCAGTTCAGTAATAAGTGCCGCTTTTGTCTTATTGCTGGCTTGTATACCCTTTGCCTCCAGAAGGTCTTTTAGCGTGGAGTGTTTTAGTGTGGCAAAATCAATCTCCATCCGTACTCCATTTAGGCTTGTTCCTCTGTGAGTCTGGATCCCAGCGCTGCCAACCAATGTAGCGGAGATGCAATATTACCCAGGTTATCTCCGCTTATAATCCAAGTGAGACTCAGGAACAAGTAAATAGTAAATCCAAAGGCAGGGTTTCCAGCAGGTCAAATACAGCAATATCCCAACAGCAATCCCAATAACTGGACGACACACAGTTTCAGGAGCATAACTGACAAGCCTTTTACAGCAAGATTGAACTCCTTTATTTGACAAACACCACAGACTTATATACACCAAACTGCAATCAGATAACACTTGATTAAACAATAGAAAACTTAAACACATCACCAGTAAAGCAGTATCTAGCCACTTTAATCTGGAGCCAGAAGCAAGGTAGTCAGACTGGGTGGCTGACATAACTAAACAATGGAAGGCTTTAATACACAGAAAATACAGCAGATACACGGATGCAGCTTTATACAGTATTTTTGTAGGGTTGCCTGGTGCCATCCGCTACAGATCTTACCTAACTTGGCGAGAGTTTTTAAAGCTACTGGTAACCTTGCCGGGGTTTGACCGGTAAACATACCTGATAAATGACTTGTCTTACGTCTACTGAAGCGGAGAACAAAAAAGTTAGTAAGACGAAATGCACAAGACCATAAACCTGTCCGTAGTTAACTACTGACACTTTAAGTACCCCTATTGATAGTACAGAGTAACGAATATATATATATATAAATAAATATATATATATATATATATATATATATATATATATATATATATATATATATATATATATATATATATATATATATACATATATATATATATACATATATATATATATATATATATATATATATATATATACATATATATATATATACACATCCACATAATAAGCCTATTAACTGAATTTAGCCGCTCAAACCTTGTGTACCCACAAGGTGGTGACAAAGCCCCACCAATCAGGCTACTCAACACATAATGGATAACATAAGATTTACTAAATGGAACCGTGGTAGTAACAAAAACCTTATTATCAGTTTTTTTCTTTTTTTGTTTATATATATATATATATATATATATATATATATATATATATATATATATATATATTACTGCAATGTGTGGGTGAGAAGCCAACTTGAATCGACAACGGTTTATACCCCACTACTTGTTCGTTTGCACTAACGGAGGTTTGTAGTGTGTACGCGTAAAACAACCCAACTGTTATGAAGTGTATAAAAGTAGTGCAGGGGTTAATAATTGATTTTAAGTGCATGGACACTTAAAAAACCTCCTGAGTAGGTGACTGTATAATACGAAATTGTTGATTGCACAACTTATGACGCATGTGTAAGATAATGGAAGATTTAGTAAGAATGGATAGTAATGATTGTAGAATTGTAGTCAAGAAAGTTTTTTTTTTTTTTTTTTTTACATAATTGACAGTTTAACACCTCTTTAGTTTACTTAATATAAAGTTAGCCATATATTTAATGAATGATACCAAGTCATATTGCAAACAGCCACAAGGTGATATATTTTTACTGACTTCTTCATAGAATGTTACGTTTGTTTGACAAGACCTGTCTTTCACAAAACTATGTTTACTTTTACTAATTATATTCTGATTCAAGATGTATTCTTGAGTGTATATCTTTAGAAATCCTTCAAATAATTTCCCCACTACAGATGTCAAGCTCACTGGCCAATAATTACCTGGCAGAGATTTTGATACCTTTTTTAAATATTGGAATGACATCCGCCTTTTGCCAGTCTGTTGGCACTATACCTGAACTGAAAGAATCCCTAAAGATCATAAATATTGGTCTGGCCAGAATTATGCTTAACTCTCTAAGGACCCTTGGGTGTATACCATCTGGCCCTGGGGCCTTGTCTATCTTAACAGAGTTTAATTGCTTAAGCACTTTTTCGTGTGTCAGCCAATCCCATGTTTGCGGTGAAAAAAAAGTATTTAAAATGTCTGCTTTCTCTGTGTCCTCACTTACCAAATTTCCCATTTGGGATAACAAGGGCCCAACATTTCCCTCTTTAGCTTTTTTCCCATTTATATACTTATAAAACATTTTGGGGTTAATTTTACTCTCCTTAGCAATCCTTTTTTCGTTATCCAATTTAGCCATTTTCATTGCCTTTTTGCAGGCTTTGTTGGCATCTTTGTATTTTATAAATGATAATGTTGATCCCTTGCTTTTATAATGTTTGAATGCCATTTTCTTGTTTTGTATTTCCTGTTTCGCGTTACCGGTAAGCCACATTGGTTTTGATTTGTGTCTTTTGTATTTGTTTCCCAAATGTATATATTGGGATGTGTACTTTTGTAATGTGTGCTTAAAGGCATTCCACTTGTCTTCTGTGTTTAGTCCAGAAAACAATTGTTCCCAGTCTAAATGTTCAATTGATTCCCTTAGTCCATCAAAGTTGGCCCTTCTAAAATTAAGTGTTTTGGTGGCGTAGTTACCAATTTGCTTTTTTGCATTAATCTCAAACTAAACCATGTTATGGTCACTATTGCCCAAGTGTTCTCTTACTTTGATGTTTGAGATAAGCTGCTCATTGTTTATGACTAAATCCAGACAGGCATCCATTCTAGTTGGGGTGTCTACTAATTGTGCCATAAATGTGTTATTAAGCAGGTTCAGAAACTTGTTGCTCTTAGCGGAACTAGTTGTGCCACAATTCCAATCTATATCTGGGTAATTAAAATCTCCCATGATTAAAACTTCCTTTATAATTGCAGCCTTTTCAGTTTGTAATAAAAGCTGATCTTCTCCATCAATGCCTATATTTGGTGGCTTGTAGCATACACCTACAAGTAATGTGCGATTCTTTTTAGTGTCCAAGCTAATCTCCACCCACAGTGTCTCCACATTAGTTCCAGTTACATCATGCACACCTTCCTTAATACTGGGCTTTAATTTAGGATTTACATACAGACAAATCCATCCCCCTTTTATATTTTCTCTGTCCTTTCTAAAAAAGCCTTGTAAATGAAATGACCAGTCGTGGGTCTCATCCCACCACATTTCTGTGATTCCGATTAAATCATACTGTTCAGCACTTACCAGTATCTCCCAGCTCACCCATTTTATTTGTCAAACTTCTTGCATTTGCTAAAAGACATTTAAGATTACTACCCATTTTCAATTTAGTTGACAAACATGTAATGCCAGCAGGTTTAATTATATGTACCTCCCTATGATCTATGTTAACCCCACCAGTGCTATCCTCCTTCTTTCCCATATCTAGACACACCTTCCGATCTACTCTATCTGCCATTGCTTCATTTTGATCTTGACCCTCCCCCCCAGAGCTTAGTTTAAAACTCATCTAACACTCTAGCCATCCTCTCCCTTAAGACTGCAACCCCCTCATCATTGAGGTGCAGCCCATCCCGTCCATAGTCTGTAGCCGACTGCAAAGTCTGCTTAGTGCTCCAAGAACCCAAATCCCTCTTGCTTGCACCACCTTTGCAACCATCCATTAATCTCTCTAAGCTCCCGCTGTCTCCCTGACGTAGTGCGTGGTACTGGTGATATTTCCGAGAATATTACCTTTGGAGGTCCTTTCCTTCAGCTTATTTCCTAGTTCTCTAAAATCATTTTTAAGGACCCCCCACCTACCATTAACTTTGTCATTAGTACCAATGTGTACTATGACCGCTGGATCATGTCCAGCCCCTGCCAATAATCTGCCTACCTGGTCCACAACATGCCGAACCCGAGCACCCGGGAGACAACATACAGTTCGGCATTCAGGGTCCCGGTGACAGATTACCCTATCTACCTTCCTAATAATAGAATCCCCTACCACCACAACTTGTCTAGCCTTCCTAGTATCCTGGCTCCCAACTGTGCTGGGGAGGCTACTCACCTGGCTGCCCCGAAATGCCTCTTCTGAGCTAATCCCCCCCAGCATCCTCACACAAGCTGGCAAACATGTTGGGGTGAACCAGCTCAGAACAAGCCTCCCTAGCTCTCCGACCCCTACTGCCCCTTACACAACTAACCCAGCTCTCTGCCCTAGAAACCTTCTCCCCATCATCACCCCCCTCTACACTGGCCCCAGCCAATGCCTGCTCCGTGAGCAGTAAACTCCGCTCCATGTTGCTTATGTCCCTAAGTGTTGCCAGTTGCCTCTTTGGATCTATTATGTTCTCCAAAGCAGCAACCTGCTCACATCTGCAGCAGCGGTATGGACCCCGGGGAACTTACTGCAAGACAGCATACATGCTGCAAGACATGCACTTAGTGGCATTGTCCAACATGCTCTCTAGTGTAAAACACCCAATATAAATAGAATAAACAAGGATTTATACTTTACCCTCCTTCTTTGCCTCTAACTCCTCCACTTAAGCAGCTTGTTCACTTTAGTAGATGTTCACCTGGATTCGCCTGGCTCAGTATTCGCCTGCTTCCTCCAGATAAATGGCCTTCAAGAAAACAGACTCCCAGAGAAGGTTAATTAACTGATTGCAAACAGCCTTGCAAACCTTTTCCCTCCAAAACTGTTTTTTTTTTTTTTTTTTCAACCAATCTTTAACCAAAATACAAACAAAATAAACAGTGCTCCCCTTGCAGTAAAAAATAAAAATACCCTTTTCTTCTTTGCTTCTAACTCCTCCACTTAAGCAGCTTGTTCACTTTAGTAGATGTTCACCTGGATTCGCTTGGCTCAGTATTCGCCTGCTTCCTTCAGATAAATGGCCATCAAGCCATTGGTGGATTCCTTTTAAACGACTTATTCCAAAACTAGAACATAGGAACTTAAGCTTCTCTGAAAATGTACCTAAAGATATTGAAAGATATATTCAAAGATATTTCACAACAAAGTAAGCCCGATACAAACTTAACTTAACTTGCTTTTGCACAAAATCATGAAGCAGAGTATGAAAATCAATAGAAATCATTGCAAGTCCCACCATTCTCTCTTGGGACATTGAAGAACACAGAATTCTTTATTAATTTAGGCTTTGAAAAGCTTTGCTCACCAGAGGCAACTGATATCGGGAATGTCAATAGTATGCGGAGCGCAATGGAGACATTGTTAGCAAAGTCATTCTTAGCTGCATATGCCAGAATCTGGCTAGGTGTCATTGCAGGTTTCAAGCTAGGAGCCAATATTGTGAGCTCTTCACACAGTTGTGGTCCATCAACATCCATCTTCTGAGGGAACATAAAAGGCACAGGAGTTTAAATCAAGGATCCTTTTCTGGACACCTTGGTGTTTTCCTTTCATATTAGAACCATTGTCATATCCTTGACCTCTCATATCACAAACGGGAATCTTCTGTTTTTCAAGTTTGTTCAAAACTGCTTCAGTCAGACCTTCTCCAGCTGATAAAACCTAGAAATCGTTCTTCTATTCAGACCTCTGGTTCAGCTGTGGGAGACTCCCCTTCCTCGATGGACATAAATCTAACAATTGGTCATTTGTTCAGTGAGAGCAATGTCTGGGGTGCAATCAAGTATCACGGAATAATATTTTGACTTGTTCAATAACTGCAGAATGTCTCTTGTTATTTGTTTGGCTATAAGGCTGATTAGTTCATTTTGAATGTCCTTCCCCGAATGTTGGAAAATGTCCTTATTTTTGATTCTCTTTAGATGTTCATGTATAACCTTATCAAATGTTGCCAGGGTTTCCTCAAGTTGCAGGAATTTTCCATTATTTTCACCAATGTATCTCTGCTACCGCTGAAAGCCAAGCACTGGCGACCAAGATACTTTACTATGGCTACAATGTTACGTTTCGGCTGTCAAAATTCTCTGGTAAGCGGCATCTATTGCTTTTCCTAATCCAAGTCTTCCAGAAAGTTCATTCCAGTCACTAATGGCAACAATATAAATTAGACCTTTAATGAATGCAAACATTTTGAGACAAGTTCTTCCAATCATTGTAGCCTCCATGTGTCAAATTTGTAGTTATTTTAGTCACAAATAGCTTACAACAACTAAATACTGTTCAACAGAATAAACCAGCCAGTTTCTGCAGGTTTCTTCTCAGTTTGGCAGCTGTCGCTTATAATTTGCTTTAGTAAAGTGTCTATTGGAAAAATAGTTTTTTGCATTACCTTTCTGGACAATAATATCCCTTAAGGTGGTAAGAACAGCTGGCTAATAAGCTGGATCAGACATCACGAGTCTCCAAATCAGAAGATTGTTCTTTCTGCACCAGTAATTGTCTTCTTCACTTGATACTACTGTATCAATTGTCTTTCAGGTAAAGAGTGAACATTTGATTAAGGTTGCTCGTCATCTCTATGTACTTGTCTTGCATTTGGATCATCCAGACTTGAAAATAATTGCATACCAGCCCCATAGCATAACCTCTTTATACCAGCCCCATAGCGTAACCTCCTTATACCAGCCCCGTAACGTAACCTCCTTATACCAGCCCCGTAACGTAACCTCCTTATACCAGCCCCGTAACGTAACCTCCTTATACCAGCCCCGTAGCGTAACCTCCTTATACCAGCCCCGTAGCGTAACCTCCTTATACCAGCCCCGTAGCGTAACCTCCTTATACCAGCCCCGTAGCGTAACCTCCTTATACCAGCCCCGTAGCATAAACTCATTCTTTTCTAGTTCATAAAAGGGAAAACCATGTACTTGAAAGCACATTTGAAGAACTATTTATAGTTAAGACGGATATGAAAGCACATAGGGTTTTATTTAAGATGAGCAAATTCTAGTGGTAAAAATGGAACAATCCATAAGAATAGTCCATTTTTGCCTGGGTGATTAAACTACATCTCGAAATTTACCCCACTATAGAATTTTATGTAGAACACTTTGTTCCAAATATCACAGTAGACCATTACCACATGCAATTGTGTATGTCCAATCAAAATTGTCATAATAAAGAATAAAGGACTTTACTTCAAAGTATGGATGAAGAACCTTATTAACTTAACATAAACTACTCAAACACAAACAGTAGTAGATTAAGAGTGCAAATAAACTTTTAAATGGTAAAAAAGTGCAAAATGTTGCACTACACAGTAATTAAATATTGTAACAATTATAATAACTTTTTGAGATTCAAAAAAGTGCAAATATGTTGTGGTTAGTTCTGTAACCGCAAACATAGAAACATAGAATGTGTCGGCAGATAAGAACCATTCGGTCCATCTAGTTTGGCCAATTTTTTTGAGTACTTTTATTAGTCCCCCGTTCCCGGTCTTATAGCTAGGATAGCCTTGTGTCTATCCCACACATGCTTAAAATCCTTGACTCTGTTTACCTCTACCACTTCTGCTGGAAGGCTATTCCATACATCCACTACCCTCTCAGTAAAGTAGTACTTCCTGATATTACTTTTAAATCGTTGCCCCTCTAATTTAAGACTGTCCTCTAGTTGTGGTAGTTTTTCTTCTTTGAAATATACTCTCTTCCTTTACTGTGTTGATTCCCTTTATGTATTTAAATGTTTCTATCATATCCCCCCTGTTACGTCTTTCCTCCAAGCTATACATGTTAAGATGCTTTAACCTTTCCTGGTAAGTTTTATCCTTCAACCCATGAACCAGTTTAGTAGCCCTTCTCTGAACTCTCTCCAAAGTATACCCCACTAGTAACAAGACCTTGCATCGAATATACCCCATTGACTACAACCCTCTGTTGCCTGTCACTCAGCCATTGTCTAATCCATTCAACAATATTGAAATCCAAACTTAAAGATTTCAGTTTATTGATAAGCCTTCTATGTGCGACAGTGTCAAAAGCTTTACTGAAATCTAGGTAAGCAATGTCTTCTGCACCACCCTGATCTATTATTTTAGTCACCCAATCAAAAACATCAATAAGATTAGTTTGGCATGTTCTCCCTGTAGTAAACCCATGCTGTCCCTGATCTTGAAATCCAAGTGACTTTAGATGTTCAATAATCCTATTCTTTAACAAGGTTTCCATTATTTTCCCCACTACTGAAGTAAGACTTACTGGTCTATAGTTGCCCGCCTCCTCCCTACTACCTTTCTTGTGAATGGGCACAACATTTGCTAATTTCCAATCTTCTGTGACTACTCCTGTTAACAATGATTGGTTAAATAAATCTGTTAATGGTTTTGCTAGTACACCACTAAGTTCCTTTAATAACTTTGGATGTATCCCATCAGGTCCCATCAACTTATTTGTCTTTACTTTAACCTCTTCCTCTGTAAACTTACATGCATCAAAAGACTCATTAGTCTTTTTCCCTAAATGAGGTCCCTTACCCTCATTTTCATTTGTAAAAACTGAGCAAAAATATTCATTAAGGCAGTCTGCTAAGCCTTTATCCTCTTAAACATAGCATCCTTCTTTTGTTTTTAAACTGATCCTTGTTTTACTTTCCTTTTCTCATTTATGTATCTAAAAAAATGTTTTATCCCTCTTTTTCACTGACTTGGCTATAGTCTCTTCTGAGTGTGCTTTGGAAGCTCTGAATACAAAAAATGGATACAAATGCAGAAAGAAGATGGGAGTGAGCGCAGTACTTTTCTTTCTGCATTTGTATCCATTTTTTGTATTACTCAGCCTTGTTACAATGCAGCCGCCCATCCCATGTGTTCCCTATTAAGGTTTAATAATGTATAGGGGTGTATATAAAAAACACCTCTTTCTGTATCATTAGAGATCAGAGGCTCAGAGAAGCAAGGTGAATGGTTAGAGTTAGGACCCACCTTGGGGGGTCTGCCATGACGTTGGCAGGTGGGCTCATCCTCTCATGGCCATTGGAGGTAACTAAAAAACCTCCCATTTGTTTTAAAAATACATAGGGATAAAGGAGAGAGCGCAGGTAACTTTGTTTTTCTTTGGACCTAGGCAATTGCCTTACTTAGTTCAGTGGAGGAATCCTCCGTTTAGGTACAGGGTGAATGGAAGTCCATGAGAGTCTTTAAGGATGTTGGGTCAGGATGCAGGGTGAGGTCCATAAATGGTTAACAGCAGAAGTCTGGGGTGTATGGCATGGGCGACGTGTTCGGAGTGGGAGTCTCCTTCAAATGGCCATGCCAGAGTGATCGTATGGACTAGCCTTTAAATCCTCATGTCTGGGGGTGACGTCATATTGAGTGCGACGACGGGCACTTTGAATGTACGCCCCGGGGCGTGGCCGTAGGTTGAGCTGAGACGCGATCCTCTGTTATGTGGGGATCTGTACAGCTGAAAAGGAAAAGTTGCCACTACGTGTGCTGTGGCATAAAAAAAACGGAACCCCTAGCACTAACGAGGTGTATGTGGTGTGATATGGAAAAAGATGGTGTGTGTAAAAAAACTAAATATGTGAAAAATATAAACAAAAATAAAATGAAATATAGAAAATAATAGAGAATAATAGAAAAATAATGAAAAAACTGGGGGGGGAAGGGAAATGGAGGGGAAATAAGGGATGAATGGGTAAAGGGAAATAAGGAATGAAAGTAAAGGGAGGGGGGAAAGAAAGGAGTGTTAAAAGAGGAAAGTGTAGATAAGTCTGTATAGGATAAGATGAAGGGAAGGAGGGGTTGAGGGGTATATGGAGGGAAAGAGAAAATAAAGATGTGGGGGCTGTGTGAGTATGGGCAGAGTAAAAGGGAGGAGGGGGGACAAAAACAACTCAATGGTAGAGTAATGATGCTTAATAAAAGGGAGACAGTGTGTGTGTGTGTGGGAGATAGAGGCGGGGTATGTAGAGAGTTTGGGGAAGAGAGTGAATTATAGGAAATGGATTAATTCATAGTCTTCGTTGAGACCCCTCGGGGGAAATCGTATCCAAGATGTTGATCCATCTGGTTTCCTTCTGTTAAAGTAGTTTTTCACGATTACCACCTCTCCTTGTATTTGTTGCCATGGTGGGGATGGAAGAAAGAATTACCCTTGATGATACTATTACATTGGTTGCAACTGAGGCACGGGAAAGTGTCAAATTGTGGACCAGCGAGGAATCTGGTCATAGGTTTTTTTGCTTCCTACGTCTGCTGAGACTAAGGAGTCTCTCAGGTTCTGGGACTTTGAGTATGAAAAGAGGGGTGAGTTGTGGGGAGTAGTAGGAAGATTGGAGTCAGATTGTAGTATATGCCCGTTCTTCATGATAACTTTTCTGATTTTTGGGCTGGCATTTGTGTATGGTGAGACGAAAGGCACACGAGGTATTGAGGTTTCCTTGGTTTTTGGTGCCATGTGCTTGTCCCTGGGGATTGTAGACAGACGGTTTCTCTGGGTAAGTAACAGATCCTGTTTGTACCCATGATCGGAGAATTTACTGGACATCTCATCGAGCCTGGTTTCCAATAGCGATGGGTTGCTCACGATTCTTTTGGTGCGAAGCAGTTGGCTATAGGGTAGACCTGTTTTCGAGTGCTCAGGATGGAAGCTGCTGTACTGGAGCAGGTTGTTTTTGTCCGTGGGTTTAGTGTAGATGTCTGTTTCAAGTTTAGTACCATTTTGTGTGACTATGGTATCTAAAAAGGATACTTGTGACGCATTCAAATCACTGGTAATAGTGTTGAGGGAGTTTATTTCTGTGACAAACTCACTGAACTCACATTGCGTGCCTTCCCAGCAGACGAAGATGTCATCGATGTATCTCTTCCACAGTCAACAGTGTTTGAACAGACAAGTTTTGTAGATGCCATTTACTTCGAGATGGTCCATGTAGATGTTGGCATATGTGGGGGCTACATTGGAGCCCATTGCGGTGCCCACTTGTTGTAGGTAGAATTGATCTTTGAACAGAAAGTAATTTTCTGTGATGATAAACCTTAAGAGGTCAAGGACATACTTATTTTTTGCTGCATTCCAGGTGCTGGTTGAATCAGAGTCTATGGTCCAGGATACAGCCTGGATGCCACCTTCATGGGGTATAGAGGTATATAAGCTCTGAACATCTAGGGTGGCCAGATAGAAGTTATCTGTATCTGGGATGGTGATTGCGTTGATAATGTTGAGGAAATGGTTAGTGTCCTTAACGTGTGATAATTGGCTGGTAACATATGGTGCCAGGAGTTTATCCAAAAAGATAGACACTGGCTGGAAGATAGAATCAGGGCCTGCTACTATGGGTCTACCAGGTGGTTTGGTGGCATTTTTGTGAATTTTGGGGAGGGTATATATTACAGGTGTGAGCGGAAAAATGGTATGCATGTATTTGGCTTGTTTATTGATAATGCCTTCTTCTAGGGCTTGGTTGTTAAGCCTTTGGAGTAGGCCTTGTAATCTGAATACTGGATCTCTGTCAAGTTTTCTGTAGGTATTGCCAATATGGAGTTGGGAAAGGATTTCTGTAATGTAGTCATGGTGGTTCATTACAACTAATGCACCACCTTTTATCTGCCGGTTTGATACAGATCGATTTATCGAATCTGAGGGTTTGGATGATATTGCGTTCTTCTTTGGTGAAATTAGGTTTACTGTGGAATTTTTTCTTAAACCTATTTTTGATCTTGTTGCGTTTGATATGATCTAACTCCTTTCTGGTAAGATTGATATATGTTTCTACCGAATGGTTGGTATTGGGTGGTTGAAATTTGCTTTTGGGTTTAACTGACGCTGGTAGCTGTTGGGGGTATTGGAGAGGGAACATCAGTGGGGGTGGAAAGGGTCTGTGTGTCGAGTGTGGTAGGGGATTCATTAAAGTATGACAGAATGGTCTTCTGAGTATTGGCTGTAGCGAGAGTGGTAGTGGGGTTGGTGGTTATGGGTAATGTATCTATAGTAGTGTGTGAGAAAAAGGCTTTGAGTCTCCGGTTGCGTGAGAATTTATAGAAGGCAATATCATAGTCGGTCCAGTTGGTACTAGATGTGGGAATAAAAGAGGACTTTGCTGAGTGTTGATTTCAGCTGTACTCACACTGAGTACAGCTGAAATCAACACACTCAGCCAAGGCCTCTCTTTTATTCCTACATCTAGTATTCCTATACCAAAAGTATAGAAGTAACAAAGTGGGAAGAAGTAACAACCCAAATAGAATATCAATGTATAATGGAAGAAGGATTTTACAATTCAAGGGACCAATTCAATTATTATAAAAAAAAAAGTGGAGAAAATATTTTTATATCTATTTTGATTACATACTGGTTTTGTCCAATCCTGATGTGATGCAGGTCCATTCGTTATTTCCATTGCAAGAGGCACTTATTGTGGATTAACCCCTGTTCTTCCACACCTTTTATGTACTATTTTCATTTTTCCCCCTATTTTTTTCTATGTGGTAAGCCAGCTATTCAGGCATTTATTTGCGGTCACTCCCTGAGCCTCCCACTACCACACTTTTCCATTTATCTTATTTTTTTGCCAATTTTCTGATGCTTTTGTCTGTGTATTTTTTGATTTCTTTTGCCTATTTTTTCAAGCCATTTTTTTATTCTCATACAGTTACTTACAATATAACCTTTCCTATGGCTAGCAGTCCCCTACCCCCCATTTTTCTATTGGGATATGCGTACTCCTGGCGCAAGTAGCTGTTTTGTATTTCCAGTTCACGTCAATAAGATTAAAGTCCCCCATGATGATTACTTCCCCCTTCAATGTCATTTTAGCTATTTCCTCAACTAGTAGATGATCTAAATCCTCTATTTGTCCAGGGGGCCCATAAATCACACCTACCCGAGTTACCATATGATTACCAAATTCTAATGTAACCCAAACTGACTCTATGTTCGCCTCACTAACTTGTATTACGTTACATTTTAATCTATCCCTCACATACAGGGCCACCCCTTCCCCTTTTTTACCTTCTCTGTCTTTTCTATATAAAGAGTACCCTGGTATTGATATGTCCCAATCATGTTTATCATTTTACCATGTCTCAGTAACAGCCACTAAATCTACATTCTCAGTTGCCAATATTGCCACAAGTTCATGGATCTTATTCCCTAAACTGCGAGCATTTAAAGACATGACCCTAAGCTTATCATTTTTCAGCACACTGAGTACAGGCACCTTCAGTCCCTGTTTTGGGGGGGGGCAATTGGATTTATGATTTAACACCATTTTGCCCCCCCTCTTTTAGTTTAAAAACCTCTTAGCAAAACCTCTGAACTGCTCACTGAGAACATTCGTTCCCTTTTGAGAAAGATGCAAACCATCTTTTTTCTATAGTTCCTTTCTATCCCATAGTGAACTTCCATGAGAAACAAAGCCAAATCCTTGCTCCCGACACCATTTCCCAAGCCACAAGTTGAAGTTCCTAATACACATCCGTCTATCATTCTGAATGTTATGCACAGGCAGAACTTCATACAATGACAGTGTGGACACAACCTGCCGTATATCATTGGCAAGAACACGAAAAGCTTCCTTCACCTCTGAAACCTCATTGCAAGCCAAATCATTTGTCCCTAGATGAACCAGTACATCAAATTCTCCTTCCTGATTTGCTTGCTTAACAATATTAGAAATACTCCTCCTGTCTCTGTGAGCAGTAGCTCCAGGAAGACATCTCACTAAGCAAATACTGTCCAACTCCGCACCTCTTATGATAGAATCGCCCAACAACAACTGCTTTCTACCAGGCCTCACCTTCTCCTTGCACACCTAAGCCATAAAGGAGTGTGGTTCCTCAAATTCCATGTCTGAGCCTGCCTCCACAACACCACTGCACTCTGAAAGTGCTGAAAATGAATTCTGGAGAGCCACAGACTGCGGGACATGCCTTTTATCCACAACTCTAAGCCTACCAGATCCAACAGTAACCCACCTGCCATTCCTAGATGGCCTCTGTGGCAATGGCCTCGGTGGCAATGGCCTCGGTGGCAGTGACTTCACAACAGTCTCAGCCTGATTTTGTTTTAAAGATAAATTACAAATCTCAGACTTTAAAAATGCAATCTCCTGCTGCAATCTTGAGAACTGTCTACAGATTAGACAGCATCCAAACCTCCAAAAAATACCTCCAGAGTATCTCCAGAATATCTCTAAAATATACTCTTTGAAAAGCAGCTCTTAGAAGAGCAGCCAAGCTATTAAATTTTGTACAATGTGCAAAAAATTTGGGGAATTCCAAAAAGTCAGAATACCTTAACATATTGCTAACTAGCTTTCTAGTCCAATTTTAGAAAAGGAAATGTTTTTTAAGATGTACCACCAGTATCATGGCAAGCAACTCAACAACTTTCAAAAGGTAATGTACAAACATTATAAACAAGTGCTTTAAAACAATTAAATGACTGTAGATTGCAATAGGACTAAAGCAATTTTAGGAGGTTGCAATGTGCAAACAGTGTTAGAGGATAAAATATGCAAACAAATAAATCCAGTCATTTTGAAGAAAGACTAACCAGCACTGTAATTCACATTATGCTTATAATGCTATGTAAGCAACATTCCTTGTAACAAGCAGCTTTTTGAAGCCAGAACATCAATGGTGGGTTTATTGCTAAGTCCAGTCAAGGCCTCTTTTTTTCCCCCAGACATGAGCATAAAGGCCGCCAAATGGGATTGGGAGAGGGAATTTCGAAGTCTGTTCAAGATATATTTCAGTTTTGAAAATTACCTTTCACATGCTACTTGCATAGTAATTTAGGTTGAAAAAAGACACAAGTCCATCAAGTTTAGCCCTTCTACCATTCCCTCTGTTGATCAAAAAGAAGGCAAAAACCCCTATGGAAGCTATTTAAAATTTCCCTTTTGACTCCAATGGGCAATCTAATTTCTCGTTGGATCAAGCCCTAATAATGCTTATTCTATTAATAGCCCTGTATGTTCTGATTTCTAAAAAAAAAAAAAACACATCTTGAGAAGAGGAAAGCATCAGTGTCAATTTGTATGCATTAAAAAGTGAACTATGTGCAAGACTGTAGACGTTATAATGCAGTAAAACATTGTAGCAGCATGCTATACAGTTGTCACTGGTCTTGCACTTTCCACTTTTATCACCAACATTTGAGTATGGCTGCTCCTCAGTTTCAGTGATTGGATGGAGTCTTCATCTTGACCTTCATTGTTGCCATCAGTATTTCAGACATTTTCAGTCTTTGCCACTTTGAGGCAAAATCAAGTAGGGGGTTTTCAGTCTTTCTAATGCATTGTTCAGAAGGTACTAAAATGTTTGGGATCCGAATCTGCAAATAGCTACCCATGTGTTGTAAATCGGCCCTGCAGACTATTAATAATTTTGTCCTAAGGTCACGTTGTACACCTCCACCCTGAACTGATCACTTGCCGACACGATTGGTTCGTCTACTGCACGTTCACCAGTCATTCTTTTCTTACGTTGAATTCTTCAAGGTGGTGGAAAGTCTTCCTCATTCACTTTGCAGTCAGTTGTATCCAACTTGGCGAAACGAAGAGTAAAGGAGCGCAGAAAATATTCAACATGGTGTAAAAATACGTAAAATATGACCAATAAAGTATAATGTAAAATCTAGAATATAAAAAGATACTTTTTGCTTGAAGATACTCCAATATGTATTGGCCAAAAAGATAAAAAGAAATGTGCAGACAATAGTGCTATACTGTTTCAACAGATATTGCACGGCTTTGCTGCTCTTTAAATCAAGTATCAATAAATAGACCAGATTAGTTGGACGTGGTAATGCAAGGGGTTTAATTAGCAACAGCTGCTTCAATCAAGTATTTGTTTTTTCATTGAAGCCTTTATTTTCCAATGGACATTTAAAAGATACATTTTATAAAAGAGAGCTCAGAACAAATAGTGCGGGGTTACGTGTGTGCCAAAATCACGAATAAAGACTGTCGGCTTTCATCGGCTGACCTCGGGATCTCAAAAAGCAGCAGATTCCTCCAGGCTGTATGCTTCAGGGCTTGGGTGCAATGGGTCCTTCGCTGCTCTCTAGCATTAAATGAGTGAATGCAATATGTGAATGAAGCTTTTCAGTGAGGAGCGGGGCGTGTCTACATACCCGTTTCACCAAATCCGGCTTCTTCAAGTGTACGCCCCCTCTCCTGTCACTGGAGTTTAAATAGCTCACGCTTCCTCCTCACCCTTTGTTTGCCGGATGATGCCACACAATGTTCCATTTATCAATTAGTGCGCTCTAATTCATCTGCTTGGCCAAAATTCTTTAACAAATTACCTCCTAACACTCACACATAATTATACTTATTACAGTTAAGTCTTAATCAATGTCTCGTTTTTTCATAGATAATAAAACTCATTTACAATTACCTATTTCAATCCCTCAATACATTTATAGGGATACTGTTGAACTTCCTATGACAGTCTTTATTAAACAACAAATCTTATAAAACACATTATCGCATTTCATTAAAAATCTCATTAACAATTACCTATTAATACCATATTACAAATGTCAAGGTAATCTCTGCAGAAAAATTTCAAAACATACACCTGTTGCAAATTTTCTTTTGTCTCCATAAATGTTATATTTCTTCCATAAGAAGTATTAATCAATCTTAGTGTCTTGCTGAATAACCATCCAAAAAACAAACTTCAAATTCTTTTTTTCAAATCCGTAGGACCAATAACACAGCAATGCTTCAGATGTTCTTAGTTGTGATGTTATAATGTATTGGATACAGATCAGAAGTTTGCAATAGTTTTTAATACCTCTATAAAGTTAAACCATTCCCTAATTTATGGTAATATAAGAAGGCGTGTATATATGTATGTGTTCATAAATTGTAATACATGTCGGACGTGGCTTTAGCATCCATTTTGTTTATAATGAAAGCCACATGTTGTAATTATACTTGGACAGGATAAGACTAACAAAGGGTATTATGTTTTAAAGTAAAGATATATTGGTGGGCTTCTTAATGTCAAAGGTGAAGGAAAGAACCTAGACTATCTGGCTAGAGAATTGTAACCACATGTGGTGTCCATCATATACAATGGACTCTTGTGATATAGGAACAGCTCTTGGTGGGGAAGGGGTGTCTACATTCCATTGAAGACTGAGTAGAAGGCATTTTCTTACTATCAAAGATAGACACCTATATAGGAACGCCTCCAAAAACCTAGAAAGGATGGAGAAAAATGACAAAAACAATGTTTTTATCATTTGTAGATTTAAAAAAAAAAAATGTGGATATGGCATCAGTATCCTCATCAGTCTGGTAATTTTATAACGAAATGCTTATACAAAATTATATATGTCAAATTAGATGTTGTAACGGACCGTCACACCCAGCAAGTCTTTCCTGGACCCTTGCTCTTTGTACCCAAATAGACAGGACATCTAGCAGTTAGGTACAGCAAGATTGAACTACTTTATTTGACAAACAACACAGACTTATAAAAGACATACACATGACATCACAGACATTAGTATTCAATGGGGGGATGGAACTAAACATAGTTCTACAACTAACTGGGTCTAGGAAAAGATTAGACATTCAGACTGCAAACCAAATTACCATACAGTGAGTAGACACACAGTAAGAAACATAGTGTACACAACATAATCAGTTTACCAGTTAATCCAGTTACTACAGAACAATGGATGTTGGAGTAAACTATTGGAGTCACTGTCACATTATAAACCTTCAGAGTGGTCTACTTACAGAATTAAACATTACACATAACCAATATACTAACAGAATATAACTAACTAACAATATTAACGTATAGTGTTATGGCACATCCATTACCCATGTAGTCCATTAATTTGTGAGTTGGTTCGGTAGATTCAATCTACCGAACACCCAGGCAGAAAGGCACGAACAAGCCTTTCTGCATGGGAAAATGCAGGCTTTTACCATGGGGCCATAGTCCAGAGGCAGCAGGCGAGCAACCTGGCTTCTCAAGAACATAGTGGCGAGGTTGGTTCCGCCACAGATGATTAATCCCAAGGGTGCAAGAGTCTTGAGATTGTGTGCCCTTTTCCTTTCGGCCTGACCTATAGTTTTTATGAAGCGTCCCCCGACCTCCCACCAGTGTTTCCTAATTTGTGCACTGGCCAAAATTTGTAACAAGCTAGGGTCAGCTCCATGGGGGGTTGTAAAGTGGGCAGATATGCTGCTGATACATGTGCTCCCCTATACATTTGTGTGCTACGATGGTGCGACCGATGTAGTGAAGTCCACAAGGACACGACAATTAATATATTACATTGTTACTTTATATGTTATTATAGACTTTAGAGTCATGTTGAGATTTTAAATTTTAAATTTAGCTTTGCACATCTTACACTTATAAAATCCATTTTTAACTCCAAAACAATTAGGATTCATCCTCTCCTCCCTCAAAAAGTTTTTGGTTAATTGTGTTCTGAGGTTAGGGGCACCTCTAAAAGTTATCATAGGCTTGTCTGTTAGCATTTTTTTTAGATAATTGTCCTTGAACAATAAGGACTAATTTGTATTCAATATCTTTCTAAGAAGAAATCTGTGATTAAGGTGATTGGTTACTTCTCTTTAGAGTGTTTATTATTTTCCAATAGATCTTTTCTGTTCACCACTTACATCTGTAATAGTTCTACCGGATATCATTTGTCTGTGAAATCATCTTGTAATTTCTTAGCTTTATTTTTTTTTTAAATTTCTCATTTGTACAATTTCTTTTAACTCTGGAAAATTTGTTTTTTGGGGACATTTCTGTGAGAAGTGCCCACTGTCGTATCTGATATAGCTATTAACAGCTACATTTTTAAAATGGGTTTTTGTTTTTACTGTATTGTCCACTATATACAGGTCTAAGAATGTAACATTGTCCTTGCTGTACTCCGATACCAATTTTATATTCCAGTTATTGTTGACAATCCAAGCTCAGGCTGAGAACTTCTTTGCAGCATCTGTAATGATTTGGGAATCACAAGCATGTGCTTGAAAGTTATCTATCATTTCTGTCACCATCCGGTATGCCTGCAGTGCACCCATACCTTGTGTTTTGTAGGTAGGGGGATAGTGGAGGGGTATCCCTGAAACTAAAAGTACAGCTGCACTGTTTATAACTGTGCTGAATTTCTTGAGGGAGTCTAAGTACGTTCCCGCCTTGTATCTTATGTCGGCATTAAAATGATGAGAACATGATATCTCTGGTCTGAATCAAATCGATGTACAAGGCTCGACTTGGATCATGAAACAAACCAAACACCTTTTTGTAAGTGCTGCATCTTGTTTCTCCAAGCACAGAAAGAGATCAAATCTTTCTTCATGAGACTCTTCCCGCCATACATGATGAATCTTTGTGACATCCATCCTCACCAGATTAAGCACATGTGCATAGCACCACACATGCATCTGGCCAGGTGCTGAATCCATTGCACTGTGTCTGCATATTAGAAGCTCCATCTTTTCAGTTCCCAACACCGTGTGCAATTTACCACAATGAACAGACGTTCATTGACCATATTTGTGACCTATTGAATTGACCATATTTGTGACCTATTGAATTGAGCACTGGTCTGAGACATTTATGTCCTGTATTGTATGTAGCTGTATTGAGAACATGCCAGAATCTCTGACCTTTGGGCAATACCTTTTTTTAAAAGTGCTGAAATTAGATATTCGCTGTAGTTTTTGAAATTAGTGTAACAAAGCTGCCACATCCTGCATTGCACATTTCATCTTTTTTTTGTTTTTTACAGTATCAAGGTGAGTTTTTTTTTGTTTTTTTTCAGCAAGGGATTGAACTTGCTTTAGGAGTAGCAATCTTAAGAAAGTTTCCATGGTTCTACTTTTCATCATCTAATGTATATGCTGCTTCAGTTGTTGCCCGATAGCTTAGACCTCCTTTTTCTAATCAGTTTGATGGTTTCAATTATTCTCTCCAGGATGGCACGTTTTCTCTTCACTTCTTCTTTTATGGCTGTGGTTTGTTTTTTCAAATAAATGACTAGATATGTCCATAATCTTAGATCTCATCAATAAGGATTCAGAGTATTATTGTGGAGGTTGCTTCTTTCATGCTCTTCACT
The DNA here is from genome assembly GCA_036172795.1 of Pelodytes ibericus. NCBI lineage: Eukaryota > Metazoa > Chordata > Amphibia > Anura > Pelodytidae > Pelodytes > Pelodytes ibericus. The sequence goes on from CM069860.1 coordinate 223,433,986, forward strand.
TCTGATCCATGAGTTTTTTCCTCCATGAATAACAGCCCTACTGTCTGAAAGCTAGACACCATGCAGATAAAAGCATGTCCATGTGAATGTCAACCAGTGACTTACTTTCCATCTCTCCTCTGCTAGAACTTTTTTGAATTTAAAGAGAGTTCGTCTAGTTGACATGGAACAATAAGAACATATCCAAATTTTCACATTTTGGCATGATAAACATTTTATCAACTCATTACTTCATTCATCCACAATTCCTTGTCCTTCATCAGTGTTTAACGCAATAAGAGCCTCCAATACTGGTGGTGAATACCTTCACTTTCATCAGTATCCAATTGCACAGTGCTATACATTGCTGTGCTGCCGCTAGCACCACTGTCTTTATGTAGAGATGCAGGTGGTAACTCATGCTTTGACAGTAACTTAAACAAGCTACTGACTTCTTGATAATGCTTTGCATCCTCTTCTAAGTTTTTTTTTTCTTCACATTGTTCTGCTCTTCTCTGTTTTCTTTTACTGTTGCCTTTCTTATCCATGGAAACCACTAAAAATAAAAGATATTTGCTAAATTTGATTCAGCTCACAAAACACAAATTAATTTGAATCTGAACTATGGTCATAACTATCCAGAATCCCAGACTTTGGGATGGGATATATTAGAATGGTAATCAAACTGGAGTGGTGCAGAAATGCTGGGTCCATGTGGGAATAATAGATAGAAACATGTCCCAATGAAGAAAATAATAATGTCTGATTTATATTCTGAAATAAGTTTGCCAGGGATTAAGCTCGGTATGAAGTGTGGATGAACTCTGCATCAGACCACATAAACTAATCATGCACAACAGCATTGTGTGTGTGTGTGTGTGTGTATATATAAGTCAGCCAAATAAAACTCTAATATCCCAAGTAAGCAATGCAGGGAAGAAAATATGACTCGTATAGATTAACTTGATAGAGAATAACAAATCAACTGAAAAACACAACAGTACAGCAGGTATAGATCAAAATGGATAACTCGTGCAAGCCTACAACAGCAGGGTATCTATCAAAAGAATATGTGTGAAACCCAAACTGCAAGCAAAGAGAAAAATAATAACTTGGGGCTTGACAAATCCCGGGAGCCATGGATCAAAAAAAGAAAAAAAAAAAAAAAAGAAAAATATCGCTACTGCTGGCTCCTAACTTTTTATAATTGTATTTCATAAAATTTGATGGAAGTTTCATTTCCTTAAGATTACCAGACTGGCTCCTGAATTGGCCTGGCTCCTAAAGGGTACAGAAGTTTGTCACACCCTGGAATAACACATGCAATTCATGCATTGCATGTACAACAGGAATGTAGAATTGTCATTGTATGTTGTGGATCATATGGGATCAAATAAGGTATTGTCACCCAGTTGTCCACCAACTTTTTCCTCTTCTGCTCACACGATCTACATGTTTAAAATAACTTCTACCCATTTTTAACACTATTTCTCTGAATGACTTCTCACCCTACGCTCTGCCTTCTGTGAAAGCATACAATCTCAGCCTCGGCAATATTCCAGGGTACAGGTTCTGTCTCACCCCATGGGTAATGTCATCAGCAATACTGGTACAATAATTAAAAGGAAAAAAATCAAATCTGTGCATAAAAAAAGTTAATAGTTGCAAAGTCCAGGTAATAAAAGCCAGTAGAGTGGCAAAAGGTCACATGCGTGGCAAAGTCCACTTGATAAGTCTGCCAGCCACTGGCATGGCAAAATCCAGCTAATAACACAGTCTAACAGTCACAAGTGTGGCAGTTCAGGAGCTACAGGCGTAGAAAAGCCCAGTTAGGTCTAGTTTATCTCCAGAGTATCAAGTATGTGACAAAAAGTTGTAGGTTTGAGGAATATCAAAATAAATGGACTCCAGACCTGGCAATAGGCTGTGACTTTTGGTTTAATCCAGAGAAATTGTATACAGTCAAATACAAAAATTATATAGCAGCGTGCTCACCCACCCGGTGAACCAGCAATCTCCTATGCGTTTCATGCCAAACTGGGCGCTTTGTCAAGGCTGATCACGTAGGGTTACACCCTCCCTTATAAAGTGCTGAATTAAGTGCAATCGTTTTAAAGTGATACGAACATACAGACACGGAACATTCAGATAATGATTAGGACACTTTAAATGCACATGTCCTATACAGATATGTTAGAATTGTTCCTACATTCTGTTATGGAGAGAGTTCCAATATATGTATATCTAATAAGTCTAAGAACTGCTTTTAAGATGGTAGGAGCAAGGGGAGAGAGGAAAAAAAGATATTAGAAAGGGTAGGGGAATTATATATATTATATCAAGCAGAGGATGAGAGGCAGATCACATGATCTTTAGTGTTTGAATGTGGTTAATTCAAGGTTAATGCCTTTCACCTGCTGGGTCTGTAATTGGAAAATCCAATACATTCAAGTATGTCAGCTGGGAACTACAGTTCCTATTATACATAGCCAGCCAAAGGGCTTCCATGATGCTGGCTAGGCATAAGTGTAGTCATGGCTTTCACCTGGCAACTATATTATAATAATTACAGTCTACTAACTTATATTATTTAAAGTACCATCACCCTAGACTCCCTCCACATAAGCATATCGTTTATATTTAAAATAATACCATTGCCATTCCATATTTTGCTGACTGGTATTCAAAAATAAATATCAATATAAGAGTAATAAGTTCCTTTTTCAAAATGTAATGTAAAAATGTGTATAGCATATCTTAAATAACTGGTTAAATAAAATGCAGTCATGGAAACAAAAATCAAACATATAAAAAAACCTACTTTGATACTGCAAATGCCATGTATGATATATCGAGGCACATTTCTTGGAATATATTGGAGATACATCAAATACGCACCAATAACATCTTTTTATGGACCAGAAATATATTTTAAACACTCAATGCGAATTATCTTTGAATAATAAAACTGGCTGTTATGGATGCAGAGTTCGTAAAAGCAAAATATGTTGACGACCTTTCTGCACCGTTAGCAGCTAAGTTATTTAGCATTGAGTGTTTAAATACATTTCTGGTCCATAATAAGTGCTTTACACAATTGCTACCTGTTTTTGATTGCAATAAAAATATTTTCTGGGCTCAGCGCTGTCCACGTGATCTGCGCCAGCTCATCAGGCACTGCGTGCAGAGGGAAGTTGCTGATAAGTGCGCAGTGTATGATGTCATACGTGCATTTCCAGCGGCACGGCTGAGGAAGGAACATTAAGAGATCAGCCGAGGGAGGAATAAATAATTTCTCCCTTGCGGCCAATCACAAACAAATAAAATCTTTTCTCCTTTGAGGCAGGTCTCTGGGAGCAGGAGGGGAAGCAAAGAACAAAAAAAAAAAAAAACTTTGCTCGCTTGCCGCCGGTTGCTGGTGGCCACGTGGAGCATAGAAGGAAAAAAAAAAAACTTCCCTCGCGGCCTACCAGGAAATTTCCCGGTATCTCGGGCCAGGCCAGCCCTGACGCTTGAAGTTTGCACATTGTCTTTTACACCCTTTTTTGTCTGGTGTGTGATGGAGACAACAAACTTGGATAAAGAAACAGAATATTTCAAGGTTCATTAATATGAGGTAACAGATCATAACACAGTCTTTTATTAGATATATGCTCTATGCTACCTTATCGCCAATGTCACTAAAATAGAGAAGCGCTTACCCAACACGGAACAGACAGCATCAGTAGATCTAGTGCAAGAGCACCACCCAGTGCACAGGAGGTGTAAATGCATAGCACAACCTGTTACTACACTGGGCATAGAGTGTCGAGTCTTGCTTCTTTTGGAAAGGGCCTTCCAGATAATTACCTGAGGGATTAGAAATAAAATGTCAGTGTAACCTGATCAGTGCACTTCTATGAGGAATAAACTGAATGTTAATACACATTGCATGAGACACAATAAGAATTACTGAAACCTATTCCAAGTTGACACTACACCATGAACAAAAAAAATACATGACATTACAATGCAAAATCACACAAATGGCTTGAAATAAATATAACTCCACTTCTAATGCGCATGACTTTTATGAACTGTTTAGTTTCCAGTAAATATATGCCCTTCTCCCCCTCCAGTGCTCACTTACATAATATCAGCAGCCCTGCAGGAGAGTGTCTCCTATCCCAGTCTCCACTGGTGCCAGGAGGCTCATCTCTTCCACTTTTCCCCAACCTTCCTTCTACGGGGCTGTGGAAAGTCTACTTTCCAAGTCTCGTCCATATAAACCAAGACTTCTGTCGCTTTCTTTCGCTCCTTAATGTCCACAGCCAGGATGTCCTTAAACATGGTCAGCACATTGGAATTGAGCCTTTTCCATGGAGATGGAACTTCCAAGGCAGGAAAATGACTTTGCCAATATGCAAATCTAGCATATTGTCGGTCTCTGATTGTTGCAATCTCCCAGGGGAAATCTCCCGTCAACAACAGGAAAAGGACCACCCCAAATGCCCACACATCCATTCTGGGATCTGCCACAACTTGGTTGGTTGGGGTTAGTCCATACAATTCCGGAGACATATAAAAAAATGATCCTATCCGAGACAGGATTCTTTGCCCCGAGAGACGTGTGAATCCAAAGTCTGTTATCTTGATAGAGCGACATTCAGGATCAAATACCAGGATGTTTTCTGGTTTAATGTCCAGATGAACAAATCCTTTGCTCTCCATGAAACCCAGAGCATAGGAAATCTGAGCCGCACACCTCTTTACTGTGTCTTCAGGGAGTCCGATCTGAAATGTAAATTAAGATGTAATAATGTTCCTATTAAAAGTATCTGACATGCATTAGACCAGAGAAGATGCATTATGGGATGGGACTTTGTTTAAAAGCCATCCTTTATTAATTTACTTACATGAGCTGGAATCATAGCGAGAAGGTCGCCCATTGGAGAAAGCTCCTGGGCAAAAGCGAAATGGTCTGATGTCTGCAGAACAAAACCAAAATTACTGATGATATTGGGATGAGAAGAAAGGAAGAAGGATGTGCTAAACTCCATGAGGAAGCTTCTCTGTGATGTCCTTGTTCTCTTGATGACCTTTAAAGCCATCTTCTGGTCTATATTAACAAAACAAAGACTCATTATTACAATTCCCTTTTTAGTGTCCTTGATCTTGAGCAAGGAATACAGTAAAGCTTTTAGCTCTTAGTAATAAAAGGAAATTCCATTTACCTGTTTTCCTGTCTTGGACCAAGAGTACAGAGCCAAATGACCCAACACCAAGGCTCCTAATGACCTTGAAATGCTCCTTTAGGTTAAGGTCACGCAGTCCCTGAGAGCACAAGGAGATCAGTCCGTCCAAGATGAGCTCCACATCTGAAATCTTGGATGCCATGATTCCTATCTGTAAATAAAGCAAATATCATATGAAATATTAACTTATCCAATAATGAGCCAGAAGACCCAACACAAAGCATGTATTTCATCGACCTTTTAATAGTGGGTTTTTTATGACTGTACATAGTGAGTGGGAGCTGGTATTTACTGGAAAGCCAAAGAATTATTCTTTCCATTAAAGATAAAACATGTGAAATAAGTTAATGCTTTTAAAGGCTACCATCAGATGGGTACAACCATTACAGCATGAAAGGGACAGGAAAAAGTACAAAGCATAGCAGGACGGGCAAAAACAGCAGGAAGGGAGAGGGAAATATCTGAGGGAACATTAATAAAATCGAGTGACAAAAATTACAAGGATCCAAAAGATAGAAATGAAAAGAAATGATAAAGTGGCCATAATATGATTACAGGGAAGGAAAGAGGTAACAAATGAACAAGAATAGAAACAGTGAGGACACCCTAGAGCATTCTGTAAAATGCTGGAACTTTAATATCTAGAACCAATAGTTTGTGGGGAATTAAAAAAACTGAATACACTTGGTGTTTTTTTTTTTACTTTATAGAAACATAGAAACATAGAATGTGTCGGCAGATAAGAACCATTCGGTCCATCTAGTCTGCCCAATTTTCTTTGAGTACCTTTATTAGTCCCCCGTTCCCGGTCTTATAGCTAGGATAGCCTTGTGTCTATCCCACGCATGCTTAAAATCCTTGACTGTGTTTACCTCTACCACTTCTGCTGGAAGGCTATTCCATACATCCACTACCCTCTCAGTAAAGTAGTACTTCCTGATAGTCTTGAATTAGAGGGGCAACGATTTAAAAGTAATATGTCCTCTAGTTGTGGTAGTTTTTCTTCTTTTAAATATACTCTCTTCCTTTACTGTGTTGATTCCCTTTATGTATTTAAATGTTTCTATCATATCCCCCCTGTTACGTCTTTCCTCCAAGCTATACATGTTAAGATGCTGTAACCTTTCCTGGTAAGTTTTTTATCCTTCAACCCATGAACCAGTTTAGTAGCCCTTCTCTGAACTCTCTCCAAAGTATCAATATCCTTCTGGAGATACGGTCTCCAGTACTGCGTACAATACTCCAAGTGAGGTCTCACCAGTGCTCTGTACAATGGCATGAGCACTTCCCTCTTCCTACTGCTAATACCTCTCCCTATGCAACCAAGCATTCTGCTAGCATTTCCTGCTGCTCTATTGCATTGCCTACCTACCTTCAAGTCCTCTGAAATTATTCCTCCTAAATCCCTTTCCTCAGATGTTGAGGTTAGGACTGTACCAAATAGTCTATATTCTGCTTTTGGGTTTTTACGCCCAAGGTGCATAATCTTGCACTTGTCCACATTAAATGTCAGTTGCCACTGCTCTGACCATTTTTCTAGTTTAGCTAAATCATTTGCCATTTGGCTTATCCCTCCATGAATATCAACCCTGCTGCAAATCTTTGTATCATCAGCAAAAAGACATACTTTGCCAACAAGACCTTCTGCAATATCGCTAATAAAAATATTAAAGAGAATGGGTCCAAGAACAGATCCCTGAGGTACCCCACTAGTAACAAGACCTTGCATCGAATATACCCCATTGACTACAACCCTCTGTTGCCTGTCACTTAGCCATTGTCTAATCCATTCAACAATATTGAAATCCAAACTCAAAGATTTCAGTTTATTGATAAGCCTTCTATGTGCGACAGTGTCAAAAGCCTTACTGAAATCTAGGTAAGCAATGTCTTCTGCACCACCCTGATCTATTATTTTAGTTACCCAATCAAAAAAAATCAATAAGATTAGTTTGGCATGATCTCCCTGAAGTAAACCCATGCTGTCTCTGATCTTGAAATCCAAACGACTTTAGATGTTCAACAATCCTATTCTTTAACAAGGTTTCCATTATTTTCCCCACTACTGAAGTAAGACTTACTGGTCTATAGTTGCCTGACTCCTCCCTACTACCTTTCTTGTGAATGGGCACAACATTAGCTAATTTCCAATCTTCTGGAACTTCTCCCGTTAACAATGATTGGTTAAATAGATCTGTTAACGGTTTTGCTAGAACACCACTAAGTTCTTTTAATAACTTTGGATGTATCCCATCAGGTCCCATCGACTTATTTGTCTTTACTTTAGACAGCTGAAGTAAAACCTCTTCCTCTGTAAACTTACATGCATCAAAAGACTCATTAGTCTTTTTCCCTAAATGAGGTCCCTTACCCTCATTTTCATTTGTAAAAACTGAACAAAAATATTCATTAAGGCAGTCTGCTAAGCCTTTATCCTCTTCTACATAGCATCCTTCTTTTGTTTTTAATCTAACTAATCCTTGTTTTACTTTCCTTTTCTCATTTATGTATCTAAAAAATGTTTTATCCCCTTTTTCACTGACTGGGCTATAGTCTCTTCTTTGTGTGCTTTGGAAGCTCTTATAGCTTGCTTTGCCTCTTTCTGCCTACTCTTATAGATCTTTCTATCTTCCTCACTCTGAGTATTTTTATAATTACTAAATGCTAGCTTTTTATTTTTTACTATTTTAGCCACCTCTGCAGAGTACCACAGTGGTTTCTTCAATTTTTTGCTCGTACTGACAAGCCTTATGCAATTTTCTGTTGCCTTCAGTAGTGCAACTTTTAGATAATCCCATTTCTCCTGGACTCCATTTAAATTGCTCCAGTCTGATAATGACTCCTTTACACCTAATCTAATTTTAGAAAAGTCTGTTTTTATAAAATCTAAAACTTTCTGTTTTTGTTTGGTGTGACTGCGTCACTGTTCTTATATTAAACCACACTGTCTGGTGATCACTAGATCCTAAACTTTCACCTACAGTAATATCTGATAACAGATCTCCATTTGTGAACACTAAGTCTAGTATGGCCTGCTTTCGAGTTGGCTCCTCCACTACTTGTTTTAGAGATAATCCCAGTAGGGAGTTTAGGATATGCGTACTCCTGGCGCAAGTAGCTGTTTTGTATTTCCAGTTCACATCAGGAAGATTAAAGTCACCCATGATGATCACTTCTCCCTTCATTGTCATTTTAGCTATTTCCTCAACTAGTAGATTATCTAACTCCTCTATTTGTCCAGGGGGCCTATAAATCACACCTACCCGAGTTACCATATGATTACCAAATTCTAATGTAACCCAAACTGACTCTATGTTCGCCTCACTAACTTGTATTACGTTACATTTTAAGCTATCCCTCACATACAGGGCCACCCCTCCCCCTTTTTTACCTTCTCTGTCTTTTCTATATAAAGAGTACCCTGGTCTGGCTTCAATTTCCAGTTCCTTTCGACAATCATGTGGTATTCCCTGTATTTACATTAAATCAGGAATTACATATACTGGTTTCTACCCGGAGTGGTTTATCTTGTAGTCTCAGTATCCAATGAGCTACCCTCTGGGTATGTACTCCTAAATCAGAACAATTTTGTAACAGTTTTAAAGGTTGTGTTTTTTTTACCTTCTGTGTCTTTTCTATATAATTTAAAATTCTTTAAAAAAATCTACTTTAAAATTTTCTTTTAAAACTTGGCACTTGGAATACTTTGTTGCATTTTTAAACTCTACCCCCCCCCCCCCCCCTACACAGTAGACTGTTAAAACATGAATGTGTATTATGAAAATTATTAACTATTTTGAGGTTTGTTGAATAATGGTATTGGTGCAGACAAGGAAATTGTGTTTAATTTGGCTACAGGCTTGAAAAACCTTATCAATTTAGCCAGTTTGGGGAATTTACCCAAATCCTATTTTGGGCCACATTTTGAAACTTGCTAGATAATTAACCAGTTTAGTGGAATTAAGTAGTTTTAAACATTATATAGAATCTAGATCTGCACTTATATAGTTCTATGGGACCAACAATACAAGTAATTTATTGCTCACTGGTGAGTAGATTTAAAATGAGCACAGTGATGGATCAGCACTTACCTTCAAGTCTTCCTGTTATTAATCCACCGTATCTTCACCACAAACTGAGATGTGTAAATGTTTCCACTGGAACCAATCCACGCACCGTAACCCTGATCCACTGGAGGTACAGAGAGTTAGTGGAGAGAGGGTTTGAGAACAGGATTTATATAATGGTACAGCATGGGCTGGCTGATTGCTGCAACCTGATTGGATGACTCTCAATCTATGGTAATTCCTTGTATTGTTCATTTTAATTAGCATTTTAATTACCTGAGGGAGGGAAATACTTTAGATTTGAGGGAAGAAGCAAAGGACTGAAACAAAACATGTTTTCTTACATAACAGAATGTTACATTAATGTATACATGTTATATCAGCTAAATGGTTTCTATAGACTTATTTCTAGGCTGCAATAAAAAATAGAATAAATTCTATAATTAATCTTCCTGATAAATACTAACAATTTTACAATTCATTTTAGGGTGAAGGTAAATGGGTGAAGGTAAATGGGCGAAGGTAAATGGGCGAAGGTAAATGGGCGAAGGTAAATGGGCGAAGGTAAATGGGCGAAGGTAAATGGGCGAAGATATTGGACAGTATTAAAACACGTGTACTCCAGTATAAAAGTTGAGATTTACTGGATTTTACATGTCACCTTCATTGAATTCACTAGAATTCATTGCTTTTTTGTTTTGTTTCAGATCAATAAATACAAATTAAGAGATTTGGATAACATGTTAGCAGAATTCTTTATTTAATGTCTCATATTAAACTGAAATGAAAATATGAGGGATGATCTAATCTCCCCCATTCTTACCTTGTAACTTAGTGCAAAGAGACAGTGTAAATTCCATATGTTATAATTATCAGAATTGATGGAATAAAACTTTTTTAACATAAGTACATTTTAAAATGTGTTAAGAATAAATGGTCTGAACAAATAACCAGTAGAAACAAATATTTACTTTAACAAACTCTACAATCATAATAATATGTTCAATATAAATCATTTTGTAATATTTTCAGTTTAAAAAGCACTGATTTTATAATTAAATTCAGGGAAATTATGTTAACATTTTGTGTAGAGCCAGAGTTCCCAGTTCTAAAAATTTGTAAATGCCATTAAAAATAAGTGAAACAAACATCAAATGTAAATATACATGCAATAGAAATGTATGTTCTAGCATGTTTTTAATTTATTAAAGCAATCTACTATGTTTTTAAAATTAAGTAAATTAAATATTTTATTGAATATGGACATGTGCTCCTACTATGCACTACTACTACCTGTTCATATGTAAATGTGTGTTATACATTGTAAATTGGTGTTTGTGAAATGGCCATTGTTAGATTGTGGAGTATCTGCACCAAGGTGGCTAATCTGCCACACCCAGTGTAACTAGTTATGTAAATTACTATTGAATTGTGACTACGTCCAGATACCAGGTTCCTAGCTGTCTGACTCACCTATTGACTTGGCCTGAATACAATATAACCAGAAATGTCCCAACAATGATAATCTGCATGATTTACATTCAGTTACTTATTGGATTCATAGTATTATTGTGAGGTGTGAATAAACACACAAGCTGTTTCACCAAGATGTATATAGGTTTGTCAATCAGATTTGTAGCTAGAGAGAAGTATAATGGTGTACATCAAGGCATTTTGTTTCTGGAATTCATTCAAATGAAATAAATGATATTCTGTCCTGGTTACTTACTTTGGACTGATTTCAGAGATATAATTAGTAAAATGGTCATTATAACCCTATTAGTCAGATTTTCTGTCAGTCATTTGATAAAGGAATAATTTGGGTCTTGCTGGTGAAAGTGAGGGATAATAGAGCTTTATATCTGGGATTCTGAATAGTATATCATGGCTCCTACATCAGAGAATAAGTAAAATAAGATTGCAATGTATATTTTTGGTTGGCAGGAATTCTTAAATGTTACAGGATTTACTTATTAAGTGGGTACTTAAAAAAATATTTAGCAAAATATCTTAAAATAACTACATTCCAGTGACTAGTGCTTGGTTTACGCCGAAAACTAGTCTTTGGAAACAATTCCAGGTTAGATCGGTTTAAGAAATGTGCATCAATAAAATGCTAACTGTTAAAATGTTAACCCTTTATTCCTGAATTGTTTCTAATTCAGCTTGTGAGTTGTTCCCTCTATAGTATATAAAGCAGAGGAGATAGTGGGGAGCCTTGTCTAGTTCCATTTTTCAATGGAAACCATTCAGGACAGATGTTGGTGGCATCCACTTCAGCTAGTGCCATCACTGCCCAATATAGCCAAACCATCCATCCCATATTTCAGAAGTACATTATTCCTAAATGTCCAGTTGACCAGATCAAATTCCTTTTCAGCGTCAATCAGTCAGTAACTGGCTTAATTTTTTCCAGGCTCCATCTAAGATGTCAATTATAAGTCTAGTGTTAAAAGTAGATGTTCTCTCTGGCATGAAACCTTGTTTGGTCTGCATGGATTAACTCAGGAAGTATTAGTTTTATTTGCTAATAAAACCAAGATTAACTGGCTAACTACATTTATTCAAGACATTTTTCTAATTACCAACTACTGGATTTTTCAAAATAGGCATTTCTTCTAGTAATCAACCTTTTAATTAGGTTGTTAAATGCATATGTCATTTGCACCCTCGGTTATGCTTTAAATTTCTCAGAGATTGTTATTATATCTGGCCCTGAGGTTTAATGTATGACTAAAAATATAAACAAGAGAGTTCACGTGTCTTCGGGAACAGGCTATTCCCTATTGCATCCTGGAGCAGAAGCTTATGAAGCATCAAAGGCACAGTACTCAAAGTGCAACAAAAGGTAAAGTAGAAAAAACAGAACATCCGAAGGAATTGCCCAACTGGTATATCCTGTATAAGGTGAGACGGATGTAGGGACCCTGCAGGGAGTATGGAGTTACCACTGGTCTCCTTAACATACAATTTGGTGACTACTCCAGTCCTGTTTGCAGTAAGCAAGAGGTCTAAAAATGGGATCTGGATCATGTGGGATTTTACTGTAAATTGTAGATTAAGACCATTCATATTCAGAGCTGCAACAAAAACATAAAGATCCAATTCGGACCCACGCAAGAAATCGTCAGAATATAATTTATATATGACAATCCTGGAGGCCACCGAAAAAGGTAAACATGACTCCAAAAAAGCACCGTTCCTCCCACCACCCCATAAAAAGGTTGGCAAAGGAGGGGGCAAATATAACACCCATTGCTGTACCACACTTCTGGAGGTAAACCCTGGAGTCAAAAAGAAAGACATTGTGTGTTAAAAGATAGTTACTTAATAGCACACAAAAGTAAAATCTTGAGGGTGGTGTCATAGTCACTGTATTTATCCATGTGATACTGCATGGCCTCTAGGCCTAAGTTATGTGGGATTACTGAATACTTAATGTTTAACTAACTTTATGTTCTGTTATCTTTGTGTTCTGTTATCTTTGTGTTCAGTACTTTTTTTTTTTTCTGTTCTGAGACTCTCGGTTAGTCCACCTTAGACACAAATGCTTCTCTATATTAGTTTCCCCCCTTAAGTAGGTTGTACCATTTAATAAACATATGTCCTATACTTTTTGGGGACAAACACACTTTATCAGAATTTATTTTATTATATTTTCTGTTCCGCTCCCTTTTTTTAAATTTATTTTAAAAGATCTTACCTTATCCGACCTGTCCCCTTTACTAAATGGAAATAATTGTAAACCATGCAACTTAAAGTACATTTGAAGAGTAAACCAAGAGGATACAGCGTGTATACTATGAAAATGAATAGTAACAATAGTAAATTGCATATCATACAAACCCTTTTAGAGTAAGTGCACACGATTTAGAGACAATAAGTAGCAACAATAAAGAGGTGTCTTATCCTAAAATATTAATGCCCAGAAATTGTGGTGTCTCCTTAAGTGGACACAAATAGGAGAAATTAAACACCTTTTTAGGCAATCTGGGACTGAAGGAGCAAAACATAAGTAAAAAGTGGACATCAATATAAATGTATAATTAACAGACAAACTCGAATGTATATAAAATATTTTAAAAAAAGATTAAATTAATTGAGCGATAATTAATTGTATTAAAATATATGTATATAACAAAGTGCATATATAAATTGAATAGTATTTTCAAAAAAAGGTGCATATAAGTTATTGGAAAAGTTTCCTTGCATCAATCATCAATATGTAACACGGGTACACCAGTATTAAGGAGAATCTTCAAAATATACATTAGATGCAAATAAAATAACCCATATGTAGACCTTTTATGCAGACAAAAGACCAGGCCGGGAAATTCAAAGAGGATAAGAGTGCAACGTGTTTCAGGGGAATCCTTTATAAAGCAGGAAAGTGTTTCCTCAATGTGTCTGAAAAAAGAGTATGTTTAAACTGAGCATTTAAGTAAGGTAAAAGACCCACAAAAATGAGGTGATAGACCATATATGAATGCACGCATTGCAAGTATAGTTGTCATTCACCTGGTATTATATGTCTGCTCTGTACAGACTCCTGTGTAATATATGTATGCACACACTGCAAGTATAGTTATCATTCACCTGGTATTATTATATGTCTGCTCTGTACAGACTCCTGTGTAATATATGTATGCACACACTGCAAGTATAGTTATCATTCACCTGGTATTATTATATGTCTGCTCTGTACAGACTCCTGTGTAATATATGTATGCACAGACTGCAAGTATAGTTATCATGCTCCTGTGTAATATATGTATGCACACACTGCAAGTATAGTTATCATGCTCCTGTGTAATATATGTATGCACACTGCAAGTATAGTTATCATTCACCTGGTATTATTATATGCCTGCTCTGTACAGGCTCCTGTGTAATATATCTGTGCACACACTGCAAGCATAGTTATCATTCACCTGGTATTATTATATGTATGCACACACTGCAAGTATAGTTATCATTCACCTGGTATTATATGTCTGCTCTGTACAGGCTCCTGTGTAATATATGTACACACACTGCAAGCATAGTTATCATTCACCTGGTATTATATGTGTGCTATGTACATGCTCCTGTGTAATATATGTATGCACACACTGCCAGGGCCGTCTTTAATAGTGATTGGACCCTGGGAAAGAATTTGCTTGGGCCCCCTGGACACTGCCCCCTCCCCTGCATGCAATCACTCCATCCATCGCAATGTTACCTCCCCCCCCCCCCCCACAAAAACATAAAAATAAGCACACACACAATTGGATTTTTCTTGCAGTGAGTTTTTATTGCATTGAATAAAATGTGTATATTACATGTATAATTGCAGTGTATAAACTGTATTTTTGGATACAAAATGTGTATATATGTCTGCAATATGTATACCATCTCACTATGCAACACTGCACTACAACTACTCATTACCTAAATGACAAAGATATACACAGATATTAGAGAGCACTTACATATGTTCATATATATTTATAAATATCTATACACATCTCACTCTCTCTCACTAGTTGCATTTATACTTACATGGACTTCTTAAAAATTATATTCAACTATTTTCATATGTAATAAAAATGTTATTGAAGATTTGCATTTCTTGTTTTTATTCCCCTTTTCTGCACCCACATTGAACCTAAAGGACTTAACACAGCCCCCTAGAGTAGCCACAGCACTTGTCATGCAGCTATATTGCACCCACAGCACTTGTCTTGCACCTATATTGCACCCACAGCACTTGTCATGCACCTTTATTGCACCCACAGCACATGGCTTGCACTCATATTGAACCCACACAATTTCGCATGCTACAGTGTAAATTTGCCCCACGGAACATACCAGTTTAACTTTGTTCCACTGAACTGCCCATGCAGAAAAAAGCCACATTGACATTTTTCCCCATAGTACATGCCACAGTCACTTTGTCATTGCATATGCAACAGACAGTTTGCCTGTTAAAATATGACACCATTTGTCCATTAAATATGCCACAGTCAATGTGTCCATCAATATGCCAGTATTATTTTGCCATTAATATTCAGTATTATTTTGCCATAAATATGCCACAGACATGTTTCCCATTAATATGCCAGTAATATTGTGCCACCCAGAGCCCAGTAATATTGTACTATTAAGATGCCCCAGCCAATTTGCCCGTTAAGATACCAGTATTATTGTACCATTAAGATGCCATAATTGTTGTGCCATTCAGATGCCAGTAATATTGTGCCATTCAGATGCCAGTAATATTGTGCCATTCAGATGTCAGTAATATTGTGCCAGTCAGATGCCAGGAATATTGTGCCAGTCAGATGCCAGGAATATTGTGCCAGTCAGATGCCAGGAATATTGTGCCAGTCAGATGCCAGGAATATTGTGCCAGTCAGAGCCCAGGAATATTGTGCCAGTCAGATGCCTCTAATATTGTGACATTCAGAGCCCAGGAATATTGTGCCAGTTAGATGCCTGTAATATTGTGCCAGTCAGATGCCTCTAATATTGTGACATTCAGAGCCCAGGAATATTGTGCCAGTCAGAGCCCAGGAATATTGTGCCAGTCAGAGCCCAGGAATATTGTGCCAGTCAGAGCCCAGGAATATTGTGCCAGTCAGAGCCCAGGAATATTGTGCCAGTCAGAGCACAATATAAGATTGTAATGTATATTTTTGGTTGGCAGGAATCTTTACATGTTAAAGGGTTTACATATATTTAATTGATGGGTACTTAATATTACAATCAGATTGGATTGACTAGTACTTGATCTACATCAAAACCAGTTAATAGACTGTTCAATATATTTATAAATCTGAGGCAGTACCAGAAATTCCCCCTAGAGACACGAGGTAGATCATTTGAAGGGAGGAGTTCTGACATGGCAGCCATCGTCCGATGAAGGAGGTGCTCTAGTGAGAAGTGGTGGTGTTCCATATGTTTATGGAAACCAGCAAAATAAATAAGTCTATGTGGAAACTTGTATGTAGTTCCCTTCTTTGCTCTGTACCTAGTGCTACCTAAATTGTTGGCACTATATAAATAAATGTTAACTTAATGTAATATTGGTAATCAGCTAGAGCTCCACTCCCCCTCTGCCTCTCTTTAATTTTGGCATGTTTTTTTAATCAACATTATGCTTGTTCCATAATTGCTATCTTTGTACGAGCTAACATACCATCCATTTTGAAAGGGAAAAGTTTACGGCTATATTTCAGAACCAAATTATGGAAAACCTCAATACTGCAAGGATGACAAATGTGAGTGTGGTGTTGAAGATCATTCAATATTTTCCTGTTTGTAATCATTGCGGCTAACTCACGGTAGGCAGAACAGTGTGGATCAATGCATTGTTTATTTTTCTAGATTCTGGAGTACAGAGTTCCTGATGTTCACAGCTTGTAAATAGTGTAGCTTCATTTCAACTGTGTTTGTGATGTGTTGCAATATTGATGCCCAGCATTCTTTCAGAAGTTCTGAATTTTGTTTTGATGTTATACATGAGGTCCAAATGCTTAACCACAGATTTGTACCAAGGTTAAAGTACTTTGTAACTCTTATTTTTGGTGAGAGAGCAAAAAATTTTTTGGAAAGGCTTTTTGCATAATGCCAAATATCATATTGATGATGTATAAAATTGAATTGTTTACGCATAGTTTTTTTGATACTGGGGTGCCCTCTGTAGCAATTACTCCTTCTACAAATCTTTCTTTCAAAAGCTTTACTACAAAATGCATAAACACAGTACTTTCCATGGCTACTGATGACTCAGCCTCGATTACTTGAACAATGTGACATTCAATAATTTGTCCAGTAGTTCTCTCCGCTAGTATGTGTGTGTGTGTGTGTGTGTGTGTGTGTGTGTGTATATATTTACAATATTTTGCAGAAACCCGAGCGCTATCACATTGCCCATCAAACTTAACAAAGTTATCTTTTAAACTTGAACATCGTTCTTTCTGCTGTTGTCAATCGTAGGAGATCAGTAATGGGGGAAAATATATATATTTTTTGATATATGAAAAACAAAGTTGCTTTAGAAATAAAAGGCATTCCAAAAATCTAACATATCCCTTGCTTTCTCATAAGGCATTCCACTGAACTCCACAGAACTTTCCTATAGATTTTTTCCAACCATTGATTGAATTCTCCAAATTTCCCATTTATGGTAATTTGCACATACTCTGTAGACTATCACTATACCCAACATACCTTTTCACTCTATGTATTATAGTTGCATCACACATTATTATCAGTACACATACGGATATTGGATAGCAGTTCATCAAGGCAAGTCTTAAAAACAGCTGTTTTGTTTTTTGTTTTACAAAGTCTTCTTCTTTTGGCTCACTTACAGCTGAGATATAGCATAACCGACTGTGCAAAGAGTTGGATCGTTGTCTCACTTCTTCATCTTCAACACTGGCTTCCATGGTTATCTCAACATCTATAGTGTGGAGCTCAGATGCTGTAATCCTATTTCTGCTGGCATTTCTTTACTCTGGGAAGCCAGTGTTTAAAGTTCTCACACGGATCAGCAGACGTATGCAACGGAATTATCTCAAAACAACTGTGAGTGTCAGGGCCTTTACCAGGTCAGGTAGGAGTTTAAGTGCAGGGATAGTGGAGGTGTCTGGTTGCATGTTAAATATAGTGCAAAGGGAGAACAGATAAAGAAACAGAGCTAGGTATTGGAATAAAGACTGAAGGAGAGACAAAGGGGAATTTAGCAAAGAACTGCAGAATAGGAAAAGGGTAGGAGTAGGAACTGCAGTAAGAACAAAGAGCTATAGTAGGGACTGTAGACAAAGCAAAGGTAGGGGTGAGGCCTTAGGAAATGGTGAGGCCTGAGAAGGGTGACTAAGCAGCAACACCCCGGAGAGGGAGACTAAGCAGGAACACCCCGGAGAGGGTAACTAAGCAGGAACACCCCGGAGAGGGTAACTAAGCAGGAACACCCCGGAGAGGGTGACTAAGCAGGTACACCCTGGAGAGGGTGACTAAGCAGGAACACCCTGGAGAGGGTGACTAAGCAGGAACACCCTGGAGAGGGTGACTAAGCAGGAACACTCCGGAGAGGGTGACTAAGCAGGAACACCCCGGAGAGGGTGACTAAGCAGGAACACCCCGGAGAGGGTGACTAAGCAGGAACACCCCGGAGAGGGTGACTAAGCAGGAACACCCCGGAGAGGGTGACTAAGCAGGAACACCCCGGAAAGGGTGACTAAGCAGGAACACCCTGGAGAGGGTGACTAAGCAGAAACACCCTGGAGAGGGTGACTAAGCAGGAACACCCTGGAGAGGGTGAGAAATGAGAAGGGTAGCTTAAAGGGAATAACTAAGATGAAGAGATCTTGATGTACTCAGAGGGTCTCAGGAGATGCTGAAAATCATATACTGAGATGGTTGAGCCACTCAGGGTCAGATTCCCAGTTCCTGGACAAGGTCACAATACAAATGGGCTTTAAGGAGAGTATCAGGAACAGAAGCAGCAGCTCTCAGAAATCAGGCACCAACTTCAATGCAAAAGCCCTGTTTGCCAGAAACTGCAGCTATTTAACCTGGGTGTGAGCAAAAGGTAACGAGCCCACCTGACACCAAACAGAGGGGAAGGAATACAAGCAAAGTAAGGTAGGGAGACCTCTAGAGGAGGCAGGAGGAGTATAAGCACATAAATAATGACTTTTAAATGCATGAGTCAGAAGGTCAGTGTTGAACCCTGACAGTGAGTCCAGGTGCCAACATAGTTTTAAAAAAAAAAAAAAAATCTTTTGAAGTTGTAGCAATTTTTTTTTTTTTACACTGGCATTGTCTGTTTTTAGACAGTGAAAAATATGAAGGTTCTGACATTGTGGCATTGTCTGTTGTTTTTACATACTGTGTATTTGTTCCTTTACACAAGGTAAATGCAAAAAATAATTCTGCACTTTCTTCTGTATAGTTGTGGGCCATAAACCCTTTTCATGGATTGTGGAAAATAGAAATGCTCAGACTGTGTAAAAAAGGCTGCCATGTGCACAGATGTTAATGAAGTAACCAAAGAAATATCCATTTTAGAAACTGAATCAGACATAGAAGAATTGGACCCTTTATCCAATGAGAGAGTACTTTGAGTAGAGCTGTCACCAGTTATCGAAAAGGGTAGTCATACAATCTGACATCATTTCTGTACTCACTATTCTGTAGTCTTCAGATGAGAAATGATCCGAACAAACTCTAAATCTGTATCGTGTTTCTGGATTTTGTTTAAGTAGAAGTTTGTCTTCAATGTTTTCAAAAACTTGACCAGTTCCTTCTAGCCAAAATGGTTATCAAACCGTCTTCTAATTGGGTCCTCATTTCTTGGGAAAAGGTGAAGGGTAATTTTATCTGATGGTATTTACCTGAAGATTAGTGCAACCTCTTAGATCTATGTTTTCATATTTTCAAGATGTTCAAGTATTGTCAATTTTGAATAAACTTACGCTCATGATTCAATATTAATACAATATAAATATAAGCATTCTAGAGCATATGAACAATTTTATACAGTTTGTTTACTGTAACAATTGAAAATGTTTACAGGTGCTAATCATTTTCATTGCTCATTAAAATATGTGAATAAATACATTATATATAATATATATATATATATATATATTTTTTTTTTTTTTTTATTACATTTAAAACATTTCCAATCTTATCTTAATATGTAAATCTCACTCCCAGTGTTTGTCAGAGTTGAGGGGTCTGGTTTAATTGACCTTATTAGTTTGTGACACTTAGTATGTTTATTATCCTCTCTAGCAAGGATTTTTTTTCTATCCGCTCAGCAGTTTGTGATCTTATCTTTCATTACATACTGTTGTAAAACTCCTTTTTATTCTAATAGATATAAATCTACCTAATAAAGAAATATTTAAATTACCTTTTGTAAAAATGGATACTATATTTATTATCCCTCATAAGATGCCAAATAGTTTTTATTGCTTTGTGTTTCCAACTTGCAATATATAACTCATCTACATGATCCCTCAAAATTCTTACCACTAATTCCGCAATTTACCATCTTGATCTGCTCTATTTTTAAATTTGTTCCAGGATATAAGGATATGTTTTACTTTTTGCTCCCAATATCATCTTTCTTATGTGTTTTTTCCAGATGGTCATTGTTGACAAGACCCAATCCAAAGCACTTTTTTCTTTAAATTGTTGACTCTCTATCTCATACCAATCCTGTCTTCTAGCATTTGCATCTAAAGTGAATTTTGCATGATCTATAAGTGAGACATGGTATTCCTCTGTAATTGTAACTTCTAATCCCCCTTTTTTACTTCTGGATGCTAATTGTGTGTTGATTCCATGGGGTTTTCCTGCCCAAATATATCTAATAGATGCTGATCATATAATTTTTAACCATAATGGGTAGCATTCAAAATAGATGTTAATTTTGGAAGACGATATGACTTGATGGTATTTATTCTTCCCCACCAGTTTTTTCCAATTGTTTAACAATTTGTTCATAGATTTAATTATGGGTAATGGGTTTATCTCTGCCCAATTTTCTGGTTGGGGGGAGACTGTTAATCCCAGATTTTAATTCTTTGTCCATTTAAATCCATATGTTGTTCAAGTTCTAATTTAAGATTTAATTATATATTGACTTCCATCGCTAGTGTTTTTGATTGATTTAATTTCTAATTTGAGTATTTACTATGTCTCAATGGTTTGCATTACCAGGATAAGAAATCTGTAATCTGCATAGATTAATATTTAATTGTGAATTTTACAGTAGCCCTTAATATTTTCATTGTTTCTTATCTCTATGTCCAAAGGTTCTAGGGTAAGTATATACAATAATGGAGAGAGGACATCCCTGTCTGGTCTTGTTCTTTATTTTAAACCAATCGGAGCATATACCAGATCCAATGAATCTCACTGTGGTTACTGTATATGATGCCAGTATGGTATTATGTGACTAGTAGGATTCTAGTCAGAATACATGAGATCCCTAGAATGGATTACCAGAAGATAGTGTAATGTGGTGTTCACCCCAACAAATATGCACCCGAAGGTTGAGCCCAGGATACTCTTTGCCAGGGACTTGTGTGGCACAAGAACTACTTAGGGTGAAGCAGGAACTATGCTATGGAGTGTAGATGAAAAATTGTAATAGAGGATTTAGGCAGGCAGGGTACAAATATGGTCAAAAATGGCAGCTGTGGGTCGAGACAGGCGGAGTACAATCGTAGTAAAAGAAAAAATGGTAGCCGAGGGTCAAGACAGGCTGAGTACAATCATAGTAAAAAAAAATGGTAGCCAAGGGTTGAGACAGATGGAATACAATCGTGGTCAAAATGGTAGCTGAGGGTCAATACCGGGAAAATAACTAAGCCCAAATAACACAAAACACTGTATGCACAAGCATGGGCCAGGTTTATGTATATACAGTTTGATGAGAAACTGCCCTAAAAGAGGTGGGTAGAGAGCATTTATTGAAATGGGAGTGTTTCACTTTAAATATTCGAACCCTCAATTGCTGTACATAGGAGTCCACACAAGTGGACTACAAAAAGATGGTCGCCACCAATACCAGCGGTTGTCATGGTTAGTTCTGGACTGCGAAAATATGTCAGCCAAGACAGATCTCTGACACCGATTGGTCAGGTAAGTGACACATTAAAAATCCATCCAAATAAATATTAGCAAGGCCTCCATCATGAATCCCTAGCTGACAATGTCAAATGCATTTTCAACATCTAGCGACCGGGTCAGCTGGGGCACCTTCCTCCTATGGGTATCCTGTAGGAGAGCAATTATTGCTCTTACATGGTTTGCCACCAATCTGGCATAAAATCTATCTGCCAGAATGCCCCAGTATATTTTGAAATCATTATATAATAAGGATATTGGCCTATAGCTTTTACCCCTGGGTTTTTTACCCAGCTTCAAAATAGGAATTCTATTGCTTCTCAGCAATTTCATCATCAGCTGAGTTCAGGTACTGTATATTAAAATGTCTTCTAGAAGTAACTAGTATATCCATCTGGGCCAGGCAATTCTGTATTATTTCAATAGCCTTATATATTTCTTCTAATTTAAATGGTTTATTGATGTGGACAAAGAAGATATGTGGACTAACAAAGGTATTTTTGGAAATTTTAACCCCTCAATTTTACTTTTTGTATCTAAATCTACTATAATTGGAATATTTTAAAGTCTTTCATAGCAGTCGTTAAAGGCCTGACCTTTTTTTTTTCTGGTTATATATGTTCCCATTATATATTTTAGTTATTCTCCCTACTATTGACTATTTTTGTCAATAATTTGTCCACCCACTAGAGGACATAGTCTTAAATTAGAGGGGCAACGATTTAAAAGTAATATCAGGAAGTATTACTTTACTGAGAGGGTAGTGGATGTATGGAATAGCCTGCCAGCAGAAGTGGTAGAGGTAAACACAGTCAAGGATTTTAAGCATGCGTGGGATAGACACAAGGCTATCCTAGCTATAAGACCGGGAAAGGGGGACTAATAAAAGTACTCAAAAAAAAAAAAAAATTGGGCAGACTAGATGGACCGAATGGTTCTTATCTGCCGACACATTCTATGTTTCTATGTTTCACCCTATTTCCCTTGTATTTCCACATATATTTCAAGCTCTCCATTGTCCGATCTATTGTATTCATTTAATGTTGATTTAGTTTAGCTTTCAATTCTATTTTATTTATATTATCTACAGATGGAATTACTTTTATAAGTGCGTCAAATTGGAAACTGAAGAGTAGACTTTTGAGGAAATCTGAAAAGATGGAATATATAAAGAAAAAGATGTAGGAAATATGCCTCTGAGCACAATCAGATATTAATGTACTATATTCATGTACTAAATTCATATTCATTGGCAGGATCTTTTTTTAATAGGCTACATCATTTTTTTTTTCCATAGTGTAAAATCCTTTATGTTTTTTTTCTATCTTATTTTTACTTCTAAATAACTAATGGAGATGCCCTGCTCTTTACTATAGTTCATCTTTTATAAATCATATCCTCCATTGTCATCCTCATATATAAATCTATGTTTGTTATTTTATCTTTCTCTGCTAACCCCTTTTTAAGTATCTCAGGGGAATCAAAATGTATCTATTTTGAATCATAAAGTAATTAATTTCACAGAGAAACCCCTGCAATAATTTATATCATTTTTTATTCAGGATCTCTGTCTCCATCAAAAGATCTTCTCTTCGCTCTGGTCTCAAAGGTGTCCTGACAGATTTTGACTGCTCAATATTTTTTGGGTAGTTGTTTCACGCTGCTTTCAATATCTTCTCAACTCAAAAAGGAGGAAGAGCAAATCAATAGATCTTTTGGAGAATGTTATGGTACTTGAGGGTTTAAAAGTCCTATGGCATCTCTCCCAAAGTAAGGGTATCCTTCCTTAGACACCCCAATATCCGGAAGGAATTCTTCGAAGAACCCAGACAAGTTTCCAGTTGTAGTTGATTCAGAGATTACCCCTTATTCTGAGATTCCATCTTCTCAGCTGATCCTCTAAATTCCTTCTGCACGAGATTGTCCAATGTTTTATTTTGTATCTTAATGGTTTGTTGTTGTAGATTGAAACAAATCAAGTTTCTCTATTTTTTCTCATCCCAATATGTAATTTAGCAAATCTCTAGCACTGGCAATCGTCACTTCATTACATGTTTCAAATTGTATATCCAGAGCTTTTATCAGCTGTTCTTGAGTAATTGAATGTTGATCTGGCATTGAGTCTTCTCTTTGAGTCTTCATCTCTTGGCTGATATGTGGTTATAACATATTAACAGGACCTTTCTTTTTTTAAATCTATGCTTCAGGTTTAATTACAGCTGCACTGAGGATTTTGATATTCTCTCAGTATTTCTACTACAACTGGTTATCTTTATGGCATTTTTTACTCACTGCATCACGGTTATGTTTCTATTTGCAGCAATAGTTCTCTCTGAACTTTATTTCCAAATTGATTAAGCTCACATACAGTTCACATTTGAAACAGATTATACTATACATGATTGATGCCAAGGCATCTTTCCCAGGAATAATTGGCTGTTTTACGACTTGCCACCGACATCTATAGCAAAAACACACGATTCTTGAGTCCCTGTAGTAGCTTAGTATGTGGGAAGGAGATGAGCAGAGGGCTTGGACATCCGTCCTACATCACTGTGTCTGCCGATTTCCCCATCATTTCTTTAGTGCCATCGCTGAACTTTTATTGATTTGATGGTGTTTCATGAAATTATCAATGGTCAATTATTATATTCTCTATTATGATAACAATGTGTATAATTTCTCGTAGAACGAAATCTTCAGTTCCTTCACTGACCTTGTTGCACAAAACCTGAACTGCAATCTTTTCAACATCTAAAAGAGCCAGTTTCCAAAGCCTGTAGACAATTGAGTTACAATGGATACTAGCCATAACATGAGATAAAATATTAAATTAACACCTTCCTGATAATGGACATACCAAGTGCACAGGCAGCGATCAGCAGTCATTGCCTATGCTTAGCCAGTGTTGCTTTGAAGCCTTCAAGATTGAGGCATCAAGCAACAACAAAGTTGGCTTTGGTTAGGAAACAACAAACAACTTTCAGTTATTGCCCTACAACTTGCACAAAAACAGAAACAATTAAACTCAGGACAAATATTAGAATACATTTAGCAGGCTTATTTTTCTTTGTTTTTGTAACTGTCATGGCATTAGGGTGACAATGCTAAGGAGGCGTGGTACCAAATGAAAGCAATTGCTTTTCAAATCATGGATAGCAGTATGTTATTATGGGCTAAATGAAAGTGGGAATGGTTATTACAGTATATTGTCTTCTTAGGTTCTGGTAGTTCTTCAAGAGGAAATAGTCCTTGTGTAGAATTTTGAGAACCTAGATTTTAAAGCATGGCCTATCAGCTAATGCCTGACAATGCCATCAAATATTTTCAGTTTGCTGACACATTTTCCCAATTAAGGACAACTTTAAATATTTATGAATTAGAGGGACTATACAAAAAAAGAAAAGATAGGAGTAGAACTAGATATAGGGGGATATAAGACTCCGGAAGAATCAGGGTGAATCCAACATAAATGCTCATTATTTTACAGTCGGACAATTAGACTGGTAGATTCAGCAGAACCTTATGAACTTTAGGGAGGCAATAAAAGGGTTTTAGTATTCATTATATGTAATTTCATGCACTATGGAGTGATCTTATCAATCTCTCAATTCATCCAGGAACTGCAGAGCTGGGCATGTTTTCAAGACCTAATCTGAACCAAATCTGTAAAGATATAAAATCTAAATACAAAATTACAAGTGGATGCCAAGCTATTCCAAACATTGGCAAAGATAAATCTGCCAATTGGCATACGTCCAAATTATCCCCAAAGTCACAGGGTGGTACATAGTACAACAAATTTGCATGGATCAAATAAAAAAAAGTCACTGAAGCATCCACCACACAACAGACAAAGGGTGGATAAACAAACCGCACATTTCAAATTTACATGAACATGAGGTAGCAGATAATAGCAGTCTTTTTTTACATATACTAATCTATTCTACCTTAATATCATAAAAATAGATAAGCGCTTACCCACCAGGCAGTATCATGGATCTAGTGCAAGAGCACCACCCAGTGCATGGTAAATGCAGAGCACAGCATGTTACTACACTGTGCACCAGGTGGGGTCTTGCTCCTCTTTGGTGGGGCTATCCTGATCATCACCTGAGGGATTAGAAATGCAATGTCAGTGTGACCTGATCAGTCCAGTATGAGAAGGAAAATAAAGGTTAAAACACAATGTATGAGATGATAAACATTCTCACTGCACCATGGGAATTACTGAAACCTTTTAAAGAAACAAAATGTATAATATTAAAATACAAAAATAGACATCTGTTTGAAAGCTTGAAATACAGATAGATAACCCCACTTCTAATGAGCATGCAATGTACTAACACAATCAAGATACCATTAAATATCTGCCCCAAAGTGCTCACTATGTCATTCACATGATACTCTCCTGCAGGGCTGCTGATATTGTCTCCTATCCCCGTCTCCACTGGTGCCAGGAGGCTCATCTCTTCCTCTTTACCCCAACCTTCCTTCTACGGGGCTGTGGAAAGTCTACTTTCCAAGTCTCGTCCATATAAACCAAGACTTCTGTCGCTTTCTTTCGCTCCTTAATGTCCACAGCCAGGATGTCCTTGAACATGGTCAGTACATTAAAATGGAGTCTATTCCATGGAGATGGAGCTTCCACTGCAGGGAAATGACTTTGCCAATATGTAAATCTAGCATATTGTCGGTCTCTGATTGTTGCAATCTCCCAGGGGAAATCTCCCGTCAACAACAGAAAAAGGACCACCCCAAACGCCCACACATCCATCCTGGGATCTGCCACAATGTGGTTGGTTGGGGTTAGTCCACACACTTCCGGAGACATATAGAAAAACGATCCTATCCGAGACAGGATGCTTTGCCCCGAGAGACGTGTAAGACCAAAATCCGTTATCTTGATGGAGCGACATTCAGGATCAAATACCAGGATGTTTTCTGGTTTAATGTCCAGATGAACAAATCCTTTATTCTCCATGAAGTCCAGAGCATAGGAAATCTGAGCAGCACACCTCTTCACCATGTCTTCAGGGAGTCCGATCTGAAATGTAAAATAAGAATCATGTTACCATTAAAAGTATTTGACAAAGACACAATCAACCAGAGTAAATGCATTATGGGATACGACCTTGTTTAAAACCCATGGTTTATTATTTTACTTACATGAGCTGGAATCATAGAGAGAAGGTCGCCCATTGGAGAAAGTTCCTGTGCAAATGCAAAATGGCCCGATGTCTGCAGAACAAAACCGTAATTCCCGATGATATTGGGATGAGAAGAAAGGAAGAAGGACATGCTGAACTCCATGAGGAATCTTCTCTGTGATGTCTTTGTTCTCTTGATGACCTTTAAAGCCATCTTCTGGTCTATATTAACAAAACAGAGACTCATTAATATTTCCCTTTTAAGCATCTAAATATCTTGAGCAGAGAATGCAGTAGTAATAACCTGTAACCACAGCTTTATGAATAAAAGGAAATTCCATTTACCTGTTTTCCTGTCTTGGACCAAGAGTACAGAGCCAAATGACCCAACACCAAGGCTCCTAATGACCTTGAAATGCTCCTTTAGGTTAAGGTCACGCAGTCCCTGAGAGTACAAGGAGATCAGTCCGTCCAAGATGAGCTCCACATCTGAAATCTTGGATGCCATGATTCCTATCTGTAAATAAAGCAAATATCATATGAAATATTAACACTTAAACAATAATGGACCATAAGACCCAACACAAAGCATGTATATCACACTATTTTAATAGCGCGTTTTTTAAGACAGTACATAGTGATTGGAGCTGGTATTTACTGGAAATCCACAGAAAATGGTTCTTTCCATTAAATATTAAACATGTGGAATAAGTAACATTGCCATCAGAAGAGTACAAACATTACAGCATGAAAGTGACAGAAATTAAACAAACATAAAAGGGACTCATAAAAAGTACAAAGTATAGCAGGAGGGGCAAAAATAGCAGGATGGGAGCTGGGGAGGGAAACGATAGAGGAACAATTATTATAGATAAAAATGCTAGAACCAATACAGGTTGTATCAAATTAAAAAAAACTAAAATAGGCTGATACTAAATTTACCATATCAATTCAACGTGTGTTTTTTTTTTTAACATTGTTGTAATATCCTTTTAAAAAACAAAAAACAAACCCATCACTTTAGATAGTTTTGTATTTTTTAAAATGTTATTTTTTTCTCCAAGTTTCTAGCATAGTGAAAGGATCAAAAACTATTAAACATATTCACAATACAAATTTTCCACATTTTATTAACATATTTACACTTTATAATCTAGATATTAAAAAGTTAGTATAGGTAATGGCCCAGACACAGAGTTACAAAACCTAGATCAATATAGCCAGTTTGGGATATTTTTGTAACCTTCTAGTTAATTCCCAAGTTATAAGTTTTTAGTGAAAATAATCTAAAAATGACATTGAATCTAGTGCTTGAATCTAGTGCTTGTTATATACCGTATTTGCTCGAATATAAGAGCAAATGCTCTGAAAAATACCCCTCGTCTTACATTTGAGGTCATCTTATAATCTGACCTCAAATTGGGGTCAGATTATAAGAAAGGGATCCAGGTCCTGGATCCCCATCTCTAACAGCAGGGGATGTCTGCGCGATGACCGCCGGGACTTCTATGATGAAGCCAGGCAGACATCCTCTGCTGCCCCGCTAGCCACCAGGGAGAATCGGGCAGCCGGGGGATGTCTGCATCCTCCATGCTGCCCGACATGGCAGTCAAGGGGAGGGGGGGAGACACAGACAAGGGGAGGGAGGGGAAGAGAGAAAAGGGGAGGGGGGGATAGAGACGAGGGAGGTGGAGAGAGAGAAGTTTGGGGGGGGAGAGAGACAACGCTGGGGGGGAGAGCGACAGCTGGGGAGGGGGAGAGAGGCCGCATTGGCACATAAAAGGAAATAAAAACAAGAAATGCATTTGTATAATGTACATTTTTTATTAAATAGTAAAAAGCAATTTACATATATAAAAGTTAAACTTTTTTTCCTATAGGGTAGTCTTATATTCAGGCTTTTAGTTTTTTTCCTAAAGGAATATACAAAGTTTGGGGGGTCGTCTTATAATCAGGGTCGTCTCTTAATCGAGCAAATACGGTAGTTAACATATGGGACCAACAATACAAGTAATTCATTGCTCACTGGTAAGTAGATTTAAAATGAGCACAGTGATGGATCAGCACTTACCTTCAAGTCTTCCTGTTATTAATCCACCGTATCTTCACCACAAACTGAGATGTGTAAATGTTTCCACTGGAACCAATCCACGCACCGTAACCCTGATCCACTGGAGGTACAGAGAGTTAGTGGTGAGAGGGTTTGAGAAGAGGATTTATATAATGGTACAGCATGGGCTGGCTGATTGCTGCAACCTGATTGGATGACTCTCAATCTATGGTAATTCCTTGTATTGTTCCTTTTAATTAGCATTTTATTTACCTGAGGGAGGGGAATACTTTAGATTTAGGAAGAAACAAAGGGATGAAACAAAACATGTTTTTTTACATGATAGAATGTTACATTTATGTATACATGTTATATCAGCTAAATGGTTTCTATAGACTTATTTCTAGGCTGCAATAAGAAATAAAATAACTAAATTCTATAAATTATCTTCCTGCTCAATACTAAACACCCGACTATTGAAGTGTCCTTTAATATTTCAGTAGTTTTAAATGGGTGCAACTATTTTTAGTGAATGTTAAACAAACCTTTTAGTTTTGTTATGTGTTACTGAGTGTTGTGATGTCATTTTACCATTTAATTTTCATTTTAGGTCAATATTTATGATCACTCACAGATATTGGACATTATTAAAACACATGTACTCAGGTATACAAGTTGAGATTTTACACTTCACTTTAACTCTCTACAATTCAGATAAATAAATACCACTTAAAGGATTTCTTGATTTAATGTTTCATATTAAACTGAAATAAAAGAATGAGAGGTATGATCCATTCTTCCACTAAAGAGACAGTGTAAATTCAATTAGCTTATATAGGATATATATATATAATGTCACTAACACAATTTATCTGAATTGGTGAAATCTAAACCTTTTTTCAGTTTATATAAAAGGATCCGTTAGTTTTACATGTGGGGAAATGAAATGAAAGAAAATACATTAATTTCACATGTTTTAAGAATAAAACGTCTTATTAACCCCTTAGCTACAATGGCTGTGTCAGGCACGTCCTGCCGGGAACTCTGTTCCTGACAATGGACGTGCCAGGCACGTCCTGCGGTGAAACAAGCAGTTTTCGCGATAAACTATCGGGAAAAAACACTTTAATGGTGCTGGTCTATTGCCTCAATGTCGAGGCAATATCCAGCACCAAAATTTCCTCTTTGGGGCACCCATGATCCCCCCACGGAGCGATCATGGGCACCATATTGACAGAGCAGCATGCTCCGTCAATATGGCTATGCACTCTTGTGGTCTGAGCTTCGAAAGTGAAAGAAAATTCAATTCCGTCTGAATATGCTGCTTGACTGCCCCTAGAGGCAGCAAGTAACAGTGCAATGTAATATATATATATATATATATATAAAAAAAAATTAATTAGCTAAAAACTGGTGTTAGATTAGCCTATAGGGTTAAAATTAAATCATTTTTAGTATAAGGGATGGGGTTAACATTAAATTAAAATATATTAAGGGAGAGCATAAGGGTTAGAGTTGGGGTTAAATTTAGTGTTGGGGTTAAATTTAGGGTTGAGGTTGGGGTCAAAAGATCAATATAGGAAAAAAACAAAAAACACAATTTTTGTTTTTTGCCCCATAACTCGCAAAAAAATACTGAAACTTATGTAAACATGTAAATTATTCTCCCATTTTGAGTTGAGAGAATTCATAGTATTAAATATATGTAATTGGTATTTTAGAAACATAAAAATACTCAAATATGTTACTTAAATTCTAAAATGTATGAGAATTAGCCCAATAGAAATGTTTTGCAGTATTGTTATTTTATTAAAGAAATGTACTATGTTTTGACTGTAGTCTGGTGGAGAACTGCACTACTCTATATTCCAAAGGACTCTGTTCATATGTAAATGTGTGTTATACATTGTAAACTGGTGTTTGTGAAATGGCCATTGTTAGATTGTGGAGTATCTGCACCAAGGTGGCTAATCTGCCACACCCAGTGTAACTAGTTATGTAAATTACTATTGAATTGTGACTACGTCCAGTTACAAGGTTCCTAGCTGTCTGACTCACCTATTGACTTGGCCTGAATACAATATAACCAGAAATGTCCCAACAATGATAATCTGCATGATTTACATTCAGTTACTTATTGGATTCACTGTATTGTAGTGAAGTGTGAATATACACACAAGTTGTGTAACCAGGATGTGTAAAGGGTTGTAGATCAGATTAGTAGCTGGAGAGAAAAGTATAATGGTGTTAATCTCTTAATACTTGTTAAATAAATGATTTATAAACAAACTATTTTGGATCTGGAATTAGTTGTAATGATTCTGTCCTGGTTTAGTTCCATTCACAGATATAATTAGAAAAATTGTCATTATAACTGTATTACTCAATCATTGAAACCATAACTTACAGATTTTCTGTCCGGTATTTGATAGATAATAATTTGGGTCACGTTATAGGATATATTTGCGAAACGGGAGTGAGACTATATGTTGGGAATCTGACTAGTAAGTATATTATACAGGGTCATCTTTAATATTGAATTTGCTTGGTCCCCTGGACCCTGCCACCTACCCCTCTCGCCAGCATGAAATCACACACTCCACCCCAACACCCACAAAAAAACGCGCGCACAAGTGCTCTATAACATCCATGTATACATTTGTAAGATTAAAAAAAGGGGTCGCAACCACCGAATAAGGAGACAATACACCACACCTCAAATCCTCAGCAGACCAACTGCACAGGTTAGTGCAACTAAAATACGGCGTGAGTGCCGGAGTGAATATGAACGAAACAGTCTGATTAATTCTCACGAGCGAAATGCGTCAGACTCTGCTTTCTTTTTGAATGCCATTTTTTACTTCGATTGATTAAACTTTGGATTTATTTTTAAAGAGAATTCTGCTATCGCTACTTACTACATGCATCTAGGAAGGTGCACCTTCTGCTCAGCCAATTTTTTCATTCATACTTTTGCAATATAGGTACTGAGCACTATGCAATGATATACATTTTATACACTGCATTAAGTGTATAATATGTATATATGGATGCAAAATATGCAGTGTGTGTATGCGTGTGTGTATTTATATATTTATTGGGCAGACTAGATGGACCGAATGGTTCTTATCTGCCGACACATTCTATGTTTCTATGTTTCTATATACACACGCATTCATTTAAAAAATGTACTCAGTGCCTATATTATAAAAGTATGTACGGATATTAGAGATCACTTATTTATGGTAGGCAGCAATTAACATAAAAATACAGCTGTCACAGTAATGCTATATAGCACTGATATTACATTGGAAATATTATACAGAAGGTCAGGGTATCCAAGTATTTTCTAGTTTTCCCAGGTCATCAAAAATATATATGCACGTGGGCTACATTCATAGTGTGTGGAAGTGTATTATATATATATATGTATTACATTTTTGTATAGATAGACAGATATAAATGTGATACACACAAACTTCATGTTAATGTGAATGTGTGTTCACAGTATATATGTAGTGTATAAACACATTCACAGTAACATGCAGTTTGT
The DNA here is from genome assembly GCA_036172795.1 of Pelodytes ibericus. Taxonomy (NCBI): domain Eukaryota; kingdom Metazoa; phylum Chordata; class Amphibia; order Anura; family Pelodytidae; genus Pelodytes; species Pelodytes ibericus. Next base: position 223,466,652 of record CM069860.1, read on the forward strand.
GTGTATCACGAATTTCACAGCAATAAAACTTACAGTATTGTGCAGTGTTGGTATCCAATTGAATGTTGACCTCCAAAGTCAAATTGTTGTGAATAGAGCGAGTGTGTGTGTGTGACAAAGTCAAACTTAGTCTAAAAAAATTACTTTGATCATTCCACCTCCCATTTCTTTCAATGTGGAATATTCAAACCTGGGTTTGTTTCTAAGTCATATTTGGCAACCCAAGTCCGAATCTTCCCCTATGAAACTAATGGGAGGCAAAATGATTGAAGCTATTTTTGAAACCAAGTCAAACTCAGGTGCTGAATTTGACTTAGTCTCAATATTAAAGCCGGCCTCCAAAGTTGAATTTTAGAATAGTAATGCAATATGGCCGATAACTAGACATGTGCATTCGTTTTCGGACGAATGCATTTTCGTCAGAAGATAGCATTTTCGTCCATTCGTCCGAATAACGGAAATGCTAAACTAACGAAAGACGAATGAACGAATGGTTAATAAACGAAAATCATTCGTACATTTGTGCTATTGGCATTCTATAAACCGAAATAGAGTAATTACATATACATTCCATAAACTGACATAATGAACAACTTTCGGTTTATGGAATGCATGTAATACTATTACATAGAAACATAGAAACATAGAATGTGTCGGCAGATAAGAACCATTCGGTCCATCTAGTCTGCCCAATTTTTTTTTTTTGTTGGCTCTCTATAAACCGAACTAGAGTCCCCATTCATAAGAATTTCTTATGAATGGGGCTCTCGTTCGGTTTATAGAAAGCCAATAGTATTACACGTATTCTATAAGCCGAAAGTCTATAAATCGAAGGTCGTTCGGTTTATAGACTTTCGGTTTATAGAATACGTGTAATACTATTGCCTTTCTATAAACCGAACGAGAGCCCCATTCATAAGAATTTCTTATGAATGGGGACTCTAGTTCGGTTTATAGAAAGGCAATAGCATTACATGTATTCCATAAGCCGAAAGTCTATAAACTGAACGAAGTTTGGTTTATAAATAGACTTTCGGTTTATGGAATGTGTAGGTCAATTGATTCGTACGAACGAATAAAACAAAACAAAAATAATGAACTAATTTTGTCTGAAACGAATGCAGTAATGAACGAAATTCAGTTTAGACAAAATAAATAACATTTTGGTCCGAATGGACGAAAACTAAACGAAAATTTTAACTATGAACTTTCATTCCTTAACACGATGGCAATGTGCATTTAATGAAACCTAGTATAGGAACTCATAAACTCGCAGAATAACAACACACATTAGCTAATTTCAGTTTAGAGGAACACTCAGCATAGATGTACTGTGTTACTAAACTCCATAACAGTGACAAATCCTTTGCACACAATATAACAGCTCAATATTTAGAATTATCATATTCTGTTAATAATGACATACTGTCTTACAAGGCATGCTATGATGATGATCAACTGTGTCTCATGGACATTAGTTATTACATATTAGCTATAAAATAAGAAAAGGCATTTAAGGGAATGTATTTATCTTCCCTCTGCAGATGGAAAATAGACACAATATCAAGCTAATGGTATTTCCTGAATTGTAGAATTCATTAAATTCACCCATATAACTAGACTAATTATTGTCCACAAGAAATGAGATTATAATTAATTAAAATAGCACCTCATATATTATCAAATGGATCTTGAGAAGACGAGATGCACTTTCAGGACTTCCTTTCAGAACTCAAAGGTATATTTGCAAGTTAGTGTGAACCTATGTCAGTGGCGGATCCAGGGGGGGCAACTAACACTGGCATATTATTGGGCAAATTGGCAGGGGCATATTAAATGGCAACTAACACTGGCATATTATTGGGCAAATTGGCTGGGGCATATTAAATGGCAACTAACACTGGCATATTATTGGGCAAATTGGCAGGGGCATATTAAATGGCAACTAACACTGGCATATTGGGCAAATTGGCAGGGGCATATTAAATGGCAATGAACACTGGCATATTATTGGGCAAATTGGCTGGGGCATATTAAATGGCAACTAACACTGGCATATTATTAGGCAAATTGGCTGGGGCATATTAAATGGCAACGAACACTGGCATATTATTGGGCAAATTGGCTGGGGCATATTAAATGGCAATGAACACTGGCATATTATTGGGCAAATTGGCTGGGGAATATTAAATGGCAATGAACACTGGCATATTATTGGGCAAATTGGCTGGGGCATATTAATGGAAAATAATATTGGCAATGTGTATGTAATGGGGTGATGGAGGCATGTAAATGGGGTGATGGGGCATGTCCTTGGTGTGCAACGTGGGTTATGGGTCATGTCGTGGGTGTGCATCACGGGTAGGGGGGGGGGGGTGCCGAAATTTTGTCTGCCTAGGGCAGCACAAAACCAAGATACACCACTGGGGGGGGGGGAGAGGAGAGAACACTGATGAGAGGAAGAGGAGAGAATACTGATGGGGGGGGAGAGAGGAGAGAACACGTTTGGGGTAGAAGAGAGAACACTGACGGGTGGGGGAGAGAGGAAAGAACACAGACGAGGGAGAGGAGGAAAAGAGACAGCTATTGGGAAGAGGAAAGACACATACATGTTTAGAGGGACAAAGAGACGGTCATAGGAGGTAGAGAATAGAGAGAGACATGGGAAGGGAGAGGAGAGAGACATAAATGGGATGGTAGAGGAGAGACAGACATACATGGGTTGGCAGAGGAGAGACAGATAGACATGGGATGGCAGAGGAGAGACAGACAGATATGGGAAGGGGAGAGGAGACAGACAGATAGACATGGGAAGGGAGAGGAGAGAGACATAAATGGGAAGGGAGAAAAGAGACATAAATGGGATGGTAGAGGAGAGACAGAGAGATGGGAAATGAGAGGAGAGACAGACGGACATGGGAAGGAAGAGGAAACATAGACGGACATGGAAGGAAGAGAGACAGAGGGACACGGGGAGTGAGAGGAGTGCGACAGACATGGGAAGGGAGAGGAGCATGACAGAAGGACATGAGAGAGAGGATAAGACAGACAGCCATGAAAGAGAGGATAAGACAGACGAACATGGGAAAGAGGATAAGACAGACGGACATGGGAGAGAGGAAAAGAAAGACAGACATTTGCCCCTCCCGAGATCAGACTCTGGATCCGCCCCTGACCTATGTGTAGCAATAACATTAAGATGGATTCTTGGAAGAATGTTATGTGTGCAAGTGGGTCTTTGTTCTTATAGAGAATATGTGCTAAGACCCAAGTCTTGGGTTCCCCATGGCCTTTTCATCCTGAGCAATCAAAAAAAGCTTTGTCCTCAGATCATTTCCCTGTCTCTGGAATCTAAATCTACTGGCATAATTCCCTTGCAACATATTCTAAACAATCCCTTATCTCCATTACAATCTCCTCTTTAATAACGTCCTTTAAATCAACAATGAGAGGGTGGGGAGTGGAGATTAATTTTTATCATTATTTACAATAAAAGAATTCTTAATTACTTTTTCCCAATGCTGAATATAAATCTCATAAGTGAATAAAATGTTTTAATAAATATATCACACACACCCCATAATGGTTAGTATCATCCTTTAATATAAATTTAAATCCAATTATTCAAACATCATATTACATAAATAAGACACCACACCTAATGCAATTACCAAATTTTACAAATTCAGAATATGTAAATTATTAAAATACCTAATACTGTATGAATGAGTACTGATTGAATGTGTGCATACATACACTGAACAAAATTAGAAATGCAATGCTTTTGTTTTTGCCCCCATTTTTAATGAGCTGAACTCTAAGACCTTTTTCTATGTACACAAAAGGTCTATTTCTCTCAAATATTCACAAATCTGTGTAAATCTGTGTTAGTGAGCACTTCTCCTTTGCTGAGATAATCCTTCCACCTCACAGGTGTGGCATATCAGGATGCTGATTAGACAGCATGATTATTGAAACGTGTTCCTTAGGCTGGCCACAATAAAAGGCCCCTCTAAAATGTGCAGTTTTATCACACAGCACAATGCCACAGATGTCGCAAGATTTGAGGGAGTGTGCAATTGGCATGCTGACTGCAGGAATGTCCACCAGAGCTGCAGCTAGTGAATCGAATGTTCATTTCTCTACCATAAGCCGTCTCCAAAGGTGTTTCAGAGAATTTGGCAGTAGATCCAACAGGCCTCACAACTGCAGAACACGTGTGACCAGCCTAAGGCACACCTTTGCAATAATCATGCTGTCTAATCAGCATCTTGATATGCCACTCCTGTGAGGTGGATGGATTCGATCCAGAAAAAGATATCATGTTTTCTGAAATAAAAGATTGATCAGTGTAAAAGTAAAACACTGATACCACAATCTTAGCAGCACTTAAAGCAGTGTGTCCCTATATTACACACAAAAAACAATATACAAAACAAAGAAATACAAAAAGTGCGCTGTAAGATATACTGTGGTATAAATATTGATACTAAAACACCTTTGATGAGTATTGTGTGATGATAGAATGAAAGTCACATTGATCAGTGTACATATGAATTGATTTATTACATTTCCTTTTTGAACCTATAACCGTTTATTACAAATGATTTCACATCATGATTCTTCCTGTTATTAACTCATAAGATGACACTTGTGTTTTAGAATCTGGTGTTACACAAATTACAGTTAATAATCCTGGTAAATGTGTTACTACTCCCTGTCATAGTTAATTTTTCCTTTTATCTCTGTGTATTCTGCATAACAAACATTATCAATATTTAATGTACACCTTCTGTCTCAACTGTGATTAGCAATATTTTATTACAGTATATAGACATAAAGTTATCGCTTACATAACCTAGATTATATTTGTAAAACATAATCAGAACCTATGATTTATATTTTAGTTATTTTAAAAAACATCCTTCTCTGTTACTGGATTAAACATAACATCCTTACACCGATACTCATTCAGATACTATAAATAATCTGCTCTTTGTATTTTGCTCACAGTTGTAATCATTATATGTTCTGGGTATTGCAGCTCTCCTATTATAATCAATCAGTTATATATGTATACCTGTGTGTTTTAATACTTTATCCTGATAATCTACCATTCCTTTATTTTCCATATCGGGAGGTTCAGTGATAATACTTTAACTATACAACTGCTGTTACTGATTATATCCACTGGGTCATATACTGTTATTTCTAAAGCTTTCTTCACTAATTCAGCTCTTTGACCAGAACTGGTTTCCACTCTTAGACGTTTATTTTTTAGCTTCAATATCCATTGAGCTACCCTCTAGGTATGCAGTCCTAGATCAGAACACATTTTAAAACAATTTTAAAAGTGCGTGGGGGTCTTGTAAAATCATCTGTCCAAATCCCACTAAGTGTTGTGTTGCTTCTAAAGCCCAACATACAGCCATGAGGTGTTTTACACAGGAGAACATTCCCCTTTCTACTGGAAACATAATCTTTGAAAATATCCCAGTATCCGTAAAGAGTCATCCTGCATTTGCATCAAAACTGCTGTTAATGAAAAGACACCTGCCTGACACTGAACAATATATGGTACTGTATCAATGGGAACAGCTAACACAGGCGCTTGTGTGAGAGCATCTTTTTACAGGCTCCAACTCTTCTCAGCTTCCTCTGTCCAGAATAGCTCATCTGTGTTGGCTCTATTTTTGAGCATACTGTACAAGGGTTTTGCCATTCCTGCCATATCATATATGAATTCTCTGCTAAAATTTACCAAACCTAAAAATGTCCTTAGGTCAGACACTGTCTTTGGCCTTGGAGATTGCTGTAAGTCTTTCACTCTTGTTGTGTGTGGTGTTTTTCCTTCTGGATCTACATTAACCCCTAGGAAAGCCACCCTATCTTTCAAAATCTGCACTTTGGATGTGTTCAGTTTTAACCCATTATCCGCCAGTGCTTCACAAATATCACAGAGTATCTGCTCATGCTCTTGCCTTGTTTCTGTTTAAATTAACAGATCATCACCATATTGCAAAATTCCATACCCCAGGGGTTCCAGTACCTGAGCCAATGCTTTATGAAAGTAAGCTGGTGAGGAGTGGAAGCCCTGTGGCAGTACTTGGAACAGATACTGATGATTTTTAAAGGTAAAAGCAAAGTGATACTGGCTGTCTGGATGAAAAGAACCCATTAGCAATAATCAGGACAGAGAAATATTTAGCCTTTCCATCTACCTGAGCCATGATATCTGGTGAGGAGGCCACTAGATGAGCTGCTGGTGGGGTATACTTATTTACCACACGCATATCTACAACTAGATGATATGAGCCATCCGGCTTCATTACTGGCCATATGGGGGAATTACATTTGGAATTACCCTCTCTCAAAACTCCCTGAGATACCAATGCTTCTATCACCTGACCAACACCTTCTTCTGATTCTTTTGGGATCTTATTTATATAGTTTTACAGCAGGGGGATCTGGACCCTCAATGACAACTTGTAAATCCATCTTCCCACAATCCTGTTTAGACTGAGACCAAACAGTGGGGTATTTTTTTCATTAAGATAATGTACAAAATCCTCATACTGCTATATAGAAGGTGACACCTCACTCTGTTTCACAGCCATGATATGACTATACCATCCTAAATCATTAGGTTTAACCACTCCACCTGTTTTACTCTCACCTGGAGCTTGCAAATTTAATAAATCCACATACAAATTTTTGCCATTGGTAATATCCATGCCCATTATAGTACAGTGGGAGGAAGGATCCACCCATAAATCACAATATATTTTTCCTCCTTCAAATTCAATGTTATTACCAATGGATAATGTTGCACGTGGCCCGTTAAAACTTAGAAGGGATATTGTTGGTGCTTCAATTTTTAAAGGCAAGCTTTTATTGGTTAAAGACACTGCTGCTCCTGTGTCCAATAAAAACTCTGTTACATTCCCCTCTAGTGTCCCATAAATATATGGTCGCCCATCTTCACCCAGAGTTATATCAGCGAGATAGTCAAGAGAACAACTAGGGGTTACACATTCCTATTTATTAGTGGGGTAGGCAGATTTCACTTGTGGGCTTGAAACAGCCTCTACCTTTATTTCAATGGCATTTAGTATTCGTATACACTCTTCATATGGACTTATACAGTCTTCATATGGACTTGATATGTGAGGGGGGCTGAAGGTGTATCCTCTGTTTCTACTGCTGCCACCCTTTGTAAATTATTTTGAGCTGGCAGAATGACATTTTCTTTCCCTTTCATCGTGTAATGTTTTTCATCATATTTAAGACATTTTCTCTTAATATGACCTTCTTGGTTACAATTATAACATACTATAGTAGTACTTTGATTAACCCTATAATATCTATCTTGGGGTGGGGCCAAATTGTTTCTAGTACCTTGGTATCTGTTTAGTGAATTTTGTGGTCTATCCATAGACCTCCCTCTAAAATTCCCATTTCTATTATAAATCTCATATTTCCCTCTATCTTCTTCACTAGACACATAGTTAATAGGGGCCAGTCCAGCTGAAGTATCCCTAGAAAACAGTGTTTCTGTGAAAGCAAAAATCTTAGCTGTTTCTGTATTTTTCCTTTTGCAACAATTGTAAAGGTTTCATTATTTCCAAAGCAGCCAAATCTACTGTGGGTGCATCAACAGCTCTCAGTTTGATCTCAGTTGTTAAACCTGATATTCTAGAGACAAATTCACTCTGCTTATGTTGCTCTTTAGACATATCAGAAGGTTCTGTATCAGTAATCAAATTCCACACCTTGTTCCATAAATTAGCACAAACATGTATTTCATTTATCTCCATCTTAAATGAATCAAGAGTGGATAATTGAACTGTCCACACCAGTTGCACATTGTACCACCATTAACAACCTTTGTGTATTATTTGGAAACAATTCCTCCAACTCAACCCTGGGCTTTTCACTTGCTTTGTCCGCCAACACATCATGTTTATTTGGCAGCCAGATCAAGAGACCTCTGGTGGCTACCACATCATCAAATTGTCTCTTATTCATTTCTCCCTCAAACACTCATATTGTAAAAAGGTCCTCTCTTCGCATCATATTTAGGCAAATCTTTAATCAATGTGGCTAGTTTGAGAGTATCCATTTGACCACTTCCTTGTACATTTCCCAGTTTCTTTTCTATGTCACTTCTTTTCTGCCCATTTTCACTACTTAATCTCTGCGCCATTTCATTATCAACCTCCGCTTTCAAAGTAAAATCTAAATCTTTCTGATTTGTGGATTTCCACAAAATATCTGTAGCAGACCCCAGATTAATAATCTGTGTTTGCAAATTGTCAGTTAGTAACATATCTATCTAATTCTTTAGACATATGAGACATGATCTGATGGGTTCTGAAGAAAGAAAAAGGAAAATGGATTATGGGTTTTTTTTTGCGGCGCATATTATGGTTTTTTTATTTGGCCTTTTTTGGGGCTGAAGAAAGAAAAAAGAAGACATCAAATGGTAAGTATAAAATTGTTATTTTTTACAGGTTAGTTTATTGCCCACCCCCTCACTATTATTAGGGTGAGGGGGGGGGGGTATGTAGGCATTTTTTTTTTATTGGGGGGAGTGACTAGGGGCCGGGCACCACTAGTCACTTTATTTGTGGTCCCCACCCACCGCTCATGGGTGGGGACCAGGGGGGGACACTAGGTCCCCCCCCTCATTCCCCCCCTCATTATTATTTTAAGGTCCCCACCCGTGGGCAATGGGTGGGGACCTGGGGAGGACATTATGTCCCCCCTCATTATTATTATAGGGTCCCCACCCGCCGGTAATGGGTGGGATTTGGGGGGGACATTAGGTCCCCCCTCATTATTATTATTATGTGGTTCGGGTCCGGGGTTCATGTTTGGGCTCAAGTTCGAGCCCGAACCCGGACTTTTTTTTAAAAGTTCGGCCGAACCCGCCGAACCCGAACATCCAGGTGTCCGCTCAACTCTACTAATGATAGTACACCATAATTACCTACAAATTACCAACATATACTCTGCTTAGGTAAGGTAATATTACTAAATCATATAACTACTCAAGGTGGCTATTTCTTAATCTGCTCGATAAATGATAATGTATGTATTCTATCTCACACTTTAAGAATGAGAATCTTAGATAATCTCTGGAGATTATATATGACATATTTGGGTAAATAGCTAGACTATAAGAACTTATGGTTCTTGGTAATATCTATAGGATATTCCTCTGGCTTCCTTCTGCAGAAAGGATGACAGATAAACACCAGACTAAAACATATAGATCCCAGAAATTGGGGGATTTAAGTTTAATTTACCCAAATATATATGCTAATGACATCCATAAAAATGTAGATTATGCTAGAAACAAATTACCACATTTATACATTACCGGCAGAGGTTGGTTTGCAGTTGGGACTCCTTCCATTGAAGAATTGAGTGATGGCAGTTACTCCTGGGACTTAGCTCAATGCTATGGGTATAGAGATTTCTATTGTTATAGTGAACATGTGCTATTAAAAGCCTCATATTCCTGAGTTCAAACATACTACACGTGTATTAGCTGTCTGGTCGCACAGCCCAGCTGCATGCTGAACTCTTCCCACAGGAACGTCAGGGGTTGCCGACGATCGTTTTGCACTGAAAGCTTCTTCCGGGTAACAAAGTACGCGCTGGAAATGCCTTATATACATCACAACCGGACAGGCGAAAATTTAAGTGGCTAATCAATTTTCAATGTTGAACAAACGCTATCAACGTGACTCCCATAAGCATGTCATATATCTTATGTAACAATAAAATACAACTAAAACTCACTCTCCACCATGAGACTGAGCTTCTAAAGACTGAAGGAAAAAATGTAAGTAATAGATGAAATAAAGAATACATTAACAATGAGTAATAATAAAGAAATACATTAACCATCATAACTTAAAGAAACCTTATAACCTATTAAAGAGAGACAAAGATAAATGTAAATATTTCAAAATTAACTAAAATAAAATTAAAAATAATAATAATAACAATGAAAAAGAATCCAGCAAAGTAATCAAAGAAAATCTTATCATAATAATAATAAAATTAATAATTAAAAATACAGGATGCAGAGGCCACATGTATTACCGATATAGGTTGGTAATAAAGAATGAGGGGAGAGGGAAGGGAAGGGAAGGGAAGGGAAGGGAGGGGGGGAGGAGAGTAAGTAGTGAGGTATACAAGACACGGGTGATAAAGAATAAATGTAGGTAGGGGAATCCTACCCCAAATTAATAAAAGTGGAACTAGAGGTTCTTGACTGTTTCTGTAAATAGCCTTATGTATGCAGAAAGCACCCATATTTGATTTCATTGTTCATACCATCGGGTGCCAGGTTAACTATCCACCAGCACCGTTTTCTGTCTAGATCACCTCCTCCAAAGCCCACCTTAACTTTCTCTACTCCTCAAGCCTTCAAATCCATTACATTGTCTTGATGATACTCCATAAAGTGGAGAGCTACCAGACTATCCTCATTTTTATTTCGTATGTCACCTAAATGCTCTAAAACTCTATCTTTTAGTCCTCATTTTAATTTCCCTTTTTTTAAACAATGTTTTAGTCATTCAATCCCACATCCTTGTTTTGGAATCAATTGAAAACTATTCAAAATCGTAATTAAATATATAAATCTGGACTCCATGGTTGAAAAGCTACAATGTCGGGTAATTGAATTATAACATGTATATCGTTTTTCCATGTACCGATGTTATGGATCGTTTTATCTGAAAAGTATTCGGTGTCCCAAAAATAATCAATGGTAATAAATAGCTTTCTTTGAAATAAGGATCAATGTACAGAGAATGATCTTCTGTTACCAGTAATTTGCTTTTGAATGGTTTGTGGTTTTGATGCAATTTTGGTTGAATGGGGTATTAGTTCAGTATGATTGTTGATCATTATGATCATATGATTGATTACAGCTTATGAGGTTGACAATGTTTGTTTTGATTTTCCAGTGCTTGATGTTTTGGCCTGTGTGTTTCCTTGTTAATTATCCAGTTATAGAGTCTTGATAGAATTTTAAATTTACAGAGGCAGCAGTAGTGGCTACCCTAGTGACAAACATTAGTCCAGCTATTAGATGCATCTTTCTTGTTTTCTATGTAATCAACCGATGGTGATGCTGAAATAAAGGGCTTCTTGCTTGCTTCAGTATTTCTTTTAAACAGTTCGGAGAACTGGATCAAATACATCTCATTTGAGGCTTGAATTTTCAGTGATGGTATTGCACACCTTCTATTCTCCACAAATATCGTTGGGTAGCCACAGACATTGTGACCGTGCACTGTTTCCTGAATTACTATTCCTGAGGATGATCCCTGTGATGCAACTGAGTTTTTCTGGAGGTCTTGATAAGGAATTGGTATAATCTAGAGCAATCCCTATCAGTCTGACTGACCTCTTTAGACTGACCCTAAATTCTTGCTGAGTGGAATTTTTTAGTCGTTATAGTCACCTATAAGGAAACTAACTCAAGTATGTGATCTCCTTGACATAGCTTGTGATTCTGATACTTAGTACTAGTTTCTATATATTTCAAGGTGAAGACCCCTATAAATTGCCGACCTTTAACTGGTACCTGAGTCCACACTTACTAGTTATCAGGTTCTGCTTGTAGCAACCACAGCCGTCTGGGATGACTCACACATTGGATTTAATGTGAACGCTTTTTTCTATGAAATCATCTTTTGGGATCTTACTATTCTAACCTACTGGAGACCCTTTGTCACTACTGACATTTGGTCCAAGTCAAGAAGGTGGAAACTTCCTTCCCTATGTCTAATTTACTTTTTTTTTTAAATTGAGAGATTCAGGATCAAGGATACCAGGATGTTTTCTGGTTTAATGTCCAGATGAGCAAACCCCTTACTCTCCATGAAATCCAGAGCATAGGAAATCTGAGCCACACACCTCTTCACCAACTTATTCTGGGAGTCCAATCTGAAATGTAAAATAAGATTCATGTTACCATTAGAAGTGTCTTACAAATGTACATTAGACCAGAGAAAATGTATTGTGGGATAGGAAATTGTCAGTTTTAAACCCCTACGGTTATGTATCCAGAGACTAACACAATGTATCCATCTCTCAATGTTATGTATCCCGAGACTAACACAATGTATCCATCTCTAGAATAACATAGCATAATACGGTATGTGACAGAACCTTCCGTCACTGGGATTCTTGGAGAGAAATAATGGTCTGCCTCCGCCCAATAGACTATGTACCCTGTCTGTGTGTGTGCGAGAGTTATGGGGGTACACACTTTGGGGCTACCAGTGGCACCCTGTCTTTAGTACAGCTGGACTTTTCACACAGGGTGGCCAGGACTAGTTTACTCAAGATGTAAGGTAATCCATTGTGTTCCCCAGGTTGAGAATGTCTCCTGTCCTTCACACTCCAGTCTCTCAGGAGGTGTTAAGGAATGTTGTTGTTGGTTTTTTTTATATATATAATTCTATATTGTAAGTTTTTAAATGTTTCATTTGAAAGCATCAAATAACAGCAATAACAATAAAAGCAAAGACATTCAACCCATATGCTTGTATCAAAATAGTCAATACAACAATGAGAACCTACAAATTTAGTTCTATGTCATATATATATCAAGCAAAATCAAACATACACACACAAGTAAGTTAATAAACCGGGCAACTTAACGTAATTCAGATATAGATTGCTGGGAGAACTGTAGGGATGGGAAACTCTCAACGAGGAGCCAACACATGTTGATGTCTACCAATAACCATATTACGTTTTAAGACCATGCCATTTTACCATGAACTCACAGAAAAATAGTTTGTGAGGATATTGGAAGAGCATTTTACTCCTATTATTAAAGTGCCAAAAATATCACACTAGTCAGTAATCATCAACCATCTCAGCCAATTTTAATTATATTTTTCGAAAACTGTAATTATCTTTAGTATAAAAATAGTTGTCCTATTTGGCTTGAAAATCAAATTGGGATTCTCCTCCCATGTAGGGACATTGTCTTGCCTCCAATACCTAGCTAGGCACAGTTTATTGGCCATCAGTATATTAATACAAAGCATTTAGCTAGATTTATCTATTTCGGGTAGGTCAATGTGGAAAAGAGAAAGTTGAAGTGTTATTTCAAATGGGTGTCCAAACACTTTCCGGAATAGATCTGATAATTTGACTTTAAGGGGAGTTAGTAAGTTGCACGTCCACCAAGTATGGAGCAAGGTACCCCTTTCCTGATTCCATCTCCAGCATATGTTGTCAAAGTTTATTTAAAATTATATACTCGGCTGGTACCATGTACCATCTTTGTAACAGTTTGTAAAATTGTTCATGTATATTTATACAGTGAACAGAGTTCCTAATATTGTGCCAGCCTTTATACCGGGTCTGTTGAGGAAAGGATTTCCCAACGTCTTTCCCATTTCAGGCAGGTTCTGTTTTTATTGACCTCTTTGTAGTTAGTTAATAATATACTGCTCTTTGAGGTTATATTTTTGCCGAATGACATGCCGACCACTGACATACATCCAATCAGTGAGTTGTGGGAGGGGGTAAACTCACTGTGCAGATTCGGGAGGAGTATAATTATATGCTGTGGCAGAACCAACCTCGCCACTATGTTCTGGAGAAGCCTGGTTGCTCGCCTGCTGCCTCTGGACTATGGCCCCATTGTAAAAGCCTGCATTTTCCCCTGCAGAAAGGCTTGTTCGTGCCTTTCTGCCTGGGTGTTCGGTAGATTGAATCTACCGGACCAATTTACAAATGAATGGACTACCTGGGTAAGGGATGTGCCATAACACTATACGTTAATATTGTTAGTTAGTTATATTCTGTTAGTATATTGGTTTATGTGTAATGTTTAATTCTGTAAGTAGACCACTCTGAAGGTTTATAATGTGACAGTGACTCCAATAGTTTACTCCAACATCCATTGTTCTGAAGTAACTGGATTAACTGGTAAACTGATTACTTTGTGTACATTATGTTTCTTACTGTGTGTCTACTCACTGTATGGTAATTTGGTTTGCAGACTGAATGTCTAATCTTTTCCTAGCCCCAGTTAGTTGGAGAACTATGTTTAGTTCCATCCCCCCATTGAATACTAATGTCTGTGATGTCATGTGTATGTCTTTTAAAAGTCTGTGTTGTTTGTCAAATAAAGTAGTTCAATCTTGCTGTACCTAACTGCTAGATGTCCTGTCTATTTGGGTACAAAGAGCAAGGGTCCAGGAAAGACTTGCTGGGTGTGACGGTCCGTTACATATGCTCAGTAAAATAACTACCCATCCAGCATTTAATCATTGGCACAGGCTTATGACTGTGTGTATGCTGAATATAGCGTGATATAAATGTGTATCTCCCCCCTATGTGAGTGGGAGTTGCAGCACACAGACTGATTTTTAACTATTTATGTGCACATTTGTTATTGTTATTAAGTATTGTGTTTTGTTTTTTCTGTGTGGCACTTATTTATTTTATCTGTGAGTGATTAAGCAACTTTTCACCTGCTGATTAACAAACCATAAAGTTGACTCAAGATTTTGAATTCTAGTTCACAGAGCTGTGGGTATCAGCTGTTTATATGATAATTGGCACATTGTGGTTGTCCTGGCCTGTAGAGATGGATACATTGTGTTAGTCTCTGGATACATAACAGTGAGAGATGGATAGACTGTGTTAGTCTCAGGATACATACCATTGAGAGATGGATTCACTGTGTTAGTGTCTGGATACATAACAGTGAGAGATGGATACACTGTGTTAGTCTCTGGATACATAACAGTGAGAGATGGATACATTGTGTTAGTCTCTGGATGCATAACAGCGAGAGATGGATACATTGTGTTAGTCTCTGGATACATAACAGCGAGAGATGGATACATTGTGTTAGTCTCTGTATACATAACAGTGAGAGATGGATAGACTGTGTTAGTCTCTGGATACATAACAGTGAGAGATGGATACATTGTGTTAGTCTCTGTATACATAACAGTGAGAGATGGATACATTGTGTTAGTCTCTGGATACATAACAGTGAGAGATGGATACATTGTGTTAGTCTCTGTATACATAACAGTGAGAGATGGATAGACTGTGTTAGTCTCTGGATACATAACAGTGAGAGATGGATACATTGTGTTAGTGTCTGGATACATAACAGTGAGAGATGGATACATTGTGTTAGTCTCTGGATACATAACAGTGAGAGATGGATAGACTGTGTTAGTCTCTGGATACATAACAGTGAGAGATGGATACATTGTGTTAGTCTCTGGATACATAACAGTGAGAGATGGATACATTGTGTTAGTCTCTGGATACATAACAGTGAGAGATGGATACATTGTGTTAGTCTCTGTATACATAACAGTGAGAGATGGATAGACTGTGTTAGTCTCTGGATACATAACAGTGAGAGATGGATACATTGTGTTAGTGTCTGGATACATAACAGTGAGAGATGGATACATTGTGTTAGTCTCTGGATACATAACAGTGAGAGATGGATACATTGTGTTAGTCTCTGGATACATAACAGTGAGAGATGGATACATTGTGTTAGTCTCTGGATACATAACAGTGAGAGATGGATACATTGTGTTAGTGTCTGGATACATAACAGTGAGAGATGGATACATTGTGTTAGTCTCTGTATACATAACAGTGAGAGATGGATACATTGTGTTAGTCTCTGGATACATAACAGCGAGAGATGGATACATTGTGTTAGTCTCTGTATACATAACAGTGAGAGATGGATAGACTGTGTTAGTCTCTGGATACATAACAGTGAGAGATGGATACATTGTGTTAGTGTCTGGATACATTACAGTGAGAGATGGATACATTTTGTTAGTCTCTGGATACATAACAGTGAGAGATGGATAGACTGTGTTAGTGTCTGGATACATAACAGTGAGAGATGGATACATTGTTTTAGTCTCTAGATACATAACCGTGAGAGATGGATACATTGTGTTAGTCTCTGTAGACATAACAGCGAGAGATGGATACACTGTGTTAGTGTCTGGATGCATAAAAGTGAGAGATGGATACACTGTGATAGTCTCTGGATACATAACAGTGAGAGATGGATACATTGTGTTAGTGTCTGGATACATAACAACAGTGAGAGATGGATAGACTGTGTTAGTCTCTGGATACATAACAGTGAGAGATGGATACACTGTGTTTGTATCCATCTCTCAATGTTATATATCTAGAGACTTTGTGTTAGTCTCTGGATACATAACATTGAGAGATGGATAAGGTCCAGATGAACAAATCCTTTACTCTCCATGAAATTCAGAGCATAGGAAATCTGAGCCGCACACCTCTTCACAGTGTCATCAAGGAGTCCAATCTGAAATGTAAAATAAAAGCAGGTGACTATTAGACACACATTAGACCAGATTGTTTAAGGGATGGGACTTTGTCCTTTTAAAACCTACAATTTTACTAATTTACTTAAACTGGAATCATGGAGTGAAGGTCGCCCAATGGTGAGAGCTCCTGGGCAAAAGCAAAATGGTCCGATGTCTGCAGAACAAAACCATAATTCCTGATGATATTGGGATGAAAAGAAAGGAAGGACATGCTAAACATATCTTTATTGCCCTTACTGTAAAGAATCCCTTCCTTTGCTGTCTATGAAATCTTTGCTCTTCCAGTCTCAGGGGGTGACCTTGTTTTTTGTACATTTCTGTTAATGAACAGGTCACAAAGATCCTCCAATCCCCTTATTAATTTTGTAGCTCTCTCCTTTGCACTTTTTCTAGTTGCATAATATCCTTTATAAGGACTAGTGCCCAGAATTGTACTGCATAGTCAAGGTGAGGTCTGGCATTGGGCACTGTTACTGTCTGTGATCTACAGTTATTCCCAAATCCTTTTCATTAGTAGTTTTTCCCCAGGGAAATACCATTTAACGTATATGTTGCTTTGTTATTATTTTTCCTATAATGCATTACTTTATATTTGTCTATATTGAACCTCCTTTGCAACTTAATTGCCCAGTCCCCCACTCTGTCCAAATCTTCCTTTAAAGAAAAAACATCAAGATTATTCTTTATTACCTTACCTAATTTAGTGTCATCAGCAAACACTGAGACATGGCTCTCAGGACAACGTGGGAAACTATTAATAAACAAATTAAAAAGAAGAGGTATAAAACTGACCCCCTGAGATACTCCTCTTAATACCCTGGCCCAGTTTGAGCATCTACATTCTATGTTTTAGACCATTTTCAATACAACTACATACATTTGCCCCAAGCCTATTGCTCTCAATTTGTACAGTAACTAACTCATGGAATCCCGGATGGTGGTAGACTCTGAGTGCTCAAGATCAGGAGCTACGTTGCAGGGGTGGAGACACACGGCCAGATGCTGGGTAACTGCACCTATTGGGTAGCTTGAGGCTCCAGGTTATGTAGGTCCATACAGGGATACATAGGGACAGGTACAGATATAAATAAGACTACATACAGAGGACAGAGCAAAGGAACACAAGAGAAACATACAAACATAGAATGTGTCGGCAGATAAGAACCATTCGGTCCATCTAGTCTGCCCAATACCAAACATAAATACAGGAACTAGCTAAAGAAGCAAAAAAAGAAAACCCTGAAATAACGTTAGCCAATGAGCAGGAATGATTGAGTTCTTCACACAAGATCCGTAAAAACTTAACATTTATTAAAACAAAAATAATAAGTGCATAGAAGCCCATGTATGGTAGTGAAACCTTTAGCATTTCACCCAAATGGGACTTAATCGTAGGTCTAAATGGGGAGAGACAGACTTATGTACTCCACCCACTTATTAAGCTTGCATGTGGCGCCTGTCTCATTAGTCAATTAAACATTCTAAATGAGAGAGAATATTTACAACCTCCAAAATTTCATTAAAACCACTATAACAAAAGCAAGCATATATTATCTACCAAAGAAAAGACAGTAGAAACAATAAAGTTATATAATACAATATAATTGCAGGGATACAAAATCTAGTCTAAAAAACTGTGTCAAAATGTTGCAACTAGTATAATATACACTCCAAGGGAATTTACACTAGAGACACTAGGTGGCAGTGTAACACAGACCAAATCGCATAAATATAATCATGAATATAAGTATAGTTTAAATAAAGAAGTAATAAAATAAATTAGTAATCCTATGTAGACCTAAGTGTATTTGGTCCAATAAAATAAATTAGAGGGACAAATAAATGCTTCAATAAATTGTAAAGTAGTGAAGTGTTGCGCAAAGTTAAACTGGGGAATGGTGAAAGTGAGAAACAATAAAAATGATGATACTTATCCTAAATAGCAGACAAATTCATAGACAGGATATATGCAAAAGAAAAAAAAACCAAAAGAAAAACAATGGTGTAGTATAAAAGACAATAACGGATATATCTGTAGCCGTGACCCCCAATGGTATTAGACTCACGTGGTCTAGAGCCTCAGGACCGGCTCTAGGTATAATCCGCAGAAGGACTAAAAGTCCTATAATCCCCAGCGGCAAAAAATCACTCTCCCAAAAACAGTAGAATCTTAGATGTGGAGTTTATCTCAGTAGGGAAGACAAATAGGAACCAGACATAGTGAAGTATATAACAATAGGGAAAAATGTATTGGCCCCCTGTAATCTTGAGGCTTACATTAAAACAATAGAACAAGGGTATATAAATCACCAGTCTTGAAGTACAAGATAGTAGGTCCGCTTGGGAAGAAAGAAACGGGAAATCCACGTGGATAAAATCTGCAGAACAACAGCAAAAAAGCAGCAGGACGGTAGATAGCAGCTGTGAAGTGAGGTAGTCTCGTGTGGCGTCACTCCTGCGACGCGTTTCGCCTCTATCGGCTTCTTCAAGGCAGTAACGCCCACACGAGAAGTCAACGTTTATATGCAGTCCACGTGATTCGTTACTACGGCAATGTGTGTAAACAGGGCTTCGCATGTGTTATGACAACATTAGTTAAGGGAGTGGCTCTAATTTAACAGGCATAATGGGGAAAATAGTCTAACCCAGGAATACAGCAGATAAATAGTATAGACATCGTAAAAAATAGCACACATGACTCCAAATAAAAAGATACACAGATATAAAAACAATGGTTAACTAACTTTAGAGGTTTTACACAATAAATATATAGCTCATAAAATTAGCAGAAAATATATGAATATAAAAACATAATAGTAAAAAACACAGACATTTAAGCAATAGGCATAATATATGGTACAAAAAACATGAGAACATATAAATATACAGTTCAATAAATTGGCCTACTTATCATATGGTACATTACGGGAAAGGTAACCTGATATAACACCCAACACCATCATTAAGATTGGTGTATACAAGTATCTACTAATTTGACACATTTAATGATCATCATGCATTGAAAAGCTGCAGACCCCATCTCATGACACCTAAAATGTCTGCCTATAGGTGACTTGGGAAATTCTTCTCAGATAGCGGTCAGATATAACACACCAGGAGGAAGCCCATAGTGGGTGTAACACATTGCACTAGTGCCCATTCAGCACCAGTATTGGACTCTTTGCTGCTTATCCTTCACTTTTGATGTTTTATTTCTGTTTTTGTTATTTATTATTCTTTTTGTCCCATTGTTTGCACTGTGGTCACTCTTTGTCCCCGAATGCTTATAATTCCAGTTGGTTTACCTCAAGATCCATTACAGTATATCTGGGAGCTGGAGGAACTCTGCCTGCAAGTCAGATACTATGTTTTATAATTTTGTTTGTGTCACACATTCACAACTGTCCGTCTACTATTTTTTGGCCACATCTGAGTGCCAGGAGGAAGGGAAGGAGAGGATCCATGTCTGTATATGTAATGAGCCTCCTATTCATCTAGGAGTCTGAGTGCAAGCACTTATACTGCACATATATGTATTTGGATACAGTGTAGCACTATGTATTTTTTTCTTGTGTCTTATGTTTATAATATACAAAGATTACTTGAGACTACATCTAAAATAAGCCAATTTTAAGGTGGTGGTCACTTCAGTGCACCAACCACAACACTTTGTTATCCGTTTTGTTCATCTTTTGGGTGTAAGCAGAGAAACACAGATTATGTTGCAGCTTAGTGGGGGCTAAATGCTAGAATATACTTTTTCTCTATTGTGTTTATGATAATGCCCATTTTGTCAGGGACTTTAAACCAGTTATTCAACATGTTCATCTAACCTTTCTTGCTGTGTGCTATACACTTTCTATACACTTGTTGCATTATGCAGTGTTGTTTCTTTAATCTTGACACATTCTTGAGAGCTGTGCAGAACATATAAACAAATAGTTTCAGTGCTACTGCCATATAGTCGGATGATGACTGAAAGATGAAACGCGTTGGTTCCTTCTCTGGCACATTGCAGCATTTCTGACCCGGTGGCTTTTTCTTGTGGGATGGTTCTATTATTTCTATATGCGTGACAGCAAATTCTTCATGCCTGGGTTTATTCACTAAAATTTGAGTATAGAGCAAGGAGGTTGACTTGAGAGGCCCTGCCAAAGGTCCCGGGCAACATAATAAATAAATTACTCATAAATATACCCCATCGGGGGCTGGCCTATGGCCCTGAATGACATCATAAAATGAATAAAAAAAATATTTGCACCCTTGTCTGGGGACTGCCCTTGTAATTAATAAATTGAATATGATATAAAACCTACTATACCCCCCAACTCTACCATGGTGGGTGTGTGTGGGGGGGGTGCTCTTGAATATGGCCTCCAAAACCTGTAAATAAAAAACACCCTTTGAGTGCCATGAGGGTGGACAGTGAAAATCAGGTGGATGGTGAGTATTTTTATTTATGGTTGCTTTCCCAGGGCCTAAAGATGGAGAATGAGTGTTCATGGATTGCCACTGGAACTTGGATACAGGCAATATATTATTCATGGGGCACCCTTTGTGTGTTTTTTAATTACAGTTTTTATCCCATTCCCACCTGTAGGACATTCTATGCCTTCCTACTTTTTACTGCCAAGAGGCTTGTAGGACAGCATTGAACATGCTGTATTAACCAGCTCATTGTGGCTCCCCATCTGCTACATCTCCGACATCCCTGCATGCCCAAACCTACGGGTTCAGGCACACCTCCTTGTCTCGGGATGTCGGCAGGGACAGAGAGGGGTCCCTGCTTGTATGTGAAAAGTGATCGATTAAGACGTGCTCCAGAACTCAAGAGAAGATGTAAAGGGATAAAAAGTGGTATAAACAATGAGAAAGACGATTGTATAGACGGGTAAAAAGTATACTATTTCATTTTAATCAATGGATAAACATAAATAATAAAAACAAACATACATGTAAAGGTTACACCGGGGTAGAATGTTATAGTAGAGCATTGATGGTAAAAACTGGAGCCCTGATGCGTTTCACCATTGGGCTTCCTCAGAGGGTTCCCATTTACAAGGGTGCATGTAGATATGAGAGCACTCGTCTCAGAGATGGATGTGTCAGAGAATAATGAGCTGTAGTTTCAGTGTTTTCCTGTAACAGTGTGGGAGCAGTTTTAGGTGACTACTGCTTGCTGTCTGGCCAGTGGATAATAGCCGGCTATTCCGTAAACCCTTTTAACTCTGTAACCTTAGGGTTAGTGTCGGGTCAAAAGGACATTATATGAGAAAATGTTAGGAAAAAGCATGACTCTATTTGCAGTCCTATAACGTGCAGAAAACATGTAAGCGTGGTCTATTTTAAAATGTTTGTAGATATATAAAATATTTTTTAAAGTAAATGATATAATATGATGAAAATAATAGTTTCTAAAGAGCCTTTTTTTATGGTGATTTAACAGTAGATAATTTGTGAGTACAGTAAATGAGAGAGGAAAGTTACAGCTAAACCCAAACACCCCAGAAGTATAAACCAGCCATTGCCCACAATGACAAAACGTTTTCTAGAAGTCGAGTCACTAAAGGGTGAAAAAAAGGTAATGTTGTTTATGTAACATTAGTTGTATTTGTATGCATGTAGATTTTTTTTTTTTTTTTGTGGGCACGCCAATTTATGAACTTTAAAAGCTTAGAGCTAAGAAAAATTAATATTGTGTAATAACATATCATGTAGAGTTACTGGGTAGATACATATTCTCCCAAATAGTCATCTTCATCATTAATGTAGAGCCAGTCTCTGGTTTTAGTCTAAAAAGAAAGAAATGAAACTGATTAAAGTAAATCCACAAATTATCTCATTACATCGATATGTCAATATTATAATCCTCTCACCGCATCTATACGATAATAATTATCCCCTCATCTAAACTATTATAATTCTCTCGCCACATCTGTACGATAAGAATTCTCTCGCCGCATCTATATGATAACAATTCTCTCAACGCATCTATACGATAACAATTCTCTCACCGCATCTATACGATAATTCTCTCGCCACATGTATATGATAACAATTCTCTCAACGCATCTATATGATAACAATTCTCTCAACGCATCTATACGATAATACTTCTCTCGCTGCATCTATACGATCATACTTCTCTCGCCGCATCTATCCGATCATACATCTCTCAAGATAGATTGTTGTCATTGATTCTTGGTTCGGTGTATTTCAGTGTGCTTTCTGTTCAATGTGTATATGCCCATGATGGCCAAAATGAGAGGTTATTTAGGGTCACATCGGGGGCATATTGTGTAGCATGACATTCAGCTTCTCATATAATCCAGATGAACCTCAAATCTTTCAAAACTTCAGGCTAATCAGCTTAGAAATCCTGCACATTCTGTGAAGTTAATGGGTCAACAATGATGTCATCTCCTGTTGTCCATCCCCAATGTCCATAATGTCAGCATCCAGGTGAGTTACGTTGATATCTATAAAAATCATCTCTGAAATTTGCATAGGTTACAACAGCAAACGAGACTTCAGTCCTGAAGAACTTATGTTTATAGCTTTAAAAGGGTCTACGGGTACATGGACAAAAGGAGATTATGACATCACTGGTGACCTATCAGCAGCGCAGTTTATGCGGTGTCTAATCTCCTCAAAACTTTATTTCATGGTTCCAAAGTTCGGTGTTCAAGAGTTTTTTCTGCTTCAGACAAACAAACAGACCGTCATTTCTTGTTTTACAGTTCCGATTATTACGCAAATTCATTCATACTATAAGCATCTCAATCAAGCCATACAATAATATCAGTTATTTCATAAGATAATTATACTACATTCATAATATAATAATGATATAAACCCATCTAAACATGATTACATTAATTGATACCCAGTATTTATTTCAACACATTATAATATAATGATCATCACATCCATACTATAGCAATAATATCAGTATTGCCCTTCTATGATAATTATATCAATCCATACATTGTATAATGTTCATATTAATATATAATTATAATCAACCTTGGAGGAAGCAAAGGTTTAAAAAATGTCCTGCTCATCTGGCGTAAACCCGTTGTGTATCTTGGTAGAAATACAGCAGCTCCTGGTTGTCGTGTGCTGCCTGACGAATGCGGGGGTCTCTGCTAGCGCAGAGTCACAGTCTTGTTTTTACATGGGATCAGCAGGGGGGACCCAAGAAGCTTTCAGGCAATTGGGGCAAGAAAATACCCATCAAAAATTAGAGATCCAACAAATGAATATAAAAAAATACTAACAAATTATTTAGACAAAAGTAAAAGTAAAACTTTGTCCAAAAATTAGTATGATTTATATTAACATCACAAATCCCAAAATACTGGTAATTTATTTCTTGCCAAAGATACATAAGCACCTGACTGCACCAACCAGGAGACCTATTGTGTCAGGGGTGCATTCAATGTTTGTGAATGTATCATTAAGTGTTGCTCAATGTATCAGTGTAATTGTTTTTAGTTAATATTCTCTTATAAAGTGAAAAGGTCCAACTACTTACTGAAGTCAGCGGCGATGAGAACTTCACTTTCCTCGCTGAGCAGAGCAAATTTGTTATTTTCAATGGATTTGATATAATAGGTGGGATTGGTGATACCATTGTAGTTCCACTTCAAGTCCGGGTTATCCATACATATTTCTGCTTTAACATCTCCCTTCTTCAGGTACAGGGTAGAGGGCAGAGCCTCTTGATTGACTGTAACTTGCTGGTTTCCAGTAATCTTTCCATATGCCTTATATACAACACAGAATGGTCAGTATTGAGAAGATGGAAAACCAGAGGAATTAACTCATTAAGAGTAAAAGGACAAAGTAATAATCTGTGCATAGCTTGGAATATGGGAGGTAGAGGCGTCACTAGGGTTGGTGTCACCCGGTGCGGTAACTCATGGTGTCACCCCCCAGAATTTCCTCCAATACCAGGCCAAACAGATTCCTTAGTAATGCAAGCCCATAAAATATGCCACACACAGGAGCCCAATTAATAAAGCCACACACAGGAGCCCCATTAATAAAGCCACACACAGGAGCCCCATTAATAAAGCCAATCACAGGAGCCCCATTAATAAAGCCACACACAGGAGCCCCATTAATAAAGCCACACACAGGAGCCACATAACTATGACACACACAGGAGCCCATAGCTATAACACACACAGGAGCCCCATTAACTAAGCCACACACAGGAGCCCCATAAATTATGCCTCACCTTGGAGCCCAATTAATTATGCCACACCAGAGCCCCATTATTTATGCCTCACCTTGGAGCCCAATTAATTATGCCACACACAGGAGCCCCATTATTTATGCCACACACAAGCAGTGCTGTATTTACCGCGAGGCATCCTAGGCGGATGCCTATGGCGGCAAATTTTGGGGGGCGGCAGCGCCCCCCAGCACTGGAAAAAAAAAAAATACAAAAAAAAAAAAAAACGGCCCTTTAAAAAAAAAAAAAAAAAAGACCGCGCTTGCAGGCAGAGACAGAGGTGAGAAGGGATCGGAAGATCCCCCCTCACCAACGCTCTGCCTGCCAGGCTGCACGGGGAGCCGAACAGGCAGCACAGAGAAACCCCCGTGCTGCCTGTTCGGCTCCCCGTGCAGTGTGCCGACACGGAAGTGCCGACAGTCACGTGACGGGCGCGCTGACGTCATACGCGCGCCCGGTCACGTGACCTGTCGGCACAATCGCCGGGAAGCCGAACAGGCAGCATGGAGGGACCATGCTGCCTGCCTGCCTGCCAGGGAAAGGTAAGTGCTGATGGGAGACAGAGTGTGTGTGTGTGTGTGTGTGATGGGAGTCAGAGTGTGATGGGAGACAGTGTGTGTGACTGAGTGTGATGGGAGTAGGAGTATGTGTGATGGGAGACATGTGTGTGACTGAGTGTGATGGGAGTCAGAGTGTGTGTGATGAGAGACATGTGTGTGACTGAGTGTGATGGGAGTCAGAGTGTGTGTGATGGGAGACAGTGTGTGTGACTGAGTGTGATGGGAGTCAGAGTGAGTGTGATGGGAGACAGTGTGTGTGACTGAGTGTGATGGGAGTCAGAGTGAGTGTGAAGGGTGTCAGAGTGAGTGTGATGGGAGACAGTGTGTGTGACTGAGTGTGATGGGAGTCAGAGTGTGTGTGATGAGAGACATGTGTGTGACTGAGTGTGATGGGAGTAGGAGTGTGTGTGATGGGAGACAGTGTGTGTGACTGAGTGTGATGGGAGTCAGAGTGAGTGTGAAGGGTGTCAGAGTGAGTGTGATGGGAGACAGTGTGTGTGACTGAGTGTGATGGGAGTAGGAGTGTGTGTGATGGGAGACATGTGTGTGACTGAGTGTGATGGGAGTCAGAGTGTGTGTGATGGGAGACAGTGTGTGTGACTGAGTGTGATGGGAGTCAGAGTGTGTGTGATGGGAGACAGTGTGTGTGTGATGGGAGAAAGTGTGTGTGACTGAGTGTGATGGGAGTCAGAGTGTGTGTGATGGGAGACAGTGTGTGTGACTGAGGGTGATGGGAGTCAGAGTGTGTGTGATGGAAGTAGGGGTGTGTGACTGAGTGTGATGGGAGTAGGAGTGTGTGACTGAGTGTGATGGGAGTGTGTGTGTGATGGGAGTATGAGCTTGATGTGAGTCTGAATGATGGGCCATGTTTTAGGTGTGTAACGTGGGTGTGCAGCTTGGGTAGGGGGGTGCCCGGATTTTGTCTGCCTAGGGCAGCACAAAATCAAGATACACCACTGCACACAAGCACCCCATAGTTATGCCACACACAAGCACCCCATAGTTATGCCACACACAAGCACAACATAGTTATGCCACACACAAGCACAACATAGTTATGCCACACATGGGGCCCAATAAATATGCCACACACAGGAGCCCCACGAGGTGACAATTGTACAATTCTAAAACAATACATATATATATATATATATATATATATTACACATTACACACACCTCTCTCTCTACGATTTTTTTTATATTATTCAACTATTTTCATATGTAATCAAAATGTTATTAAAAGATTGCATTCCTTGTTTTTATTGCCTTCCTCTGCACCCACATTGCACCTAAAGGACTTAACACAGCACTATACAACTGGTGCGGTCAGCACCCCCCTCGGGATGCCACTGATGGGAGGCACAGCTCTCCCTTTATCTCTGCCCCTGCCGACAGCAAGGGGGCAGGATAATGCTGTGCCAAGTCTCAAAAAGGTTCTGTCCAAAGAAGGGTCAGTGTAAAAAAAATGGTCTTAAAGGAGGAGGGTCTTGTAATACCAGCAGTAAAGGTAAGTCAAGCTGGTAAGTCAAGCTTGTCAGCCATACTCCAGACATGTTCATGTGGCAGTAACATGGGATTTCTTTTTACCAATAAAGCTTTTATAACATAATAACCTGTGAATGTCAGATGTATGTTACTATAATTTACTCACTTACCATGTCATGATGGTGTTGAATTTGATAACAGCAGGTGTATGTGAAGAGATATGATGTGGTATTTACAATTTTAATAAAATTATTTCCCATTTCTCGTTGCTTTTCTTCCTAATGACGATTATTTCCCCGAGATGCCGCTCTGTGTCTGAGGAAAACATGCATTAGTGACCTGAAAACATTCGGGGTAAACTGCAACATTTTCAATATGAAGAGAAATGTTAGAAGAAAACAAACTGGGGATAGAGGTGGACATCTAAAGGGGAGTTATTACTTTATAAAAAGCATAGTAGATACCTGGAAAACCCTTCCATTAGAAGCAGTAAAGGCTGACACTGTAAAGAGTAGTAGATACCTGGAATAACCTTCCAGCAGAAGCAGTAAAGGCTGACACTGTAAAGAGTAGTAGATACCTGGAATAACCTTCCAGCAGAAGCAGTAAAGGCTGACACTGTAAAGAGTAGTAGATACCTGGAATAACCTTCCAGTGGAAGCAGTAAAGACTGACACTATAAAGAGTAGTAGATACCTGGAATAATCTTCCAGTGGAAGCAGTAAAGGCTGATGCTGTAAAGAGTAGTAGATACCTGGAATAATCTTCCAGCGGAAGCAGTAAAGGCTGACACAGTAAAGAGTAGTAGATACCTGGAATAACCTTCCAGTGGAAGCAGTAAAGACTGATGCTGTAAAGAGTAGTAGATACCTGGAATAACCTTCCAGTGGAAGAAGTAAAGACTGACACTGTAAAGAGTAGTAGATACCTGGAATAATCTTCCAGTGGAAGCTGTAAAGGCTGATGCTGTAAAGAGTAGTAGATACCTGGAATAACCTTCCAGTGGAAGCAGTAAAGACTGACACTGTAAAGAGTAGTAGATACCTGGAATAACCTTCCAGTGGAAGCAGTAAAGACTGACAATGTAAAGAGTAGTAGATACCTGGAATAACCTTCCAGTGGAAGCAGTAAAGGCTGATGCTGTAAAGAGTAGTCAGGGCACCTTACTGCATCGCCTGGATGTCACATATTAATAAACTAACAAAGGGGGGCAGAATTTGTTTTGTCGGGCTCTGCCTACACACTTACAGAGACACCCTTATACACACACAGAAATACACACACTTACAGACACCCTTACATACTTAGACACACAGTCACACTTACAGACAGTTACACACACATTGACTCACACACAGAGAAATACACACACATTGACACACACATGTACACACACTTAAATAGAAAATATAAAAAGTTTTACTACTGGTCGTACTCTCTGCTTTGTTAATTTAATTAGAAGGACATTTCCGGCACCACCGGCCCGTCACTACCCGTGTGACTCTCACAGCTGGCCAGCATCTTCCTAATCATGACTGTCTCCATGTGTGACAGTCACACGGGCAGCGGGGCCCAAGGCAGTTGGAATGAGTTTGAAATTTTATTTTTATTTTTTAAAGGGTCTCTGTCTGTCTCTGTCTGTCTGTCTGTCTGTCTGTCTGTCTCTGTCTGTCTGTCTCTGTCTGTCTGTCTGTCTGTTTCAATATGACCCTAAAAATAGGTGAAAATACAAGCACATGTACCAGACGTCATCATGCAAGGTGCAGACAGGAACTACATGCTGGCCAGAGATAGTGAGAGTTGAGATATTAGATCGCAGTACACACAGAGTTAATGTATGACCTTAAACTCTTCTAAATCAATTCAATACCATGCAACAGACAGACTGTTCTACCTTCTGGCACGTTTGATTGTAGGGTTCCCGGTACTGCAGAAATGGTTTGTCTTGTATTACGGCAGTCGCGGCCTCAGCTTTCTCTCTGGGGATAGATGGTTTTCCTCAATTTATATAGTAATACATGAAACTGAAAGTGATGTAACATATGCAGGAATGTCCCACGTATCACACAGGACTGGCCCACGTATAACACAGGACCAGCCCACGTATGACACAGGACCAGCCCACGTATGACACAGGACTGTCCCCCGTATAACACAGGACCGTCCCCCGTATGACACAGGACCGTCCCACGTATGACACAGGACCGGTCTCACGTATGACACAGGACCGGTCTCACGTATGACACAGGACCGGCCCACGTATGACACAGGACCGGCCCACGTATGACACAGGACCAGCCCACGTATGACACAGGACCGTCCCCCGTATGACACAGGACCGTCCCCCGTATGACACAGGACCGTCCCCCGTATGACACAGGACCGGCCCACCTATGACACAGGACCGGCCCACCTATGACACAGGACTGTCTCACCTATGACACAGGACCGGCCCACCTATGACACAGGACCGGCCCACGTATGACACAGGACCGGCCCACCTATGACACAGGACTGGCCCACGTATGACACAGGACCGGCCCACGTATGGCACAGGACCGTCCCCCGTATGGCACAGGACCGTCCCACGTATGACACAGGACCGTCCCCCGTATGACACAGGACCAGCCCACGTATGACACAGTACCGTCCCCCGTATGACACAGGACCGTCCCAATTATGACACAGGACCGGCCCACGTATGGCACAGGACCGTCCCCCGTATGGCACAGGACCGTCCCACGTATGACACAGGACCGTCCCCCGTATGACACAGGACCAGCCCACGTATGGCACAGGACCAGCCCACGTATGGCACAGGACCGTCCCACGTATGACACAGGACCGTCCCACGTATGACACAGGACCGGCCCACGTTTCTCAACTCCCCTGAATTACTTTCTTTCTAGCAATTAAATTACTGGAAAGAAAAAAAAAAAAACAATTATACTCTTCAAATCATTTTTTTTAAAAAAAAGATGTCCATAACTATGATAAAGTAACTATTAATAATACTATTATTGTAGTCATTATTACATCCAGATTTATGAATACTATACAACCAAGACCATCTTGATCTGATCTTCTTTTATGAGTCTGATTTGGGTATCAGGGCTTCCTGGCTGACCAAACAAATATAGAAAACAGAATATTGGATTCTATAATCATATTTCTTTAAAATCTTGTGGAATAAATAAAAGTAATTTTGGAATAACATTGGATTTTTATGTAGAAACATCCAGGAAATTCCAGGAAAAACAAGTCTAGTCCAAAGAGATGTCAGTCTTCTCAGTTCCAAAAGAAGATACCAATAATTTGATTTAATCCCTAGATAGTCAATCAAATCTTTTTTTGAATCCTTTTTCCCAAATTTCAGCAAATTGGGGATGTATGCATATATATTGTAATATATGCATATTATTATCTATTTATTTATGCTATGATATTTTGTTACTTATGTGCATTTAAATTGGTTTGGTTTTGTTCAGTTGTGAGTTTTTTTTTGCCCTTTTATGTCTACTAACACGCTAGGAGCAGCGCCCTTTGCTTACTAAAGAACATGCGATGAATAGCTCCCTTTGATCACTAACGAACGTGCGAGAAGCAGCGCCCTTTGATCACTAATGAACGTGCGAGGAACAGCTCCCTTTGATTACTAACGAACGCACGAGGAGCAGCGCCCTTTGATCACTAACGAACGCGCGAGGAGCAGCACCCTTTGATCACTAACGAACGCGCGAGGAGCAGCACCCTTTGATTACTAATGAACGCGCGAGGAGCAGCGCCCTTTGATTACTAATGAACGCGCGAGGAGCAGCGCCCTTTGATTACCAACGAACGCGCGAGGAACAGCGCCCTTTGCTTACTAAAGAACATGCGAGGAACAGCGCCCTTTGATCACTAATGAACGCGCGAGGAGCAGCACCCTTTGATTACTAATGAACGCGCGAGGAGCAGCGCCCTTTGATTACTAACGAACGCACGAGGAGCAGCACCCTTTGATCACTAACGAACGCGCGAGGAGCAGCGCCCTTTGCTTACTAACGAACGCGCAAGGAACAGCGCCTTTTGCATTGCTTGCATGACATCTATTGATATATCTCACTCTATAAATACATTGTTTAGCGTGTTAACACATTATAGGAACATACTTACTGCCTAACAGATCAAGAGGACCAATCCCGGCCAAATTACTGACCTTTCAATCCAATGAGATCATCTTCACAGACGGAACAAGGAAAGTTTCATTGATGCTGTATTTAGTCTACCCCTCCCAACCCCCCCACGTCACCAAATAATGAAAGAGGAAGAGGCTACTCCAAAAATACATGACTAAGGAACATGTAAATACAATCCTGGAAAGTAAAATTAAAAGAACAAACAAACAAGGCATGATTGTATTTTAAATACACTGTGGCCAGTTCTAAATAAAAACCCTTGACAATATTTATTTAATGAAAATACTGATAATAAATGAACATAATTAGGATGTTGAAGATGGCAGTGAAGACATTTGTATCAAAATATTGAATGTAACTGGATGACGGGATTCAGAACGATGGTAGCCCCTCCCATAATCCCTAGGGTGGTAAAATCTCCCATAATCCCTCAAGCACTGCCGGATCACACAATAGATATATAGCAGAACTTCCTTGATGGAAGTTTTCAACTTCCAGATAAAAGTTTTATCACCTTTAGACTAGAGGGTATACACAGTATAACGCAATATAGTCAAGTCAAATCAACCCCCAAAGTCTGCTACAAAATATACAGGAATTTGCCGTGGAATTGGCTGTCAGAGGCACTTAGATAGGAACATTCACCATAAAATCATACAACTTTGGCCACACAATATGCCACGATCAGCCCCAAATTCTCCCATCCTGAGCTTTAAATCTCTCTAAACTACACACACAAAACATTTTAAGCTACTTTTTTTCACATGGACATGGCTCCATATTTGCCCTACAACTAAATACAATTGGCATATTTGTAGAGAATATGCTGTTGCTCAGGAAGAACATAAAATCAGCATGTATACTGACGATGTTCTGTTAACCTTAACAAGGGACACAGAGAAAGCTTCCGATCATATTATTTTATAATTTTATGATATCAAAAGCTGTAATGATAAGTAGAAGGGTTGAACTTGATGGACTTGTGTCTTTTTTCAACCTAAATTACTATGTTACTATGTTACTATGATAAGAACTTCGAGAGCTTTTGGTTTTTGAGGGTTTTATGTTAAAGGAATATACCAAGTTATAGGACAAAATATGCAGTAGGTTGGTTTGAAGTGAGCAACTGAATTAGGCAGGGATGCCTATTATCATCATTGTCTATTGAGACTAAAGCAATAGAAATCAAATAAAAACATGAGAATATCCTAGTGCACAGGAAGAACATAAAATCAGCATGTATGCTGATGTTGTTCTGCTAACCTTAACCAATCTCTTAAAGTCCCTGCTGGGACATTTGCGAGGAATATTCTGTGGTATCTATCTGTAAAATGAACATAGGCCAATCATTAGTCCATAAACGTTAAAAGATCATAAATAAAAATGGGAGAATAGGTTTAGATTTGTATGGACATATAATGGTGGTGGCTCCATGTACCCGGCTCTGGTCTGCCCTGTCTCTGTGTGTCCCTTGCTCTCTCTCTCTCCATTGACATGGACCCCAGGATTCTGATGTCTGATGTTGTCTTGTTGGCCACTGTAGGCCATGACCTGTGGGAGGCTGACAAGTGCTGGCTCCACATGGGAGGCCCATAAGTCTGTAAACTCTGTGTTATCTCTGCTTCACCATGTCTGAGCAGCTGGATCTACTGGTGAGGCAAGAAGGAATAGGATCACTCAGTACTTGATCACTCCTGGAGAGCTGCCTCCTCACAACATTCCAGATGAGAACTAGCACTATATTCAGGAGAACATTATAGATTCTCCTGTACTCCAGCTCACCTCCTGCATCCACTTTACCTGTAGTCCAGTAACAGCATTTTCTGGATTGGGATCCTCCTGTGCCTCTACCAGCTGGCGAGCACCAGGCTAAACTACTTCTCCAAAAGAAAGCATTTTGGACACAGTTGCACATAAAGGACTTAAAGAACAAATGGTATAGAACTGTTTTCTAAACACCCGTGGTCCTTGCTTGTCATCTATGTACCTCTTCCTGCACCCCTTATTTGCTCCATTATACTTTTTTTATATTTCATTTTTATTATTTTTTGTTGTTGTTTTGTTAGGTTATTCTGTTATACATACTCTCTCTCTCATTTTATGATATTTTACCTTATGTATATATTTTGTATTGACTGTATGTATCCCTGTGTATGATTTGGGCACTCTCCTTTCCCACTCTCTTTAGTGGACCTGCTAATCCTGCTCTTTTATCCTGATCTTTATATTTGGGCTCGGCAGACTGGGTGTCCAGAACCTGTTATCCCTCTATCTCTATTCCCGGCCCTTTATCTCTATGTGTGCTCCCCTTTCTCTTATATTATTTCAATATTTTGGATCTTCCTTTTGTTTCATTATGTGGCCTTTGTATTATTTCTGGAAGCAGTCTTCTGACTACTTTCTGCTTTCACTTCTCTCAGTGCATGTCATTTCCCCTTCACTTCTATTCTTTGTTCCATGTGCCTTCGTCGTATTTCACCCATCTTCCCCATTTCACAGCTTGTATTCCTGGCAGTGAGGTCACTTTCACCCCCCCCCCCCCCCCCCCGCCTGTCATTCTTAGTGGCTGCTCGCCCAGGTTACATTTGAGTGTTTTTTAGTCATTTCTTGCTGCTTCTTATCTGATAAGTGTACCTGATCTCTGGTGTGTGTGATGCCATTGCACATGCACTTTGTGCTTCTCCCGTCTTTATTTTCGTTACTAAGATTACCATACAGTTGTTGGCTCCCATGTCCCATATCTGTATTCTCTCTGTACACTGTATTTGTGCACCTCCCCTGTTTGATTAGTGGGTGGCCCAGATGTGTTCACCACTGATTTTAATGTTTCCCATTCTGTATGTTCAGTGTCTTGATAAAAGTCCCCTGTGTGGGACTGAAGTGTTGATCTCTGTTAATTAATTTGTGTTTCTTTGTGATTCAAGTCCCCAGTTTGATCCTTTAATTACTACATTTCTTTGCTGGTAATATAACTAAATATGTTTGATTTATTGATTTATTCTTATTATGGCAGAGCTCGGAGGAGGAACTGATACAGTTCTTTGACTTTTCAAACTCCGCCCTATTCATTTCACGTACAGCTGGGTTCAAATTTCATTTTTGGATGTATCGATCAACATTGAAAAAGGTACATTCTTCACACAAGTGTTTAGGAAAGGAATTAATAGAAATATCCTGCTAGAGGCAGATAAGATGGTTAAAGTGTCATTGGTGCACTATATGTAATGGCCTAATACATGGAATTGATTTCCAACATCCACATATTTGGCAAAAAAATATAAAACCTAATTTCATTTGACATGCAACACCACTCATGCTGTCTATTTGTTTAAATGCCCTTGTGGCTTTATATACATTGGCAAGACCAGACAAAAACCTGCGCAGCAATACTTCTCCGAGCATAAAAAGTGTCATTAGGGAAAGGGAAGATCCTACCGAGCTGGTATAATACTGCACTACGATGAATCATAATGGGTCTTCATTTAGCATTATGGGAATTAAACATGTCTCTGCTTGAGCAGGAAAAAACAGATTCAAAAAAGAAACCAGATTACTTAAAAGTTTAAAGCTTGATGGTCGTAATGATAAATGGGGTTTATCTCGTTTTTCACTTGAGCGATCATTTAATATTCTCTTTTTTTCCCGATTTTAAGAGTTCCCTCTGTGACACACTACACCTTTACCTCTCTATTGCCCTTATGCACCAAGGTTAAACATGGTAAACTTTTCGCACTCCAGGCACTTAACCAAAAGCTCCTGGAACGCGAAACGCGTCAAGCTACATTTATCTGACACTTGCACTGCTGTTGTGGAATCCATTTCTATTCTATACAAGATTAAAATATTTTTTTGCACCTTCAAATTGGCTCCTGGAGTGCCGTTTTCCTGCTTTCAAACAAACTGTTCATACAAGTGGTGTGAGTCGAGCACAGGCAGAAGGCACCGGAGACCGTGTGAGGGCGGGGACTGCTTGACTCTATCTTTTCCACACGGGCAGCCCAGAATACTTTTCTATGGTAATATTTTCCTTTTATATAAAAAATGTATATTTCAGCAATCTTTTTGATTCTCCTTGTTCTTCTTTTTTTTTTTTTCTCAGCTCCTGTATGGTCCAAAGTCTTGGCACCAGACCCCATCATGGCCTCACATTACCACACTGAAATTGTATTGCATCATAGGTGCTTTTAATTGAGTTGTACTTGTGTGACAGAACCCTCCACCACTGGGACTCATGGAGAGCACTAATGGCCTGCCTCCTCCCTATAGATATATATAGGGGTTCTGTTTGCATGTTACATTGACTTTACAATATATATGCTGCTATTACTCCTTTACTCATGTCCCCAGATTGTGTCCTCTGTAATCCTGACCCACACTGGCTTATGTGCTATGATTGTATGTTTAATGTGGCTATTTAGTCTGATTCTGTGTAGTATATTGATTTATGTCCAATGCATAATTCCAAGAGACCACTGATTTATTACAATGTGTCACAGGGGAGTCAGGGACATTGGTTGATGGTTTAGCCCCTCATCCATTGTTCTGTGTTAACTGAATTTGCTGTTAAACTGATTATGATGTGTTATTGTATACCTGTAGCAATGGTGGTTTATTGCCGTTTGGTTTCTGTTGTGTTGTATGTTAATATGTGGGTTGAGTTATGTTAACGTGATTTATGTCTGTATATCACACTCTGTTTCTCTTCCAATAAAGTATTATTACACCCGGCTAATGATTTGCATGCCTGGAGAGATCAGGAAATCCTAAAAATCACTGTTCTCAGCCTTTGTGAGTGCTAAGGGTCCCTAGGAAGCAGAGACTCAGTCACAACTTTCATTTAAAGATCTCAGTCTTACTTCTAACAGTTCTATGCAAGCTACAATGAGCCCCTGAGCCCTATTGTTCCTGAAGGGATAAGCTAAAAGGCAAACGATTTAGCTAAACTAGAAAAATGGTCAGAGCAGTGGCAACTGACATTTAATGTGGACAAGTGCAAGATTATACACCTTGAGCGTAAAAACCCAAAAGCAGAATATAGACTATTTGGTACAGTCCTAACCTCAACATCTGAGGAAAGGGATTTAGGAGTAATAATTTAATAATGGTCAATGTAATGGAGCAGCAGGAAATGTTAGCTGAATGCTTGGTTGTAGAGGGAGAGGTATTAGCAGAATGCCTGGTTGTATAAGGAGAGGTATTAGCAGAAGGCTTGGTTGTATAAGGAGAGGTATAAGCAGAATGCTTGGTTGTATAAGGAGAGGTATTAGCAGAAGGCTTGGTTGTATAAGGAGAGGTATAAGCAGAATGCTTGGTTGTATAAGGAGAGGTATTAGCAGAATGCTTGGTTGTATAAGGAGAGGTATTAGCAGAATGCTTGGTTGTATAAGGAGAGGTATTAGCAGAAGGCTTGGTTGTATAAGGAGAGGTATAAGCAGAATGCTTGGTTGGATAAGGAGAGGTATTAGCAGAATGCTTGGTTGTATAAGGAGAGGTATTAGCAGAATGCTTGGTTGCATAGGGAGAGGTATTAGCAGAATGCTTGGTTGCATAGGGAGAGGTATTAGCAGAATGCTTGGTTGTATAAGGAGATGTATTAGCAGAAGAAAGAGGAAATTGCTCATGCCATTGTACAGAGCACTGGTGAGACCTCACTTGGAGTATTGTACAGAGCGCTGGTGAGACCTCACTTGGAGTATTGTACAGAGCGCTGGTGAGACCTCACTTGGAGTATTGTACAGAGCGCTGGTGAGACCTCACTTGGAGTATTGTACAGAGCGCTGGTGAGACCTCACTTGGAGTATTGTACAGAGCACTGGTGAGACCTCACTTGGAGTATTGTACAGAGCGCTGGTGAGACCTCACTTGGAGTATTGTACAGAGCGCTGGTGAGACCTCACTTGGAGTATTGTACAGAGCGCTGGTGAGACCTCACTTGGAGTATTGTACAGAGTGCTGGTGAGACCTCACTTGGAGTATTGTACAGAGCACTGGTGAGACCTCACTTGGAGTATTGTACAGAGCGCTGGTGAGACCTCACTTGGAGTATTGTACAGAGCACTGGTGAGACCTCACTTGGAGTACTGTACAGAGCGCTGGTGAGACCTCACTTGGAGTACTGTACAGAGCGCTGGTGAGACCTCACTTGGAGTATTGTACAGAGCACTGGTGAGACCTCACTTGGAGTATTGTACAGAGCGCTGGTGAGACCTCACTTGGAGTATTGTACAGAGTGCTGGTGAGACCTCACTTGGAGTATTGTACAGAGCGCTGGTGAGACCTCACTTGGAGTACTGTACAGAGCGCTGGTGAGACCTCACTTGGAGTACTGTACAGAGCGCTGGTGAGACCTCACTTGGAGTATTGTACAGAGCGCTGGTGAGACCTCACTTGGAGTATTGTACAGAGCGCTGGTGAGACCTCACTTGGAGTATTGTACAGAGCGCTGGTGAGACCTCACTTGGAGTACTGTACAGAGCGTTGGTGAGACCTCACTTGGAGTATTGTACAGAGCACTGGTGAGACCTCACTTGGAGTATTGTACAGAGCGCTGGTGAGACCTCACTTGGAGTATTGTACAGAGTGCTGGTGAGACCTCACTTGGAGTATTGTACAGAGCGCTGGTGAGACCTCACTTGGAGTACTGTACAGAGCGCTGGTGAGACCTCACTTGGAGTACTGTACAGAGCGCTGGTGAGACCTCACTTGGAGTATTGTACAGAGCGCTGGTGAGACCTCACTTGGAGTATTGTACAGAGCGCTGGTGAGACCTCACTTGGAGTATTGTACAGAGCGCTGGTGAGACCACACTTGGAGTACTGTACAGAGCACTGGTGAGACCTCACTTGGAGTATTGTACAGAGCACTGGTGAGACCTCACTTGGAGTATTGTACAGAGCACTGGTGAGACCTCACTTGGAGTATTGTACAGAGCGCTGGTGAGACCTCACTTGGAGTATTGTACAGAGCGCTGGTGAGACATCACTTGGAGTATTGTACAGAGCGCTGGTGAGACCTCACTTGGAGTATTGTACAGAGCACTGGTGAGACCTCACTTGGAGTATTGTACGCAGTACTGCAGACCGTATCTCCAGAAGGATATTGATACTTTGGAGAGAGTTCAGAGAAGGGCTACTAAACTGGTTCATGGGTTGAAGGATAAAACTTACCAGGAAAGGTTAAAGCATCTTAACATGTATAGCTTGGAGGAAAGACGTAACAGGGGGGATATGATAGAAACATTTAAATACATAAAGGGAATCAACACAGTAACGGAGGAGAGTATATTTAAAAGAAGAAAAACTACCACAACTAGAGGACATAGTCTGAAATTAGAGGGGCAACAATTTAAAAGTAATATCAGGAAGTATTACTTTACTGGGAGGGTAGTGGATGCATTGAGTAGCCGTCCAGTAAAAGTGGTAGAGGTTAATACAGTGAAGGAGTTTAAGCATGCGTGGGATAGGTATAAGGCTATCCTAGATATAAGATAAGGTCAGGGACTAATGAAAGTATTCCTTTACTGAGAGGGTAGTGGATGCATGGAATAGTCTTCCAGTAGAAGTGGTAGAGGTTAATACAGTGAAGGAGTTTAAGCATGCATGGGATAGGTATAAGGCTATCCTAGATATAAGATAAGGCCAGGGACTAACGAAAGTATTACATTACTGAGAGGGTAGAGGATGCATGGAATAGTCTTCCAGTAGAAGTGGTAGAGGTTAATACAGTGAAGGAGTTTAAGCATGCGTGGGATAGGTATAAGGCTATCCTAGATATAAGAAGGTCAGGGACTAATGAAAGTATTACATTACTGAGAGGGTAGAGGATGCATGGAATAGTCTTCCAGTAGAAGTGGTAGAGGTTAATACAGTGAAGGAGTTTAAGCATGCATGGGATAGGTATAAGGCTATCCTAGATATAAGATAAGGCCAGGGACTAATGAAAGTATTACATTACTGAGAGCTTAGTGGATGTATGGAATAGTCTTCCAGTAGAAGTGGTAGAGGTTAATACAGTGAAGGAGTTTAAGCATGCGTCGGATAGGTATAAGGCTATCCTGGATATAAGATAAGGTCAGGGACTAATGAAAGTATTACATTACTGAGAGGGTAGTGGATGCATGGAATAGTCTTCCAGTAGAAGTGGTAGAGGTTAATACAGTGAAGGAGTTTAAGCATGCATGGGATAGGTATAAGGCTATCCTAGATATGAGATAAGGTCAGGGACTAATGAAAGTATTACATTACTGAGAGGGTGTTGGATGCATGGAATAGTCTTCCAGTAGAAGTGGTAGAGGTTAATACAGTGAATGAGTTTAAGCATGCATGGGATAGGTATAAGGCTATCCTAGATATAAGATAAGGCCAGGGACTAATGAAAGTATTACCTTACTGAGAGGGTAGTGGATGTATGGAATATTCTTCCAGCAGAAGTGGTAGAGGTTAATACAGTGAAGGAGTTTAAGCATGCATGGGATAGGTATAAGGCTATCCTAGATATAAGATAAGGTCAGGGACTAATGAAAGTATTACACTACTGAGAGGGTAGTGGATGCATGGAATAGTCTTCCAGTAGAAGTGGTAGAGATAAATACAGTGAAGGAGTTTAAGCATGCATGGGATAGGTATAAGGCTATCCTAGATATAAGATAAGGCCAGGGACTAATGAAAGTATTACATTACTGAGAGGGTAGTGGATGTATGGAATAGTCTTCCAGCAGAAGTGGTAGAGGTTAATACAGTGAAGGAGTTTAAGCATGCATGGGATAGGTATAAGGCTATCCTAGATATAAGATAAGGCCAGGGACTAATGAAAGTATTACTTTACTAAGAGGGTAGTGGATGCATGGAATAGTCTTCCAGTAGAAGTGGTAGAGATAAATACAGTGAAGGAGTTTAAGCATGCATGGGATAGGTATAAGGCTATCCTAGATATAAGATAAGGTCAGGGACTAATGAAAGTATTACTTTACTGAGAGGGTAGTGGATACATGGAATAGTCTTCCAGTATAAGTGGTAGAGGTTAATACAGTGAAGGAGTTTAAGCATGCATGGGATAGGTATAAGGCTATCCTAGATATAAGATAAGGCCAGGGACTAATGAAAGTATTACATTACTGAGAGGGTAGTGGATGTATGGAATAGTCTTCCAGCAGAAGTGGTAGAGGTTAATACAGTGAAGGAGTTTAAGCATGCATGGGATAGGTATAAGGCTATCCTAGATATAAGATAAGGCCAGGGACTAATGAAAGTATTACTTTACTGAGAGGGTAGTGGATGCATGGAATAGTCTTCCAGTAGAAGTGGTAGAGGTTAATACAGTGAAGGAGTTTAAGCATGCATGGGATAGGTATAAGGCTATCCTAGATATAAGATAAGGCCAGGGACTAACGAAAGTATTACATTACTGAGAGGGTAGAGGATGCATGGAATAGTCTTCCAGTAGAAGTGGTAGAGGTTAATACAGTGAAGGAGTTTAAGCATGCGTGGGATAGGTATAAGGCTATCCTAGATATAAGAAGGTCAGGGACTAATGAAAGTATTACATTACTGAGAGGGTAGAGGATGCATGGAATAGTCTTCCAGTAGAAGTGGTAGAGGTTAATACAGTGAAGGAGTTTAAGCATGCATGGGATAGGTATAAGGCTATCCTAGATATAAGATAAGGCCAGGGACTAATGAAAGTATTACATTACTGAGAGCTTAGTGGATGTATGGAATAGTCTTCCAGTAGAAGTGGTAGAGGTTAATACAGTGAAGGAGTTTAAGCATGCGTCGGATAGGTATAAGGCTATCCTGGATATAAGATAAGGTCAGGGACTAATGAAAGTATTACATTACTGAGAGGGTAGTGGATGCATGGAATAGTCTTCCAGTAGAAGTGG
The DNA here is from genome assembly GCA_036172795.1 of Pelodytes ibericus. NCBI lineage: Eukaryota > Metazoa > Chordata > Amphibia > Anura > Pelodytidae > Pelodytes > Pelodytes ibericus. Next base: position 223,507,405 of record CM069860.1, read on the forward strand.
TAGAGGTTAATACAGTGAAGGAGTTTAAGCATGCATGGGATAGGTATAAGGCTATCCTAGATATGAGATAAGGTCAGGGACTAATGAAAGTATTACATTACTGAGAGGGTGTTGGATGCATGGAATAGTCTTCCAGTAGAAGTGGTAGAGGTTAATACAGTGAATGAGTTTAAGCATGCATGGGATAGGTATAAGGCTATCCTAGATATAAGATAAGGCCAGGGACTAATGAAAGTATTACCTTACTGAGAGGGTAGTGGATGTATGGAATATTCTTCCAGCAGAAGTGGTAGAGGTTAATACAGTGAAGGAGTTTAAGCATGCATGGGATAGGTATAAGGCTATCCTAGATATAAGATAAGGTCAGGGACTAATGAAAGTATTACACTACTGAGAGGGTAGTGGATGCATGGAATAGTCTTCCAGTAGAAGTGGTAGAGATAAATACAGTGAAGGAGTTTAAGCATGCATGGGATAGGTATAAGGCTATCCTAGATATAAGATAAGGCCAGGGACTAATGAAAGTATTACATTACTGAGAGGGTAGTGGATGTATGGAATAGTCTTCCAGCAGAAGTGGTAGAGGTTAATACAGTGAAGGAGTTTAAGCATGCATGGGATAGGTATAAGGCTATCCTAGATATAAGATAAGGTCAGGGACTAATGAAAGTATTACTTTACTGAGAGGGTAGTGGATACATGGAATAGTCTTCCAGTATAAGTGGTAGAGGTTAATACAGTGAAGGAGTTTAAGCATGCATGGGATAGGTATAAGGCTATCCTAGATATAAGATAAGGCCAGGGACTAATGAAAGTATTACATTACTGAGAGGGTAGTGGATGTATGGAATAGTCTTCCAGCAGAAGTGGTAGAGGTTAATACAGTGAAGGAGTTTAAGCATGCATGGGATAGGTATAAGGCTATCCTAGATATAAGATAAGGCCAGGGACTAATGAAAGTATTACTTTACTGAGAGGGTAGTGGATGCATGGAATAGTCTTCCAGTAGAAGTGGTAGAGGTTAATACAGTGAAGGAGTTTAAGCATGCATGGGATAGGTATAAGGCTATCCTAGATATAAGATAAGGCCAGGGACTAATGAAAGTATTACATTACTGAGAGCTTAGTGGATGTATGGAATAGTCTTCCAGTAGAAGTGGTAGAGGTTAATACAGTGAAGGAGTTTAAGCATGCGTCGGATAGGTATAAGGCTATCCTGGATATAAGATAAGGTCAGGGACTAATGAAAGTATTACATTACTGAGAGGGTAGTGGATGCATGGAATAGTCTTCCAGTAGAAGTGGTAGAGGTTAATACAGTGAAGGAGTTTAAGCATGCATGGTGATAGGTATAAGGCTATCCTAGATATGAGATAAGGTCAGGGACTAATGAAAGTATTACATTACTGAGAGGGTGTTGGATGCATGGAATAGTCTTCCAGTAGAAGTGGTAGAGGTTAATACAGTGAATGAGTTTAAGCATGCATGGGATAGGTATAAGGCTATCCTAGATATAAGATAAGGCCAGGGACTAATGAAAGTATTACCTTACTGAGAGGGTAGTGGATGTATGGAATATTCTTCCAGCAGAAGTGGTAGAGGTTAATACAGTGAAGGAGTTTAAGCATGCATGGGATAGGTATAAGGCTATCCTAGATATAAGATAAGGCCAGGGACTAATGAAAGTATTACCTTACTGAGAGGGTAGTGGATGTATGGAATATTCTTCCAGCAGAAGTGGTAGAGGTTAATACAGTGAAGGAGTTTAAGCATGCATGGGATAGGTATAAGGCTATCCTAGATATAAGATAAGGTCAGGGACTAATGAAAGTATTACACTACTGAGAGGGTAGTGGATGCATGGAATAGTCTTCCAGTAGAAGTGGTAGAGATAAATACAGTGAAGGAGTTTAAGCATGCATGGGATAGGTATAAGGCTATCCTAGATATAAGATAAGGCCAGGGACTAATGAAAGTATTACATTACTGAGAGGGTAGTGGATGTATGGAATAGTCTTCCAGCAGAAGTGGTAGAGGTTAATACAGTGAAGGAGTTTAAGCATGCATGGGATAGGTATAAGGCTATCCTAGATATAAGATAAGGCCAGGGACTAATGAAAGTATTACTTTACTAAGAGGGTAGTGGATGCATGGAATAGTCTTCCAGTAGAAGTGGTAGAGATAAATACAGTGAAGGAGTTTAAGCATGCATGGGATAGGTATAAGGCTATCCTAGATATAAGATAAGGTCAGGGACTAATGAAAGTATTACTTTACTGAGAGGGTAGTGGATACATGGAATAGTCTTCCAGTATAAGTGGTAGAGGTTAATACAGTGAAGGAGTTTAAGCATGCATGGGATAGGTATAAGGCTATCCTAGATATAAGATAAGGCCAGGGACTAATGAAAGTATTACATTACTGAGAGGGTAGTGGATGTATGGAATAGTCTTCCAGCAGAAGTGGTAGAGGTTAATACAGTGAAGGAGTTTAAGCATGCATGGGATAGGTATAAGGCTATCCTAGATATAAGATAAGGCCAGGGACTAATGAAAGTATTACTTTACTGAGAGGGTAGTGGATGCATGGAATAGTCTTCCAGTAGAAGTGGTAGAGGTTAATACAGTGAAGGAGTTTAAGCATGCATGGGATAGGTATAAGGCTATCCTAGATATAAGATAAGGTCAGGGACTAATGAAAGTATTACTTTACTGAGAGGGTAGTGGATACATGGAATAGTCTTCCAGTAGAAGTGGTAGAGATAAATACAGTGAAGGAGTTTAAGCATGCATGGGATAGGTATAAGGCTATCCTAGATATAAGATAAGACCAGGGACTAATGAAAGTATTACTTTACTGAGAGGGTAGTGGATACATGGAATAGTCTTCCAGTATAAGTGGTAGAGGTTAATACAGTGAAGGAGTTTAAGCATGCATGGGATAGGTATAAGGCTATCCTAGATATAAGATAAGGTCAAGGACTAATGAAAGTATTACACTACTGAGAGGGTAGTGGATGCATGGAATAGTCTTCCAGTAGAAGTGGTAGAGATAAATACAGTGAAGGAGTTTAAGCATGCATGGGATAGGTATAAGGCTATCCTAGATATAAGATAAGGCCAGGGACTAATGAAAGTATTACATTACTGAGAGGGTAGTGGATGTATGGAATAGTCTTCCAGCAGAAGTGGTAGAGGTTAATACAGTGAAGGAGTTTAAGCATGCATGGGATAGGTATAAGGCTATCCTAGATATAAGATAAGGCCAGGGACTAATGAAAGTATTACTTTACTAAGAGGGTAGTGGATGCATGGAATAGTCTTAGAGTAGAAGTGGTAGAGATAAATACAGTGAAGGAGTTTAAGCATGCATGGGATAGGTATAAGGCTATCCTAGATATAAGATAAGGTCAGGGACTAATGAAAGTATTACTTTACTGAGAGGGTAGTGGATACATGGAATAGTCTTCCAGTATAAGTGGTAGAGGTTAATACAGTGAAGGAGTTTAAGCATGCATGGGATAGGTATAAGGCTATCCTAGATATAAGATAAGGTCAGGGACTAATGAAAGTATTACTTTACTGAGAGGGTAGTGGATACATGGAATAGTCTTCCAGTAGAAGTGGTAGAGATAAATACAGTGAAGGAGTTTAAGCATGCATGGGATAGGTATAAGGCTATCCTAGATATAAGATAAGGTCAGGGACTAATGAAAGTATTACTTTACTGAGAGGGTAGTGGATACATGGAATAGTCTTCCAGTATAAGTGGTAGAGGTTAATACAGTGAAGGAGTTTAAGCATGCATGGGATAGCTATAAGGCTATCCTAGATATAAGATAAGGCCAGGGACTAATGAAAGTATTACTTTACTGAGAGGGTAGTGGATACATGGAATAGTCTTCCAGTATAAGTGGTAGAGGTTAATACAGTGAAGGAGTTTAAGCATGCATGGGATAGGTATAAGGCTATCCTAGATATAAGATAAGGCCAGGGACTAATGAAAGTATTACTTTACTGAGAGGGTAGTGGATGTATGGAATAGCCTTCCAGTAGAAGTGGTAGAGGTTAATACAGTGAAGGAGTTTAAGCATGCATGGGATAGGTATAAGGCTATCCTAGATATAAGATAAGGCCAGGGACTAATGATAGTATTACTTTACTGAGAGGGTAGTGGATGTATGGAATAGTCTTCCAGTAGAAGTGGTAGAGGTTAATACAGTGAAGGAGTTTAAGCATGCATGGGATAGGTATAAGGCTATCCTAGATATAAGATAAGGTCAGGGACTAATGAAAGTATTACATTACTGAGAGGGTAGTGGATGTATGGAATAGTCTTCCAGTAGAAGTGGTAGAGGTTAATACAGTGAAGGAGTTTAAGCATTCATGGGATAGGTATAAGGCTATCCTAGATATAAGATAAGGCCAGGGACTAATGAAAGTATTACTTTACTGAGAGGGTAGTGGATGTATGGAATAGTCTTCCAGTAGAAGTTGTAGAGGTTAATACAGTGAAGGAGTTTAAGCATGCATGGGATAGGTATAAGGCTATCCTAGATATAAGATAAGGCCAGGGACTAATGAAAGTATTACTTTACTGAGAGGGTAGTGGATGTATGGAATAGCCTTCCAGTAGAAGTGGTAGAGGTTAATACAGTGAAGGAGTTTAAGCATGCATGGGATAGGTATAAGGCTATCCTAGATATAAGATAAGGTCAGGGACTAATGAAAGTATTACATTACTGAGAGGGTACTGGATGCATGGAATAGTCTTCCAGTAGAAGTGGTAGAGGTTAATACAGTGAAGGAGTTTAAGCATGCATGGGATAGGTATAAGGCTATCCTAGATATAAGATAAGGCCAGGGACTAATGAAAGTATTACATTACTGAGAGGGTAGTGGATGTATGGAATAGTCTTCCAGTAGAAGTGGTAGAGGTTAATACAGTGAAGGAGTTTAAGCATGCATGGGATAGGTATAAGGCTATCCTAGATATAAGATAAGGCCAGTGACTAATGAAAGTATTACATTACTGAGAGGGTAGTGGATGCATGGAATAGTCTTCCAGTAGAAGTGGTAGAGGTTAATACAGTGAAGGAGTTTAAGCATGCATGGGATAGGTATAAGGCTATCCTAGATATAAGATAAGGCCAGGGACTAATGAAAGTATTACCTTACTGAGAGGGTAGTGGATGTATGGAATATTCTTCCAGCAGAAGTGGTAGAGATAATACAGTGAAGGAGTTTAAGCATGCATGGGATAGGTATAAGGCTATCCTAGATATAAGATAAGGCCAGGGACTAATGAAAGTATTACCTTACTGAGAGGGTAGTGGATGTATGGAATATTCTTCCAGCAGAAGTGGTAGAGGTTAATACAGTGAAGGAGTTTAAGCATGCATGGGATAGGTATAAGGCTATCCTAGATATAAGATAAGGTCAGGGACTAATGAAAGTATTACACTACTGAGAGGGTAGTGGATGCATGGAATAGTCTTCCAGTAGAAGTGGTAGAGATAAATACAGTGAAGGAGTTTAAGCATGCATGGGATAGTTATAAGGCTATCCTAGATATAAGATAAGGCCAGGGACTAATGAAAGTATTACATTACTGAGAGGGTAGTGGATGTATGGAATAGTCTTCCGGCAGAAGTGGTAGAGGTTAATACAGTGAAGGAGTTTAAGCATGCATGGGATAGGTATAAGGCTATCCTAGATATAAGATAAGGCCAGTGACTAATGAAAGTATTACATTACTGAGAGGGTAGTGGATGCATGGAATAGTCTTCCAGTAGAAGTGGTAGAGGTTAATACAGTGAAGGAGTTTAAGCATGCATGGGATAGGTATAAGGCTATCCTAGATATAAGATAAGGCCAGGGACTAATGAAAGTATTACATTACTGAGAGGGTAGTGGATGTATGGAATAGTCTTCCAGTAGAAGTGGTAGAGGTTAATAAAATGAAGGAGTTTAAGCATGCGTGTGATAGCTATAAGGCTATCCTTGATATAAGATAAGTCCAGGGACTAATGAAAGGATTACTTTACTGAGAGGATAGTGGATGCATGGAATAGTCTTCCAGTAGAAGTGGTAGAGGTTAATACAATGAAGGAGTTTAAGCATGCGTGTGATAGGTATAAGGCTATCCTTGATTTAAGATAAGTCCAGGGACTAATGAAAGGATTACTTTACTGAGAGGATAGTGGATGCATGGAATAGTCTTCCAGTAGAAGTGGTAGAGGTTAATACAGTGAAGGAGTTTAAGCATGCATGGGATAGGTATAAGGCTATCCTAGATATAAGATAAGGTCAGGGACTAATGAAAGTATTACATTACTGAGAGGGTAGTGGGTGTATGGAATAGTCTTCCAGTAGAAGTGGTAGAGGTTAATACAGTGAAGGAGTTTAAGCATGCATGGGATAGGTATAAGGGTATCCTAGATATAAGATAAGGTCAGGGACTAATGAAAGTATTACATTACTGAGAGGGTAGTGGGTGTATGGAATAGTCTTCCAGTAGAAGTGGTAGAGGTTAATACAGTGAAGGAGTTTAAGCATGCATGGGATAGGTATAAGGGTATCCTAGATATAAGATAAGGTCAGGGACTAATGAAAGTATTACATTACTGAGACGGTAGTGGATGTATGGAATAGTCTTCCAGTAGAAGTGGTAGAGGGTAATACAGTAAAGGAGTTTAAGCATGCATGGGATAGGTATAAGGCTATCCTAGATATAAGATAAGGCCAGGGACTAATGAAAGTATTACATTACTGAGAGGGTAGTGGATGTATGGAATAGTCTTCCTGTAGAGGTGGTAGAGGTTAATACAGTGAAGGAGTTTAAGCATGCATGGGATAGGTATAAGGCTATCCTAGATATAAGATAAGGCCAGGGACTAATGAAAGTATTACTTTACTGAGAGGGTAGTGGATGTATGGAATAGTCTTCCTGTAGAGGTGGTAGAGGTTAATACAGTGAAGGAGTTTAAGCATGCATGGGATAGGTATAAGGCTATCCTAGATATAAGATAAGGCCAGGGACTAATGAAAGTATTACATTACTGAGAGGGTAGTGGATGTATGGAATAGTCTTCCAGTAGAAGTGGTAGAGGTTAATACAGTGAAGGAGTTTAAGCATGCATGGGATAGGTATAAGGCTATCCTAGATACCAGATAAGGCCAGGGACTAATGAAAGTATTACATTACTGAGAGGGTAGTGGATGCATGGAATAGTCTTCCAGTAGAAGTGGTAGAGGTTAATACAGTGAAGGAGTTTAAGCATACGTGGGATAGGTATAAGGCTATCCTAGATATAAGATAAGGCCAGGGACTAATGAAAGTATTACATTACTGAGAGGGTAGTGGATGTATGGAATAGTCATGCTGTTTAAATCACGATCGCGGCATGCCAGAGCGCATACCGTGATCCGATCTGCATGATGGTCCAGGACCGTCATTGGTCACGAAGGGGTTATAGGGACACTCTCAACATCTTGGCACAGAAGGTCACTGTCACTTTACCTTTTTTTATAGCTTATACTGTGAATGCAGAGGAAAAAAACGATGGGAATGATCTATACATTGTGTTAGTCTATGCATTTGCTGTGATTCTGAGGCAAATGTGTTTTAACCCCTTGCTGACAAGTGATGGACTAGGTCCGTCCTGTCTGGAAAAGCATTGCCGAGGTCGAGGCATGAAATTCGGTGCCTAGGGATACCGCGATCGTTCCACGGAGCTATGCTCGGGCACCATATTGGAGAGCAGCATGCTCCGGAAGTGAAAAAAATGATGCTGTTGCTAGACTGTTGCTAGCAACATTGCAATGTAAAAAGAAAAACACTGTTGGTGTCGTCCCCGTCCCCCCCCTATTTTTGTTTTTTGCCCTATAACTCACAAGAAAATACAGAAAAAACACTTTTGTTTTTGCCCCCATTTTTCATGAGCTGAACTTAACCCCTTAGTGACATGACTTTTTTGGCTTGTCCGACGCTTGGTGACATGGGCTGTTTTAACATTTCTGAGGTGTTTGTGTTTTGCTGTAATTTATTTCTGTCTCATTTAGTGGACCCGCACAAACTATATATCGTTTTTATCGTTATAAGAAGGGCTTTCTTTTGATACCATTATTTTGATAATAGCATATAATTTGATGTAAAAAAAATAATAAAATATGGCAAAAAAATGTAAAAAATTATTTTTTTATGACTTTTATTTGAAAAATCGTATACTCATGTACAAGAGACAACAAAAAAACACTGCTAAAAAGTTTCTAATATATGTCCTGAGTTCAGAAATAGCCCATGTTTTTATGTTTTTGTGCTTTTTTATTCATGTTACAGGGCCAAAACTATAAGTGGTGCAAAGCTATTTTAAAATCCTTTCTTTCAAAATTAGCGATAGTGACATTGTAACACTGATTTCTGTACTAAATCCATGAATGACCCCCAACATGTAAATATTTTTGAAAACTAGACAACTCAGGGCATTTAACTTGGGGTATTTTGACACATTTCATGTAGCCATTTTACCACCAATCTATGCCAAAGTTTGCAGCAAAAAATCTTTTTTTTAATTTTTCACATATATTGCAATTTAGGTAAACATTACCTTAAAATGTGAAGGGGTATTTCCAAATAACACCTCAATATGTGTTCAGCAACATCTCCTGAGTACAGGGATACCACCCATGCATAGGTTTGTTGGTTTGTTTTGGGGCTAAAAGGCCACATTTAGGGGGTGCTCATTTTGGTTTTCCAACTTGGAATTCTGACATGCAGAAAACATGTGCCCATGTCCCATTTGGGACATTTTTGAAGCCAGAAAGTGTATTCTACCCCACAAAACCATACATTTTTTTAAACTAGACACCCTAGGGTATTTCAAATGGTAGTTTTTTTAACACTTTCCATGCACTAATTATACTACCAGTCTATGTCAATGTTTTGGGTAGTCATTTTTTTCACATACATTGTACTTTGGGCATGAATTCACAGATCCTGTTATATGTCAGTGCCAAACAACACCTCAATATGTGTTCAGCAACATCTCCTGAGTACAGGGATACCCCCCATGTATAGGTTGGTTAGGTTATTTGGGGGTTAAAAGCAGGGCCGGACTGGGAACAAAAACCAGCCCTGGAAAAAATTTATATACCAGCCCCATCGCATAAGATTTTTAAAGCAGCCCATAGCATAATCTAATTTTTTTGTTCATAGAAGGGAAAATCATGCATTTTCAAAAGCACATCTGAACAGTGTATTATTTATAGATAAGACTGATATAAAAGCCTGTCTAGGGCAATATATATACCTCCAGTATGTACACAGAGTTATATGAATTGCCCTGTGCAGAGGTATATATCAGGGCAGTGTGTGAGACATATCCTGTATCCTGTCTCTCTCTGTCCTTTCTGTGGCGTCTCTCTCTCTCTCTGTCCTTTCTGTGGCGTCTCTCTCTCTCTCTCTGTCCTTTCTGTGGCGTCTCTCTCTCTCTCTGTCCTTTCTGTGGCGTCTCTCTCTCTCTCTGTCCTTTCTGTGGCGTCTCTCTCTCTCTCTGTCCTTTCTGTGGCGTCTCTCTCTCTCTCTGTCCTTTCTGTGGCGTCTCTCTCTCTCTCTGTCCTTTCTGTGGCGTCTCTCTCTCTCTCTGTCCTTTCTGTAACGTCTCTCTCTCTCTCTGTCCTTTCTGTGGCGTCTCTCTCTCTCTCTATCCTTTCTGTGGCGTCTCTCTCTCTCTCTGTCCTTTCTGTGGCGTCTCTCTCTCTCTCTGTCCTTTCTGTAACGTCTCTCTCTCTCTCTGTCCTTTCTGTGGCGTCTCTCTCTCTCTCTATCCTTTCTGTGGCGTCTCTCTCTCTCTCTGTCCTTTCTGTGGCGTCTCTCTCTCTCTCTCTCTGTCCTTTCTGTGGCGTCTCTCTCTCTCTGTCCTTTCTGTGGCGTCTCTCTCTGTCCTTTCTGTGGCGTCTCTCTCTGTCCTTTCTGTGGCGTCTCTCTCTCTGTGTGTCCTTTCTGTGGCATCTCTCTTCCCCCCTTCCCCCTTAGTGTCTTTCACCCCCTCCCCTCCCCCTGTAGTGTCTTTCACACCCTCCTCTCCCCCTGTAGAGTCTTTCACCCCCTTCCCCCTGTAGTGTCTTTCACCCCCCCCCCTGTAGTGTCTTTCACCCCCCCCCTGTAGTGTCTTTCACCCCCCCTGTAGTGTCTTTCACCCCCCCTGTAGTGTCTTTCACCCCCCCCCTGTAGTGTCTTTCACCCCCCCCCCCCTGTAGTGTCTTTCTCCCCCCCCCCTGTAGTGTCTTTCACCCCCTTCCCCCTGTAGTGTCTTTCACCCCCCCCCCCTGTAGTGTCTTTCTCCCCCCCCCCTGTAGTGTCTTTCACCCCCCCCCCCCTGTAGTGTCTTTCACCCCCCCCCCTGTAGTGTCTTTCACCCCCTTCCCCCTGTAGTGTCTTTCACCCCCTTCCCCCTGTAGTGTCTTTCACCCCCCTCCTGTAGTGTCTTTCACCCCCCTTCCCCCCTGTAGTGTCTTTCACCCCCCTCCTGTAGTGTCTTTCACCCCCCCCCTGTAGTGTCTTTCACCCCCCTCCTGTAGTGTCTTTCACCCCCCTTCCCCCTGTAGTGTCTTTCACCCCCCTCCTGTAGTGTCTTTCACCCCCCTCCTGTAGTGTCTTTCTCCCCCCCTTCCCCCCTGTAGTGTCTTTCACCCCCTTCCCCCTTTATTTCTCACTCACCTTGCGTTCTCTGCTTCCGATCCCGCCGCCCAGTCAGTGGGGATGTTCAGCAGAACATCCCCACTGCCTGTCAGTGTGCCTGGCAGTCACTGATTGCCTCTGTGAAGAGGCAATCGTGTGACAGCCAGAGAGCACAGGAAGCAGGTACTTCCTGCCTCCTGTGCTCTTGCCCTTAGAAGGGCAGCGCCATCTTGGTCACTTAGTGACCAAGATCGTTCATTTTTTTTTGGTGTTTCTGATTGCCTCGACTTGCGAGGCAATCAGGAACACTTTCTGAGCATAGGAAGCGAAAATTTCGCTTCCTATGCTAGTTTTTTAAATGCCCGCGTTTTAAAGGCTCTGTGCCTTTAAAACCGGCATTTCGATCGCTCTTCGGAGCGATCGAAATGCCGACGGGCATTTTTTTTAGCATTGTACGATGCTTCCACACGGAAGCATCGTTACAATGCCGCTTGAGCACTGAAAGCGGAAAAACTCCGCTTTCAGTGCTCGTTTTGACACAGGACGGACTAGGTCCGTCCTGTGTCACTAACGCCTCGGCACACAGGACGGACCTAGTCCGTCCTGTGTCGCCAAGGGGTTAAAGATCTAAGACTTTTTGTGTGTACACAAAAGGCCTTAAGTGTTGTGTTTATAATTTTGTTCAGTGTATTTAGACAAGGGCTTTTTTAATGATTGTATTTGTGTAAATAATTGTTTAGGTCAAAATTAGAAAAAGTGATTTTTTTTCCCCCTCCATCATATTTCATGATCTTGTTTGTAGTAAACTATAAGATATGAATAACATAATGGTATCTAACAAAAGCCCTACTTATGACAAAAAAACAACATATAATTTGTGTGGTTAAAGTATGTGAGAAAGAAGAAAATTACAGCTAAACACAAACACCCCAGAAATGTCAAAATAGCTCTGGTCACCAAGGGAAAGACAAGGTCAAAAGGTCATGTCACTAAGGGGTTAAATGTGTCTCCTGCTTATGACATAACCTTGTGGCTTAATGTGCAAATTAACTATTTTTCAACAGGAAATGTCTAATTTGCATATCAAGCCACATGGTGATGTCATAAGTAGGAGACACATATAAAACTCATTTTTTTCTTCTTATTTTAAGCATCTGGTTCAGTTCTGATATCACAAAGTACAGATTCCCAGGATAAAAATATTTAGGAGACAGACTCCTTTATCTTTAAAACCCTTAGTTATTGTGCTATATAATAATGTAAATCTGGTCATAATCAAGGATGAATCCTCTTACCAGGCGAGTATAAACCCAATTCTGTTTATATCACCTAGTAACGGTTCAGCATCCTCTCACTGTTTTATCATCTCTTATATAATGTCTTGTAATAATAAACTGCAGTGTGGCACCGCCCTCTGGTGGTTAAACCCTGTACAGTTACTTGATAGGGTTCTCTGCTGAATCCGGGAACGTATCCAACTCGACTTCTTTGGCCTCAAGTTTGACATTCGCTTCTGAATTCCCTGCAATTCTCTATTTCATGAATAAAGCTCTTGGGGCCAGTCAGCCAGCAGGGCAATGTATGGGCGGTGACCACTAGAGAAGGTCGTAGTGGAGATAACACCAGAGGACAGCTGGAGGTCATCCGCTCAGTGACTAGAGAGTAGCAGTGTCCTGAGAATAGGGCTAGAGGGGCTCTGGGGAGCTAAACATTGCTATACTGGGAATATAGAGAATATACATTGATCTATACATCACAGCATTGACCTTATATATGCCACAGGCTTTAACATTTAGTGCAACTTCATTTCCTGTCTACAAATGTTATCTAAATGTATGGATATCACCTGCAGTCAAGTATTTTACTGAGCAATGTTAAGTACCTGTGTATCCTTTGTGTCAGCCTCACCATTCAGCGTTATATTTCTTGTACCAACATTGTTATTGAAGTGTATGAGCATCAGCTGCAACCAAGTGACAACGGCAATCTATAGAGCTTTATTAAGCACATATGTATCGTATATGCTTGGCCTAGTCAGACTCAGTGTAACAATACATATTGCCAGTAATTAGTGCATTTCTTCGCCAGGAGGAGCCACTATATACAATGTTCTTGTCATATAGGGTAACCTGACCATAAGTGCCCTGTCCCATTCATATTACATATTTCTTCTTATCTAAATGGTAATACAGCATGACCTTTGTTAGCTAGAGTATATGTGTCAATATTAATACAATTGTTACATTCTAATCTTGTGATACAATCATTCAGACGGATCCATTGAATTCCCCTTTTATTCTGTTGGGATTGGTATTATGATACTGGAACCCATTCTTTAGCAGTCTATACCCAAATATTAGACACTGACTCAGTGCTATGTATTATCCAGCTTGGATCCAATATTTTTGTATAATTGCTCCATCCACCCATTAAGCTTTAATTGATGATCCATATCATTCAACTATTTTGTCATAATATTGGGGTTTGTACAAAAGATTGTTTTTAATAAATTCCCATCTTGATTCATGTTTTGCACTCTTGCACAGTCTTGTTATATGTCTATTTTATTGGTAAGAAATAAAAATGAAGTTTTATTATAATTATTTAAGGGCTGCCCCCTTTGAAGTCTCACTGTACAATAATGATATTGTAGACACTTTACTCTTTCATTTTGTGAATTTGCTGCATTCTATATAATGTGTATTCACCCTGTCTGTAATGTCTTCTGTTTATGACATCACCTGCAGCTTGATATGCAAATTACACACTGATTGTCATAGACAGACACCAGATCCATTTAAAACATCCATTTCTCTTATCTTTGCATTTGCTGCAGTTCAGATCATACAATGTGTAGATAATCGTCCCCATTATCACAGTATAAGGCATTGTTTAGGTTGGCAGTGTACATATATCATGGCAGCCCTAAGAGTGAATGGATGGCCCCGGATGGTGTATTGGGTGTACTTACCAGGGCACAGGTATATCCCAGTCACTGCTGCCCCCTCTCCTCAGACAGGAACTCCTACCTGACACCCCCTCAGAGGATCACACCTCCTGATAATATGGATCGGGATAGTGCAGAATGTCAAAAAATATAAAACAAATACACAGTTTAAATGACACATAATAAAACATCTATACAATGTGAATAAAGTTATCAAACGTCTGGTTTTTTTTTATATAGTTCCTCTTCCCCCATTCACCCTATTTTTTCTGCTATTCTTTCATTTTTACCCCTACACCCGTTCCATTGCACCCATAGTACCTGGTTGCAGCCACATAACTTGTCACAGCATCACTTTGCTCCCATGGAATTTGAAACTGAGCTTGTACTTACAGGTCTTGCCAGAGCACCCAGATTGCACACCCAGGACATGCCCCATTTAACACCCAGATAGTACACCCAGAACATGTCCCAGCCAGCACCGAGATTGCACACCCAGGACATGCCCCATTTAACACCCAGAGAGTACACCCAGAACATGTCCCAGCCAGCACCGAGATTGCACACCCAGGACATGCCCCATTTAGCACCCAGATAGTACACCCAGAACATGTCCCAGCCAGCACCGAGATTGCACACCCAGGACATGCCCCATTTAACACCCAGAGAGTACACCCAGAACATGTCCCAGCCAGCACCGAGATTGCACACCCAGGACATGCCCCATTTAGCACCCAGATAGTACACCCAGAACATGTCCCAGCCAGCACCGAGATTGCACACCCAGGACATGCCCCATTTAGCACCCAGATAGTACACCCAGAACATGTCCCAGCCAGCACCGAGATTGCACACCCAGGACATGCCCCATTTAGCACCCAGATAGTACACCCAGAACATGTCCCAGCCAGCACCGAGATTGCACACCCAGGACATGCCCCAACCAGCATCAGACGGCAGCTGCGAACAGTCACTCACTCTGCTGCCAATTAGACCAGCATTAAAAGTATATGAATTTGAGTGAGTGACTCTGTTGCTGATATTTGCAGCTGCCGTCTGCTCCCGATTGTATTTCCGGGGTTTGGATTCTCTCTGTTTGGAGAACACAAACTTCAGAAATAGACAGCGCGGTGCACACTTAGCACATATGGAGCATCCGCTCGGACCGCTGCTGTTCAAGATATTATCATAAAACAAACATAGGATTTATAAATGAAAAACCAAAATACTGAGCAAGATGTAATGTCTTTTTACCTAAAGCCATGTTGTTCTATGGTTCTATGGGGTTCTATATGGTTCTATGGGGTTCTATATGGTTCTATGGGGTTCTAAGGGGTTCTATATGGTTCTATGTGGTTCTATATGGTTCTATGGGGTTCTATATGGTTATTAGAGATTACTATGTATAACTCTGGATTTGTCTCTTTTTTATTAGTTTGTTTTATCGTTGGTAATCCTGTGTTACATGCAATGTGTTTGTTAATAAAGCATATGTTAGTATTGGCATTAATATTGATTCCGTACATTAATATTGATCCAATAAGAAATCAGATTTGGAATCAAGAAGGATTCTTTCCCCTTTGAGAGCAGAATTGGAAACTGCTGAAACAAGGGGTTTTATTTGTCTTCTTTTTGGACAGCGGTAAACATGGGATAGGAACCTAACCTAACCTATAATGGGATTCTCTGACGATTCCCCTCTGATTGGTACAGGACTGATCACCTGACCTGAACCCAAAAACAACTGCCGGTTATTTAAACTCGAGGAAGTCATTCATACAGGTATATATATATACGGAGAAACACGCTGAGAACTTGCTGTCACCACAGAACAAACTCTGCACTTTGGAGGCTTCTATCTGTGCCTTGTCTGTGTTAGCACACACGTGCAGTTCATCTGTAAGTTACATAACACGGGCCTTAGGTCTGCCAAATATACTAATGCTTTCCACCATCCTCGTTGGATTATACATAGAGGCTCTCTTGGATCTCATGTGCATCTATTATTTATTATTGTGGTTATATGTATCACAACATGTTACACTGAGAGTATTATTCGTATTATTTAATATTAAAGTGGGATTTTGCCTGATCTTTTTTGTTGGTGTGTCTTGTAATTAGTGTTGAGCGAACCCGAACCGCACTGTTCGGGTTCGTACCGAACATTACGGTTTTTGGACCCCGGACCCGAACACGGACATTTCACTGTATGTTCGGGTTGTAGTTCGGGGTTCGGCGATTACATTGTATGTAATGCTATGGGCTTTCTATAAACCGAAATAGAGTCCCCATTCATACGAATAGGTCAATTGACCTATTCCTATGAATGGAGACTCTATTTCGGTTTATAGAAAGCCAATAGCATCACATGTATTCCATAAACCGAAAGTCTATAAACCGAACGACATTATATAGAGGGGCAGTAGTTAGAGGGACAATAGATAGAGGGGCAGTAGATAGATGAATAGTAGATAGAGGGGCAGTAGTTAGAGGGGCAGTAGGTAGAGGGACAATAGTTAGAGGGGTAGTAGATAGAGGGACAGTAGTTAGAGGGGCAGTAGGTAGAGGGACAGTAGATAGAGGGGCAGGAGATATAAGGGCAGTAGTTAGAGGGGCAGTAGGTAGAGGGACAATAGATAGAGGGGCAGTAAATAGAGGAGCAGTATGTATAGAGGGGCAGTAGTTAGAGGGGCAGTAGGTAGAGGGACAATAGATAGAGGGACAATAGATAGAGGGGCAGTAGGTAGAGGGACAATAGATAGAGGGGCAGTAGGTAGAGGGGCAGTAGTTAGAGGGGCAGTAGTTAGAGGGGCAGTAGTTAGAGCGGCAGTATGTAGAGGGGCAGTAGTTAGAGGGGCAGTAGTTAGAGGGGCAGTAGTTAGAGGGGCATTAGATAGAGGGACAATAGATAGAGGGGCAGTAGTTAGAGGGGCAGTAGTTAGAGGGACAATAGATAGAGGGGCAGTAGATAGAGGGGCAGTAGTTAGAGGGGCAGTACTTAGAGGGACAGTACTTAGAGGGGCAGTACTTAGAGGGGCAGTAGATAGAGGGGCATTAGATAGAGAGACAATAGATAGAGGGGCAGTAGTTAGAGAGGCAGTAGGTAGAGGGGCAGTAGATAGAGGGGCAGTAGATAGAGGGGCAGTAGATAGATGAATAGTAGATAGAGGGGCAGTAGTTAGAGGGGCAGTAGGTAGAGGGACAATAGATAGAGGGGTAGTAGATAGAGGGACAGTAGTTAGAGGGGCAGTAGGTAGAGGGACAATAGATAGAGGGGCAGGAGATATAAGGGCAGTAGTTAGAGGGGCAGTAGGTAGAGGGACAATAGATAGAGGGGCAGTAAATAGAGGAGCAGTATGTAGAGGGGCAGTAGTTAGAGGGGCAGTAGGTAGAGGGACAATAGATAGAGGGGCAGTAGATAGAGGAACAATAGATAGAGGGGCAGTAGGTAGAGGGACAATAGATAGAGGGGCAGTAGGTAGAGGGGCAGTACTTAGAGGGGCAGTAGTTAGAGCGGCAGTATGTAGAGGGGCAGTAGTTAGAGGGGCAGTAGTTAGAGGGGCAGTAGATAGAGTGGCAGTAGATAGAGTGGCAGTAGTTAGAGGGGCATTAGATAGAGGGACAATAGATAGAGGGGCAGTAGTTAGAGGGGCAGTAGTTAGAGGGGCAGTAGTTAGAGGGACAATAGATAGAGGGGCAGTAGGTAGAGGGGCAGTAGGTAGAGGGGAAAGGTAGAGGGGCAGTACTTAGAGGGACAGTACTTAGAGGGGCAGTAGATAGAGGGCCAGTAGATAGAGGGCCAGTAGATAGAGGGGCAGTAGTTAGAGGGGCATTAGATAGAGAGACAATAGATAGAGGGGCAGTAGTTAGAGGGGCAGTAGGTAGAGGGACAATAGATAGAGGGGCAGTAGATAGAGGGGCAGTAGATAGAGGAACAATAGATAGAGGGGCAGTAGGTAGAGGGACAATAGATAGAGGGGCAGTAGGTAGAGGGGCAGTACTTAGAGGGGCAGTACTTAGAGGGGCAGTAGTTAGAGGGGCAGTAGTTAGAGCGGCAGTATGTAGAGGGGCAGTAGTTAGAGGGGCAGTAGTTAGAGGGGCAGTAGATAGAGTGGCAGTAGTTAGAGGGGCATTAGATAGAGGGACAATAGATAGAGGGGCAGTAGTTAGAGGGGCAGTAGTTAGAGGGGCAGTAGTTAGAGGGGCAGTAGTTAGAGGGACAATAGATAGAGGGGCAGTAGATAGAGGGGCAGTAGTTAGAGGGACAGTAAGTAGAGAGACAATAGATAGAGGGGCAGTAGGTAGAGGGGCAGTAGGTAGAGGGGAAAGGTAGAGGGGCAGTACTTAGAGGGACAGTACTTAGAGGGGCAATAGATAGAGGGCCAGTAGATAGAGGGCCAGTAGATAGAGGGCCAGTAGATAGAGGGCCAGTAGATAGAGGGGCAGTAGTTAGAGGGGCATTAGATAGAGAGACAATAGATAGAGGGGCAGTAGTTAGAGGGGCAGTAGGTAGAGGGGCAGTAGATAGAGGGGCAGTAGATAGAGGGGCAGTCGTTTGAGGGGCAGTCGTTTGAGGGGCATTAGATAGAGGGGCATTAGATAGAGGGGCAGTAGATAGAGGGGCAGTAGATAGAGGGGCAGTAGATAGATGAATAGTAGATAGAGGGGCAGTAGTTAGAGGGGCAGTAGGTAGAGGGGCAGTAGTTAGAGGGGCAGTAGATAGAGGGGCAGTAGTTAGAGGGGCAGTAGTTAGAGGGGCATTAGATAGAGAGACAATAGATAGAGGGGCAGTAGTTAGAGGGGCAGTAGATAGAGGGGCAGTAGATAGAGGGGCAGTAGATAGAGGGGCAGTCGTTTGAGGGGCATTAGATAGAGGGACAATAGATAGAGGGGCAGTAGATAGAGGGCAGTAGATAGAGGGGCAGTAGACAGAGGGGCAGTAGTTAGAGGGGCAGTAGATAGAGGGGCAGTAGTTAGAGTGGCAGTAGATAGAGGGGCAGTAGTTAGAGGGGCAGTAGATAGAGGGGCAGTAGTTAGAGGGGCAGTAGTTAGAGGGGCATTAGATAGAGAGACAATAGATAGAGGGGCAGTAGTTAGAGGGGCAGTAGATAGAGGGGCAGTAGATAGAGGGGCAGTAGATAGAGGGGCAGTAGATAGAGGGGCAGTAGATAGAGGGGCAGTCGTTTGAGGGGCATTAGATAGAGGGACAATAGATAGAGGGGCAGTAGATAGAGGGCAGTAGATAGAGGGGCAGTAGACAGAGGGGCAGTAGTTAGAGGGCAGTAGTTAGAGTGGCAGTAGATAGAGGGGCAGTAGTTAGAGGGGCAGTAGATAGAGGGGCAGTAGTTAGAGGGGCAGTAGTTAGAGGGACATTAGATAGAGAGACAATAGATAGAGGGGCAGTAGTTAGAGGGGCAGTAGATAGAGGGGCAGTAGATAGAGGGGCAGTAGATAGAGGGGCAGTAGATAGAGGGGCAGTCGTTTGAGGGGCATTAGATAGAGGGACAATAGATAGAGGGGCAGTAGATAGAGGGGCAGTAGTTAGAGGGGCAGTAGATAGAGGGGCAGTAGTTAGAGGGGCAGTAGATAGAGGGGCAGTAGTTAGAGGGGCAGTAGACAGAGAGGCAGTAGACAGAGGGGCAGTAGTTAGAGGGGCAGTAGACAGAGGGGCAGTAGTTAGAGGGGCAGTAGACAGAGAGGCAGTAGACAGAGGGGCAGTAGTTAGAGGGGCAGTAGACAGAGGGGCAGTAGACAGAGGGGCAGTAGATAGAGGGGCAGTAGACAGAGGGGCAGTAGACAGAGAGGCAGTAGACAGAGGGGCAGTAGTTAGAGGGGCAGTAGACAGAGGGGCAGTAGACAGAGGGGCAGTAGTTAGAGGGGCAGTAGACAGAGGGGCAGTAGACAGAGGGGCAGTAGACAGAGGGGCAGTAGATAGAGGGGCAGTAGTTAGAGGGGCAGTAGACAGAGAGGCAGTAGACAGAGGGGCAGTAGTTAGAGGGGCAGTAGATAGAGAGGCAGTAGATAGAGGGGCAGTAGATAGAGGGGCAGTAGATAGAGAGACAATAGTTAGAGGGGCAGTAGATAGAGAGGCAGTAGATAGAGGGGCAGTAGATAGAGGGGCAGTAGATAGAGAGACAATAGTTAGAGGGGCAGTAGATAGAGAGGCAGTAGATAGAGGGGCAGTAGATAGAGGGGCAGTAGATAGAGAGACAATAGTTAGAGGGGCAGTAGTTAGAGGGGCAGTAGTTAGAGGGGCAGTAGATAGAGAGGCAGTAGGTAGAGGGGCAGTAGATAGAGGGTTATTCACATAATAAGAGCTGTAACTGCAGCTTTTCCTGATCACTCTGCAGCTGATTGGGTTGAACTCTCCATAGAACTACATCTCCCAGAATCCTGCTGTGCGCCGCCCCGGTCCCGCCCCCGTGTGACTGACAGTCACTCTGTCCAATCACTACTAACTATCAACTTAAAGGTATCGGAGCTCACTTCCTGGACTGTCCGCAGCCTGAGGTGAGTGAGTGTCCTGCCCCCTCCCAGGTGCTGGGGTATCCGTGTTATTACCTCTGCCCTCTATATCCCCTCACTGCTGTCCAGAGACAGTTACCCCGCCTTGTGAAGCTACCCTGTGGCTGGGGTAGCTGCCTGGCCCCCCCTCTCCCTGTGGCTGGGGTAGCTGCCTGGCCCCCCCTCTCCCTGTGGCTGGGGTAGCTGCCTGTGCCCCCCCTGTCCCTGTAGCTGGGGTAGCTGCCTGTGCCCCCCCTGTCCCTGTAGCTGGGGTAGCTGCCTGTGCCCCCCCTGTCCCTGTAGCTGGGGTAGCTGCCTGTGCCCCCCCCCCCCTCTCCCTGTGGCTGGGGTAGCTGCCTGTGCCCCCCCTCTCCCTGTGGCTGGGGTAGCTGCCTGTGCCCCCCCTCTCCCTGTGGCTGGGGTAGCTGCCTGTGCCCCCCCCCCTCTCCCTGTGGCTGGGGTAGCTGCCTGGCCCCCCCTCTCCCTGTGGCTGGGGTAGCTGCCTGTGCCCCCCCTGTCCCTGTAGCTGGGGTAGCTGCCTGTGCCCCCCCTGTCCCTGTAGCTGGGGTAGCTGCCTGTGCCCCCCCTGTCCCTGTAGCTGGGGTAGCTGCCTGTGCCCCCCCCCCTCTCCCTGTGGCTGGGGTAGCTGCCTGTGCCCCCCCTCTCCCTGTGGCTGGGGTAGCTGCCTGTGCCCCCCCTCTCCCTGTGGCTGGGGTAGCTGCCTGTGCCCCCCCTCTCCCTGTGGCTGGGGTAGCTGCCTGTGCCCCCCCCCCTCTCCCTGTGGCTGGGGTAGCTGCCTGCCCCCCCCCCCCCTCTCCCTGTGGCTGGGGTAGCTGCCTGTGCCCCCCCTCTCCCTGTGGCTGGGGTAGCTGCCTGTGCCCCCCCCCTCTCCCTGTAGCTGGGGTAGCTGCCTGTGCCCCCCCTCTCCCTGTAGCTGGGGTAGCTGCCTGTGCCCCCCCTCTCCCTGTGGCTGGGGTAGCTGCCTGTGCCCCCCCTGTCCCTGTAGCTGGGGTAGCTGCCTGTGCCCCCCCTGTCCCTGTAGCTGGGGTAGCTGCCTGTGCCCCCCCTGTCCCTGTAGCTGGGGTAGCTGCCTGTGCCCCCCCCCCTCTCCCTGTGGCTGGGGTAGCTGCCTGTGCCCCCCCCTCTCCCTGTGGCTGGGGTAGCTGCCTGTGCCCCCCCTCTCCCTGTGGCTGGGGTAGCTGCCTGTGCCCCCCCTCTCCCTGTGGCTGGGGTAACTGCCTGTGCCCCCCTTCCCTCTCCCTGTGGCTGGGGTAGCTGCCTGTGCCCCCCCCCCCCCTCTCCCTGTGGCTGGGGTAGCTGCCTGTGCCCCCCCCCCTCTCCCTGTGGCTGGGGTAGCTGCCTGTGCCCCCCCCCCCTTTCTCCCTGTGGCTGGGGTAGCTGCCTGTGCCCCCCCCCCCCCTTTCTCCCTGTGGCTGGGGTAGCTGCCTGTGCCCCCCCCCCCTTTCTCCCTGTGGCTGGGGTAGCTGCCTGTGCCCCCCCCCCCCTTTCTCCCTGTGGCTGGGGTAGCTGCCTGTGCCCCCCCCCGCTTTCTCCCTGTGGCTGGGGTAGCTGCCTGGCCCCCCCCCTCTCCCTGTGGCTGGGGTAGCTGCCTGTGGCCCCCCCCCACCTTTCTCCCTGTGCCCCCCCGTGCCCCCCCTTTCTCCCTGTGGCTGGGGTAGCTGCCTGTGGCCCCCCCCCCCCTTTCTCCCGGTGGCTGGGGTAGCTGCCTGCCCCCCCCCCCTCTCCCTGTGGCTGGGGTAGCTGCCTGTGCCCCCCCCCCTTTCTCCCTGTGGCTGGGGTAGCTGCCTGCCCCCCCCCCCTTTCTCCCTGTGGCTGGGGTAGCTGCCTGCCCCCCCCCCCCTCTCCCTGTGGCTGGGGTAGCTGCCTGTGCCCCCCCCCCCTCTCCCTGTAGCTGGGGTAGCTGCCTGTGCCCCCCCCCCTCTCCCTGTAGCTGGGGTAGCTGCCTGTGCCCCCCCCCCTTTCTCCCTGTAGCTGGGGTAGCTGCCTGTGCCCCCCCCCCCCCTTTCTCCCTGTGGCTGGGGTAGCTGCCTGCCCCCCCCCCCCTTTCTCCCTGTGGCTGGGGTAGCTGCCTGTGCCCCCCCTCGCCCCCACCCCCCTCTCCCTGTGGCTGGGGTAGCTGCCTCTGGACTGTACCACCCTTCCCGCCCCCCTCTCCCCGAGTTTATGGGACCTGCCCCTGAGCCCCCAGGTTATGGAGTTTGGGGCATAGGGTACTAGTCATGTGATCTCCCTCCCCTGCCCCCACACACTTTCCAGGTTATATTAAATCTTGCCCCCAGATCTGCCCTGGTCCTCCCTATGCATTGCTTGTGAGAGGTGCCTGATATATTTATAATATGTGTTAATAGGTAACGAGGCATGTCAATCATCCCAGGAATTTAATAGCTTGGCTGCTCTTCTAAGAGCTGCTTTTCAAAGAGTATATTTAAGAGATATTCTGGAGATACTCTGGAGGTAGTCTGAGGTATACAAGAGGTGAGAAAAACTAAAAGATCTTTTTGATTTAAATTCTTAAAATGGCAGATTTGGTTTACTGTGATAATTGTTCTGCATTTGTTTCACATTCCATTTTTTGGAGGTTTGGAGGCTGTCTAATCTGTAGACAGTTCTCAAGATTGCAGCAGGAGATTGCATTTTTAAAGTCCGAGATTTGTAATTTATCTGTAAAACAAACTCGGGCTGAGACTGTTGCGAAGTCACTGACACAGAGGCCATTGCCGCAGAGGCTTCCTAGGAATGGCAGGTGGATTACTGTTGGATCTGGTAGGCTTAGAGTTGTGGATAAAAGGCATGTCCCACAGTCTGTGGCTGTCCAGAATTCATTTTCAGCACTTGCAGAGTGCAGTGGTGTTGTGGAGGCAGGCTCAGACGCAGAGTTTGAGGAACCACTCTCCTATGTGGCTAAGGTGTGCAAGGAGAAGGTGAGGCCTGGTAGAAAGCAGTTGTTGTTGGGCGATTCTATCATAAGAGGTGCGGAGTTGGACACTATTGGCTTAGTGAGATGTCTTCCTGGAGCTACTGCTCGCAGAGACAGGAGGCGTATTTCTAATATTGTTAAGCAAGCAAATCAGGAAGGAGAATTGGATGTACTGGTTCATCTAGGGACAAATGATTTGGCTTGCAATGAGGTTTCAGAGGTTAAGGAAGCTTTTCGTGTTCTTGCCAATGATATATGGCAGGTTGTGTCCACACTGTCCTTTTCTGAAGTTATGCCTGTGCACAACATTCAGAATGATAGACGGATGCGTATTAGGAACTTCAACTTGTGGCTTGGAGAATGGTGTCGGGAGCAAGGATTTGGCTTTGTTTCTCATGGAAGTTCACTATGGGATAGAAAGGAACTGTACAAAAAAGATGGTTTGCATCTTTCTCAAAAGGGAACGAATGTTCTCAGTGAGCAGTTCAGAGGTTTTGCTAGGAGGTTTTTAAACTAAAAGAGGGGGGCAAAATGGCGATAAAACATCAATCCAATTGCCCCCCAAAAAAGGTACAGAAGTTACCTGTAGTCAGCGTGCTAAAAAAGGATAAGCTTAGGGTCATGTCTACAAATGCTCGCAGTTTAGGGAATAAGATCCATGAACTTGTGACAATATTGGCAACTGAGAATGTAGATTTAGTGGCTGTTACTGAGACATGGTATAATGAAAAACATGACTGGGACATTTCAATACCAGGGTACTCTTTATATAGAAAAGACAGAGAAGGTAAAAAAGGGGGAGGGGTGGCCCTGTATGTGAGGGATAGCTTAAAATGTAACGTAATACAAGTTAGTGAGGCGAACATAGAGTCAGTTTGGGTTACATTAGAATTTGGTAATCATATGGTAACTCGGGTAGGTGTGATTTATAGGCCCCCTGGACAAATAGAGGAGTTAGATAATCTACTAGTTGAGGAAATAGCTAAAATGACAATGAAGGGAGAAGTGATCATCATGGGTGACTTTAATCTTCCTGATGTGAACTGGAAATACAAAACAGCTACTTGCGCCAGGAGTACGCATATCCTAAACTCCCTACTGGGATTATCTCTAAAACAAGTAGTGGAGGAGCCAACTGGAAAGCAGGCCATACTAGACTTAGTGTTCACAAATGGAGATCTGTTATCAGATATTACTGTAGGTGAAAGTTTAGGATCTAGTGATCACCAGACAGTGTGGTTTAATATAACAACAGTGACGCAGTCACACCACACAAAAACAAAAGTTTTAGATTTTAGAAAAACAGACTTTTCTAAAATTAGATTAGATGTGAAGGAGTCATTATCAGACTGGAGCAATTTAAATGGAGTCCAGGAGAAATGGGATTATCTAAAAGTTGCACTACTGAAGGCAACAGAAAATTGCATAAGGCTTGTCAGTAAGAGCAAAAAATTGAAGAAACCACTGTGGTACTCTGCAGAGGTGGCTAAAATAGTAAAAAATAAAAAGCTAGCATTTAGTAATTATAAAAATACTCAGAGTGAGGAAGATAGAAAGATCTATAAGAGTAGGCAGAAAGAGGCAAAGCAAGCTATAAGAGCTTCCAAAGCACACACAGAAGAGACTATAGCCCAGTCAGTGAAAAAGGGGGATAAAACATTTTTTAGATACATACATGAGAAAAGGAAAGTAAAACAAGGATTAGTTAGATTAAAAACAAAAGAAGGATGCTATGTAGAAGAGGATAAAGGCTTAGCAGACTGCTTTAATGAATATTTTTGTTCAGTTTTTACAAATGAAAATGAGGGTAAGGGACCTCATTTAGGGAAAAAGACTAATGAGTCTTTTGATGCATGTAAGTTTACAGAGGAAGAGGTTTTACTTCAGCTGTCTAAAGTAAAGACAAATAAGTCGATGGGACCTGATGGGATACATCCAAAGTTATTAAAAGAACTTAGTGGTGTACTAGCAAAACCGTTAACCGATTTATTTAACCAATCATTGTTAACGGGAGTAGTTCCAGAAGATTGGAAATTAGCTAATGTTGTGCCCATTCACAAGAAAGGTAGTAAGGAGGAGGCGGGCAACTATAGACCAGTAAGTCTTACTTCAGTAGTGGGGAAAATAATGGAAACCTTGTTAAAGAATAGGATTGTTGAACATCTAAAGTCGCTTGGATTTCAAGATCAGAGACAGCATGGGTTTACTTCAGGGAGATCATGCCAAACTAATCTTATTGATTTTTTTGATTGGGTAACTAAAATAATAGATCAGGGTGGTGCAGTAGACATTGCTTACCTAGATTTCAGTAAGGCTTTTGACACTGTCGCACATAGAAGGCTTATCAATAAACTGAAATCTTTGAGTTTGGATTTCAATATTGTTGAATGGATTAGACAATGGCTGAGTGACAGGCAACAGAGGGTTGTAGTCAATGGGGTATATTCGATGCAAGGTCTTGTTACTAGTGGGGTACCTCAGGGATCTGTTCTTGGACCCATTCTCTTTAATATTTTTATTAGCGATATTGCAGAAGGTCTTGTTGGTAAAGTATGTCTTTTTGCTGATGATACAAAGATTTGCAGCAGGGTTGATATTCATGGAGGGATAAGCCAAATGGCAAATGATTTAGCTAAACTAGAAAAATGGTCAGAGCAGTGGCAACTGGCATTTAATGTGGACAAGTGCAAGATTATGCACCTTGGGCGTAAAAACCCAAAAGCAGAATATAGACTATTTGGTACAGTCCTAACCTCAACATCTGAGGAAAGGGATTTAGGAGTAATAATTTCAGAGGACTTGAAGGTAGGTAGGCAATGCAATAGAGCAGCAGGAAATGCTAGCAGAATGCTTGGTTGCATAGGGAGAGGTATTAGCAGTAGGAAGAGGGAAGTGCTCATGCCATTGTACAGAGCACTGGTGAGACCTCACTTGGAGTATTGTACAGAGCGCTGGTGAGACCACACTTGGAGAATTGTACAGAGCAATGGTGAGACCTCACTTGGAGTATTGTACAGAGCACTGGTGAGACCTCACTTGGAGTATTGTACAGAGCACTGGTGAGACCTCACTTGGAGTATTGTACAGAGCGCTGGTGAGACCTCACTTGGAGTATTGTACGCAGTACTGGAGACCGTATCTCCAGAAGGATATTGATACTTTGGAGAGAGTTCAGAGAAGGGCTACTAAACTGGTTCATGGGTTAAAGGATAAAACTTACCAGGAAAGGTTAAAGCATCTTAACATGTATAGCTTGGAGGAAAGACGTAACAGGGGGGATATGATAGAAACATTTAAATACATAAAGGGAATCAACACAGTAAAGGAAGAGAGTATATTTAAAAGAAGAAAAACTACCACAACTAGAGGACATAGTCTTAAATTAGAGGGGCAACGATTTAAAAGTAATATCAGGAAGTATTACTTTACTGAGAGGGTAGTGGATGTATGGAATAGCCTGCCAGCAGAAGTGGTAGAGGTAAACACAGTCAAGGATTTTAAGCATGCGTGGGATAGACACAAGGCTATCCTAGCTATAAGACCGGGAACGGGGGACTAATAAAAGTACTCAAAATAAAAAATAAAAAAATTGGGCAGACTAGATGGACCGAATGGTTCTTATCTGCCGACACATTCTATGTTTCTATGTTTCTATGTAACACACTATATATAACACAGTGACACACTGCACAGTATAAGTCAATATCAGCAATGCAGAACCTTCACACTGCAGAGAGCTTCCTATAGTGTTATCAAATATCACATGTACTGTGCAACAAATGACATAACACATCTAATAATATTATAAAGCGCCAGCATATTCAACAGCGCTGTACAATGGAGTAAATAAACCATACAAATGGGAAATAACATAACAAGTCTCTTTAATATTATTATTATTATTATAAAGCGCCAACATATACCACAGCGCTGTACAATGGAGTAAATAAACCATACAAATGGGAAATAACATAACAAGTCTCTTTAATATTATTATTATTTATAAAGCGCCAACATATTCCACAACGCTGTACAATGGAGTAAATAAACCATACAAATGGGAAATAACATTACAAGTCTCTTTAATATTATTATTATTTATAAAGTGCCAACATATTCCGCAGCGCTGTAAAATGGAGTAAATAAACCATACAAATGGTACATAACATAACAAGTCTCTTTAATATTATTATTATTTATAAAGCGCCAACATATTCCACAGCGATGTACAATGGAGTAAATAAACCATACAACATATTCCACAGCGCTGTAAAATGGAGTAAATAAACCATACAAATGGTACATAACATAACAAGTCTCTTTAATATTATTATTATTTATAAAGCGCCAACATATTCGACATCGCTGTACAATGGAGTAAATAAACCATACAAATGGTAAATAACATAACAAGTCTCTTTAATATTATTATTATTTATAAAGTGCCCACATATTCCGCAGCGCTGTAAAATGGAGTAAATAAACCATACAAATGGTACATAACATAACAAGTCTCTTTAATATTATTATTATTTATATAGCCCCAACATATTCCACAGCGATGTACCATGGAGTAAATAAACCATACAACATATTCCACAGCGCTGTAAAATGGAGTAAATAAACCATACAAATGGTACATAACATAACAAGTCTCTTTAATATTATTATTATTTATAAAGCGCCAACATATTCCACAGCGCTGTACCATGGAGTAAATAAACCATACAAATGGTAAATAACATAACAAGTCTCTTTAATATTATTATTATTTATAAAGCGCCAACATATTCCACAGCGCTGTACAATGGAGTAAATAAACCATACAAATGGTAAATAACATAACAAGTCTCTTTAATATTATTATTATTTATAAAGCGCCAACATATTCCACAGCGCTGTAAAATGGAGTAAATAAACCATACAAATGGTACATAACATAACAAGTCTCTTTAATATTATTATTATTTATAAAGCGCCAACATATTCCACAGCGCTGTACAATGGAGTAAATAAACCATACAAATGGTAAATAACATAACAAGTCTCTTTAATATTATTATTAAAAACTGGACTGGTGTATATTCACAGTCTATAGGGTAATCGCTGCACGCACGGGGCGGGCACATATTCACAGTCTATAGGTTAATCGCTGCACGCACGGGGCCGGTGTATATTAACGGTCTATAGGTTAATCGCTGCACGCACGGGGCCGGTGTATATTAATGGTCTATTGGTTCACCGCTGCACGCACGCGACGGGTGTATATTAACGGTCTATAGGTTAATCGCTGCACGCATGGGGCGGGTGTATATTAACTGTCTATAGGTTAAAACGCCGCACGCACGGGGCGGGTGTATATTAACTGTCTATAGGTTAAACGCTGCACGCACGGGGCGGGTGTATATTCACTGTCTGTAGGTTAATCGCTGCACGCACGGGGCGGGTGTATTTTAATGGTCTATAGGTTAATCGCTGCACGCACGGGGCAGGTGTATATGAACGGTCTATAGATTAATTGCTGCACGCACGGGGCGGGTGTATTTTAACGGTCTATAGGTTAATCGCTGCACGCACGGGGCGGGTGTATATGAACGGTCTATAGGTTAATCGCTGCACGCACGGGGCGGGTGTATATTAACGGTCTATAGGTTCATCGTCGCACGCACAGGGCGGGTGTATATACACAGTCTATAGGTTAATCGCTGCATGAACGGGGCAGGTGTATATTCAATGTCTGTAGGTTAATTGCTGCATGCACGGGGCGGGTGTATATTCCCTGTCTATAGGTTA
This sequence comes from Pelodytes ibericus, assembly GCA_036172795.1. Lineage (NCBI taxonomy): Eukaryota > Metazoa > Chordata > Amphibia > Anura > Pelodytidae > Pelodytes > Pelodytes ibericus. Next base: position 223,536,267 of record CM069860.1, read on the forward strand.
ATCGCTGCACGGGGCGGGTGTATATTCCCTGTCTATAGGTTAATCGCTGCACGGGGCTGGTGTATATTCCCTGTCTATAGGTTAATCGCTGCACGCACGGGGCAGGTGTATATTCCCTGTCTATAGGTTAATCGCTGCACGCACGGGGCGGGTGTATATTCCATGTCTATAGGTTAATCGCTGCACGCACGGGGCGGGTGTATATTCCCTGTCTATAGGTTAATTGCTGCACGGGGCGGGTGTATATTCACTGTCTATAGGTTAATTGCTGCACGCACGGGGACGGTGTATATTCAATATCTATAGGTTAATCGCCGCACGCACGGGACGGGTGTATATTCACTGTCTATAGGTTAATTGCTGCACGCACGGGGACGGGTGTATATTCAATATCTATAGGTTAATCGCCGCACGCACGGGACGGGTGTATATTCACTGTCTATAGGTTAATTGCTGCACGCACGGGGACGGGTGTATATTCAATATCTATAGGTTAATCGCCGCACGCACGGGACGGGTGTATATTCACTGTCTATAGGTTAATCGCCGCACGCACGGGGGGGGTGTATATTAAGGTCTATAGGTTCATCGTCGCACGCACAGGGCGGGTGTATATACACAGTCTATAGGTTAATCGCTGCATGAACGGGGCGGGTGTATATTAAATTTCTGTAGGTTAATTGCTGCATGCACGGGGCGAGTGTATACTCCCTGTCTATAGGTTAATCGCTGCACGGGGCTGGTGTATATTCCCTGTCTATAGGTTAATCGCTGCACGCGCGGGGCGGGTGTATATTCCCTGTCTATAGGTTAATCGCTGCACGCACGGGGCAGGTGTATATTCCATGTCTATAGGTTAATCGCTGCACGCACGGGGTGGGTGTATATTCCATGTCTATAGGTTAATCGCTGCACGCTCGGGGCGGGTGTATATTAACGGTCTATAGGTTAATCGCTGCACGCTCGGGGCGGGTGTATATTAACGGTCTATAGGTTAATCGCCGCACGCACGGGGCGGGTGTATATTAACGGTCTATAGGTTAATCGCCGCACGCACGGGGCAGGTGTATATTCCCTGTCTATAGGTTAATCGCTGCACGCTCGGGGAAGGTGTATATTAACGGTCTATAGGTTAATCATGGGACGGGTGTATATTCCCTGTCTATAGGTTCATCACTGGTGTGTATATTGCTGAATTTCATGTATAAACATTAATCTGTTGTTGTCCTTGAAGCAGACAGGATCATATGACTGTTTTTTTGGCAGATCTCCTGCTCTTTCTCAGTGACCTCCTCTCCCCCCCTTGTGACATTATAACTCACGCTGCCCCAATTTACAAACCCAGTTTAACATTTAACATATGAAGTGCTCCTCGCAGCTCTGTGGATCACCGGAGGGGTCTATACTCCCAGCCTCTGTATAGGTTCAGCTCTTTCTTTATTCATCCGACGGGGGCTAACTATCAGGTATGGGGGGGATTCATCTCTCCCTCTGCTCCTGCATGCTGACACTGGCCCCAGAGCTCGTCTGACGGGTTCCTACTCTTGGCACTCACATGGAAGGTGATGCATAGGGATAATAACACTAACCCAGATTTACTCTCTGCTCACACAGTGAATCTGTGACATCGGAGGAAGCCAGGTGAGTGGAAACTGGGAAATCGAATGGGCTTTTCTGCCCCTTTACAGAGCCAACTACTAATTATTTTTACTTCTGCTTCTACTTAGTGATAGTACAGTCAGTTTATCATCTGACTTCCCTGCTCTGGCTGGCCACTGTGCAGAGAGAGACCCCCACTCTGATTGGCCACTGTGCAGAGAGAGACCCCCACTCTGATTGGCCACTGTGCAGAGAGAGACCCCCACTCTGATTGGCCACTGTGCAGAGAGAGACCCCCACTCTGATTGGCCACTGTGCAGAGAGAGGCCCCCACTCTGGCTGGCCACTATGCAGAGAGAGGCAGGGTGATGCTGGGTGATGGTTGGTTGGCAGGCAGTGGATGGTGTGCAGGGCAGGGTGATGCTGGGTGATGGTTGGTTGGCATGCAGTGGATGGTGTGCAGGGCAGGGTGATGCTGGGTGATGGTTGGTTGGCAGGCAGTGGATGGTGTGCAGGGCAGGGTGATGCTGGGTGATGGTTGGGAGGCAGGCAGTGGATGGTGTGCAGGGCAGGGTGATGCTGGGTGATGGTTGGTAAGCATGCGGTGGATGGTGTGCAGGGCAGGGTGATGCTGGGTGATGGTTGGGAGGCAGGCAGTGGATGGTGTGCAGGGCAGGGTGATGCTGGGTGATGGTTGGTAAGCATGCGGTGGATGGTGTGCAGGGCAGGGTGATGCTGGGTGATGGTTGGGAGGCAGGCAGTGGATGGTGTGCAGGGCAGGGTGATGGTTGGGAGGCAGGCAGTGGATGGTGTACAGGGCAGGGTGATGCTGGGTGATGGTTGGGAGGCAGGCAGTGGATGGTGTGCAGGGCTGGGTGATGATTGGGAGGCAGGCAGTGGATGGTGTGCAGGGCAGGGTAATGCTGGGTGATGGTTGGGAGACAGTGGATGGTGTGCAGGGCGGGGTGATGCTGGGTGATGGTTGGGAGGCATTAAGTGGATGGTGTGCAGGGCAGGGTGATGGTTGGTTGGCATGCAGTGGCTGGTGTGCAGGGCAGGGTAATGCTGGGTGATGGTTGGGAGACAGTGGATGGTGTGCAGGGCAGGGTGATGGTTGGTTGGCATGCAGTGGCTGGTGTGCAGGGCAGGGTAATGCTGGGTGATGGTTGGGTGGCAGTGGATGGTGTGCAGGGCAGGGTAATGCTGGGTGATGCTTGGGAGGCAGTGGATGGTGTGCAGGGCAGGGTGATGCTGGGTGATGGTTGGGAGGCATTAAGTGGATGGTGTGCAGGGCAGGGTGATGGTTGGTTGGCATGCAGTGGCTGGTGTGCAGGGCAAGGTGATGCTGGGTGATGATTGGGAGCCATGCAGTGGATGGTGTGCAGGGCGGGGTGATGCAGTGGATGGTGTGCAGGGCAGGGTAATGCTGGGTGATGGTTGGGAGACAGTGGATGGTGTGCAGGGCGGGGTGATGCTGGGTGATGGTTGGGAGGCATTAAGTGGATGGTGTGCAGGGCAGGGTGATGGTTGGTTGGCATGCAGTGGCTGGTGTGCAGGGCAGGGTAATGCTGGGTGATGGTTGGGAGACAGTGGATGGTGTGCAGGGCAGGGTGATGGTTGGTTGGCATGCAGTGGCTGGTGTGCAGGGCAGGGTAATGCTGGGTGATGGTTGGGTGGCAGTGGATGGTGTGCAGGGCAGGGTAATGCTGGGTGATGCTTGGGAGGCAGTGGATGGTGTGCAGGGCAGGGTGATGCTGGGTGATGGTTGGGAGGCATTAAGTGGATGGTGTGCAGGGCAGGGTGATGGTTGGTTGGCATGCAGTGGCTGGTGTGCAGGGCAAGGTGATGCTGGGTGATGATTGGGAGCCATGCAGTGGATGGTGTGCAGGGCGGGGTGATGCAGTGGATGGTGTGCAGGGCAGGGTGATGCTGGGTGATGGTTGGGTGGCATGCAGTGGATGGTGTGCAGGGCATGGTGATGCTGGGTGATGGTTGGTAAGCATGCAGTGGATGGTGTGCAGGGCAGGGTGATGCTGGGTGATGGTTGGTAAGCATGCAGTGGATGGTGTGCAGGGCAGGGTGATGGTTGGTAAGCATGCAGTGGATGATGTGCAGGGCAGGGTAATGCTGGGTGATGGTTGGGAGGCAGGGGATGGTGTGCAGGGCAGGGTGATGCTGGGTGATGGTTGGGAGGCATTAAGTGGATGGTGTGCAGGGCATGGTGATGGTTTGTTGGCATTCAGTGGATGGTGTGCAGGGCAGGGTGATGGTTGGCATGCAGTGGCTGGTGTGCAGGGCAGGGTGATGCTGGGTGATGGTTGGGAGCCATGTAGTGGATGGTGTGCAGGGCGGGGTGATGGTTGGCATGCAGTGGATGGTGTGCAGGGCAGGGTGATGCTGGGAATGGTTGGGTGGCATGCAGTGGATGGTGTGCAGGGCATGGTGATGCTGGGTGTTGGTTGGCAGGCAGTGGATGGTGTGCAGGGCAGGGTGATGCTGGGTGATGGTTGGGAGGCAGGCAGTGGATGGTGTGCAGGGCTGGGTGATGGTTGGTAAGCATGCGGTGGATCGTGTGCAGGGCAGGGTGATGCTGGTTGATGGTTTGGAGGCAGGCAGTGGATGGTGTACAGGGCAGGGTGATGCTGGGTGATGGTTGGGAGGCAGGCAGTGGATGGTGTGCAGGGCAGGGTAATGCTGGGTGATGGTTGGGAGACAGTGGATGGTGTGCAGGGCGGGGTGATGCTGGGTGATGGTTGGGAGGCATTAAGTGGATGGTGTGCAGGGCAGGGTGATGGTTGGTTGGCATGCAGTGGCTGGTGTGCAGGGCAGGGTAATGCTGGGTGATGGTTGGGAGACAGTGGATGGTGTGAAGGGTGGGGTGATGGTTGGGTGGCAGTGGATGGTGAGCAGGGCAGGGTAATGGTGGGTGATGCTTGGGAGGCAGTGGATGGTGTGCAGGGCAGGGTGATGCTGGGTGATGGTTGGGAGGCATTAAGTGGATGGTGTGCAGGGCAGGGTGATGGTTGGTTGGCATGCAGTGGCTGGTGTGCAGGGCAGGGTGATGCTGGGTGATGATTGGGAGCCATGCAGTGGCTGGTGTGCAGGGCAGGGTGATGCTGGGTGATGATTGGGAGCCATGCAGTGGATGGTGTGCAGGGCGGGGTGATGGTTGGCATGCAGTGGATGGTGTGCAGGGCAGGGTGATGCTGGGTGATGGTTGGGTGGCATGCAGTGGATGGTGTGCAGGGCATGGTGATGCTGGGTGATGGTTGGTAAGCAAGCAGTGGATGGTGTGCAGGGCAGGGTGATGCTGGGTGATGATTGGTAAGCATGCAGTGGATGGTGTGCAGGGCAGGGTGATGGTTGGTAAGCATGCAGTGGATGATGTGCAGGGCAGTGTAATGCTGGGTGATGGTTGGGAGGCAGTGGATGGTGTGCAGGGCAGGGTGATGCTGGGTGATGGTTGGGAGGCATTAAGTGGATGGTGTGCAGGGCAGGGTGATGGTTTGTTGGCATTCAGTGGATGGTGTGCAGGGCAGGGTGATGGTTGGCATGCAGTGGCTGGTGTGCAGGGCAGGGTGATGCTGGGTGATGGTTGGGAGCCATGCAGTGGATGGTGTGCAGGGCGGGGTGATGGTTGGCATGCAGTGGATGGTGTGCAGGGCAGGGTGATGCTGGGTGATGGTTGGGTGGCATGCAGTGGATGGTGTGCAGGGCAGGGTTATGGTTGGTAAGCATGCAGTGGATGGTGTGCAGGGCAGGGTGATGCTGGGTGATGGTTGGTAAGCATGCAGTGGATGGTGTGCAGGGCAGGGTGATGGTTGGTAAGCATGCAGTGGATGATGTGCAGGGCAGGGTAATGCTGGGTGATGGTTGGGTGGCAGGCAGTGGATGGTGTGCAGGGCAGGGTGATGCTGGGTGATGGTTGGTAAGCATGCGGTGGATGGTGTGCAGGGCAGGGTAATGCTGGGTGATGTTTGGGTGGCAGGCAGTGGATGGTGTGCAGGGCAGGGTGATGCTGGGTGATGGTTGGGTGATACTTAGTGATAGTACAGTCAGTTTATCATCTGACTTCCCTGCTCTGGCTGAGCCACTGGGCAGGCAGAGGTGCCCGCTCTGGCTGAGCCACTGGGCTGGCAGAGGCGCCCGCTCTGGCTGAGCCACTGGGCTGGCAGAGGCGCCCGCTCTGGCTGAGCCACTGGGCAGGCAGAAGCACCCGCTCTGGCTGAGCCACTGGGCAGGCAGAGGCGCCCGCTCTGGCTGAGCCACTGGGCAGGCAGAGGCGCCCGCTCTGGCTGAGCCACTGGGCAGGCCGAGGCCCCTGCTCTGGCTGAGCCACTGGGCAGACAGAGGCCCCCGCTCTGATTGGCTGAGCCAGAGCTGAGAGTAAAGATGCATTTTAGGTTTACGTTGGAAAAGTGAATACTATTTTTTAACATTTGCTTCTTCTAAGGAGGTAAGGGTTTTAAAAAAATGTGTAGTGTCCCATTAAACAGGGTATCGCTCTACTCTGTCCATTGGCTCCAGTCTCTATTAATTCTCCATCTATCCAGGCATTAGCCCTTGCACAACTGACTCTGAAGATGGCTTAAAAACCAAACTGACGCTCATGTGTACAGCAACCTGCACAGGATTCCACATCTGCCTACCTAGCCCCTGACAACAGCACCCCAACCCTATATTATGTGTATAATAATGTGTATCACACTTACAGCAGTCTGCAAACATCACATTATACATTGAAAGTAGTTCATTTGAAGAGTGCACTCAAAGTAACTTGTACGCAGTACTGGAGACCGTATCTCCAGAAGGATATTGATACTTTGGAGAGAGTTCAGAGAAGGGCTACTAAACTGGTTCATGGGTTGAAGGATAAAACTTACCCGGAAAGGTTAAAGCATCTTAACATGTATAGCTTGGAGGAAAGACGTAACAGGGGGGATATGATAGAAACATTTAAATACATAAAGGGAATCAACGCAGTAAAGGAAGAGAGTATATTTAAAAGAAGAAAAACTACCACAACTAGAGGACATAGTCTTAAATTAGAGGGGCAACGATTTAAAAGTAATATCAGGAAGTATTACTTTACTGAGAGGGTAGTGGATGTATGGAATAGCTTGCCAGCAGAAGTGGTAGAGGTAAACACAGTCAAGGATTTTAAGCATGCGTGGGATAGACACAAGGCTATCCTAGCTATAAGACCGGGAACGGGGGACTAATAAAAGTACTCAAAAAAAAAAAAAAATTGGGCATACTAGATGGACCGTATGGTTCTTATCTGCCGACACATTCTATGTTTCTATATTTCTCAATTAAAGGACGTCACTTTACACCAGGACACTGAATGACTTAGATAAAGACAATGGAGTGACATAATGACAAGAATACATTTAACACATATTAACCAGGAACTGGATACTTAACATATTGCAACAGTAACATAACATTCCTTAACACCTCCTTAGAGACTGGAGTGTAAAGGACAGAAGACAATCTCAACCTGGGGAACACAATGGCTTAGCTGACTTCTTGAGTGAGAGAGTCCTGGCCACTCTGTGTTAGAAGACCAGCTATACTGAAGACAGGGTGCCACTGATGGCCCCAAAGTGTGTACCCCCAAAACTATCATATACACAGACAGGGTCCATAGTCTATTGGGCGGAGGCAGACCATTATTTCTCTCCAAGTACCCCAGTGACGGAAGGTTCTGTCACAAGACTATTAAAAGCCTAACGCATTTTACACTAAGTGTCCCTTATTCATTAGCAAATTACCAAAGGAACCTAATCTAATGCCCAAGATTGGACGCTTGTGAGTAGGGCTCTCTACCTCATTCGTTCAATTGTTGAACATCTAAAGTCGCTTGGATTTCAAGATCAGAGACAACATGGGTTTACTTCAGGGAGATCATGCCAAACTAATCTTATTGATTTTTTTGATTGGGTAACTAAAATAATAGATCAGGGTGGTGCAGTAGACATTGCTTACCTAGATTTCAGTAAGGCTTTTGACACTGGCGCACATAGAAGGCTTATCAATAAACTGAAATCTTTGAGTTTGGATTTCAATATTGTTGAATGGATTAGACAATGGCTGAGTGACAGGCAACAGAGGGTTGTAGTCAATGGGGTATATTCGATGCAAGGTCCTGTTACTAGTGGGGTACCTCAGGGATCTGTTCTTGGACCCATTCTCTTTAATATTTTTATTAGCGATATTGCAGAAGGTCTTGTTGGCAAAGTATGTCTTTTTGCTGATGATACAAAGATTTGCAGCAGGGTTGATATTCATGGAGGGATAAGCCAAATGGCAAATGATTTAGCTAAACTAGAAAAATGGTCAGAGCAGTGGCAACTGACATTTAATGTGGACAAGTGCAAGATTATGCACCTTGGGCGTAAAAACCCAAAAGCAGAATATAGACTATTTGGTACAGTCCTCACCTCAACATCTGAGGAAAGGGATTTAGGAGTAATAATTTCAGAGGACTTGAAGGTAGGTAGGCAATGCAATAGAGCAGCAGGAAATGCTAGCAGAATGTTTGGTTGTATAGGGAGAGGTATTAGCAGAATGCTTGGTTGTATAGGGAGAGGTATTAGCAGTAGGAAGAGGGAAGTGCTCATGCCATTGGACAGAGCACTGGTGAGACCTCACTTGGAGTATTGTACAGAGCACTGGTGAGACCTCACTTGGAGTATTGTACAGAGCACTGGTGAGACCTCACTTGGAGTATTGTACAGAGCGCTGGTGAGACCTCACTTGGAGTATTGTACAGAGCACTGGTGAGACCTCACTTGGAGTATTGTACGCAGTACTGGAGACCGTATCTCCAGAAGGATATTGATACTTTGGAGAGAGTTCAGAGAAGGGCCACTAAACTGGTTCATGGGTTGAAGGATAAAACTTACCAGGAAAGGTTAAAGCATCTTAACATGTATAGCTTGGAGGAAAGACGTAACAGGGGGGATATGATAGAAACATTTAAATACATAAAGGGAATCAACACAGTAAAGGAAGAGAGTATATTTAAAAGAAGAAAAACTACCACAACTAGAGGACATAGTCTTAAATTAGAGGGGCAACGATTTAAAAGTAATATCAGGAAGCATTACTTTACTGAGAGGGTAGTGGATGTATGGAATAGCCTGCCAGCAGAAGTGGTAGAGGTAAACACAGTCAAGGATTTTAAGCATGCGTGGGATAGACACAAGGCTATCCTAGCTATTAGACCGGGAACGGGGGACTAATAAAAGTAATCAAAAAAAAAAAAAATTGGGCAGACTAGATGGACCGAATGGTTCTTATCTGCCGACACATTCTATGTTTCATGTATCAGTCCGTCTCTGTTCCCGTCTATACTCTGTACCAAGTGATGTGTACCTTGTTGGTGCTACATAAATACATGTTAATGCAACAGTCCCATAGTTCCATGCCTTTCCAGTATATTATCATATGGGGAGGGTAAATCTATTTGGGGATACATTTCATTGCCAACGAAAAATGTGATTAATTTATTTGAGGTTCTTCCCTGCATAAACATGATTGGTGGTGAATATCACAGGAGGAAATGCTGTAAATCACAATTGTATAATGTCTACTTTTCTCTCTGTAGATCCTGCTCGTTTCCTAGAGATGGTTTGTGTGGTCAAGATCACTGCTTCCAGACAATCCTGCTTGTTGCTTATTTCTCAGGGCTAAACACTCAGATTACGTCAAGATGCACACGTTCCTGCCAGATAACTTCACATCAGTCAAGCAGAAGGCCCCAAGGCAGCAGAGGTCTTTGATTGGTGCGATTATTTTGGGGCTCATCCTTGTTATCTGCGCAGTCATTGCCTGGTGTTACTACTCAATATCACTGAGGAAGGCAGATCGCTTGAAGACGGAACTCTTGGACCTGAGGAAGGATGGCTTCACAATCCGCAACCAGCAGGGAAAGGAGGTTTTCCGATTGGCGTTTCACTCCGGCACCCTTGATCTGGAGTCCTGTTCGAAGTACAATGAGATTTTATCTTGTACCAGGTCGGACAAAGGGAAGCTGAACTTCTTTATTCAGACTGTTAATCCCAAAGACACGGTCATGTGCTACAGGGTGCGATGGGAAGAGTTTGTTGCCGACGCAGAGGTGCAACACACCATGTATTGGGATGATGCTCACTGGTACGGAGGAGCCGAAATGAGCACCCAGCACTGGCCTATAAAGCTGTCTGGATACCAAGAGGCCAAACCCTTTGTCACCAGTGACGTATATTCGTTCAGAGAGAGCTTCGGTGGAATTCTCGAACGATACTGGCTTTCATCCAACGCAGCAGCCATTAAAATCAATGACTCTGTACCTTTCCACCTGGGCTGGAACAGCACGGAGAAATCTCTTTTCTTAGATGCCAGATATAAGGACTCTTCCTACAAACCTCCCCCAGGACAGCAGCCCTTCCCAGAGCTGAGTTACAGGGTTTGCGTGGGCTCGGATATAACCTCCATTCATAAGTATATGGTCAGACGGTATTTTAACAAGCCCACCAAGATACCTGCAGAAAGTGCCTTCAGATACCCAATTTGGTCTACTTGGGCTCTGTATAAAACGGACATTGACCAGGACAAGCTAATGCGCTTCACTGAGAAGATCAAGAAATACCAGTTTAACTACAGCCATATAGAAATTGACGATATGTATTCCAAGCATTACGGGGATTTCGATTTTGACCCTGTCAAGTTCCCTAATGCCACACAAATGTTTAAAATGCTACGGGAACAAGGATTTAAAATAACTCTTTGGATTCATCCATTCATCAATTACAACTCTTCCAATTTTGGAGTTGGCATAGAGAGGAAGCTGTTTGTGAAAGAACCAGGTGGCCAACTTCCAGCAATGGTCCAATGGTGGAACGGCATTGGAGCCATCCTTGATTTCACCAATCCCGAAGCAAGAGAATGGTTCCAGAGCAAGCTAAAAATGCTCCGGTTAAATTATGGCATTTCATCTTTTAAGTTTGATGCTGGGGAAACCAGTTACCTGCCCAAGCAGTTCAGCACTTTTCGACCTTTATCCGATCCAAGTATATTTAGCCGACGATACACTGAAATGGCAATTCCATTCTTTGACTATGCAGAGCTAAGAGTTGGATATCAGTCTCAAAACATCTCTTGCTTCTTCAGGATCATTGACCGGGACTCCGTGTGGGGATATGAGCTGGGGCTAAAGTCTCTCATACCTACAGTTCTTACAATAAGCATGCTCGGATACCCCTTTATTTTGCCTGATATGATTGGTGGGAACATCTACACCAACAACACAAGCGTCTTTCAAATTCCAGATCGGGAACTCTACATCCGTTGGCTGGAGCTGTCTGCTTTTATGCCCTCTATGCAGTTTTCTGTCCCACCCTGGCTTTATGATAAGGAGGTAATTGAAATTGCCCAAAAGTTTACCCAAATTCATGAGACTTTAGTGGCCCCTCTCCTGCTGGAGCTTGCCGGTGAGGTTACGGATACTGGAGACCCGATCATCCGTCCTATCTGGTGGATCTCTCCTACAGATGAATCGGCCCATAAAATTGATTCCCAGTTCTTGATTGGAGATACATTGATGGTTGCTCCTGTCCTGCAGCCCGGAAAGCAGGAAAGGGATGTCTACCTTCCTGCAGGTCGATGGCGCAGTTACAAAGGAGAAGTCTTTATTAACACTCCATTGCTCCTCACAGATTATCCAGTTGACTTGGATGAAGTTGCCTATTTCACCTGGATATCCTAGCAGATGAATGCAATTCATGTTGCTTAAAGGAATGATATGATTGAGTGAAATCTTAAGCAGGCACAGTTTGCTAGCGTGCTTCCGTTTTGCAAAATCTGCATACCATTTCCATGCCGAATGTATTAACCCTTAAACTTTAGCAGGGTGAGAAATGCATTGCCAGCTGACTGTTGTGGGTCGATCTTAATTCTTGTAGATAAATTCTATCATGGGAGATCATCTTCCCAGTTTCCAAGCGGGATGAATGATCTTTAGATCAGTGACTCTATGGGGGCTATTCACTAAAATGTGCGTGGTAAGTTAGAGGTTTCATGCCCCCAATCTAACGACATTGTGCAGGGACGTACCTGGTGAGTCTCCCCCATTATGCAAACTCAGCAGGTTTGTCCCTGCAAACTGATCTAAATTTCAACTGAAACTCACCTTTTAGTGAATAGCTCTCTTTGGGAGAGGTTTACTGATTTTATTTCCCCAAAGTCAGCACTTGGAATCTGTAAATTTTACTGTTTTTTCTTAGAAATTCTCTCTTCTTTCATCACCAATTGGTAAATCCACATTGAGATCGGATCGTCCGCCTCAGTTAATCTGTTGACATATAAAACCGGTGGAAGATTGGTTAGTTACCCAGTCAGTCTTGCAAATTAACACCTAGTAAGGTATTGGTCTCTCTCCTTTCTAAATTGACATTATATGAAATTCAGACTGGGAAAAAAATCACTTCTTACTCCCCAAAAAAAAAGTGTCCTTATGAAATATATTGATTAATGTTAGAAGCCATTGAATAGTTCTATTTGATGCTATGAATACATCTCTGTATTACATGTATGTGGTGTCATCCTCCAGGGTCTGGATCTAACATTTACACACACTATCGAGCAGGATCCGGTCCTCAAAAGGGAAAGCGTTAACCTGGGATTTAGTAAAAATAGATCCCAATTGTGATGACTGTGTAATAGTTCTCTGGAGGTCCAGTGGTTAGCAGTAGGTAGTGTGCCCCCAATTTGAACGATGCCGTCCTCAATGTTACATTAAAATAGCCGGGTCTGCTCACATGGGTTGAGAAGGCCTCTTTATTAACTCTAAAATGTCAATTGTGGGCCAAAGTTCTAAAAGTGGAGCAGTCACCGTGGAAACCAATGGAATATTCCTGCTGATATCACCATGGAAACCAATGGAATATTCCTGCTGAAATCACTGTGGAAACCAATGGAATGTTCCTGCTGATATCACCATGGAAACCAATGGAATGTTCCTGCTGATATCACCATGGAAACCAATGGAATGTTCCTGCTGATATCACCATGGAAACCAATGGAATGTTCCTGCTTATTAAGTCACTTTTAGAACTTTGCCCCATAAATTAACATCAGCATAACCCATGATGTATTTGTTCTATAGCCATAAAGTGTAATAAGATGTATTTTTTTAATTAGTGGTGTGTGTGTGTGTGTATGTGTGTATCTCCATTACACACACGCGCTGGTGACAACCATGAAATGTGCAATAAAGGGAATTGTAGCTGGGCTTCCGAAACGCTGTCCTGTTTAATATGTTGTGTCTGGAATATGTGCCATGTACCTTTTTATTTCCCCTCCTCTAGCTCCAGACAAAGCTTGTATAATCTGGGGTTCTTGTTAACACAGTGCTTTGCCTGGGGTTCAGCGGTTGCTAGTTTTAGTTTCTAACTAAATGGGATTGTTTTGGTGAAGGAATTGAGATCTTAAAGGGACTCTGTCACCTAACCTGTGTTTTTACTGTGAATGTAGGGAATAGAGAGGGTGAATATTATATAGGGGTTATGTGTAATGGTCCAATCACAATGGAAACCAATGGAATGACCCTTCTGATTACATCACTTTTAGAACTTTGCCCCAAGATAATACATTGAGGGTTATAGATAAAGATAGATTTACATTTTTTTTTTACCCTGGAGAAAGATCTATTGTATAATTAAGTTGTGTTAGTTTTGCAAGAAAATCAATAAATTAAGAGAACATGAGATTTCACACGTCTTATTTCAAATACACATTTCCCCTGAAGTGGTTAATTTGCATATCAAACCACACGTGATGTCAGACAGGAGATGCTACATATACATTATACTCCAATCAGGATACAGTGTATAGATCGCTTCTGATTTGTATATATTTTTATTTTCCACATTCACAGTAAAGTCATAGTTTAAGTTGATAAAACTTGTGAACCAAAATAATGATTAAAAGGGCAGCAGTGAAAAAATAAAAGGGATTTTTTTTAATAAGAAAGTTTGTGATTTTTTGTTTGTTTTTATAATTTTGTTGCATAGTGGGCTCGTCCAACCAGCCGCATGTCTAGAAAACAAATAGCTTTAATACCTGTTCCTTGCTACGTTGGTTTAGTCGTTTTCTTCTTCTGTAATGACGCAGTTTGCTTTCTCAAGTGACGTATCGCTCTATGTTCACGAGTATTGGTGAGCAGGCCTTAGTGACGTATCGCTCTATGTTCACGAGTATTGGTGAGCAGGCCTTAGTGACGTATCGCTCTATGTTCACGAGTATTGGTGAGCAGGCCTTAGTGACGTATCGCTCTATGTTCACGAGTATTGGTGAGCAGGCCTTAGTGACGTATCGCTCTATGTTCACGAGTATTGGTGAGTAGGCCTTAGTGACGTATCGCTCTATGTTCACGAGTATTGGTGAGCAGGCCTTTTGGACCAATGCATTGAAAGCAGGATGCTGGTTCATGTCCTTTATCGCTACGCGTTCGTCACATATGTACCATGTAGATTGGGGAAATGTTTTCATCCTGTACACGGCATGCAGGCTCTGTAATTGTGCTTTCCTGTTTATTGTTGTTTCTGATTACAGGTTTATATTGCATTAATTTAGAGAATTACCAGGCAGTGTTTGCGTGTCAGATTGTCTCCCCTCTCGTGTCCTAATCCAAGTGCCATGAAGCACGATGCACTATATTTCAATAGCTGTGAACACATTATTCTATCGCTATGTGACTGTACAAGCTAATTATATTATTTTCATCAAGTCTGTAGACCGTCATTATCCCACCTACTTTCCTTAATGATAAATTGGGGCAGAAACAACCCCTGTGTATTATTAAATCATATAGTTTATAATACTGCTGGTACAATATATACACAAAGATTGTGCTTTAAAACACGGTGTTTGCAGACGTAACTTAGTAATGTGACCTTGCGTGTCGGACTGTGCATTATGGCAGCCCATATAGTGCGGCAAAACTGTAAACATATTTCATATATTGAAATTAAAAAATATAAGATTTTAATGATAAAAGTGGTTTTACTCTGAGAGAATAATCTGCATTTTCCTGCATATCTGTAGATACTTACTGGCCTCGGCAGGAGGATGTGTGGAGTTTATTATTATTAAAGCACTGGTTTGTTTTAAGGAGTTTTTTAGTTAATACGCTTTGTTCTATTCCATGTACAGTCTGAAACCTTGTACGGAGAGCCTGTTGCATGCACAGGGATAATTGTGACTGTGTCAGGACAGATCTGGAGTGGTACCCGGGGGGGGGGGGGGGGGTTGTCTCTTGCAGCGGTGCATCAGTGAAGCAGTGATAGGAGATCAAGAGATCTCGCTAACAGATCCAGCTTTGTGTGCCAACATCAGCTCTGACTGGTCTGACCTCCCTATCTAGTTCTGCTGGTGCCACTGGTACCTCCTCAGGGGTGGGGTCCAATCCTCCCCAGGTGCCAAGATGGCTACACCCATGCATTGTGAGTCCTTTCATGGTTTTGGTTTGTTTGAGAGTCTCCGCTAGAGGGCTTGCTGTCGTTGAGTGAGATCCATGCTCACTAGGGTTTATGTACAAAGAGTGCCATTGCTGAGACCTTCTATATAACAGAAATATCACCTTTTGGATACTAACAACACTTCTGTCAGGTCTTGTGCATACCTGCATCACTGTTACACATGGGTTACAAACCCTTTCTCTATCTTTCTAAAGCTAGATAATATATATGTCTTCCAAATTACTACAGTTAATGTAACCCTCCCTGTAAGTTGAAAATACAGGCCGAGCCCACGATTTGTGAGCAGAAAAAGGATTTTAATGGGGGTTTTTCACCAGTTATTGGTTTTCAGAGTCCGTGGTGTTTTCGTGTGTGTTGTAGCTTTTATAAAGTTCCATTTGGACAATATATGTAAGTTTTTTTTTTTTTTAATTTTGAAAAAATATTTTTAATGTTCTGACCGTCTAGGTGCTTAACCCCTTAGTGACCATAGGGCGTTATATGCTGTCGGACGGCAGAGAACGCCCTTTGTTCTGCAGCTCATCGCGGCCCCCCATGTTCTTCGGATCCTGCAGCAGGACTGTAAGCTGAGGGTCTTGCAAGATTTTGACAGGGACCCAGGGATTGTGTCTCTCTGCCACCATTGTGGTATTAAGGGGTTAAATCCCATTATTGTGTGTTTGTATTGTTTTTTGGCCCTGGATAAGGATCTGTTATATAATGAGGTTTTCTATTTTGGAATGTAATCCACATAGCCAGCTACCTTCCGATTAACCAAAGGTTTAACTAACCAAAGTGTTAACCAGTGTTAAATGGCAGTGTTTATTACATTTAATGCATTAAAAGGTGACTCCTAATCTGCAGTGCTTGTTTACATTGTGTATTATTTCTGTACCTTGCCATGAATGTAAATCTCCCCCCGTCCCCGTGTCATGCCGTCCTGGGGGGATTGATAGGGAGAGTTTATCTGTGTTAATGAAATGAGCCGGACTCTAACACTGATCAGGGTTCGGTCTCTGTCAGTGACGGCTCGGCTCACAATTATTGGCGATTGTAAGAATTATTGTTACACTGTGTTAACAGCTTGTGACATTTATTTTTTCGTGTGACTTTGTTGAAAGCTTTTTCTTTTCGTTCTAAAATATGTCAATGACTAAACCTTCTAGGAAATAATTGTCTCTCCACCGGGCAAAGGTTGAGAGTCCTAAAAAAGACGCTTCTGGCATCAAAATAGCTTTAATGTTTCTGGTACTGTTTAATCTGTTCATTGTACAATTTTTTTTTTTAAATTACATGCAGGGTATAAATAGGAATGTGAATCAGTTTGCTGCTGTACCCCTCATTTGCAGAGAAAAGCAAATGTAAACATTGCAAGAGGATCAGGGCAGATTGACTGGGTTGTCTTACACTGAGCCGGTGCAGTGGCTTGTAACTGTGCAGCGGAAGAACAAGGCTGTTAAGGACATTGGTGCAGAAAAATATCCAGACCCCCCACAAGGCCATTTTTTTAAATCCCATTCTGGCTTAAAGGGAAAGGCTTGGGCACATTGTGTCTGCCCCCCCCCCTTATTATTCTATTCCTGGAATTGTTTTTGCTTTCTTGTTGACCTTCCTGATTGTTGGGTTGGGATATCTGTGGACTGGGATATCATGGACATCTCTTCTAACATCGAAGCACAAGGAAGATCTCTAGTGGCCTTGTAATGGGGATTAAATGGCATGTGCGTATTAAGCCACTTTATCCTTCAATAGATAGTGTCTCTGTGAATCAAGCATTCTGGTCCAGTCACTGACCCCGTGAGACCCTCGTTATACATGTGATCAATAGGGGCCACTAGCTATGACCACTTTTCTGATTCTGTGCCAAAATGAAAGAGTTTCTCTGCACTAAGAGACAGCTGTTCTCTACAGACCCCAGAAATGTAAACCGTTGTGTACTTGTAAAGATGTAGTGACCTAAACATTGCTTCTACCCTGAATGCAGGCCCAATACAAAAATCAGCTATTTTCAACGGTGAGTATGTAATTTGCATATACATTAGCCATATTGTGATGTCATCAGCGGGTCACACCACACGTTGTATCAATATCATTGCTTGTAACTCTGCAAAGACAATAGCGGCTCTGGATGAAGGTAATTTCTGGGCTGGTCTAATCAGCAGGAACTTTCCATTCATTTCCATGGTGACTGGACTGGATTTTAATCATTTATATAAACCAAATCAATGCATGTTCAATGCTAAACATGAGCAGACATTAGAAGCGTCAGAGCAACACTAAAAATAAATACGCATTTTAAAAAGCCACTAGAATTCCATACACCCCGCCCCCTCCACCAACACTGGTGCTACTATATAAGCATTCAACTGGAGCCGGGGAGGAAAAACACTTTTTAAAGGTGTTCAAGAATGCAAAACTCCTAGTTCTCACTTGGGAGACTCTAGGTGCCTGTTCGCCTGTTCGCCTCTTCCAGGACACTCGCGAGTAAGGATGTTGATACAGTGCAGCCGTTTATAGAATCTCTACTGAGACTACGCTACAGTACAGTATCTCACAATGCTTCTCCTTGTGCGACCACTACAGCCTCGAGTGGGGTCCATCCTGTCTAATAAGCCGTGTGTAGACTGTACAAGATATGTGAAACAACAGCTAGTGATTCACTTTATGTACATTTTCATTTTACATACATGCTCTGGACCCAGTATGTGTGTTAATGTGTGGTATGACTTTACAGATCTGCAGGTTTGTACCACCAGTTATACAGCTATGGTAGCAAGATCGGCCAATACAACATGTACCTGCTCCCTGCAGCATATAAGTGTGTCCAGGGGGAACTGCTTAATTAATCAAGGAAGGGACCCCATAGGAACTCCCTGAATTAATTAAGTGATTGACTACTTAAATATTATATTATACAATCTGCAGGGCTGCATGAGGTAGTCTAACCCCAGCGATTGTATAACACAAAATACGGACACTATCGGGCTCAGACTTAACATATTATTAATTATAAAATAATAAAATATAATTTAAATAAAAATTCTATATATTTCTATAGCAGGAAGTCTGGAACTAAAAAAAAATGTGAATTTTAAAAAAAGGGACAATAAAAAGCTTATTTTTCTGTATGTAACCAGCATTAATGCATTTTCTTTTGACATAAGATATATTTTATTGACGTATTATATCTGTTGTGTGGGGGAGTGTTATTTTTGTAAATGTTTAATTCTAAAAGTAGTTTTTTTTTTCTTTTGTGTGAAATATTCAGAATATTAATAAAGTCACTTTAACACTCTTTGTAATAGTTTGGTTATTTATATGTATCTATGTTATTGTTCTATTTCTCTCCACTATGCACCAATCAGCCATAACATTATGAGCATTGACAGGTGACAAGCTGGCGGAGGCAGTGTGATGCTTTGGACTGACAGGTGGCAAGCCGGCGGAGGCACCGTGATGCTTTGGACTGACAGGTGGCAAGCTGGCGGAGGCAGTGTGATGCTTTGGACTGACAGGTGACAAGCCGGCAGAGGCAGTGTGATGCTTGGGACTGACAGATGACAAGCCGGCAGAGGCAGTGTGATGCTTTGTACTGACAGGTGGCAAGCCGGTGGAGACAGTGTGATGCTTGGGACTGACAGGTGGAAACAGTGTGATGCTTTGGACTGACAGGTGGCAAGCTGGCGGAGGCAGTGTGATGCTTTGTACTAACAGGTTGCAAGCAGGTGGAGACAGTGTGATGCTTTGGACTGACAGGTGGCAAGCTGGGGGAGGCAGTGTGATGCTTGGGACTGACAGGTGGCAAGCCGACGGAGGCAGTGTGATGCTTGGGATTGTCCGGTGGCAAGCCGGCGGAGGCAGTGTGATGCTTGGCACTGACTGGTGCCTAGTGAACACATTTATAATATATAAAAAGTGTGTATATATATATATATATATAATGTATTTTATCCCTTTTCTGGCATGTGACGTACTGGTTACTTCACTACCCCCGATGTCACTACCAACAATTGGACTTCAATATTCTGGTTTTATCACTATTCATGCATTTTCCACAGCCCTCATAATCATGTAAAGAAGGATGGTGCCATGCAATAAACAATTAGTACACAGCGCCTATTTTTATGAATAAAATATTTTTTTTTTAATTTGTGACCAATAGTGTAGTGATAAGCAATATAAACACCACCAAAGGAAAGAACAGAAAAAACAAATGTATTAAAGAAAGAAAATATATATTAAAATAAATACAAACTCCAAGGTTATTATAATATGTATAGAGTGGGGGAACTAGTATGTTGAGCGCACGTCGTAGATTCTAATTGAAATTCTTGAGATTAATCAAATTAAACGAGAAACAGTTGCTAGTCTTGGGTGACACAGTGGAGCACCACTGAAGGGAGAAAGTACAAATGAGTAACTAGATAGACAGCGCTAAAATATAACATAAAATAGGTTATAGGTTAAAAAAAATACACACACATATATAAATATAATAAAATATAAATATTTAATATACAAATAACCTGGACAAACAATATATATGATATGGACTAGTGTTGAGCGAATCCGATCCGCACTGTTCGGGTTCGTACCGGACATGGCGGTGTCCGTGCCACGAACCCGGACATTTCACTGTATGTCCGTGTTGGAGTTTGATGTTCAGCTATAAACCGAAAGTCTTTAAACTGAAAGTCATTCGGTTTATAGACTTTTGGTTTATAGAATACATGTAATGCTATTGCTATTCTATAAACCTAAAGAGACTCCCCATTCATAAGAATTTCTTATGAATGGGGACTCTATTTCGGTTTATAGAAAGCCAATAGTATTACATAAGCCGAAAGTCTATAAACCGAAAGACATACTGTTTATAGACTTTCTTTTTATAGAATAGCAATAGCATTACATGTATTCTATAAACCAAAAGTCTATAAACCGAATGTCTTTCATGTAAAGTGCAGCCCGGCAGTATGTAGGATGTATATACACACAGACACAATGCAATTCATGTATAGTGCAGCCCGGCAGTATGTAGGATGTATATACACACAAACACAATCCAATTCATGTAAAGTGCAGCCCGGCAGTATGTAGGATATATATACACACACAGACAATCCAATTCATGTAAAGTGCAGCCCGGCAGTATGTAGGATGTATATACACACACACACACACAATCCAATTCATGTAAAGTGCAGCCCGGCAGTATGTAGGATGTATATACACACACATACAATCCAATTCATGTAACGTGCAGCCCAGCAGTATGTAGGATGTATATACACACACACACACAATCCAATTCATGTAAAGTGCAGCCTGGCAGTATGTAGGATGTATATACACACACACACACACACACACACAATCCAATTCATGTAAAGTGCAGCCCAGCAGTATGTAGGATGTATATACACACACACACAATCCAATTCATGTAAAGTGCAGCCCGGCAGTATGTAGGATGTATATACACACACACACACACACAATCCAATTCATGTAAAGTGCAGCCTGGCAGTATGTAGGATGTATATACACACACACACACACAATCCAATTCATGTAAAGTGCAGCCTGGCAGTTTGTAGGATGTATATACACACACACACAATCCAATTCATGTAAAGTGCAGCCTGGCAGTATGTAGGATGTATATACACACACACACAATCCAATTCATGTAAAGTGCAGCCCGGCAGTATGTAGGATGTATATACACACACACACACACACAATCCAATTCATGTAAAGTGCAGCCTGGCAGTATGTAGGATGTATATACACACACACACACACACACAATCCAATTCATGTAAAGTGCAGCCCGGCAGTTTGTAGGATGTATATACACACACACACAATCCAATTCATGTAAAGTGCAGCCTGGCAGTATGTAGGGTGTATATACACACACACACAATCCAATTCATGTAAAGTGCAGCCCGGCAGTATGTAGGATGTATATACACACACACACAATCCAATTCATGTAAAGTGCAGCCTGGCAGTATGTAGGATGTATATACACACAGACACAATCCAATTCATGTAACGTGCAGCCCGGCAGTATGTAGGATGTATATACACACACACACAATCCAATTCATGTAAAGTGCAGCCCGGCAGTATGTAGGATGTATATACACACACACACAATCCAATTCATGTAAAGTGCAGCCTAGCAGTATGTAGGATGTATATACACACACACAATCCAATTCATGTAAAGTGCAGCCCGGCAGTATGTAGGATGTATATACACACACACACACACACACAATCCAATTCATGTAAAGTGCAGCCTGGCAGTATGTAGGATGTATATACACACACACACACAATCCAATTCATGTAAAGTGCAGCCCGGCAGTTTGTAGGATGTATATACACACACACACAATCCAATTCATGTAAAGTGCAGCCTGGCAGTATGTAGGATGTATATACACACACACACAATCCAATTCATGTAAAGTGCAGCCTGGCAGTATGTAGGATGTATATACACACAGACACAATCCAATTCATGTAACGTGCAGCCCGGCAGTATGTAGGATGTATATACACACACACACACACAATCCAATTCATGTAAAGTGCAGCCCGGCAGTATGTAGGATGTATATACACACACACACAATCCAATTCATGTAAAGTGCAGCCTGGCAGTATGTAGGATGTATATACACACACACACACACACAATCCAATTCATGTAAAGTGCAGCCCGGCAGTATGTAGGATGTATATACACACACACACAATCCAATTCATGTAAAGTGCAGCCCGGCAGTATGTAGGATGTATATACACACACACAATCCAATTCATGTAAAGTGCAGCCCGGCAGTATGTAGAAACATAGAAACATAGAATGTGTCGGCAGATAAGAACCATTCGGTCCATCTAGTCTGCCCAATTTTTTTTGAGTACTTTTATTAGTCCCCCGTTCCCGGTAGGATGTATATACACACACACACAATCCAATTCATGTAAAGTGCAGCCTGGCAGTATGTAGGATGTATATACACACACACACAATCCAATTCATGTAAAGTGCAGCCTGGCAGTATGTAGGATGTATATACACACACACACAATCCAATTCATGTAAAGTGCAGCCCTGCAGTATGTAGGATATATATACACACACACACACACACACAATCCAATTCATGTAAAGTGCAGCCGGCAGTATGTAGGATGTATGTGTACACACACACACAATCCAATTCATGTAAAGTGCAGCCCAGCAGTATGTAGGATGTATATACACACACACACACACAATCCAATTCATGTAAAGTGCAGCCCGGCAGTATGTAGGATGTATATACACACACACACACACACAATCCAATTCATGTAAAGTGCAGAACGGCAGTATATAGGATGTATATATACACACACACACACACAATTCAATTCATGTAAAGTGCAGCCCGGCAGTATATAGGATGTATATACACACACACACACAAACCAATTCATGTAAAGTGCAGCCTGGCAGTATGTAGGATGTATATACACACAGACACAATCCAATTCATGTAAAGTGCAGCCCAGCAGTATGTAGGATGTATATACACACACAATCCAATTCATGTAAACTGCAGCCCGGCAGTATGTAGGATATATATACACACACACAATCCAATTCATGTAAAGTGCAGCCTGGCAGTATGTAGGATGTATATACACACACACACACAATCCAATTCATGTAAAGTGTAGCCCGGCAGTATGTAGGATGTATATACACACACACACACACAATCCAATTCATGTAAAGTGCAGCCCGGCAGTATGTAGGATGTATATACACACACACACAATCCAATTCATGTAAAGTGCAGCCCGGCAGTATGTAGGATGTATATACACACACACACACAATCCAATTCATGTAAAGTGCAGCCCGGCAGTATGTAGGATGTATATACACACACACACACAATCCAATTCATGTAAAGTGCAGCCGGCAGTATGTAGGATCTATATACACACACACACACAATCCAATTCATGTAAAGTGCAGCCCGGCAGTATGTAGGATGTATATACACACACACACAATCCAATTCATGTAAAGTGCAGCCCGGCAGTATGTAGGATGTATATACACACACACACACAATCCAATTCATGTAAAGTGCAGCCCGGCAGTATGTAGGATGTATATACACACACACATACAATCCAATTCATGTAAAGTGCAGCCCGGCAGTATGTAGGATGTATATACACACACACAATCCAATTCATGTAAAGTGCAGCCCGGCAGTATGTAGGATGTATATACACACAATCCAATTCATGTAAAGTGCAGCCTGGCAGTATGTAGGATGTATATACACACACACACACAATCCAATTCATGTAAAGTGCAGCCCGGCAGTATGTAGGATGTATATATACACACACACACACACACAATCCAATTCATGTAAAGTGCAGCCCGGCAGTATGTAGGATGTATATACACACAGACACACAATCCATTTCATGTAAAGTGCAGCCTGGCAGTATGTAGGATGTATATACACACACCCAATCCAATTCATGTAAACCTGCCATTATTAATTAACTGTATTGTATCCAGAGGGGGATATTTGGTTCCTTTTCCTCCACCACCCCCTTCCAGACACCCATAAGTACAGTAATGACTTTCTGGCATGATTTGCCCCTGCATTAGTACAAGTAAGCATAATGGGTAAACATTATTGTTTGTCATTGATACCTGATTGTACAGTTGCCTGTCCTGGGCATGAGGGGAGGGGAGAGAATAGAAAAACCTTTTATATTCATTTCTATAAGCATAAAATTAATAAACATGCACACAGACTTAAACATTACCTACCATTTTCATGTATATTAAAGTTAAATTATGATTAAAAAAAAATAAATATTTTAAAATTTCAATATCCATATTCTAAATATGTTTATTGCTCTGTCCCAGGGAGCAGAGTGTGTATTAGACACGTTTTATAGAGAGGCCAAGTGTTCATACAAGAATCCAAAGTTAAATAGTAGCACGCTGAGAGAAGTATCACAAATATAGTATTTACCAAATTTAAATATATATATAAAAATATTGTCCTAGGCTTGTACAAAAATCACACAAATATAAATGTCAGTTATGAGAAGCGTAAAGAAAAAGGATACTTAATCATATGCAATGAGGGGCAGCAGCTGAGATGTACAACTGACCGGAGGAAAGTGAAACCCCTCAGCTGAGAATCATTAAAACATGAAGCAAGCCATTAACCCCTAAATCCCAAGCACAAAATAGAACAAGAACTAAAACCAACTGAATTTGCTAAACATAAATATTTGGAACTTCACTGATCTGTAAAAAAGAAGGGTGAGAAGAGCAAAATACTAACAAAAATAGGGATTTAGAAACCATTTGTAGCACACGTCTAGAATATATCATTTAACAAATTAAACACAACTTGGCAAGCAAGTGAAAAGATACAAACTATGATGTACAAAGATCCACAATAAAACTATGTGGCAGCTGCAATTCGACAATAGTGTGTAAACTTATTTAGCTTCTCATGCATACAACAATTCAGATTGCAGGGTAAGAAACACATTATATATATAGCTGCAGTTCCACAATAAATGGAAAGTCTGTACAAGGTCAGTATCACACAGTCAATTAAATGTCCAACCATATGAAAGGCACTGGTTTGTGCATCTCATGCTGGCTGGCAGGTTGCTCTGTTGCTGTTTTTGCTGTTTGGTTATATAATGTTTGGTAGCTGTGTTTTTCTTATACTTGTCATGGTTGCCAACATTGACCATATTTCCAGGGACACATAATTGTTCCACATGCTGCAGACAGAGCATGCAAAGTGCAGCCCTGCAAATATGTGTCCCTGGAAACATGGCCGATGTTGGCAACTATGACTTGTTCAAAGTAAAAACTTTTTTTTAGCATCATCCTGACTTGATTTTTCTGGTGTGCATGCTCATAAAGACAACAATTCTCTTTGCAGGACCTTTAACCTGTATTACTCTGTACTGTAACTTTGCTCTTGGACAGGTCATCAAATGATACGTATACTCACATTTTGCAGGCTTTTATCTATATTTTGTATCTATATACAGAAACTGCGTTCCTGGTGCTATATCATCAGGTCTTTATAAAGCTTCCGTAACAGGACTCTATCACCTAAACATTGCTTATATTGTGACTGTAAAGAAAAAAAAAAGGATCTATACGTTCAGAAATTAGGATCCAACTTTTGGGAGATAGTCTTATAATCAGGATCAAATTGCAGGAAAACTCGCAAACTATTGAGTATATCTCTAAATACAAAATCTCATTTAGTAACCCCAGACCCACCATCCATCATAGATGGAAAATGCAACTAAAACTTAGGGTTGCAACTAACCCTAAAGAAATGGTCTTGTTCAATTAAATTATTTTTTTTAACCCCTTGGTGACCTGGGCTTTTAACATATCTGCATATCTGTGTGTGTTTAGTGGTTATTCTGTCATTCTCTGTACCCACACAACATTGTATATACTCTTTAGCACCATATTAAGGGCTTTTTTTTTAGATATCCATCCTATCATAAATAATATATTACAAAAAATAATAAAATGTTTTTTTTAAAACCCTTTTTCAAACTTTGACCTGAATTTCAAATGGTAAAAGACCCCATTGGATGACATTTTCTCCATGACTGCTATTTATGTAAGTAAATAACCCAAAATCAGATCCCTTAACATTTTTGATCCAATCTCATAAGAAACCTATTGGCTTTTAAAAGTAGATTAATGTCACAAACATACATTTTAGATCCGACGTCCTGAAGACATGGTGAAGAGGTGTGCGGCTCAGATTTCCTATGCTCTGGATTTCATGGAGAGTAAAGGATTTGTTCATCTGGAACTTAAATCAAGAGAGATCCTGGACTTTTACCCTTAATGTCACTTCATTAAAGATGATTGACAATTAAGGGGGTGGGGGGAAGGATACCTGATGAAGTGTGTCTATAGAAGAGTGGTATGGTGTAGCTAATAAAATAGGGAAACGTACATGATTTGTCATTATTAGAAACACTATAAACTGTCAAATACAGGTCATTTGATTTCTTCCATATTGGCAGGGATGTTTGTCCATCTGCTACAGGTTTGGGAGGGTACCTATCTCCACATATCGTGAAACTGCACCAATGTGAGGTCTCTGGGTGAAGGTATTCCCAGATAGTAATATATATATATATATATATATATATATATATATATATATATATATATATATATATATATATATATATATATATATATTATTCTAGAACATTGTTGTGGATCCCAGGATGAATGAGTGGGTAGTCCTTTTTGAAGGCTTCTGAAGACCACACTTTGTTTATCTTGCAGCAAGAGCTATAGGACATCATCCTTTAGCATAATATTCCAATGCTTTTTGTTTATCATTTTAATTTGATGTACTCTATTTTCAGTTACGAACATTTGGAAGATTGGGTTTATAACTATTACCTTTTTTTTCCCCATTCTGACTCCATTTATTTTTTATAGGTTTACGTCCTTATATTATTTTCCTCAGAAATTCTATTTTTTTAATGTTTGCTAATAGCTTGCCCATCAGAAATATACAGCCAGCTCCTTTATACCCAAATATTGTTTCCTCTTCTGATGGAATTTTATTTATCTGAATAATCTTAGTACCGTATTTTCCGGCGTATAAGACGACTTTTTAACCCCTGAAAATCTTCTCAAAAGTTGGGGGGTCGTCTTATACGCCGGGTACTGGGATTTACTCACCTATTTTCTGCTCTGTCTCCGCTCGCGCAGTTAAGCCGGTCCGTGGCTGTGAGGGAAGTGTTGTGAGCTCCCCTCAGGCCACGCGGCTTCAATAAAGTCTGTTTAAACTTTTTTTTAAACAAAACTTTATTGACCGCGCGGCTGGAGGGGAGCTCACAACACTTCCCTCACAGCCACGGACCGGCTTAACAGCGGGAGACAGAGCAGAAAATAGGTAAGTACTGGGGATTGGGGATTGGGGAAAGGGGGAGGAGGGTGGAAAACTCTATATTTTAACCTAAAAGGTTAAAATATAGATGCGATTTTTCCGGCTTATAAGATGACTTAGTTGGGGGGTCGTCTTATACGCCGGAAAATACGGTAAGTATTAGATTCAGTAATATTTAAATAGGTTTATGTCATATTAAATGCCATATGTTCTAACACATTATGCTAATACCCCTCAAAACTAGGAGAGAATTCCTTGTCCATATATACTTATCTTCTCCTCATTGTTCAATAAAAGGTTTAAACCCATAATCATAACATCTCTTAACCAACTATAACGGGAGAGATGGTTCTTAATCCTCAGATATTTGATATCTCAAGGTGTCAAACAGAATTCCTGAGCTAGATTTTGAAAGGATTTAATCTTTTGCTCCTCTAATAAAACCCTGATTTGTATTTTAACCATTTGACACCAGGAATCGATATCCAAACCTTGCATATTCTACTTAATTAGATTTAGAAGAACTACCTCTCCCAAAAGAATTGCCCCAATTCAATTTATATTCCGTTTTAAATCTTTCAAGGTCTGATCCTATTTTTTCATAATCCCTAAAATTAGCCCAAAGCACTAACGATAAGTCATTGGGTTTTTAAGATTTGACTTTCAATATATGACCAAACACTTACATTTCCTCTATTAAACCACTTACTTTTATGTTTAAAAATGGAAGTGTCATATTTTTTTTTATATATACAGAGACCACCTTTACATATTTTCTACACAGAAGTCTACTTTTGATCCTAGCTTTCTTTCCCTTCTTTATATTCTTGAAAGATTAATCTCTCTTAATTATATAGGGAAGAAAACAAACCACAAAATAACTAAAGCCATGATGGTAATATGTAGGATTTAATTATATTAATGTGACCCCACCAAGATATCTCTAAGCCGTTCCAAGCCCTTGTCATTTCAAGGGTTTGAGAGATCAGTTTCATAAACTTGATGTCCATCAATTTGCTGATGTCTGATGTTACATATATGCCAAGATATTCAATATTATCCTTAACCCATTTGAAAATAAATCTGTCCTTCAGGTTGTTTCATTCATCCATATCAATGTTCAAACTCAAGGCAGATGATTTGAAAAGATTCAACTTAGTGGCATTTTGATCTCTCTAACTATATCTCCCAAAGCAAATACCCCAATGACACCACTGGCTCAGTTAGCATCAATACCACATTTTCTGCGTAGAGATTCATTTATAATACAAATTTCCAGATGTAGTTTCTCTGATATCCTGATTCGATCTAAGTTATGGGTTCCAGTGAAAGAATGCATAATAAGGGAGACAGAGTGCATCCCTGTCTAGTACCACTATTGATGGAAAACCAAGGAGACTTAATACCTGCTCCTGCAATTTTGGCACAAAATACAATGCCAAAATTGCTGGTAACATCCCCTGATGCTGAAAGCTTCCAACACAAAGAACATAAATTCCCAGTTGACCCTATTGAAAGCTTTCTCCGCATCAACGGATATTTTTGTCACTGGTACTTTCTTCTATTAGTAAGATCTATCAATTGTCAGATGTTATTATACTCTTCCCAGCTGGTCACAAAGCCTACCTATTCAGGATGGATTAAAAAAGGAATGAGTGTTTTCAATCTGTCTGCCAAGATTGAGGCATAGATTTTATGTCCCCATTGATCAATGAAATAGGGCTGTAATTACCTATTAAAGTCAAATCTGTATTTGGCTTCAAGATTGGTATTATGTTGGCCTGCATGATCTCCAAGACAATCTTTCTTCCTGCCTCTATTTCACTGAATAGGTGAGTCATTTGTCCACTTCTCTTATTCGTTAGGATTTTATAAAATAGTCCTGTAAAGCCATCCAGACTAGGCCTTGTTTAACTTTATTTGAATAACTATAGATATTCTAACCTCAGATCTTGTTGATTTAATGTTAACCTGGGTAACTCACATGATCTCAGGTAGTCTTGTATCTGAGAGTCTGTCTTTATGGGTTCAAGATTATACATGGAGTTATAAAATGATGCAAATGCATCCCCTAATTTTTTGTTTTATTTTGTATATTCTCTGTGTAGAACTTTTCTCTTTCAATTTTGCAGATAGAGTCTTATCTCCTCTTCTTCCCTTAGAGTTGAAAATTTGTTTCAGTTTTTTTAAATTTTGTTTTATCTCCTTTAATTGTGTTTAATATAGAAATTAATTTATTTAATTTATCCTATTTACATAGGAAGGTAAGGGGGATTCTAAATTTGTATCTGAGATATCTTTCAATTCTACATATAAATCAGGTAGAGAAGGCCCTTTCTTTATTTTTCTCTAGTGCGCCTAATGTTAAAAACTGTCCAAGAATGACATATGTACAGGTACACCAGACCTTCTCTGCAGTTATGTCTGATTATGGATTTTCGTTAAAGAAATAGTCATCTGTCTGATTACATTATCTTACATAGTAACATAGTAATTTAGGTTGAAAAAAGACACAAGTCCATCGAGTTCAACCCCTTCTACCTAACATTCCAGCTTTTGATCCAAAAGAAGCAAAAACCCCTAAGGAAGCAATTTCGAATTTTGCCTCCTAGGGGGGAAATTCCTTCTTGACTCCAAATCAGATTTCTCCTTGGATCAATAAGCTCTATTATTACTGCATATTCTATTATTAATAGCCCTGTATCTGCTTTTCTTAAAAAACAAACAAAAAAAAACAACATCCAGACCATTTTTAAATGCATCTATTGTGGTTGATAGCACTACCTCTCTTGGCAGTGAGTTCCATAACTTTATTGTCCTTACCGTAAAGAATCCCTTCCTTTGCTCTCTATGAAATCTTTGCTCTTCCAGGCTCAGGGGGTGACCTCTTGTTCTTTGTACATTTCTGTTAATGAACAGGTCTCTAGAGAGCTCTTTATATTGGCCCTGCACATATTTATATAATGTTATCATATCCCCTCTAAGATGCCTTTTTTCGAACGTATATAAATGCACTATTTTTAAGCCTCTTCATAACTAAGATCCTCCAATCCCCTTATTAATTTTGTAGCTCTCCTTTGCACTTTTTCTAGTTCCATAATATTTTTTTTAATGACCGGTGCACAGAATTGTACTACATATTCAAGGTGTGGTCTTACCATTGATTTGTAAAGAGGCAAGATGATGTCCTCCTCCCGTGAATCTATACCTAGTTTTATACATGCCAATATCTTAAATGGCCCTTGCAGCTGCTATAATGCATAACTTTACATTTGTCTATATTGAACCTTATTTGCCACTTTACTGCCCAGTTCCCCACTCTGTCCAAATCTTCCTGTAAAGAAAAAACATCAAGATTAGTCTGTATTACCTTACCTAATTTAGTGTCATCAGCAAACACTGAAACATGGCTCTCAGCACAACGTGGGAGATTTTTTTAATTTGTTTATTAATGAAGTGGTCCAAAAACAGACCCCTGAGTTACTCCACTCTATACCCTGGTCCAATTTGAGGATTTTTAATTTACAAAAACCCTCTGTGTTCTATCTTTTAGCCAATTTTGAATACAAATACATACATTTGCCCCAATCCTATATCTCTCAATTTGTAGAGTAACTTTTCATGTGGAACTGTATCAAATACTTTAGCAAAGTCCAAATAGATAACATCAACTGCCACACCTAGATCTGTATTTTTACTGACTTCTTCATAGAATATTATTATGTTTGTTTGAAAAGACCTGTCTTTCACAAAACTATGTTTACTTTTACTAATTATATTCTGATTCAAGATGTATTCTTGAGTGTATACCTTTAGAAATCCTTCAAATAATTTCCTCACTACAGATATCAAGCTCACTGGCCTATAATTACCCGGCAGAGATTTTGATCTGTTTTTAAATATCAGAATGCCTTTCGCCAGTCTGTTGGCACTACACCTGAACTGAAAGAATCCCTAAAGATCACAAATTGTGGTCTGGCCAGAATTATGCTTAAGTCTCTAAGCAGAGTTTAATTGCTTAAGCAAGTTTTCCTGTGTCAGCCAATCCCATGTTTGTGGTGACTGTTCCATAACTTTCGGTAACAGGGGCTCATCCATCTCTTCATCCTTATTATATACAGAAAAAAAAAAGTATTTAAAATGTATGCTTTCACTCTGTCCTCACTTACCAAATTTCCCATTTGGGATAACAAGGGCCCAACATTTTCCCCTTTAAGCTTTTTTCCATTTATATACTTATAACAAATGTTGGAGTTAATTTTACTCTCCTTAGCAATCCTTTTCTCGTTTTCCAATTTAGCCATTTTAATTGCCTTTTTGCAGGCTTGGTTGGCATCTTTGTAGTCTATAAATTATAATGCTGATCCCTTGCTTTTATAATGTTTGAATGCCATTTTATTGTTTTGTATTTCCTGTTTCACGTTACCGGCAAGCCACATTGGTTTTGATTTGTTTCCCAAATGTATATATTTGGATGTGTACTTTTGTAATGTGTGCTTAAAGGAATTCCACTTGTCTTCTGTGTTTAGTCCAGAAAACAATTGTTCCCAGTCTAAATGTTCAATCGATGCCCTTAGTCCATCAAAGTTGGTTATTCTAAAATGAAGTGTTTTGGTGGCGTAGTTACCAATTTGCTTTTTTGCCTTAATCTCAAACGAAACATTGTTATGGTCACTATTCCCCAAGTGTTTTCTTACTTGGATGTTTGAGATAAGCTCCTCATTGTTTGTTATTACCAAATCCAGACAGGCATCCATTCTAGTTGGGGTGTCTACTAATTGTGCCATAAATTTGTTATTTAGCAGGTTCAGAAACTTGCTGCCCTTAGATGAAGTAGTTGTGCCACAATTCCAATCTATATCTGGGTAATTAAAATCTCCCATGATTAGAACTTCATTCATATTTGCAGCCTTTTCAATTTGTAATAAAAGCTGATCTTCTCCATCAATGCTAATATTTGGTGGCTTGTAGCATACACCTACAAGTAATGTGCGATTCTTTTTAGCGTCTAAGCTAATCTCCACCCACAGTGTCTCCACATCAGTTCCAGTTACATCATGCACACCTTCTTTCATACTGGGCTTTAATTTAGGATTTACATAGAGACAAATCCCTCCCCATTTTCTATATACTCTGTCCTTTCTAAAAAAGTGAGTAGCCTTGTAAATGAACTGACCAGTCGTGGGTCTCATCCCACCACATTTCTGTGATTCCGATTAAATTATAATGTTCAGCACTTACCAGTATCTCCAGCTCACCCATTTTGTTTGTAAAACTTCTTGCATTTGCTAAAAGACATTTAAGATTACTACCCATTTTCGGTTTAGTTGACAAACACGTAATGTCCTCAGGTTTATTTGTATGTACCTCCCTATGATCTATGTTAACCCCACCACTGCTTTCCTCCTCATTTCCCATAGTTAGACCCACCTTCCAATCTACTCTAGCTGCCATTGTTTCGTTTTGATCTTGACCCTTCCCCCAGAGCCTAGTTTAAAAGCTTATCTAACCCTCTAGCCATCCTCTCCCCTAATACTGCAGCCCCCTCATCATTGAGGAGTAGCCCATCCCGTCCATAGTCTGTAGCCGACTGCAAAGACTGCCCAGCGCTCCAAGAACCCAAATCCATCTTGCTTTCCCAAAATGTTATTTTTCAGTCTCCATGAGTACAGAAAATGCCATTGTAATCTGACTATGATATCTGCATAATCACAATTAAAAGTATAATCCCTGAGATCTGGGTGAAAAATGCACCATACGTCATGTAGAACATTTTTTTTATTTTTTCAGTAAGGTTTTACAATTTTGAACTTGTCAAATTACTCTATCAGACAAAAATTAGCCCTCAGGGGTCCTATATCTAGTATAAGTTCTAGTACCAAATTAAAATCTCACTCCCCAACTAAGAGACCTTTTTCGACCCTATCCTCTTTTTCTACAATCTTTTTCATACAATCCATTTTTTTTTTCATTTTGGATGCATACATATTTATGAAAATGACCTGGAGGAAAGATTTAATATACAGATCTTTAACAGAGTATATAACCTCCAACTCTGTTGAATTTGCCACCAATATTGCAACACTTCTTTTCTTCTCTGTTTCTAATGACGCTGTGGTGACACATACCATAACAATGAAATGTAATTTTCTTAACATCTTCTAGTCTCCAGCGGGTGTCTTTGATCATACACATCTCTATTCTTTCTTGCGCATTTTAGATAGTAGTGCTCACTTCTTAGGAGAGTTTAAATCCTGAATGTTGAAGAATAACCACTTAACCATAATGTAAGAAGAGGCTTCCGACTAATCTCTCCCCTTTTTAAAAAAAAAAATACTCTTCCTTTAGGGTTATATATACCTCTCTATCAGCATGTTTAATACATTAATAGTTGAGTAGTATAAATAGCAATTTTATCGTGACAGAGACAAGCACTTATCTGAGGCTTCTCATGGGTCTGTTCACTAAAATTGGACTTTGGAGGCCGACACTAATTTTCATACGAAATCCAATTTTTTGCACGTAAGTTTCACTTTGAAAAAAAAAGCCCAGGTTTGAATCTTCCCTATTGAAAGTAATGGGAGGTAAAATGAACAGAAGCTATTTTTTAGACTAAGTGAAATTCATTACCTGAGTTTGACGTAGAAAAAAAAAAATACCTTGGTTCTAAGCTTCCTCATTTACAGTAATAGGAGATAAAATGATTGAAGCTATTTTTGAGACTAAATCAAACTCACTTGATGAATTTGACTTAATTTCAAAAAGTTTCAAAAAAGTGAAACTCGGGTGTCAAAATAAAAGTTGACCTCCAAAGTCAAATTCTAGTGAATAGACCCATCAGATCCCTTGTAAGTCATGGCCAATAAATTGGTTCATCCAAGATGAAAAACATTATATAGTATCCTTGGTCTTTTATGAGTTTCCAATGTCTGGGACACTTCACAAGTGCCGTACTCCAGCTGAGCAGGGGTCTGGAGTGGCTTCCATCAGTTCAGCTGCTCATGGATTATTCCTGTTGGCTTCCCCCAGTCAAAGCTTTTAGGCATCCAGCACCATGGTGGACCAGTAGGGGGCCCCGGCTATGCCACTCATACTGTACCTATGAGAGGTTGAGACGATGTGAGGTCCAGCAGGGATGAAATCAGATCTTCCTCCGCATGTGGGATCGCAATCTCCAGGAAGTTGCTGGGAAGAGTCTCTGTCCAGACTCATGGAAGTCCTAAAGCAGATCAAGCATGCGTACTTGCTCATGTCATCGCTCCACCCCCCCAATGTTAAGTCACACCGTTTATGTTTGTTCATATACATTAGTTCTAAATGTATAATGTTCACAGGTCACCAACTATGGAAACAACACAGCAATGTATAGAATAATAATATTATATGCAACAATTTAAATTATAAGCTATTGAACGATGTGAAAATGACATAAGATTATTTTAAAATAAAAACAAATGTTTCTAACATGAAATGTCCACCATCTGTATGTGTTTCTAATGTCCACTAAACCATAATACATGCTTTCATAGGTTTAATTATCTAATTAACACAAATAGCAGAACTCACATCATTGTCTTCACTGGGAGCGGTTGAGTGGCCACTCACCTTTATTATGTTAATGATCTGTTCACTGCTGCTTCTCCTGCTGAATCCCCTGAATACAGATGGTCATTAATTTAATATGGGGGATACACTATACACAGTCTGTTCATTCCAATAACACTAGATTCAGTATCTGGCCAAACCCATAGAAAAAAGTTGTCCATCCAGTTATTTGGTATTGTGCAGTAATAAAAGAATTCAACTTATTTCCAGGTAGAAACGTATACACATGAGATGTGTTTATTTGTAAAATTGCAGATTATGAGTTTTAAAGCTTAATAGAAGTTTAATAGCACACTAGATGGATGGATATAATATAAAAAAGATTTCAAAAAGATGTGTAACCTTTACAAACACATTAGCACCAGAGGATTTAAATGCACAGCTTTTAGATATTTGGCCAGTTGTTTAATTACATGATATGTTTCTTTTGATCTTAATTTCCCCTATTTTAGATATAGATATAAATATAAATTCTATTTGGAATCAACAAATACGAACACAACAAACCGATAAGCAATAGCTAGAAAAAAGAAAAAAAAAAAAGTCTGTAAAGTGTGAAAGTTTCATTGGATTACATTTAGTTATAAATTTATTTTTAATTGCCCCTATTTAATATGGAACACTGTACACAGTACAAATGTATCTAGAACTGAAATTTGACTTTTGGCTCTAGGAGGTCGAGTTTCATTTTGAGACCCGAGTTTGAATCTTTCTCCTCTGAAAGTAATGGGAGATGAAATGATCAAAGCTATTTTGAGGCGAAGTAAAATTCGCCACCTTCAATCTTGTAGCCTCCCATTACTATCAGTGGGGAAGATTTAAATCTGGGTGCCGAATTTTACTTACTCTCAAATGAAAGTCAACCTCCAAAGACGACCTCCTCGAGCTAAAACTCGAATTTTAGTGAATAGACCCAATAGTGTTAGATTTTTTTTTACCTTCTAAAGTGCATTATGTTACTATGTTACAATGAGTGGGTAGCGAAATAATGGATCCAGTGAATGTCACACATTGGATAAGTAAATGTGCTACTTATTTCAGATTATTTTAATAATGTTATTGTTTAGTTGGTACATAGTATATTGCAGTTATGTTTATATTTAACAATAACATGGCTTACTTAAAACAGTTTTGCAGAATAAAAACCACTTATAGAACAAACCAGGCACCAACAGACAAAAAAAAGAAAAGGAAAAACTAAAAATCAGTAACGTAACTAAAACATAACCACTAACCACTAAAAAAAAAAACCAATATGACACTGCCCTGTACTCAACAAGGGCTTTGGAAGTGATGAGTACAGTTGCAACCTTACAGGTAAAAATAACACAATACCCCAAATTAACCCTAGATCTAGGGTTAGGTTTCAAGATAGGTTAAGGATAGGGTTAGGATGATAACTAGGGTTGGGTTAATATTCCCATTGAGAGTTATCTAGGTATTAACCTCATTAAGACTCATGACTTGTATTTTAATACATATTCATAAATATTAAAATGTTTAATTACAGGTTGCAGATACAGTGAATAGCTATAAAAGGCCAAATAACCTTTATAGTGTATTCATTTATGAATTCATCAAACTTGGATTCTTCTCCAGTGACTAGTTTTTCTTCCTCTAATTGTAGCTCAAGTACTAGCTATGCAAGTTCAGTATTTTAAGACTCTCTGCAGAATCATTTTAATTGATGGTTGCTCCTTGAGGAAATATATAAATCCCTAAACATGTAAAGATCCTGCCAACCAAAAATATATATATATTACTTTCCAATTGAATTGTACTTATTTACTTACTCTCTGGTTTAAGGGCCATGCCATGCATATTATTCAGAATCCCAGATAATAACTCCATTATCACTCACCTGTAACAGGCAAATATAGCCTATAACATGAACCAAATTATTTAGATACCATCTTGATGCTATGGTTTATATGACTGTTATAATGGCCATTTTACTAATTCTATCTCCAAGTCAGTCTGGAAGGACTGGGATATATTTCATTTAAGTATTCATTTATCCAGAAATAAAAATGGTTTATAAAACAAAATCTTTTTAACGTGTGCTTCTTAAGAGAGGACCATTATATGTTTCTCTCCAGCTACAAATCTGATCTACAATTTTTTACACATCCTGGTTACACAGCTTGTGTGTATATTCACACTTCACTACAATACAGTGAATCCAATAGGTAACTGAATGTAAATCATGTAGAGTCTCATTGTTGGGATATTTCTGGTTATATTGTATTCAGGCCAAGTCAATAGGTGAGTCAGACAGCTAGGAACCTGGTAACTGGACATAGTAACAATTCAATAGTAATTTACATAACTAGTTACACTGGGTGTGGCAGATTAGCCACCTTGGTGCAGATACTCCACAATCTAACAATGGCCATTTCACAAACACCAGTTTACAATGTATAACACACATTTACAAATGAACAGAGTCCTTTGGAATATAGAGTAGTGCAGAGTAATGGCATTATATTCAATAAAACAAAACATTTCCAATGTACTAATTCTCATACATTCTGTATGAGAATTGTGTTGGGACATAGAGTTCTGCCTCAACACAAAATATGAAAATAATATTCTTGTATGTAATTCTAAATTGGTTCCTTTTCAGTATTTATATAATATTTATATTCAACATATTCTCACAAGTGTAGAATTTTGTTAAGTAATTATGTTTCTACTTATGTTATTTAATAAGATGTTTTACTCTTAACACAAAAATGTGAAATTAATGTATTTTCTTCCATTGTATTTCCCCACATGTAAAACTTACTGATCCTTTTATATAAACTGAAAAAAGTTCTAATTCTGATAATTATAAAATGTGCTAGTGACATTTTATGTATCCTATATAACCTTATGGCTCTTTACACTAGGTTGCAAGGTAAGAAAGTGGGATCATCCCTCCCATATACTTTCATTTCAGTTTAATATGAGACATTAAATAAAGAATGCTGGTAACATGTTATCCAATTCTCTTAATTTGTATTTATGAATTTATTAATCTGAAACATAAAAAAAACTGAATTATAGAGAATTTATTTTTTTTATTTTAAACATATAAAAGACAATACAGATTTAGACATGACACACAGTATTGGCATACATTTCTATTATTTCAATCTATATACAGTATTGTTTATAAGTTAGTCGGGTTTGTTTGTTAGTTTTACAGTTGTAGTTGGTAGACTCCCTCTGGACTGTTTCCAAAGATGTTGGTGGTTATTTTATAATTTTTTTAGTTTAAGTCTGGATTTGTTTTATCCTTCACCACCTACTTGAAATTACAATTTGTTACTTAGTGACACACTTGTGGTAGGTCATTTATTCACTTCTGTGGCTCTTCTCTGAGCGCTCATAGGTCCTTCAACTCCCCCCATTTTTTCCACATTTTTTTTATAGTATTTATATTGGTCCCTAGAATTATAGAATCCTTCTTCCATTGTACATTGGTATTCTATTTGTATTAGAATTATAGAGAATTAAATGAAGGTGACATGTAAAAAAGTCAATCTCAACTTGTATACCTGATTACACATGTTTTATTAATGTCCAATATCTGTGAGTGATAAAATACCACGTGTATATATCATGTATACATCACCTACATATCACTTATATATTGGCCTAAAATGAAAGAATTAATTGCAAAATGATGTCACAACACTCCTAAAAACATAATAAAACTGGAGGGTTGTGTAACATTCACTAAATATTTGCACATTTTAAAAGTTACTAGAAAAGTAAAGGACACTCCAAAAGTCAGGTTTCTTTTCTATTTAGCAGATTATTTACAGAATTTAAATATTTTATTTCTTATTTAGTCTAGAAATATAGAAACCATTTAGCTGATATAACATTTACACATTAATGTAAACATTCTGTTATGTGAGAAAACATGTTTTGTTTCATCCCTTTGCTTCTTCCCTCAATCTAAAGTATTCCCCTCCCCCAGGTAATTAAAATGCTAATTAAAAGGAACAATACAAGGAATTACCATAGATTGAGAAGTCCTCCAATCAGGTTGCAGCAATCAGCCAGCCCATGCTGTACCATTATATAAATCCTCTTCTCAAACCCTCTCTCCACTAACTCTCTGTACCTCCAGTGGATCAGGGTTACGGTGCGTGGATTGGTTCCAGTGGAAACATTTACACATCTCAGTTTGTGGTGAAGATATGGTGGATTAATAACAGGAAGACTTGAAGGTAAGTGCTGATCCATCACTGTGCTCATTTTAAATCTACTCACCAGTGAGCAATAAATTACTTGTATTGTTCTACCAATATATAAACTATAAGTAGTGGAGTTCTAGAGTATACTACTTCTTTACAAAACATGGCCTAACATACGAGAGTTGGGTAAATCCCCCAAACTGGCTGTTTTGATCTAAACTTTTCAGCTGTTGCCCAAATTATTACAACTTCCTCTTTAGCAAATAAACTTGTCTAGGTGGGAAGTTACCTGTGCAGCATACCCACTTTCTAAATGCAGATTAAAGCT
Source organism: Pelodytes ibericus (assembly GCA_036172795.1). Lineage (NCBI taxonomy): Eukaryota > Metazoa > Chordata > Amphibia > Anura > Pelodytidae > Pelodytes > Pelodytes ibericus. Next base: position 223,575,511 of record CM069860.1, read on the forward strand.
CAATACTTGGAAAAAATGTCAATACATTTTGAATTCCAAGTCAAGTTTTTTATAAAGAGATTACAAAAATATAGACCTAAAGAGTTGATTTAATATGGTAAATAAAATGGCAGCCTTAAAATTAGATTATCTTAGATTAGTTCAATTTAAGGCTGGATTAATGACTTGTGGCACCATATACAAATAAATTTAGAGACACCACAGACAGATTTTAAACTAGATATTAAACTATGTCCTGTCTTGCATTTGTGTTATCACTATGTATAAACTACCAAGAATAGCACCATAAACACTGTAACTGATGTAGTGCCTTATGATATTGTTTTTTTCATTGAAAGGAATAATCGGTTTGTGAAAGTCTATTAATCTGTGTAATATGTTGCGTTCTACATTAGGTAATGGTTAATGCTATTTGAATACAGCATACAGTATAGTTTTATTTTAAAATATTTCTACATGTATTACTAGTCTGATAATTGTGTCCTCAACCTCTATCCAGCCAGAGATTTGAATTCCATGAAAATACCTTAATGTTACAAATTATTTCAATACAGCTAATTCCAACACCAGTAATAAGTATTTCATATAAAATGCTCCTGAACATTGTCTATAATTAACAGAAATCCTTCCTGTCTGTATTAGGATGGCAGTCACAATCAAGGAGACCACCGAGGAGATGGCTATGCTCCTTCTGGAGATGATCAAAGAGACCTCTCAGTACATGAGTATGTTGGTCCTGACAGATCACTTTGATCCGCTTAAACAGCTTGGCAAAGGATCCTATGGGAAGGTACTACTTGCCAAACATAGGACATCAGGTAAGACATATGGACTGTAAAGCTTGTGCTATTTATTAACAGTGGATGTGTTGTGTTGTCTAATGACTTTAAACTGATCATTATTTATTTTACTTTTTAATAGGGAATTGTGGATGAGAAATTAATTGTAATACTTTCTTGATTAGCTTTCCTGGATTTCACAATACATATTTTTTGACAGGTCAGATGGTGGCCCTGAAAATGATGAGCAAAGAGAAGACTGTGGCAGATTATTTCCTTCTTGAATACAGCATCAGTCGCTACCTCTCTTCCCATCCACACATCATTACCACTTACGGGACGGCATTTAGCACAGACAAAGATTTTGTATTTGTCCAGGAGGTGGCGCCAGTAGGATCATTACTATCCCTTGTAACACCGAAGGTGAGTAGTGAACGACAAACTGATTTTACTTGGGTATAATGACCGAGTCCTCCCCATCAATGGGTCTAACAAGAGGATAATCAATTCTGTGATCCCACCTATACAGCTTCCAAAATATTATTTTATACAAGCTTGCATTGAGGGATTAAACTAATTTTATTTCCATGTAAAATATGATTGATATTTTAGAGTAAAATAATGTGCAAGTGCTAAATTGATTGAGTTGTATAAATGGAATTTTATTCATCATTGTCCCATTGTTTTCTCTGGTGCAGGTTGGCTTGCAGGAGGAAATAGTGAAGAGATGTGCTCTCCAGCTTGTGAGTGCTCTGAAGTTTATGCACAGCAAGGGGCTGGTCCATCGGGACATCAAGCTGGACAACATTCTTCTGATGGACAGAGAATGTCACTGCATTAAACTGGCAGACTTTGGACTCACACGAATCCAGGGAACCTGTGTACCAGCTATGTCTTGGACCATTCCCTACATGGCCCCAGAGCTCTGCATCCTTGGTGACAGTGAGCAGCTATTACTACATCCCAGCCTTGATGTGTGGGCATTTGGGGTGCTCGTGTATATAATGCTCACTGGCAATTTTCCATGGAACGAGACTCTGTCCAGAGACCACAGGTACAGGGAGTTCCTCTGCTGGCGAGAGGGAAAGGACATTACACATGCACCATCTGAATGGAAGAAGTTCACTTATGCAGCAGCTAGTTTATTCTTCCAGTTACTGGCTCACGATGCTGCAGAGAGATGCTGTGTAATGGACATTTCCAGCTACATCAACTTGCCATGGAAGGCAGAGGTTCTCCCAGAAGACGCATGTGGTAGACAAGGTGTGGAGCAGACAGAGGAAGACCAGAAGGTCTGTGCTAAAACTACCACCGGCTCTTCGCTATGTCTTTTTCTGGACCAAGACAATATTTCCCTCACAGTGGGTGCAGAGCTGGAAATTGAATAGCTATCCTGCGTTATGTGAAAGAATATGTCAGGTAAGTGTTTTTACTGTGTCTGAATTTAGAGAAAGTCAAATGGTTAGTTGGCTAAACTTGATTTTGTTTTTACTGGTTAGTAAGAAAAAAAGGTTTGCAGTTCTGTATCAGGCCAAAACACTAGTTTGTAATATGTATCCAAAATAACAAAGTTAGAGAATTTCTTATCTCTGGTATCTCCCCATCTTGGCAATTTATGGAGTGATGTTTAGTGGAGCATTACTCCTTTATACTGTAATTAGGATAATTATGTCTAGACATTTCAGCTTTTGTATAAAGAATAATGTGTTGCTTCCATTGCCAGTGAATCAATGCAATGCTGAATTTCTGTGATCTGTTGTATGCAATCCTGACTACATGGATTATCATTAGTTATATTGCCATACAGAGTAATGCTGTATATTTATATTCTTACAAATATATCAAATATGCAATTGTCTGTAACTTTACTGGGTAGAGAGCCACAGGAGAAGAGATGCTAAAGAAAGGAGCACATACATGAACATGCTTCTCTACATACAAAAACTTAATTATGGTTGTCCACTGTTTTTACACAGGGTCAGACTGATCATGTGAGCACACCCTCAATCCATCACCTGTACAAGCAGAACAGTGCCCCACCTAGTGCAAGGTGTAGTAACTGGTGGGACTCTGCAGTTATTCCTCCTGTGCACAGGGTGGTGCTCTTGTGTCTTCTCATGCTGAATTTGACAATACTGATCATAAGCAGGTAAGGTATGTTATGTGCTATACAATTTCTTAAAAATGTTGGTTATTATTTGCAAACAAAGTAGGGCATTGCGACCCAATAAATTTGCCTTTGGGGCGATTGTGGGAGAGTGGAACTATGAGCATTTAAGATCTGTTATTTACTATGCAATTTGCTTTAGATTATTATTTTAAATTGTGTTGGTTATTTGCAAACTCAAACCAAAAAGAAGTAGAGCATGGAGACCCACCATTGTGATACATACATTTGCCTCCGAGGAAACCTGTTCAGCCCAGTTAAGTTGGCTACATGTAGGAAACTCCCCTATGCTCCAATATATCCAAACAAACGTCCAGGTAAAGTGAAGGTAGCTGGTTTCAGTGTAGGCATTATTTTACTGGTAGGAATACTTATTTTCTTACCACTGGACAGACCATCAATATTTATTATAATAAATAATGCTGATGCTTGCAGCATGAGTTTGTGTATAGATCTACAATTCTATGTTTGGAGTACTGTACCTATTTCATGGAAGTCATTACAAGTGTTAATAGTTGAAAGTAATACCTGCAGAGATCTTTATGCTGCCTTATCAACTTGTACATTTACAAGCCATTAGTATCTCAAATGCAAGGGGGGGCTTGCTTCAACATCATGAACCCAGATAGGAATGGGGTCAGCTCACGGTCACTCTCCATTCACCGAAGATGACTACTGCTTAATGGTAGCAGCTGTTGTGTAGTTTAATTCTAGACGTGTCACACAGTTCAAGGTCACTCTGATCACCAAACATGACTGCTGTTTGATAGTAGCAGCCATTGTTGTGATACTGAACCCTCTCCCCTAGGTGTATTGTCCTGAAGGGAAACGTTGCTGAGACCGGGGTCTACTCAGTGACTATATCTCCCCCTGGATGCTGATCTCAGTAGAGAGTAGCGGGTAGCAGACTGTGACCGAAGCCAGGGCAGTCCTCTACCCACTGGAGAGGGAGGCAGGTATCAACCCCTCTGCCTCCAAGTGCAGCCTTTAAAAAGGATGCCAAGTAATAAGCTCAATGCTGACAGATCTGGAGACTCTGCCGCAGGAATGGACACACACCAGTATAGAAGGGGAACAGGAATGGACACACACCAGTATAGAATGGGAACAGGAATGGACACACACCAGTATAGGAGAGGAACAGGAATGGACACACGCCAGTATAGGAGGGGAACTGGAATGGACACGCACCAGTATAGGAGAGGAACAGGAATGGACACACGCCAGTATAGGAGGGGGAACAGGAATGGACACACACCAGTATAGGAGGGGAACAGGAATGGACACACACCAGTATAGAATGGGAACAGGAATGAACATTTATTGGAAAACAGCACAGATATTTATACACAGACAGATATGACCTCAACCAAGGGGGAGGCACAGGGGGCACATGGTGAGCCCCAAACAATAGCAAGACTCATTCAAAATAGGTAATTAGATACATTACGAAATAACAAATCACACATTTAAATACAGACACTTAATGAACACAACACAACAGAACACTAGGGAATACAATAGCATGCAATAGGGAAATCTGGCCTCACACCTTTCAGGATACAAAGGTGTCAAGTTCAGATACCTCCAGAGTACACTCAGATACAAAAGGACACCAAATGACTTACATAAAGACAATGGGGAATGTGACATAATGACAAGAATACATTTAACACCTATTAACCAGGAACTGGATGTTTAACATATTGCAGAAAAAAAACAGATGGGCTGCTCAGGATGTAGAGAAAATGTACAAAAATCCTTATCTGATAAGTAGAATCCTTGATATTCAAACTCTAACATCACAGATTAGTTCCTTTCTTAAACAATGACAATGGGGAAGTTTCTGACCTTACACTATGGTGTACATTAAAATGTTTTACAAGAGGACTCCTTATTAAACTGGGTAGTGGAAAAAAAATAAAAACCTTTATCAGACCTATATATAGAATTAGCCAAAGCAGAAAGGTCCAATAAAATAGCCCCAAATGAATCAGAAACACTCAATATTATAGAGATACATTTAAAAAAAAAATTAGATTAGAAAGCCAAACTAAACAAGCTATACATAGATTAAAACAGAAATGGTACTCTGGAGCTAATAAGGTAAATAACATTTTAACTAAAAAATTGAAAGATCAAAATAGGCAAGCCCATATTAAAAAGATTACTATAGGGTCACAGACTATGAAATCCCCCAAAGATATTTACAATGCTTTTAAAGATTATTATAGTTCCTTATATAACTTACATGACTGTAATAAATCTCAAGCTGACACTGCTCTTTTCTTTCAAAGTTTAAACCTTCCTAGAATTACCCCCGAGGATCTAGAAAGGCTGAAATCACCCTTGACGCTAGAGGAAATACGTGTCATACAAAATCTTAAACATTTTATCAGGCTTTCTCTTTAATTATATTTCTGTTATTGCTAAGATCTTTTAGGGAGATATCCACAGGCAAATTGCCTCCTATCAATATGCTACAGGCCACCATCTCCCCCATACTTAAGCCTGGTAAGGATCCAGCCACCCTGTCAAATTATCGCCCTATATCTCTAATAAACTTAGATATAAAAATTCTCAAAGATCCTCGCAGATCACCTGAAAACTGTAATTTCTAAATTAATTCATATTGATCAAACAGGTTTTATTGAAGATAAAGATTCTGCTGATAACATTCGTAAAATTATTAATACCCATTATCATAGCATTGGACACTGAAAAAGCTTTTTAAATGGCGAGCTGGACCTTCCTGGAAGAGTTCTTGGAGGATTTTGGTATTAGGGGTGCTTTTAAACTGAATACCATGTCCCTTTACACAATTCCACAAGCAAAAGTCGTGAGCACTGATTTGGATTCAACCTGGTTTGACATTAGAAACGGCACTAGACAGGGCTGCCCCTTGGCTCCACTTCTTTACTTGTTATCGATAGAATTACTAGCAATCCTGATTAGGTAGAATCCTGAAATTCATGGGATAACTATAGCAGATCAAAACATGAAGATCTCCCTCTTTGCTGATGACATCTTGCTCACCTTTGAAGATTCATTATCATCAGTGGCTGCAGCACTGAGGGTGATCGATAATTATTATACATTTTCAAATCATACATTAATTTAAAAAAAAATTAGGTATTAACATCTAATCTTGATTTTACCACTCTTGAGACACTGCATCAATCCTATGGCTGGAAATTTAGGAATAATGAAATTGATTACCTGGGGATTAAATTAAGGATAAACCCTGACATTCTCATCCAAGCTAACTACCTACCCATGTTATCACATTTTAAAGACAAACTGGCTAAATGGAAGGGATTAGAGATTTCGTGGTTAGGTCAAATTAATACTATTAATGCTTACCTAATTCCGAACCTGATGTATCTGTTCAGGTCTATTGTGCTTCAAGTTCCTCAGAGATATCCGTCTCTGTTTAAAACTGCGATACTGGACTTTGTGTGGAATAGCAAAAACCCAAGAATAGCATATAAATCTTTGATTTGTAGAAGAAAACATGGGAGTCTCTCTTTTCCTGATATTGAAATGATCCATCAAAACACTATGATATCACTTTTTTTTTAAAATGGAATAAAAATTCCTCTTGGACAATGCATTGGTATCGCACTGAAAAACAATCGTCCGGAAAGTTTAACCCCTTCCACATTCTACAGTCTCCTTAAAGAAATTTAAATCTCTGCAAGGTATACTCCATTCTTCCCCTGTAGCCATACTTAGTTATTTTATTGAAAATATAAACCTCTCTTTCCAAGAACTACAAACTAGATATAATTACCACGTACAGAATATTTTACCTACTTAAGAATTAAGTTAATGCTTAACTCTAAAAATATAATCGATAGCTCTAAAATTTATAAAACAATTTATCAATCCCACAGGGTAAGAAATCTATAAGTAAAACTTGAACTTTTTGGATAAAATTCTTCCAAAGGAAAAAGAACCGTCTAGGATAAAATGTGAAAATATCGGGTTTGTATATACCCTTCAAGACTGAATAAAATCTTTTGAACAGCTTAAAATGTCCGTTCACAATCTATCTTTGCAAGAAATATTTTATAAACTCTGCCTAAGATGGTACATGACTCCAGTAAAAATGAATACATTTTAATCTATAAATTTAAAAACATGTTGGAAATGTGAAGTAGAGGATGGATCTATGCTCCACATGTCCAATTCCTAAGATAACAATAAATACCTGTTACAGAACGACCTTCCCCTGGATATCGACAGTTACTGTTGTTACATTTGAACACTTTGTTTCACACGAACAGACTTGTATATCAGAACTCTGGCACATCGTTCGTGAGATCGGAGCGCAATGCATACATCTTGTGCGCTTAGACCTGAGCGTCTGGTGAATGGTCACATGACCTATTTTCATCTTAAAATGTCAAAGGTATATGTTTTTATGTGTTTGTTATTTCCATTTATGGGGTGTAAAATGCAGTAGTTCCGTGTGCTTGGAGATAATTAGGTTATTGCATCCCTTGCAAATGAACTGCATAAAATCACAATCAGACCAGCATGGATACAGAAACGTGCTGGTCAGTAAGGAAGGAAGAATTTAGAACCTGGCCAGCATGGTCTGTTTGCTTAGAGGCTGAAGAAGTTCCCCGAAAGAAACGCGTCCCTCTTGTTAAAGTGAAGTTACCTGGCCAGGTTCTCAATTCTTCCTTCTTTACTGACCAGCACGTTTCTATATCCATGTACTATTCATGGTATTTTGCTAACCTAATCAGCAAGTGAGTAATTTGACACTCTGCCTGTGGTTACCTTTGTATCTGTGTCTGTTCATTTGTATTTAAAGGCACATATCATTGTTTCTTGTTTTTAACAATTTGTCATTTTTTTTACATTTGTGTATATTTTTTCTATATGTATTTATATATTGCATTTGTTTTTATATATTATTACATTTATATATTTTATATTAATTTACTATCTTTGTTTTTTTATATTGATTGACACTTACTTTGTTTAACTGCCAAGCGCTGTCTACTCACCTTCCCATTGCATAAAAATAGAAGTGACAAGCTGAGAAGATTATACGGATGGAACTGGGGGTGCGAGGAGATTGAATATCTCGGCATTAAATTAAGAATACATTTAGACTATATCAGCAAATTATTTACCAATGCTAGCACAATTTAAAGAAAAAAAAAACTTTATAAATGGAAAGGCTTAGAAATCTTGTGGCTAGGCCGATTGAATTCCATTAATGAATGGCTCATTCCAAAAATACTCTATTTAGATCTTATTGAAAGTACTTAATAAAATCGTGTCTTTATAAAAACATAATTTATAAATATACATGGAATAAAAAACCAAGGTTCAATATAAAATAATGATTAAAAGACGGCCTCTATGGCTAACATGGAATCTATGTATGATATCTCACTATGTCAGGTGGAATAAGACAAGCATACATTCTATGAGTTGGTATACTATGGAAAAGAAGGCTTGCAACAACATTGATCTATACTATATGTTTTGGGTTGATTTTAGATAGGCCCAAGAAATGCAATTTTCTAACCAGATTATCCAAGAAATTCTCATTACAAATGCAAAATTTAAAAAAGATTAAAAATAAATACTAGACTGAATTCACCTTTTCTCCATTAAAAAAACATCCCACTGGTATGTGAAAATATATCAATTTTTACAAATGGGAATATAGTGGGATCCAAAAAAAAATCCCACATTCCCAATGAAGGTGTTATACTTGCATTTTCAAGTTGACAATTGTCTTACAATCTACCATTATCTGAAATTTACACCTGTTTGAGAATTAAAAACATTATCAATCTTATAGGGATAATTTAAAATCCAACAAAATAAGAATGCTTGGGGATCACACCAGAAAAAATGCAAAGGTTACTAAATGTATAGACAATTTAAATTTACACCCCAATGATCAAACTGTAGAAAATGGGACTATGACAGAACCAACCCTTTAATGTTTTATAATAAAAATCAAACCTCCCCACATGAGACTATGTACTGACTGACCACCATTACAAACTTGATTACTAAACCATTACTAAAATATAAAACTCCAGACACATGATAACCCAAAGGCAAGAAATAAATTGTCTTGTTAGAAGCGTGTTTTGCACTGTAATTTGTTCTTGTATTTTTTTTTTTTTTTAGTTAAAATCAATCTTCTTATTACAACCCTTTATTGACTTATAAGATGAAACAAAAACGTAAGTTCCACGTTTAACTTCTTGTTAAAGGAGTCTCTTCTTTAAAACGTATTTGTTTATATACATTTCTTTCCTGTTTCCAAATTCAATCTGCATTTTGTACTTTTTCAATAAAAAAAAGTAACGTAAGTCATGAAATATCAGGCAATGGCCTCTTAACAGCAGACCCTCGTTTACCCTTCTAAGAGTGTATGAACTTGTGAAAAGATTTTAACCATTGAGATGTGACTCCCTGACAGAGAGCAAAGCTGTAGTCTGGGAAATGCATAAAAACAGAAGTGTTACATCATACAACCCCTCCTCCTTGTTAGCGATAGTTTAAATATATTCAATAGGTTAATGTTTGATTACAGTACAGTTTGATACATTGTAAGTTTTAAATGTGTAAAGAACTGTCCTATATTGCATTGTGTAAGATATCAGAAACATACCTGCCACCTGAAATATATAATTCCATATATCAATATTTGATGCTTTGTAGAAGTTCATCATATTTCTTATTTTGTACTTTGATAAAGCAAGAAAAGTCCTTCACATAGCCTTTAAATGGAACGTAGACCCCCCCACCCCTAGAGCTGTTCCGATATATTACAAGAGTCTTTTGTATGGTATTATCACATGTGCTTCCAATTATTTCTAAGTCTAGGTTTACCATAACCTTTGACTCTAAAGTTCAGGCTAGATTCCTCAGTATCTAAGAGGCCCCACCAATATTTCCTTTCCTTTAAAACATATAGTTCCTTTGTTAGTTTTTTTTCCTGCCCAAGTATAATTACAACATTTTGCTTTCATTATAAACAAAATGGATATTATAATACAATTTTATGATCACATACATATATACACGCCTCCTTGTATTACCATAAATTAGGGAATGGTTTAACTTGATATTGGTATTAAAAACTATTGCAAATTCCAATCTGTACCAATACTTAACATCACAACAGATAACATCAAGAGAGCATTGCTGTGTTATTGGTCCTATGGATTTGAATCAAAGAATTTGAAGTCTGTTTTTCGGATGGTTTTTTGGCAAGGCGATAAGATTGGTTAATACTTCTTATGGAAGAAATATGACATTTATGGAGACAAAGAAAATATTACATCTAAAATGGTGTCAAATCAGTGGGCATCTTAAATTCAGAATTATACCTGACTATTTGGAAGACCTTGCTGCCAATTACAAGCTACAGAAGATAAAGAACTATTTGAGCTGATGCTCTACTACCAGTATTAGAATCCTGATACAAGAGATTGAACATATGGTGAATGGCTGAGTGAGCTACATCACATTCCAAAAATTTTCCAAGAAGAACTCCCAAAAAAAAAAGACTGTTTCAACTACTGAATTACAGGATCAAGGCTTATGTGAACTGAATAGGAAATCGTTTGAACGTGGGTGTTTGTTCCAATATTGGACTGGGAAATAAGATAAAGAATTGAGATTGCATCCAAATTATTTTTTATCGGTGGTTTACAGAAGCAATATCACTTTGGTTTCAAACAAGAGGATTTTGTTACCGAAAAGAATCTCAAGAACAAGCAACATATCAGGAAGATTATTTGATTTCTGTAGAAGTGCACAGCTGCAGAGAAAAGATATATTGTGAACTGTATGTTTCTTTTATAAAAGTCTGTATAAAGTGCTCATATATATACTGCTAGTTAAAGAAACCCTTTGTTTAACTGTTTATCTAATCATGGAGTGGCTGCAAAACACTGCTGCTAAAAGTGAGAAAAGTCAGTCTGAAAAGGAGTCTAATCCTGAAAATGTTTAGGATGATTGTTTATTGAAATGTTTGGGCAGATTAAAAGATATTGAGCAAAGCAATGTGTTTAAGAAGGAAAGTCACAAAGTTGTATTATTAGTTAAATGTTTTCTTGACATCGTTGCAAAGAAAGGATAGGCTACTGAAAAAACTGAGAAGTACATATGTTGTTATAAGATCAACAGCAGTCCCAAGTAAAACTCTTCAAAAGTTATTAACAGAAGAGAGATTGGTTACATTTGATATTTCACTTGCAAAAACAAATTAAAAGAAAAAAATATAAATTTTCAATTACTGCTGAAGTAGCAGAAAGAAATGTAGAGCAATATTGATAAGGATGATATAATATCTTAAAAGTAATACAAATAAATGTTACCAACTTAAATTTGCTAGCTAGAAAAACTGTCAGATGAATTAGATATGTTAATAATTGTATAAAAAGATACGGGTAACTTGAGACTGATATATTGTGGAAATGACTGAAACAGATGTTGACGAGTCAGCTAAGTCCGAGGAATAGCACAGTGTGTTACTTTCTATCTCAAACAGAACAATTATAAATTAAATAGTATGACATCATTATACTATTGTAGAAGAAAGATTTAGGAACTAACAAATTTTTGCTTTTGCTGATAAAGTGTTTGATAGAGATTTCTACAGGGCTGATTCCCATCAGATATGTATTTAGTGAAGTGATTTGATAAAAATTATCAGAATAAGATATAATAAGAAATATGAGACTATACAGGGTGGATACAGGGGGGGATAGTAGTTCCATAATTGAACTAATTTGGCCCTACCCCAAGACAGATATTATAAGGTTAATAAGAGTAATCTTAAAATATGCAAGAAAGATATGTGAAGGAAATAATATTGTTCAATATTATGGGACAATTTAAACCTTATTAAAGGGAAAGACAATGGCATTCTGCCAACTCAGAGTAATGTACAGGGCATGGCAACAGTGGAACATGATCTCATGGTTCTAGCTCCTACCGTGCTCAGTCCATATGATGTAAAACTGATAAAAGGTATAAGCAGCAATTAGATATAAATGAAGGCTGCCTTCCAAGCAGTGAATAGTGACATAAGAAGTAACGAGTTGTTCCCTGGTCTATCTTGCTGACATATCTCTGGGTGAAGATGGATGACCATACATTTATGGAAACACTAGAAGGGATGTTACAGAGATATTATATTAGTGCATACAGGAGCAACAGTTTAACTAAATAACAAATGCTTGCCATTAAAAGACGATGTATCAACAATTACCTTCTAAGTTTTAATAAGAAAAATGTACATGTAACTGTATCCAGTGATAATAATATTGAGTTTGAAGGAGGAATAATCTATTGTGATTTATGGCTGGATCCTTCCTCCCACTGTACTATTATGGGAATGGATATTATCAGTGGAGACAAATTGTATGTAGATTTATTGAATTTGGTTTAATGGCGAGAGTAAAACAGGTAGGGAGGTTAAACCTAATGATTTAGGATGGTATAGTCATATCATGGCTGTGAAATGGAGTGAAGTGTCACCTTCTATATAGCAAGATGATGAGTTTATACATTAACTGTAAGATAAATAAGTCTGGTCTAAGTCTAAACTGGATTGTGGGAAGACGAATTTACAAGTTGTTATTGAAGGTACAGACCCCCTGCAGTAAAACAATATAAGATCCCCAAAAGAAACAGAAAAAATATGGTTGGTTGATAAACGTATTGGCTAAGGTATTGGAACCCCTGGTGTATGGAAATAATATTTAGTGATATATTGTTAATTCAAACAGAAACATGGAAAGAGAATTAACAGATACTGTGTGATATTTGTCATGCACTTGCAGACAATGGGCTAAAACTGAACACATCCAAAGTGCATATTTTGAAAGATAGGATAGGGTTAATATAGATCTAGAAGGAAAAACCATGTTTAACAAAATCCTTACAGTAATCTCCAAGGCCAAAGACAGTGTCCGATCTAGATTCAGAGAATTTATATATGATATGGCAGAAAAAGAAAACTCTGGACAGAGGAAGCTGAAAAGAGTTGGAATTTGTTGAAAGATGCTCTTACCCAAGCATCTGTATAAACTGCTTAAATTGAATTAGTACCATATATTGTTCAATTTCACACAGGTGTATTTTCATTAACCCCTTAAGGACATAGCCTTTGAAACATTTTTGTCCATTCTCGACAATGGCTATTTTAAAATTTCTGTGCTGTTTGTGTTTAGCTGTAATTTTCTTCTTTGTCATTTGCTGTACCCACACAAATTATATAATGGTTTTATCCGGACAAGAAGGGCTTTCTTTGGATGCCATCATTTTGATCATATCCTATAATATTATATAAAAAAATAAATAAAATATGGTAAAAAAACACCACCCATGCACAGGTTTGTTGGGATTTTTGGGGGCTAAAAGGCCACATTTGGGAGGTGCAGTTTTTGGTTTTCCAACCTGAAATTTTGACATGCAGACAGCTCGCACCCATGTCCCATTTGGGACATATTTGAAACCAGGCAGTGTATTTTACCCCATCAACCCATATATTTTCTAAAAGTAGACACCCTAGGCTATTTCAAATGGTGGTATTTTAACACTTTCCATGCACTAATCCTGCCACCAGCCTTTGTCGAAGTTTTTTTTTTTTTTTCATAAACTTTGTAGTTCAGACATGAATTTACAGATTTTGGTATGTTTCACTGCCAAACAACAACCCAATATGTGTTCAACAACATCTCCTGAGTACAGGGATACCATCCATGCATAGATTTGTTGGGTTGTTTGGGGGCTAAAAGGCCACATTTTGAAGGTGCGCATTTCCAACTTGGAACTTTGACGTGTAGTCAGCCTGCGCCCCCATGTTTCATTTGGGACTTTTTTAAGCCAGACAGTGTGTTTTTCCCAAAAAAAGCATATATTTTCTAAAAGTAGACACCCTAGGCTATTTTAAATGGTGGTATTTTAACACTTTCCATGCACCAATTCTAACACCAGCCTTTGTCAAAGTTTGTGGTAGTAATTTTATTGTGTATTTTTTCCCACATAAATTGTACTTTAGACACACATGTCACTGCCAAACAATACCCCAATATGTGTTCAGCAACATCTCCCGAGCACAGGGATACCACCCATGCATAGGTTTGTCAGCTTTTTAGGGGGTTAAAAGGCCACATTTGAGATGTGTGCTTTTTGATTATCCAACTTGGAATTTTGACATGTAGGGCAAGGAAGGGGTTAATAGCTCTTAAAAGAGCCTTTGTAGTACTGTACAAAAATATTAACCCCTAAAAATGCACAGACAAGAAAAATACACTAATAAATGACAGAAAAAAATGAACCCCTAAAAAATGCACAGACAGCAAAAAATTTGCTGCTGTGGAAGATCACTGCGTACACAGCGATCAATGGCAGGGAAGGGGTTAGACACTGGAAATGGCTTTTATAAAAGCCCTTGCGTCTCAATTTTTTTAAAAATATATTATTATTACAAACTTACATTATACAGCTCTGTCTCCCTCACTAAAACTCCAGGGAGAAGAGAGAGGCAGATCTACACGGGTCGGATCAATATTTACAACAAATATTGATCTGACCAGGAGAATGGTGAGCAATCACCAAACCGCCTTTGCCACTGATCAGCTGTTACTGATCGCTATACATGCGATCAGACAGCTAAAAAAAAAAATTGACGTTAAACGTAACCCCTAAGGGGTACAATTAACCCCAAGCGGGTGTAATAAAAAAGTTAAATATATAAAAAATGCTTCTGCAGCAAGATTTCTGCATTTGCTCCAGATCGCTGCTTAGGCAGTGATCTACAGCAAGTAAGGGGTTAATAGCTCTTAAAAGAGCCTTTGTTTTACTGTAATGAATTACAGTAAAAAAATAAACCCCTAAAAAATGCACAGACAGCAAAACATGGGCTGCTGTGTATGATCACTGCGTACACAGCGATCAATGGCAGGGAAGGGGTTAAACACTTGAAATGGCTTTTATAAAAGCCCTTGGTTACTAAAATTTTATTAAATATTTAATTTAATTTTATTTTTTTTACTTTATCTGATCTGTCTCTCTCCCTTACTAAAACTAGTAAGGAGAGGGAGGCAGATCAATACTTGTCAAAGGCAATATTTATCAAATTTGCCTTTGACTGTATGATAAGTGCTCATCAGAGCACTTCTCATACATGTCTGCACACAGATCTGCTGTGCAGGCATCGATTGGCTCCCCCTAGAGCATCGGAAGTGAAATACATTCACTTCCGATGCTCTTGCCAGTAGAAGGGAAGCGCTGCCTGTACGTTCCCTTCTACTGAGCCGATGGGGTCGCTCAGGAGAGTGACCACCATCAGTTCTGGGGGGAGCCGAAGGTGTCGCTAAGTGCCTCGCTTTAACAACACCGGAACACCGAACATCGTTTGCTTCCTAAGCACGTGTGCAGGTGGCGCAGCCATTTTTAACCTACCTAGAGGCATTGTAGCAACACTGATAAAGTAAAGAGCTTTCTTTACTCTATTTAATGCATGACATGCCAGGCACGTCACCTGTCGGCAAGTCCACGATTTGCCGTGACGTGCCTGGCACGTCATCTATCACAAAGGGGTTAACAGTAGTTTTGATGCAAATGCAGCATTGCTCTTTCTGAACATTGGGATATTTTTCAAAGATTATGTCACCAGTGGAAAGGGGAATGTTCTCCTGTGTAAAACAGCTCATGGCTGTATGTTGGGCTTTAGTAGCAACACAACACTTTGGACAGATGATTTTAAAAAGAAACAAATACAATGTTAATAAAATAAAAAAATAAATCAATATTTTGTTGTTTTATCAAAGTTGGAAAAAAAAATTAATAAATGTTATGGCGCAGAGGGGATATGTTTACATTTCTTCACATTCAACACACTGCTACTTTGTCTATTTTTCACATATTTTTTCACATTTCAATACACTGCTACTTTGTCCATTTTTTTCCACAGATTCATTTTCCTATTTATCTTTTACTACTTCTTATTTTGCAATAGATCACTTTGTCTGATTCACTTTATACACACTTATTCACTGTTTCAATCACATATGTGTTTTTAGTCCTCTTTATTACTCTAACACTTTCACCACACCCTCTTTCACCACTTTTTTTTTTCTTTCTTTCTTTGCATATACATCTCACATTTCCACCATTTATTTTGCACCAGTTTATATTTTTATACAATTTTCACTATTGGTTTATTCACATATTATTCACTTTTTTCTTTATTCCATATAACAGTACATTAGTGTTTAATAATATTTTTTTCTTTTTATTCCTATTCACTTCTCCTACCACGCCTCATTTAACACTTTCATCACACCATCTCCTCTCCTATGCTGCAACATGATTAACAAGGTTTTTTAATTAACTTGATTGAGATGATCTTTCTATGTATTGGTGGAACTTTTGTATTTAGTCTCTGTGAATTCAGTCTATTGTTAAGCCTATAATAAAGCGTGTGAGCACGCGAAACATGTAAGCCATTCGTCCTTTCCCTGTCTTTGTATTCATCGTCCCTGTGATCCATTCTAATTTTTTGGAATAAATCTGAAGTTTTACAATCATATTGGAGTTCGGAGTAAATGGGTCCTTTGTCCACAATTTTTTCTATTTTCTCTTATGGTGCTTTTGCTGCAGCACGGACGGAGCACCCATCTTCCCAAGACATATAGGAGGTATGTTTACTGCCAACGGTGGAGCCGGCTTGTTTTCCCCTTTTGTTTGTGTCAATCTACCAGTGACAATAGAGAATGTGTAATTTTAATATTTGTAATATAGCCCAAAGTTTCATAGATATACACCAATTATTGATAGTGTTCATTTAGTAGTATTCAAATCTAATACCAATGTGAATAGACCAAAAAAAAAAAAGCATTTAGATTATTTTCAAATATTATATTAATCTAGTAATGGGAATAGAGAATATATAGATTAGGTATTTCTTTTTGTTACATCTCAACTTTTCGTAAAATTACACAAATTAATAATTCTGTTAGCAGTAGTCAAATCTAATACAATAGTGAATCAGCACAAAATAAGAAATTAGAATAAATTGCTTCTTGGTCACTCAAAGACAAGAGAAAAGGAAGAGAAAGAAAAGATTGTAATGCTATTCACGTATTGTCAATCTACCAGTGACAATAGAAAATATGTAGTTTAACTATTTGTGTTATAACTCAACGTTTCATAAATATACACCAATTATTAATAGTGTTCATTTAGTAGTATTCAAATCTAATACCAACTTGAAAAAAAAGAAATTCCTTTTAGATGTTTTTCAAATAATGTATCGATCGACTGGTGACCATAGGAAATATGTAGTTTTATTTTTTCTTTGTTACACCTCCACCTTTTGAAAAAATACAGCCATTATCAATATTATTATCCCCTTAGTGACAAGCAGAGGCGTCGCTAGGGGGGGCTACTGGGGCTATAGCCCCGAATCTCCAGTGCATAGCCCCGAATGGAGACTCTGGGGCTAAAGCATACTTTAGCTCCTAGACTCCAGGGCTATCACTGTTTCAAAAAAAAAAAAAAAATCTCCCCTGCAGTGCTTTCCCCCGTCTGGGACATAGTCCCAGAATCGGAGGTTTCTGCTCGTGCGGGGGGTGAGGAGGAGAGGCGCTGCTGCTGGCCCCTCCTCCTGGAGGTGCGGCCCACAGGCAAGTGCCTGCGGTGACTGCACCTCCTGGCCATACTGACAGCGCGACGGGAGCAAGCTCCGCCCCCGTCGCACTGTGAGTCTGGCTGCGCGCCGGATGTGACATCCGGCAGAAGAAAGTGAGTGCCCCATCGTGAGTGCCCCGTCCTCCTCCCTGCAAACAGAGGTATTTAGCAGGGAGGGGGACCATCGCTTTAAGGTTTTTTTTATTTAAATATTAAAAAATGTGTGTTAGTGTCTGTGTGTAAGTGTGACTGTGTGTGTGTGTCAGGGTGTTTGTTTGCATAAGTGTATGAGGGTGTGTGTGTGTCAGGGTGTTTGTTTGCATAAGTGTATGAGGGTGTGTGTGTGTCAGGGTGTTTGTTTGCATAAGATTATGAGGGTGTGTGTGTGTCAGGGTGTTTGTTTGCATAAGATTATGAGGGTGTGTGTGTCAGGGTGTTTGCATAAGTGTATGAGGGTGTGTGTGTGTCAGGGTGTTTGCATAAGTGTATGAGGGTGTGTGTGTGTCAGGGTGTTTGCATAAGTGTATGAGGGTGTGTGTGTGTCAGGGTGTTTGCATAAGTGTATGAGGGTGTGTGTGTGTCAGGGTGTTTCCATAAGTGTATGAGGGTGTGTATGTGTCAGGGTGTTTGCATAAGTGTATGAGGGTGTGTGTGTGTCAGGGTGTTTGCATAAGTGTATGAGGGTGTGTGTGTGTCAGGGTGTTTGCATAAGGTGTTTGCATAAGTGTATGAGGGTGTGTGTGTCAGGGTGTTTGCATAAGTGTATGAGGGTGTGTGTGTGTCAGGGTGTTTGCATAAGTGTATGAGGGTGTGTGTGTGTCAGGTTGTGTATGTGTAAGTGTGTGTGAGAAAGATATAGACGCTGTGGGAGATATAGACGCTGTGGGAGAGAGACGGAGAGTGTGTGAGAGAGAGAGAGACGGAGAGTGTGTGAGAGAGAGAGAGACGGAGAGTGTGTGAGAGAGAGAGAGACGGAGAGTGTGTGAGAGAGAGAGAGACGGAGAGTGTGTGAGAGAGAGAGAGACGGAGAGTGTGTGAGAGAGAGAGAGAGAGAGACGGAGAGTGTGTGAGAGAGAGAGAGAGAGACGGAGAGTGTGTGAGAGAGAGAGAGAGACGGAGAGTGTGTGAGAGAGAGAGAGAGACGGAGAGTGTGTGAGAGAGAGAGAGAGACGGAGAGTGTGTGAGAGAGAGAGAGAGACGGAGAGTGTGTGAGAGAGAGAGAGAGACGGAGAGTGTGTGAGAGAGAGAGAGAGACGGAGAGTGTGTGAGAGAGAGAGAGAGACGGAGAGTGTGTGAGAGAGAGAGAGAGACGGAGAGAGTGTGAGAGAGAGAGAGAGAGACGGAGAGAGTGTGAGAGAGAGAGAGAGAGACGGAGAGAGTGAGAGAGAGAGAGAGACGGAGAGAGTGTGAGAGAGAGAGAGAGACGGAGAGAGTGTGAGAGAGAGAGAGAGACGGAGAGAGTGTGAGAGAGAGAGAGAGAGACGGAGAGTGTTAGAAAGAGAGGGAGAGAGACAGGGTGCGTGAGACAGAGAGAGAAAGAGACGGGGTGAGATTGTGTGCGATTGTGCTCATCTGGGCTCAAGCCCCTGATCATTTGTTGACCTAGCAACGCCCCTGGTGACAAGACATTTTCACCTTGACTTTCCTTTGGTGACAATGGCTGTTGACATTTCCGGGGTGTTTGTGTTTAGCTGCAATTTTATTCTTTCTCACATACTGTACCCACACAAATTTTATGTTGTTTTTATCATCATAAGATGGGATTTCATTAGATACCATTATGTTCATCATATCTTATAATTTACTACAAAAAAAACAGAAAATATTAAAAAAAAAAACATTTTTTCTAACTTTGACCTAAAATATAATTTACACAAATAAAATCATCTAAATAGTTTTTAATTTTTTTGCGAGTTATGGGACAAATATTGACCTTTTGACCCGAACCCAAAATTTAACCCTAACACTAAATTTAACCCCAACTCTAATCCCTTAATATGTTTTAATTTTTATTTAATTTTAACCCTATCCCTTATGCTAAAAATTATTTATTTTTAACCCTATAGGCTAATCTAACTAAAGAACAAGTTTTTAATTAATGAAATATTTATTTTTAATTTTTTACATTGCTATTCTGCTTAACTACCACTAGGGGCTGCCAAGTAGCATATTCAGAGTGACGGAAGTGAAGTTACTTTCACTTACGAATCTCAGACCTGCAGAGGGCATAGCCATATTGACGGAGCATGCTGCTCCGTCTGTATGGCTCCCACGATCGCTCCGTGAGGCGATCGTGGGTGCCCCAGAAAAGAAATTTCAGTGCTGGCTATTGCCTCGACATCGAGGCAATAGACCAGCACTGTTAAAGCGGATTTCGCTATCGTTGATGGCGAAAACCGCTTGATTCGCCGCAGGACGTGCCAGGCATGTCCATTGTCTGGAACGTAGATTCCGGCAGGACGTGCCTGACACGTCCATTGTTGCGAAGGGGTTAATAGTAGTAAACAAATCTATTACAGTAGTGCGTAAACAGTAAATGATTTCTTGGTCACTCAAAGTACGAGTAAAGAGGGGGGGGGGGGGGACAAAACAGTGTTTCCATTTTCCCCTTCGTTCCTCTCTCCCGCTTCAAAGGTCACAATATGACCAATGTACTAATCATAACATTCAGAGCAATAATTAGTAAAGCCAAATGCCAAATCTTATTAGGAATCCAATCTACAAGGGATTCTGAGGTTGAGAAATTTTTAAAACTTATCTTCCAACATAACCCTTAGGGTCCTTGGAAAATCCCAACTATATCTCACTTCTCTTTGTCTGAGAAGTTTTAGATCCTCCTGGAAGGATCTCCTCCACATTCTGGTTTCGTAGGAGAGATCAGAGTATATTTGAATGTTACTAAATCGTGAGTCTATTGACTTCCTATCTCTTGCTGCTCTTAATACTTGTTCTTTAAACACATAGGATGGGAAACATACAATGTTTGTCTGGGTATAGGCTGCTTCGTTTCCCAATTCGATACTACCTCTCTGTGAGAGTGGAGAAGATCCAGTTGCATATCATTAAATCAATCCAGAAGATATTGTTTTAGCTTATCAGAGGAGTAAGAGTTTCTATTTTTTTTCCCATTTAGAGCTATTTTTTATCTCAGATTTTATTACTTTTACTAAATCATCTAAGGCCCCTTTTAAAAAGGATTGGGTGACCCCCGCTGAGTCAGATGTAGTTAAGCCATCCATATAGTCTTCTGTGGATAAAGATGTCTCCTAATGTGATCTATCCTGATTTTCCCGGATAGATTTTGGGGAAAAGAATTCCGCAGTGGACTTTCTATTCTTTTGGTCTCTTTTTTCTTTTCATTTAACCACTGGGAGGGGTTTAGGCGGCATTTTAGGGATCTTCTTTTGGTTTGCCCTTATAGTTCCTCTTTCTCTCTTTTCTTCTCTCTCCTCACCCTTCTGCCCTCCCTCTCGTTCCCCTTGTCTTCCTTCAATTTTGGTGAGTTTGGGTCAGTCACAGATCTCTATTGTCCAGAATTATATGCTATTTACATGATTCACAAATAGATCCTCAGCTTTTAAATTGTCCAATGGGAGAGGGGGTCAGCCTGGGTGAGGCCAGGCTCAGTCTACAGCTCCACCGGCTAGGGCCTTGGAGCGGATTGTTTGTTTGGTGTTCTTAAATAGGGGAAGGGCAAAAGTCTTTTTTTTTTTTTTTTAATCCAGAGAAGAAAAGAACACAGGTTGCGAGTATAGCAGAAACAATAAACAGTTACTTATCTTGCTTTGGTGTCTCATCAAGATATGTTGCCTCCTCCTAGGGTTCAATCAGCTTGCAGAGACCCTTTTCCCTAAGTCGAAGTGTCCGTTTCGCGGTTTTTCAATTTTAGGGATTATATTTCAGGTGGCCATGTGTTGAGAGTATCCTCAGCCAGTGTCTCCGCGTTCTGAATTTTTTTGGCCTCCAGTGCGCTTCTCATCGGAGCTCAGCCATGCATCTTCTTCCAACCTTATAGCCCAGGAGCCACAGCCCCGCTTCGTGACGTCACGTCATCTCCGTGAATAAAAGAATTTGAAGTTTGTTTTTTGAATGTTATTTTGGCAAGACAATAAGATTGGTTAATAATTCTTATAGAAGAGATATGACATTTTATGGAGACAAAGAAAAAATTACAATGACAAAGGAATAACATGCTGGCACCAAATAGAAGGAAACATAGAAATACATGAGAACAATATGATATAACACCCGCAAGTTATGGAGCTAATTTTTATAAGCAGTTAAATGATAATGAAGAGTTCTTAAAAGTGATTAATAAAGCTGAAACTGGAATACACAATACTTTGGTACAAAAACACATGGTGCAAGATATGATTAACACCTTCAAGACAGTGGACGTGCCAGGCACGTCCAGCCGGCAACTCTGTTACTGACAATAGATGTGCCTGACATGTGCGGTGGTGGCACGAGCAATCAATGATCTTGCACTATGCTTTTGAACTCAGGATAAAATTTAGAAAGTATTTAGATGGGGTCTTTTTTACTGATTGTATACAAGTGGTCTGCAGTTGTGAGGCCGGTTGGATGTACTGACAAATTCTCTTAAACACCTTTGGAGACGGCTTATGGTAGAGAAATGAACATTCAATTCACTGGCTGCAGCTCTGGTGGACATTCCTGCAGTCAGCATGCCAATTGCACACTCCCTCAAATCTTGCGACATCTGTGGCATTGTGCTGTGTGATAAAACTGCACATTTTAGAGGGGCCTTTTATTGTGGCCAGCCTAAGGCACACCTTTTCAATAATCATGCTGTCTAATCAGCCAGTGCTGTATTCACCACGAGGCATCCTAGGCGGATGCCTAGGGCGGCAAATTTTTGGGGGCGGCAGCGCCCCCCAGCACTGGAAAAAAAAAAATGTAAAAAAAAAAAAAATAGACCGCGCTTGCAGGCAGAGACGGAGGTGAGGGGATCGGAAGATCCCCCCTCACCATCGATCTGCCTGCCAGGCTGCACGGGGAGCCGAACAGGCAGCACAGAGAAACCTCCGTGCAGTGTGACAGAGAAACCTCCGTGCTGCCTGTTCGGCTCCCCGTGCAGTGTGCCGACACGGAAGTGCCGACAGTCACGTGATGGGCGCGCTGACGTCATACGCGCGCCCGGTCACGTGGCCTGTCGGCACAATCGCCGGGAAGCCGAACAGGCAGCATGGAGGGACCATGCTGCGTGCTACCAGGGAAAGGTAAGTGCTGATGGGAGAGTGTGTGTGTGTGAGAGCCTGAGTGTGATGGGAGTCTGAGTGTGTGTGATGGGAGACAGTGTGTGTGTGGCTGAGTGTGATGGGAGACGGTGTGTGTGTGTGATGGGAGTCGGAGTGTGTGACTGAGTGTGATGGGAGTCAGAGTGTGTGACTGAGTGTGATGGGAGTCAGAGTGTGTGACTGAGTGTGATGGGAGTGTGTGTGTGATGGGAGTATGAGCTTGATGTGAGTCTGAATGATGGCGCATGTCTTAGGTGTGTAACGTGGGTGTACAGCTTGGGTAGGGGGGTGCCCGGATTTTGTCTGCCTAGGGCAGCACAAAATCAAGATACACCACTGTAATCAGCATCCTGATATGAGACACCTGTGAGGTGGAAGGATTATCTCAGCAAAGGAGAAGTGCTCACTAACACAGATTTACACAGATTTGTGAACAATATTTGAGAGAAATAGACCTTTTGTGTACATAGAAAGAGGCTTTGATTTCAGCTCATGTATATATAATAAATTATATATATATATATATATATATATATAAATAATACACACACACACACACATACATACATATATACACACATACATATATACACACATACATATATACACACACATATATACACACACACATATATACACACACACACAAATACACATACACATATACACGCCTCCTACCAACTTAGACATCCTTATTTAGTCATACCATACATTATGGTAGTGTAACTTGATAGAGGTATAAAAACTATTAAATTCTGGTCTGTACCAATACATTTTAAACATCATAACAATAGCAGCGCACATATAAATAGATGTAGGTTCAAACTCAGTGTTTGGCAGAGTTAGGCGCATCCACGAAAATTATATTTAAATTAACATGTTTCTTTAATAACATTCAATGAAAAACAGGTTTTTCATATAGCACTGTAAGAGTACAGTACAGAGTCCCCTAAATCTAGAGATACATTGTGTTAAAACCTCTAGATAGAATCATTTTTTGGTTACTTGGAATTTATCCTAAATATATTCTTCCTGTGAATATACTGAGCTGACACTTTCTATCATTCAGTTTTTTTTTCCTTTCTATATTATTAATGATATATATTTTTTAACTCATCATTTAACAAATGCTCTAAATATATTTGTATTATTTCTTGTAGTACTGGCTCATCTCCTATTTCTGCTTGTCCTGTTTTATACAGCTATTTGTAGAAATAAACAAGCATTTTCCTGGTTCTCTAAATATTAAGAGTAGAGAAGGCTCTGGAGTTTCTTACGCTGGTCCCTACTGATATTCTCCATGTTTGATCTGCTGCACTATAACGTACTGTGATATTCTGTTATACTATATTACAAATTATTCTAGTTAGTAACAATGTGTATGTTACTGTTTAAAATAAGGCTACATATTCATGTGTATCTATTGTCTACGTCCATTTAACGGCGTGTCTATATGAAACAGATCCTAAAGGAACCATACTATACATTTATTTTATCTCAGTAACTCTCATGATAACCGGTTTGCAAGAGGTTCTTTTACATCTATAGAATAAAAGTATATGTTTTTATAAATGTTCAAATGGATAATACTGCATAATGTCCTGACCTGAAAAGACATCTTAGCAGAACTAAATCAGTCTTTACAGGAAAAGGAAAGAATGTTAAAATTGCATATTTCTATATGAAATATATAATGATAAATGATTAACAGTCAAGTTTTTTAAAAAAGTGTTTTTTTTTTTTTTTTTTTTTTTTTTTAAACTGCCAAAACATCTTCTTTACTTATGTTTTGTATTGTGGTGAAGGGAGCCGCTTCTCAAAAACGTTTATGGCTGATGTAAATCAGTTTGTCTAATTTTAAACTTCTAGTTTCACATCTCTATTGAATAAGGACCTAAATGTTGCTCCTCCTGTGGTATATGTAGGACATTGACCCTCAAGATTTTTTTTTTGTAAAATAAAGTACATTGAAAAACTAGCACAAATTTAATGTAGCTTCTAAAAACATTTTAACATTTAAAGAAAACATGGATTTGAAGGAATTTGAGTAATGGTGATGTCAAAATTAAAATACAGGTAAGGGTGGAGGCAGGGTTATTCTTACAGGATTATATTTCTGATGTACTGAGACAATGAGACAAGGAAAGCTCATATTAAACTTACAAATGATCGTACTCATGTATACCAGAGAACAAATTACACCCTCTTACAGAGCCCCTAATATTACTAAGAATGACTACAATTTGTTTTGGAAAGAAACCCCAGATTCCTATGTAATCTGCCCTAGAGCCACAAGTCTTTTCCGAATCTTCCAGGGAGACACAATATTTCCAGTGTCAATACCTTTTCATCCTCTATAGTGAATTTATAGACATTTACAAAAAGGTTTGTTATCCATTTGCCAGTCTACTTGAAATACACTACATGTTATTAAATCACCAACTATAGAGTGAAATATTAATATTTGTTCAAGATTTTATATGATTCCAATTCAAAAAAGGGAATTTCATTTGTGTTTAGAATATTATTTTACCCATCATTGCATAATTTTGTTAGTTTTGTTTAAAATCTAAAGCTTTTGGTGCCAAATTTGCCCACCTATGATGCCAACTTAAAGGTTTTTGAGAAATAAACATTAGCACTTTGTAAATGTACATTATTATCCAGAATTCATACAGTGCTATAAATAAAAGGTACTAAACATATAATAGGAGGGAGTTTTACCTTAAATTAAATTCTATACAATGTTTACAAATTCCCAGTAAGAATCTAATTACCATAAAACCTTCTCTATTCTCTCATAGGGTTAGTACATTACATAGCTAATTAACACACTCACACATCATTGGCGTCTCTGGGGTAGGTGGAGTGGCCACTCACCTTTATTATGCTAATGATCTGCTCATTGCCACTTCTCCTCCTGAATCCCCCTGAATACAGATGGTCATTACTTTAATAGGGGGGATACACTATACACAGTCTGGTCATTCCAAAAACAATAGATCCAGTATCTGGCCAAACTCATGTAAATATAAACAGTGTGCTTGTATAATACCAGAGAAGGAAGGGTTAATACACGCCCATATTCACACCCTTTAATGCCCATCTACATATATATATTATGTCACACTATGTGAATATAGACCTTGCACTGAATATTCAGTAATGTGGATTTACACATTGATATTTTATAGAAATGTGTCCTGGGCACATGGAGGTTTTTCATGAGGTTTATTAAATTACAGATTAGGCTTGTGTGTGGTTTTATTAAAATGATCCAGTCTTCTCACCATCACACCTGAGCCCCCAAGCATGTTTAGGGTCTGATATTAAGGGTTTGTACCGATTTAAAAAGGACTGGACAAAGCTAGTCAAACTATGTATTAAATGTGGCATTTAGGACATTCCTTCAGAATTGGAGCTGTGTCCGCAGCTTCTAGGAACAACATCCCAGCGCACATTATCAAAAGAATGGGTAGAAGACGCTCATCTTGTTTTTCAGTATACATTCCACAACCAACTACCGAGATTAGACAAGCGTTTGCTAAACTTGCATTGTAATCTGTGTTTTGGATATATCTGTAATAAACTTGTTGTATAATTTATGGATTCATTTTGGCCCTCTTCTAGGCCTACCAGGTACATCGGTCTCAGCACACCTCTGACCGATTTCTGTACGGTATTGTCCATCTGAAACACTACTCTCTTTTTCCTGACCTTAGCCCCTCCCACAACTATACTTGTAATGTGTGCATACATATATTACACAGGAGTCTGTACAGAGCAGACATATAATAATACCAGGTGAATGATAACTATACTTGCAGTGTGTGCATACATATATTACACAGGAGCCTGTACAGAGCAGACATATAATAATACCAGGTGAATGATAACTATACTTGTAATGTGTGCATACATATATTACACAGGAGTCAGTACAGAGAAGACATATAATAATACCAGGTGAATGATAACCATACTTGCAGTGTGTGCATACATATATTACACAGGAGTCTGTACAGAGAAGACATATAATAATACCAGGTGAATGATAACAATGCTTGCAATGTGTGCATACATATATTACACAGGAGTCTGTACAGAGCAGACATATAATAATACCAGGTGAATGATAACTATACTTGCAGTGTGTGCATACATATATTACACAGGAGTCTGTACAGAGAAGACATATAATAATACCAGGTGAATGATAACCATACTTGTAATGTGTGCATACATATATTACACAGGAGTCTGTACAGAGCAGACATATAATAATACCAGGTGAATGATAACTATACTTGTAATGTGTGCATACATATATTACACAGGAGTCTGTACAGAGAAGACATATAATAATACCAGGTGAATGATAACCATACTTGCAGTGTGTGCATACATATATTACACAGGAGTCTGTACAGAGAAGACATATAATAATACCAGGTGAATGATAACAATGCTTGCAATGTGTGCATACATATATTACACAGGAGTCTGTACAGAGCAGACATATAATAATACCAGGTGAATGATAACTATACTTGCAGTGTGTGCATACATATATTACACAGGAGTCTGTACAGAGAAGACATATAATAATACCAGGTGAATGATAACCATACTTGTAATGTGTGCATACATATATTACACAGGAGTCTGTACAGAGCAGACATATAATAATACCAGGTGAATGATAACCATATTTGTAATGTGTGCATACATATATTACACAGGAGTCTGTACAGAGAAGACATATAATAATACCAGGTGAATGATAACCATATTTGTAATGTGTGCATACATATATTACACAGGAGTCTGTACAGAGCAGACATATAATAATACCAGGTGAATGAAATCCATACTTGCAATGTGTGCATACATATATTACACAGGAGTCTGTACAGAGCAGACATATAATAATACCAGGTGAATGATAACTATACTTGCAGTGTGTGCATACATATATTACACAGGAGTCTGTACAGAGAAGACATATAATAATACCAGGTGAATGATAACCATACTTGTAATGTGTGCATACATATATTACACAGGAGTCTGTACAGAGCAGACATATAATAATACCAGGTGAATGAAATCCATACTTGCAATGTGTGCATACATATATTACAGAGGAGTCTGTACAGAGCAGACATATAATAATACCAGGTGAATGATAACTATACTTGCAGTGTGTGCATACATATATTACACAGGAGTCTGTACAGAGCAGACATATACTACCAAGTGAATGATAACTATACTTTATATATATAGTGTGTAAATCTATTAAAGTTTGCAATACAGGGCACAAAAATCATTTTTCAATAACACATCCTTGAAATAATGGGGCAAAGCTGCTCCCATGTGCATTGCATATGTATAAAGCATGTTATTCCCATTTTACTGACTGTGTAATGTTATTTATAAACAGCCACTCACTGTATGGAGTGACACATACATTGTGGATGCAGAAAATATAACTTTATACATATCCGGGTGATATAAGGGTTAATGCTAAGAATTTGAGACATTGTGCCAGATGTAACGTATATACACTGAATGGGTTAATATAAATATGAAAGTCACTTAAATAAATAATACAGGGCCATTTTGGAGAGGTTTCAGAATGTAAAAATTCAATTCATGTTTCTCTTTCTGGGTCACATTGTATCGTGAATTTTTAGAGTGGAAAAAAAATGACCCTTAAAACTAAAGTATGTGTTTTATTCAAAATAATTTAAAGTTTAACCAATAAAATGTGGATTTTTTTTAAGAGTATATGGGATTAAGTACATTATCAGGGAGTGTCTGCAATAGGATTTCTCTGCATTTCCATCTTGATTTCAGAATCTTAAAATACCCCTAGGGGTAACTGCTGCGAGCAATGCTGGGTAATTAGCATTTCTTGTATACAGGCTGCATCCAGCCAATCAGGGAGCTACACCCATTGTCTATCCTGGGCCTTACCACATATATACCAGGTCTCTGTCCCTGATATTCTGTGATTCTCTGCTCATCCAGTGGCTCAGACTCACTCCTTGTTACAGAGTTTCTGTAATAGAAAACTAAGATCTCTTTGTGAAGACTTCTCAGTAGAGTTCAACTCCAACTGAATCAGGAAACCTTATCTAGACTGACCTTCATTTAAGGTAATTATCCTCTAATCAATATGGCTGTTACTCTCCATTCTATTCCTTATCTGCAGTCTCATTGCTCTGTGTAGTCTAGATCATTCCAAACAACCTGTAATGGTTATAGATATTAAGGTTCTAGCATTTCACTTCACTTTTCCAAGCTTATCCATTTGTTAAATACTTATGGGTCTATTCACTAAAATTCAACGTTGGAAGTCGACTTTCACTTTGAAAATGGGGCCGGATTTGATTTGGTCTCTGAAAGTTGACCACCAAAGTAGAATTTTTGTGAACAGACACAATAGACGCCCAAAGTGAACACAATGGACTCATCATTCCTAATGAGGGGCAAATAATCCACGCAATAAATTGCAAGGTCCTAGGTGCTCAAGTAACAGCTGCTAATACTGCAGACAAATTGTAGTAAAAAACAACAGCAGCACTGTAGGACCCAATGCAAATACGGTGATTTAATCCTCAGCGATAAAATAACATTTGAGGAAATAATACAGCTGTGCAGTCTGCAACTGGGACAAGAGACTCTTTAGGCATTTCTAGCTTAGTCATACGTGAGCATTTATGAATACTCAGCTAGACATGAAATGCCTAAAGTGTCGGTTGTCTCAGTTGGCCACTGCACAGGTGCATTCCTTCCTGAAATATGTTTATCACTGAGGATTAAATCACTATATTTGCATTTTGACCTATGAGAGCCAATGTCCTTTTTTACTTCAATTTATCCATTTATTACCTCTTTCTCTCCAGTTAGTTTATTGTGGCTCCTTAATTATTTCAATTTGCATGTGGACAGAATAGTCTACTATATCTAGGATAAGACTGCCCTATTCTAGATATAAGAATAAAATGGGTCAAACGGTTCTTTTCTGATGATATTCTAGATTTCATTCCTTCCTTGTTCATTTCTGTCTCCCCTTTGTGTCCTTGTACAGTGTATTTATTGTTGCATTCCCTGTTTATGAATGTTTCCTTTGAGTGTTTTTTCTCTCCATCCCCCTTCCTGGTGTTTTTGCCTCTACTGCTATGCTTTATCCTTTCCTGTCGCTTTTAGGATTCCTTCTTCATGCAGTAATGGTTGTACCTACCCAATGGCAACCTTGAAAATAATTTAATAGAACAATTTGTTATTGCTTTCTAGCAATTACTAACTTCCAATCACTATGTATTTTTGTAATAGACGGGAGAGATCTCATTGTGACTATTAGATAAGTGTCAATACCTGATTCACATGTCAATATCTGCTTTCTTAGGTGGGAATCATGCCAGCAAATGTTTCAGATATGGAGCTCATCATGGAAGGACTAATCTCCTTATATTCCCAGGACTTGAATGACCTTGACCTACAGAAATATTTTAAGGTCATCAGAAACCTGGGCAGTGGGTCATTTGGCTCTGTACTCCTGGTCCAACGCAGGAAAACAGGTAAATATAATAATTTTATTCAAAGAACTGTGCTTAAATGTTATTACCTAGAGCTTTATTACCTTCTATGTTTAAGAACTTTTGACAGGAAAAGGGCAAATTTATTAATGATTTTTTACTTTGTTTTTAATATAGACCAGAAGATGGCTTTAAAGCTCATCAAGAGGACAAAGACATCACAGAGAAGTTTCCTCATGGAGTTTAGCGCATCCTTCTTCCTTTCTTCTCATCCCAATATCATCGGGAATTACGGTTTTGTTCTGCAGACATCAGACCATTTTGCTTTTGCCCAGGAGCTCTCACCATTGGGCGACCTTCACTCCATGATTCCAGTTTATGTAAGTAGATGGATAAACTACAGGGTTTAAACAGACAATTCTGATGACAATGAATTTGCTCTGGTTTAATGTGTTTGTCAGATACTTTCAATGTAACATGATTCTTATTTTACATTTCAGATCGGACTCCCTGAAGACACGGTAAAGAGGTGTGCGGCTCAGATTTCCTATGCTCTGGACTTCATGGAGAATAAAGGATTTGTTCATCTGGACATTAAACCAGAAAACATCCTGGTATTTGATCCTAAATGTCGCTCCATCAAGATAACGGATTTTGGTCTTACACGACTCTCGGGGCAAAGCATCCTGTCCCGGACAGGATCGTCTTTTTATATGTCTCCGGAAGTATGTGGAGTCACCCCAACCAACCACATTGTGGCAGATCCCAGGATGGACGTGTGGTCGTTTGGGGTGATCCTTTTCCTGTTAACAACTGGAGATTTCCCCTGGGAGATTGCAACAGCCAGAGACACACATTATGCAAGATTTGCATATTGGCAAAGTCATTTTCCTGCCTTGGAAGTTCCATCTCCATGGAATAGGCTCAATTCCAATGTGCGGACCATGTTTAAGGACATCCTGGCTGTGGACATTAAGGAGCGAAAGAAAGCGACAGAAGTCTTGTTTTATATGGATGAGACTTGGAAAATAGACTTTCCACAGCCCCGTAGAAGGAAGGTTGGGGTAAAGAGGAAGAGATGAGTCTCTTGGCACCAGTGGAGACTGGGATAGGAGACAATATCAGCAGCCTTGCAGGAGAGTATCATGTGAATGACATGATTGAGCACTGAGGGCAGATATTTAATGGACTCTGCACTGTGTTAGTAAATGTCATTCACATTAGAAGGGTTATATGTATTTCAAGCCATTTGTGTCATTTTGTATTGTAATATGCATTTTCTGTTCTAAACATGATGTAAGTTTAGCTTGGAATAGGTGCATTTTGAATGTTTTTGGTGTCTCATATATTGTGTATTAACATGTTGTTTCTTCCCTACTGTATTGGACTGACCAGGTTATATTAACATTTTTTCTAATTCCTCAGGTGATAATGATGGTGCCATCCAAGAGCAGCATGACCCCACCTAGTGCACAGTGTAGTAACATTGTACTCTGCATTTACTCCTCCTGTGCACTGGGTGGCGCTCTTGCACTAGAACTACTGATGCTTGCAGTTACATTGTGGGTAAGTGCTTACATATTTTAATTATTTTGGATTAAGGTAGGAAAGAGTATATGCAACAAAAGTAAACATGGTCTGCAACCTCATGTACATTGAAATGTCTTCTGGTTTGTTTATCCACCCTTGGTGGTCTTTGGGGAGGGTTTGTGTTATGTGGTTCAGACAATGAACAATCACCAAGGGGGTCAAAACAATACGAGCTACAAGAGCCACCTAGTTTTACTGGAATCTAAACCAATTACTGGTAATGAGAGTAGTCCTAGCATACTGGAAATTGGATAATGTTGTGCCCATTCACAAGAAAGGTAGTAGGGAGGAGTCGGGCAACTATAAGCCAATAAGTCTTACATAAATAGTGGGGAGATTAATGGAAATCATGTTAAAGGATAGGATTGTTGAACATTTAAAATCTCATGGATTAAAAGATCAGAAACATGGGTTTACTCCAGGAAGATCATGCCATTTTTTGACTGGGTGACTAAAGTAATAGATCAGGGTGGTGCATTGAGATTCAAGATTTCAGTAAGATCTTTTACACTTTCCTACATAACAATCTTTGAGTTTGGATTTCATTATTGTTTAATGAGATTGAATGCATATTTGTGTGTTTTCAGAGACGTTCCTGCCCTGAACAAATCCTGCTTAATCCTGATTAATGATGTCAGGGATAATAGATTTAAGTCTGCCGCTATCTTGGAATATACTAATGTCAAAATGTATGAGTGAAATGGGATGATCCACTCTACTGGGATATTTCCCTGCCTTGGAGATTTGAAAGATCAGAGCATGCAACGTCTATTCTGGAATTATTTTTTCCTCAGCAATATAGTAGACCATTCAGAATAATATATGTGAAATTATTGGTTCAAATATTGAATACCAAAGTGAACAGAATCCACCTGGACCCTGAGCCTTCACAGGTTTTAGATTTTTATTATAACCTCCAATTTCTATTAAAGAGAAAGGTCCATTTAAAGAGGTTACTTTACTTTTTGATATCTTTGAATGGGTTAATCTAAAACATGATATATAGTGATTAGAGTTGAGCGGACACCTCGATGTTCAGGTTCGGCGGGTTCGGCCGAACTCCGGAAAAAAGTCTGGGTTCGGACTCTAACTCGCCCCCGAACCCTAATAATGTTAGGGGGGACCTTATGTCCCCCCCAGGTCCCCATCCATTGCTGGCGGATGGGGACCTTATAATAAGGGTGGGGGGTACCTAATGTCCCCTCCCCCCCCAGGTCCCCACCCATTGCTGGAGTGTGAAGACCCTATATCAATAATGAGGGGGGGGACCCTCAGCTACAAAGATGAACTCAATATCCACCAATACACTAATTAAACCACATTGAGAAGTGTGTTTTTCACTTACACACTTAAGTGTGTGGAGAAAAATTTAAAAAAAAAAAAAAAAAAAATCAAATAGAGAAGAAGTCTATCAAAATTTACATTATCTATATTTCCCCAAATGCTACCTATATGTATTAATCCTAAAGCAGGATAAATCTAAAAACCAAGTACTCTGGCTCTAGTTTCCGATTTAGTCACGCCATGGTAAGAAGGGGGGCCTTAATGCAAGTCCGATGAATGTCATCATGTTTAATCATGGTGGTTTTAGCACTCCCCTTGACTTCATGTGCGTGTAAGCTTACGTATGCAGTATTTGGTTTTTTTTTTTTTTTTTTTACGTTTTTGGATACTGTAGGTGGTCCTGCCCCTTTAAATAGTCAGCCTTTCATGTGGGTGGCACAATTTTATGGTAGTCACAAGACAAATCTCACAGGCTACATATTGCAAACCACATATCAGTTGTTTTATTATGTTTATAATAAAATTATAAAAACGTTTGATAACTAGCTTACAGAAAAACTCCTTATGGCCCAAAACACATCAAGTGGAGCTTGTTTTAGGGTGCACAAAAAGGAGGGATGGTCTTTGATAGATATCCAAAATGTCCTAACCATAAAGTAAACGTCATACCTGGGAGAAGTAAATGTGCGACTTCTTTCACCTCATTTTAAAGTTTACATGGTACATATGTGGAGTTGTGAGGTCATCATTTCTTGAATATCTTGACAGTCCTGAACAGCTGGATGACATTACAGATGGTGAAGCAGAACTTAGTTGTTCAGCAAACTGATAGTTATTTCACACAGTGTATTTATATATATTTTTAGTTAAATTGATCTTTTTGATGTCTTTTCCTTTGAATGTTTTCTGCAGTTCATGTCTTTGAATAATCAGGAGAATACATCTGTTATCTTACATAAAATAAGTATTGTTCCTTTAATTGTGTGTAGTACACCAGTTTTGGTGCAGTTTTATTGGTATTGCACTTTAAGAATTGCGGTTATTTTCACCAATATATATCTATAAATCATTGCACTTTTTCCACATATAATACCATTTATGTGTGTATTGTATACACTTTGTGTGATTTAACTATATGATGCACAAAACGTCTTGTCACTATTTATCTTATATAGCGACAAATAAGAAGAGAGAACATTTCTTCTCTGGTAACTAAAGAACATTAAAGACTTGGGTAAACCAACCTTTGTTACCACAGACAATAACCAATATCTAAAGCCTGCGCTGTAGTAGGAGATGTGGCTTCGCTGTTGAAATCTCCCAGCTACAATTTCCTTTTTATACCTTGGTTCGGAGAATCTTCTTGTAGACATATCAGATGTTTATTCTGAGGAACTGGTCGATGTTTACATCCCAACTGTAAATTCAACACTTATTTCTAAAGTTTATTGACAAAGCAGGAAAAGTGGCTTAAAGATATTTTAATTATAGCATTACCCACATCTAGTCTACCTGGCTCTGCTACTGTAGATGGATTGATTGTTAGACAGGATAGAAAGCTTGTGGGCTTCTGTAAATAGATTTTTTTTAATGTCCTCCATACATCAAATAAACCAGAGACTATTCCCATCTGTAAAAAGGTACACAACTCATATTTAGGAATGATGGTCAGTGCACTTAATATAAAAAAAAAAATATCAAACTGCCACCCACCAGCTGAGGAAGACTACGAAATGCATTTTGTGGGGTGTAGCGGTTTCTATAGTGCAAATAGTACCTAATTGTTCAAATAGGCCAGGTAAACAAACCCAGTGGGTAAGGAATTTTTGTATTATTGTATATTTGTATTTTAACTCTTATATGTTATTTGTTTTTTATATTGTATTTGTGTCATCCATGTGATCACCTGTCTATATACACATACAGTGGCCTTGGACTATTTTTTTTATTTCATATCTGTATATACATTTTTAAATTATTTTCTTGTGCAATAAATATATATATTTTCTACCATATATCTGTATCTGGAGTATACATTATTCCTTTGTTTCACATCTTAGCGTTGTCTTAACCCATCTCTACATTGTCAGTTCATGCTCCTTCCTGCCAACAGTGTGTATTCATATACATTTAACCACTGGTTAGTATTCAATTATACTTGGTGAAAGGTTTTTTTTATTTTTATGCACTTCTTGACACTAAGTATTTGTTCCCTAGCGCTGTGCCTATTTTTTCCTCTAAAAAAAATATTAAAGCTCATGTTAAGGATAATTCCTGGTTAGACAATAGTTTTGTTATAGTATGTGAGCCATCTGGCCCAGGTCAATTTACATGGAGACTCGATGACTCTACTAAGTAGCAAGGAAGATGAGTATTTATCTAAAATATCAGTTATTTTTTT
The DNA here is from genome assembly GCA_036172795.1 of Pelodytes ibericus. Lineage (NCBI taxonomy): Eukaryota > Metazoa > Chordata > Amphibia > Anura > Pelodytidae > Pelodytes > Pelodytes ibericus. The sequence goes on from CM069860.1 coordinate 223,611,234, forward strand.
GGCGAAATTCTGGATTCTAGTGTGCATATAAGGCCATCCTTAGAGGATATTTAATAACAATGAAATAAAAATATAGAAAAAAATATCTTGTTTATACATATCATTCTGTAATCTTTTAAAATGTAAAAAAATTACAACCATCAAAGAACAGTAATCCGATACACAGAAGGAAAATGTTAAACTAAAAATAAAAACACAAACGGCTTTAAGAAATCATTTGATTGATGGGAATAATGTTTACACTAGCCCTGTGGACATAGGCCAAAAATGTAATGATTATTAATAAATGTTTGCTAAATTAAGAAAAAAACCTTATATGTCTGAATCAGAAAGCCACTCTATAAACAGGCCTATAACAGGAATATAAATTTAAAGATAAATATATAAACTGGATTCATAAATATCACTTGTCCGGATGGATTTGGCAACCAGAGTTATAAATTATTTTAAAAATAAATAGTTTAACCCCGGTATCAGTGTTTAAGGAGATGGCAATGGATTTGAGAGTCCCAGAAATACTTTTGCAAGTTAACGTGCTCCCAATTCTGAAACCTAATAAAAGTTAAGAACTACAGGCCAATATCGCTTAATATTTATATGAAATTGTACATCGCTGATCCTGATCTATCCACATTGAATAGGGTTTATCTTTTATAGATCTTCCTTTTGCAATTCCAGGAGAGTTGTGGATATTATAGAGCAGTCTGAGAGTAGTGGGGTGTCCCTTCGGACCCTTTGGAGTCAAGATCTTGCGTGATCTTGCCCTAAAATTATTTGGCTTGGAAAGTGAACTGTGGGTCCTAACATCTTACCAATTAGTTCAAGTAGTCTTTCAAATTGTACTATAGATGGATTCCCCCTTTCTCTGGTGGTTAGTATCAGTGATTATGGAGGGGGGCTTGATGACGTAGAGATGTGACACTCACGCTGAGAGGTGGAGCGGGTGTACTGACGGAGCTGTGGTCGCAAGAAAGGATGAAGCCTAACACTGTTTAAACTATCCACACAAATACCACAAGATTCCTCCAATTTAGATCCTACCACCCGATCACAGTCAGCATTACATGCCTTTGAACAGGCAGAAAACAGGATCCTCCACCTGGGAGGAAGTGAACAGTCCTAGCAGCCCTGAACAGACCTGAGTAAACCTCTACTGGGCGGTCTAACAAGCCAATCAAAAACAGGTCACCTCCTTATCTCATCATGCAGACAGGTGCCCTTGAAATGTACATTTTATGTCAGGATTAATCCTGCAATTTAAAAACTGGTAAGATTGATCATATCTGTGGAAAATCTGATTGGGGGACGCCTGTGAGTTAAAAGAGATTTGAGGTAAAGAGGAGGGCAGCAAAAGAAAGAGTGAACAGAGAAAACTCAGTATATTAGAAGATAAAGAAGGGAGAAGAGGGGGAGAATGGCCTCCAAAAAACCCTTGGAAACGGAGAGAGACAAGAAGAGAGAATAAAAAGGAAACCAAGCAGGATAAAAAAAGAGTTTGATTTCTTCTCTCTTATACCTCCTAGAGACAAAAGAAAATTGTTAAATGAGTAATGAATCTAACAAGGAAGAGTCGATAGACCCATAGGATTCTACAAAAATCGCTAAAGATTTTCTAAAGAACCGTTTAGATTCACAGCTGAAAATGATTATGCAAGAGTTAGAAAATAGTTCCAAAGAAATTAAAACCTCCATTAATGCAATATCTGATAGAATCACAAAAGTGGAGGTAAATCTTGTTAATGCAGATAAGCAGTATGAAGCACTAAAACAAGAAAACAAAACCATATCACAAAAACTGGACAAACTAAAAACTAAGTTACAGGATCTGGAAGATATATCCTGTAGAACAAATGTAAGATTCAGTAATGTTGCAGAATCCATTACTCGGGACAAATTAAGAGAATTTCTAACAGTTCTTTAAATAAAATATTCCAGACGTTAATATACATGACTGTCAGATAGAACAGGTCCATCAGCTAAATAAACCTAAAATCGATTCCAGAATACATCTCACGAGATGTTATAGCTAACCTTCTTTCATATCAGTTCAAAGGAAAATTAATAAGAATCATGAGAGAAAATCCACAGAGAGAAGAAGTATAAAGACATTCATATTCTTCAGGACTTGTCTTTTCAAACTAGAACATAGAGATGATCATTTACAACACCTTTAAATAGCTTAAATTTGAAAAACATTAGGTTCAGATGGAGCTTCCCCTCTAAGATAAAGATCTTCTGGAGTGATTCTTCAGAAGAATTTGGTACGCCAAATGAATTAATGACCTGGATACAAGCAAAGAAATTAACCCGTAATCCTGAAAGAAAAGATCAACCCAAATGAGACTTTAAAAAGAGACTATAAACCCCCCCCCCCCCCCACACACACACACACACACTTTCGTTCTGTTTTTTTTTTTTTTTTTTAAGATTTTCCAAGATTTTATTAGAGAGTATAACTCACAAATGTAGGATTAGGTCCTATAAATCACTAATTTTTCCATGTATTGTTACACAGTAGAAACACTAAAGGTGATTAGACGTCCCAACACAAATACACCTAGAACTAGAATTACATATTGAGATTTTTACAAAGATAACAAAGATCACATAAAAGATAATTATCAAATTCACACTCGAAATAAATAGCATGCACACAATTAGAAGTAGGAATTTGAGAGAAGGAAGGGAGAAGAGTTATGAGGTAGAAACAAAGAGGGGGGGGAAGGGAAGGGGTGAAGGGAGTGGGAAGAGGTTGGGACAAACTGGTAGAAGAGATGGAAGGGAGGGAATAAGGAAAAGGGGGAAGAAGGGGAGAGGAGAATCAATAAAGAGAAGGAAAGAGGGGAGAAGGAAGAGTGTGGAAAAGGGAAAGAGGATAGAAAAGGAAGGAAAAGAAAAGTAAGGGAAAAGAAAGAAGGGGAAAGGGAGAGAAGGGAAAAGGAAGAGGGTTAGGGTGAAAGTAAGGAAAAAACAAGGTATAAGGAAAGAGAGAGGGATGGAAGGAAAAGTTAAAAAAAGATAAGGAAAATCTATTAACCCCCAGAATAAAGGGGGGAAGAAAGGTATAAAGCCCGGAGGTAGTCTCTACCGGAATAATAGAGCTCATCCAAATACCAATATTAGACCCTGTATCAATATGATTACATGTTTACATCTTTTTATATATAGGACAGAATATTTTATTTTAGTAACGATGCTCTCCTTTGATTGGCAAATATGAAGAAACAAATGCAAATTTAAGAGTTTCTTTCTCACGGAAAATAACAAATGATCCTACTAGTTGCACTTTAGATGGAAATTCTCAGGGTTGGAGGGTACTTTATTTCGATCTAACACATGTATGCACAAGTCTCTCTGCTTTGATACCATGCACAAGGGGTCATAAAAAATAGATGTTTGTTTGTTGTGTATTGTAACTTGTATGTCAGTGTTCCTATTTTTGTAATAAAAAGAGATAAAAAAAATTAAAAAAAGTATCAGCGATTATGCAGATATCAAAAGGTTTCCAACCCGAAATCGAGAAGACAGCGGAAGTAATTATTTTTAAGTTAAAAAACAATGGCGTGGCATTGAGTCCTCCTGGTGGGGTAAAATCAATACTTTAAATTTTTACATTATACTGAAATATTCTTACCTATTCAGGATGCTCTCACTAAAAGTACCTAAAAGCTGGTTGGATGTGATACAGGCTAGTTTTATCTCTTAGTATATGTGATCTGGAAAATGTTTATATGCTAAAGATATATGTTAATAGAAAGGGAAGAGGTAGAGAGTAAGGAGAGGGAGGTGTAGGAGGAGGGGAAAGGAGAAGGAAGACAGAGAGAGGGAAAAGGGAAAAAAATGAATGAGGAAGATAAAGCCAGACTATGAATGTGCCTTAGTAAACTAGTATATATATATATATATATTTTATATTTGTTATAACTTATTAATTACTTATCAACTTGATACCCTATGATACATATCCCAATTGTGTAATGTATGTATATGCTTGTTCTATATATGTAAAAATAAAGATCATAAATAAAAAAATAAAAACAAAAAACAACAACAACAAAAAAAGGTAAAAATTTGTTCTAACCTGCTGCCAAGCTACAGTTTCTGTTGAAACGTAACTGAAGACAAAGTACGCTTTTGGAGTATACTTTGAGAAATGTTATTTCATCTATATATTGCAACAGTTTGTCATTATACATTTACATTTTTAGGTAAAAGGTCTGTAAAAAAGAGTTGAGCGGACACCTGGAAGTTCGGGTTCGGCAGGTTCGGCCGAACGTCGAAAAAATGTCCGGGTCCGTGCTCGAACTTGACCCCGAACCCCATTGAAGTCAATGGGGACATGAACTTTTGGCCACTAAAATGCCTATAAAAAAGTCCTGGAAAGGGCTAGAGGGCTGCAAAATGAAGTAAAATGTGGGTAAGAGTAGGACAAGTGCCCTGCAAGCAAATGTAGATAGGGAAATAACTTAAAATAAGATAAAATACATACACATTACAAATGCAGCTGAGCCATAAAATAGCACTAGATGGAATTTTTGATTTTAGCTTTGGAAGACCATAAATCTAAATCTAAAGCATGGCTGCCAGGAGGATCAACAGCATTATCCATTTGAGAGAGGGTTGGAGTGCAGGGTATTCTCTTTCAGTTTATACTAAGTGACCCATAGGTTGAGGAGGCTCTGACCGAGGCAGTGTAGGTGGCAGTGGCGCTGGAGGAGGTAGCCAGAAAGTGCGCTGTAAGCACAGTATTAGACTGTTCTATTTGACTCTTAGATATGAAGTGCCCCGCAAGACGCAAATGTACTATTTAGCACCCAAAACAATTAGAATTTTTCAAAGTGCGCTGTAAGCACAGTATTTGACGGTTCTATTTGACTCTCAGGTATGAAGTGCTGAACGCAAATGTAATATTTAACACCAACAAATTGCAGTATTTAAAAATGCCTAGATGTTGCCCACTGAGCTAACAGAACAGGATTAAAGTCATGTGCCTGGCACACATGCACTCTCTGTGGCACTGGGCTCAGGGCAGGGTACAAATATATAGTATAGCACCCACTAAAATAATCACTGTAATTTGAATAATTTCTGTAGGATTATGCCCCTCAATATGCCAATATTATGCCCCTCAATATGCCAGGATTATGCCCCTCAATATGCCAGGATTTTCCCACCCAATATGCCAGGATTATTATGCCACTCAATATGCCAGGATTATTATGCCTCTCAATGTGCCAGGATTTAGCCACCCTCTTCCTCCCCCCCTTCCCCCTTACTTACCTCCTCGCTGCTGCTTTGTCTCCCGGTCCAGGTCCATGGCTGTGAGGGAAGCGTTGTGCGTTCACGTCTAGCCAACGAGCATTCAATAAAGTTTGTTTAAAAAAAAAGTTTAAACAAACTTTATTGAATCCGCATCGGCTGGAGGGGAGCGCACAACGCTTCCTTCACAGCCACAGACCTACATCGGGAGACAGAGCAGCAGTGAGGAGGTAAGTAAGGGGGAGGATTTTTTTTTCACGGTTCAGGCGCCACCTGCTAAGTTGCGCCATAGGCGGCTGCCTCGGTCGCCTTACAGGTGGCGCTGGCCCTGCCGAACCCCGAACTCCAACACGAACATACAGTGGAATGTCCGTGTTCGGGTCCGGGGTCCAAAAACCGTAATGTTCGGTACGAACCCGAACAGTGCAGTTCGGGTTTTCTCAACACTAGTCTGTAACAAAACCCCTTGTTAAGCTATATTTTTGCTGCATAAGAACTGAGAACAGAGACTATTCGTGTGGTTTCCTACATATGAACAGTCGGTCATATCCACATTTTTACTAAGTTCTGAAACCCTGGTCCCATTCATGACATTTTTGGATATGTTTTTCCCATGAATGGATTGATTATAAAAATGTAACTTTTGTTTAAATCCTATGCATAGTTTTGAATGTACTGTAATTACTGAGTGTGTTTCTATTGTAACATTGTGCCTGATGGTCTGCTGTTGTTTGGCATTGTTGGTGCCCCACAAGGTCCAGTGGGTGGTGACAATACTGTAAAATCCTGCATAAAAGCAGCAATAAACGCTCAGTGGAGTCAGTTTTTACTTCACCCTTCAAAACGTAGCCTTGTCTCGTTCTTGAAAGGGAACCTGCCCAGCATAAATCACTAGCTCTTTTAAGAGCTCTGCCTTACTCTCTACTTGGATCCAGCAGATGGGATAAAGCAACCCCACTACTGCACAGCATCTTGCCAGGAAGAAGGACATCCCCAACGGCTGATACCCCCTCTCCCATTGGGGTAGCCGTTACAAGGTCTTTTCAAACTTAGGGTCTAAATTACATGGATGTGACTGATGTTTCCCCACTTCCCTCTAAGAAATGGATGGGGAAGATCAGCTTTTATTACAAATTGAAAAGGCTGCAAATCTGAATGAAGTTTTAATCATGGGAGATTTTAATTACCCAGATATAGATTGGAATTGTGGCACAACTAGTTCTGCTAAGGGCAGCAAGTTTCTGAACCTGCTTAATAACACATTATGGCACAATTAGTAGACACCCCAACTAGAATGGATGCCTGTCTGGATTTAGTAATAACAAACAATGAGCAGCTTATCTCAAACATCAAAGTAAGAGAACACTTGGGCAATAGTGACCATAACATGGTTTTGTTTGAGATTAATGCAAAAAAGCAAATTGGTAACTACGCCACCAAAACACAATTTTAGAAGGGCCAACTTTGATGGACTAAGGGCATCAATTGAACATTTAGACTGGGAAAGATTGTTTTCTGGATTAAACACAGAAGACAAGTGGAATTCCTTTAAGCACACATTACAAAAAGTACACATCCCAATATATACATTTGGGAAACAAATCAAGACCAATGTGGCTTACCGGTAACGTGAAACAGCAGATACAAAACACAAAATTGGCATTTAAATATTATAAAAGCAAGGGATCAGCATTTTCATTTATAGAGTACAAAGATTTTAACAACACCGGCAAAAAGGCAATTAAAATGCTAAGGAGAGTAAAACTAACCCCAATTTTTTTTTATAAGTATACAAATGTAAAAATGCTAAAAAGGGAAAATGTTCAGCCCTTGTTATCCCAAATGAGTTAGTGAGGACATAGACAAAGCAGACATTTTAAATACTTTTTTTTCTTCTGTTTATACTAAGGAAGAACAGATGGTTGAGCCGGAAGTTACCGGAAGTTATGGGGCAGTCACTGCAAACATGGAATTTGCTGACACAGGAAAACGTGCTTAAGCAATTAAACTCTTAAGATAGACAAGGCCCCAGGGCCAGATGCTATACACCCAAGGGTCCTTAGAGAGAGTTAAACATAATTCTGGCCAGACCACTATTTATGATCTTTAGGGATTCTTTCAGTTCAGGTATAGTGCCAATAGGCTGGAGAATGGTAGATGTCATTCCAATATTTAAAAAGGGATCAAGATATCTCCTGGGTAATTATAGGCCAGTGATCTTGACCAGGGTATTGAGTTGAGTACCTCAGGGTTCTATTTTAGGCCCTCTTCTTTTTAATCTGTTATTTAATGATCTCCCACATTGTGCTGAGAGCCATGTCTCAGTGTTTGCTGACGACACTAAATTAGGTAAGGTAATACAGACTAATCTTGATGTTTTTTCTTTATAGGAAGATTTGGGCAGATTGGGGGACTTGGCAATTAAGTAACAAATGAGGTTCAACTTAGACAAATGTAAAGTTATGCATTATGGGAAAAATGACTACAAATCAACATGAACTTTAAGTGAGATATTTCCCTGGGAAAAATATACTAATGAAAAAGGATTTAGGAATAATTGTAGTTAACAGACTTGGCAACAGTGCTCAATGCCAGTCAGCAGCTGCAAGGGCTAATAAAGATATTGGCATGCATACAATGAGGTATAGATTCACGGGAGGAGGATATCATCTTGCCTCTTTACAAATCAATGGTAAGACCTCACCTTGAATATGTAGTACAATTCTGGGCACCAGTGTCCTTAAAAAAAGATATTATTGAGCTAGAAAAAGTGCCAAGGAAGGCTGCAAAAATAAATAAGGATATTAGATGATCTTAGTTATGAAGAGAGACTTAAAGAATTGCATTTCTATACATTAGAAAAAAGGCCTCTCAGAGGTGATATGAAAACATTATATAAATATGTACAGCTCTACAGTGACCTGTTCATTAACATAAGTGTACAAATAACAAGAGATCACCTCCTGAGACTGGAAGAGCAAAGATTTCATAGACAGTAAAGGGAGGGATTCTTTATGGTAAGGACAATAAAGTTATGGAACTCACAAGAGAGGTGGTGCTATCAACTACAATAGATGCATTTAAAAATTGTCTGGATGTTTTAGAAAAGCAGAAAATACAGGGCTATTAATAATAGATTAAGCATTGTTAATGGAGCTTATTGACCCAAGGAGAAATCTGATTGCCCTTTGGAGTCAAGAAGGATTTTTTTCCCCAAGGAGGCAAAATTCAAAATAACTTCCTTAGGGATTTTTGCCTTCTTTTGGATCAAAACCTGGAATGATAAGTAGATGGGTTGAACTTGATGGACTTGTGTCTTTTTCAACCTAAATTACTATGTAAAAAGAAGGTGATTATAAGTTCTGAATTATACTGACTAGTATACAGTCTTTGTTTGTAGAATACAACAAGGGTTAATCAGTTAGCATTTGTGTTTGTCCTTATGTTTGCAATTATACCTTTTCCATTTTCCTTTTTTTTTTTTCCACTTAATATTTAAAAAAGAAAAACTAATAAAATCTTTGAATGATAATCTAGGCTACATACAATTATTATATATATATATATATATATATATATATATATATATATATATATATATATATATGTATATATATATATATATTTATATAGAAAAGATGCACCCTTAATACTAAAATGGAGAGCTTTTAATCTTGATTTTAGTTATTTTAAGATGTTCTGCAAAATATTTTTTTCCATGAAGTAAATGTAAAAAATCCTGCCATCCAAAAATATACATTATGTTATAATATTTTACTTACTCTGGTGTAGGGGCCATAATATACTTACAATTCAGAATCCGAGATATTAACCTCTATTCTCAATAACCTTTAGCAGATGGAACAGGTAAATATATTCTATAACTTGACCCAAATTATTTATCTATCAGATACCAGACAGAAAATCTTGTGGCAATGTTTCCAAGACTGAGTAATGAGATTATAATGACCATTTTACTAAATTATATCTGTGAATCAGTTCCAGATGGAAGTAGATCAGGACAGTATCTTACAACAGAATATATTTCATTTTAAATAAATCTTGATATAAAATGGTTTGTTTATAAAGCATTTAACATGTCTTAAGATATTAACACTATTTACACATCCTGGTTACACAACTTGTGTGTATATTCACACTTCACTACAATACAGTGAATCCAATAAGTAACTGAATGTAAATCATGCAGATATCATTGTTGGGACGTTTCTGGTTATATTGTATTCAGGCCAAGTCAATAGGTGAGTCAGACAGCTAGGAACCTTGTAACTGGACTTAGTAACAATTCAATAGTAATTTACATAACTAGTTACACTGGGTGTGGCAGATTAGCCACCTTGGTGCAGATACTCGTCAATCTAACAATGGCCATTTCACAAACACCAGCCTACAAAGAATAACACACATTTACATATGAACAGAGTCCTTTGGAAAATAGAGTAATGCAGAGTTGGAGCACCTGTCTATATTCAATAAATCATCATTTTTTTTCCTACATTTAAAAAAACTTTATATTATTAAACGAAAATTACAAAACATTTCTATTGTATTAATTCATACATTTTATAATTTGAGTAACATTGGTGTTTTACTTATTTTTAATTCTATGAATTCTGTCAACACAAAATGTTAACATAATCTCCCTGCAAGTTATTATAAATCTGTTCCTTTTTATTAAACTGAAAATATCCCAAGATTTATTTAACATTTTCATAATTGTAAAGTGTGTTAAAGTAAGTCAACATGTGAATATAATGTACTTTTCTTCCATTTCATTTCCCCACGTGTAATACAAATGGTTCCTTTTATATAAACTGAAAAAAGTTTATATTCCACCAATTCTGATAGTTTATTTATATATATATATATATATATTAATAAACTATTATATATAGCAAGACATACAGGTTCAATATACAAAAATATGACTAACATTTTTTTTTAGGGAAACGGGTTAATGCGAGAGATCTCCTAAACTTCCCGTAGCGATACTTAAATTAATTAATCACCGCGGTAAATCTACTCACCATGCCCGTTCAAAGCTATAATAAAACATTAAAGATATTATTTAAGTATCAAAGTATATACCAAGTAGAAGTACCTATTTTAATGTACACACATACATTCCATTCATACTTGTCCCGGGCTGGTGGCGGAAGTGGGGAGTTCTTTGCTCCTATATAGTATCCAAGGGGCCCATATTTTGATGATTAAATCTGCTCCACACTACGGAAAAAGGCCACTTCCATTATGTATTGAAAATCAAATTGTTGCATAATCTCTGACCATTGTATGCCGCCTTTACTTTTCCATTTTCTTGCAACACTGTGTTGCAATTCTGAATTATAAAATTTGCTAGTGACATTATACACACACACCCACACACATACACATTATCACAGAACTCAGTAAAAACTGAAAACTAGAGGGTTGTGTAACATATTTAGATTCATTTAAAATTAATAAACAAATGAACGAACATTTCAAAAGTCAGATTTGTAATATTTAGCAGGAAGGTAATTTTATTTTTTTTCTTATTGCAGCCTAAAAATATAGAAACCATTTAGCTGATGTAACATGTATACATTAATGTAACATTCTATTATGTAAGAAAACATGTTTTGTTTCATCCCTTTGCTTCTTCCCTCAATATAAAGTATTCCCTCCCCAGGTAATTAAAATGAACAATACAAGGAATTACCATAGATTGAGAGTCCTCCAATCAGGTTGCAGCAATCAGCCAGCCCATGCTGTACCATTATATAAATCCTCTTCTCAAACCCTCTCTCCACTAACTCTCTGTACCTCCAGTGGATCAGGGTTACGGTGCGTGGATTGGTTCCAGTGGAAACATTTACACATCTCAGTTTGTGGTGAAGATACGGTGGATTAATAACAGGAAGACTTGAAGGTAAGTGCTGATCCATCACTGTGCTCATTTTAAATCTACTCACCAGTGAGCAATGAAATATATATATATATATATATTATAACCAGCAATACAATAAGTAGTGGAGATCTAGATTCTGTGTAATGTATAAACTATTTTTTCCATTAGACTTGGCAAATTAAAGGGACTGTATTCGCTAAACATTGTTTTTACTGTAAATGTATATTACAAATTATTGAAAGCGAGATATATTTTATTAGCAAAATTGCAAGCAAATGGCTAAATTAGGTTGAAAAATATATTTGACATGTGTCTGTGTAATCTCCTGGTTAGGACATCACTTGCGGCATGATATGCAAAGAACCGTTTTTCAATGTTATTCAAAAGTATAATTTGCATATATGCCAAAAGGTGAGGTCATAAGCAGAAGACTCTATATTCACATTTAAAAAAAAAAAACAACAACTTTCTTTTAATTTAGACAAAAGCTTGCAACTTTATAAACATAATGTATAGATAAAAGCAAATTACAAAATTTGGCCCAAAACAGGAGAGTTGGGTAAATCCCCCACAAACTGGATGTTTTGGTCAAATTTTTGCAACAGTGGTTAAATTACTACAATTTACTCTTTAGCAAATAAACATATCTGGGTGGGTCATTACCTGTGAAAAATTCCCCTTCGTAAATTTAGACTAAAGCTCAATACTTATACAAGATTTACTCACATTTTTATATTTGTATTGTAAATATGTTTAATAGTTTCTCTTGATCATTCGACTTGGCTGGAGAGAGGATAATAACATTTAAAATATCAGCAAAGTATTCCAAGTGAAGTGTTTTTAAAACATGAAAGGGGAAAAAATAAATAATTGATATTGTAAACAAAGTGGCAGTCTGTGTTATCACTATGTTTACATCTTTAAACTACCAACACGGCAAACTCGTTAAATTAACTATGCCTTTTAATAATTTGTTTAATTAAATTCATTGTAAGGAAGAATCAGTTTGTGCAATTCCAACAATCTGTGTAATATTTTGTGTTCTACATTATGTAACTGTTAATGCTATTTGAAGACAAAATATGTTTTTTTGTGTAATTTTAAAATAACATTGCAACTTTTCTTGATCCAAAGAGACATCTGATTGTCTTTTGGAGTCAAGAAGGACTAAGTAGCAAAATTCTAAATAGCTTTCTTAGGGGATAAAAAGCAGAAATATTTAGAAGGGTTGAACTTGATGGACATAAGTGTTTTTTCAACCTAAGTTACTATGGCACATTTATATTACTAGCCTGTTAATTGTGTTCTCAGACAAGACTATCCAGAGATTTTGTTTTTGTTCCACCAGCTAATGATTTCAATACAACAAATTCTAACACCAGTAATTAGATTTTCATAAAATATGCTCCTGAACATTCTCTATAATTAGGATTATAATTAAGAAATACTTCCTGTTTGTGTTAGGATGGCAGTCACAATCAAGGAGACCACCAAGGAGACGGCTAAGCTCCTTCTGAAGATAATTGAAGAGACCTCTCAGTCCATGGGGAGGTTGGTCCTGACAGATCACTTTGATCCAATTAAACAGCTTGGCAAAGGATCCTATGGGAAGGTTCTACTGGCCAAACATAGGACATCAGGTAAGACATATGGACTGTATATCTTGTGCGATTTATTAACAGTGGATGTGGTGTGTTGTGTAGATAATAGCATTAAACTGAGAAGTAAAATTCCCTTACTAGGAGATTTGGATGACAAATTCATTGTAATATAATGAATTTCCCAATACATGTTTTCTTTGACAGGTCAGCTTGTAGCCCTAAAGATGATGAGTAGAGAGAGGACATTGGCAGATTTCTTCCTTCTTGAATACAGCATCTGTCGCTACCTCTCTTCCCATCTTCACATCATTATCACCTATGGGATGGCATTTAGAACTGGCAGAGATTTTGTATTTGTACAGGAGGTGGCGCCAGCTGGATCACTACAGTCCCTCGTAACACCAAAGGTGAGCTGAGAATGACAAATTGCTTTTATCTGTGTATGACTACATTAATGGGTCCAATAGAGAAAATTCATGTTATAATCCCACTAGTATGATTTAGATCTTCTTAGAAACGCCTTAATCTAACATTTCTGCAATTGGTACAGCCTAAATGGATTTTATATAAACTGGTATTGCAGGATTAAAATAATTTTATGAATGTCCATGTAATATTGGATTGATATTTTAGAGTATACCATATTTGCTTGAATATAAGACGACCCCCCCAAACTATGGATATTCCTTTAGGAAAAAAACTAAAAGCCTGAATATAAGACTAACCTATAGGAAAAAAGTTTAACTTTTATATATTCACATGTAAATTGCTTTTTCATATTTACTAAAAACTTATGATATATAAAATACACTCAGACATCCTCCGCTTCTGCCCGGCACTTCTGCCGGCACTTTTATGATGAAGCCGGAAGGACCCGGCTTCATAATAGACGTCCCGGGGGTCGTGCCAGGTGGCAGCGGAGGATGTCTGCGTGCATCGTGCAGACATCCACCGGCTGTTAGCAAGGGGGATCCAGGTACCCTGCAGCACTGCAGGGGACCTGGATCCCGGTCTATTAATCTGACTTAGATTTGCTCTGAAAAAAACCTTGTCTTATATTCGAGCAAATACGGTAATGTTCAAGTGCTAAATTGATTGAATTCTATTAATGGGATTCTATTTTATTCATAATTGTCTCTTGCTTTCTCTGGTGCAGGTTGGCTTGCAGGAGGAAATAGTGAAGAGATGTGCTCTTCAGCTGGTGAGTGCTCTGGGATTTATGCACAGCCAGGGGCTGGTCCATCGGGACATCAAGCTGGACAACATTCTGCTGATGGACAGAGAATGTCACTGCATTAAACTGGCAGACTTTGGACTTGCACGAATCCAGGGAACCTGTGTACCAGCTATGTCTTGGATCATTCCCTACATGGCTCCAGAGCTCTGCATCCTTGGTGACAGTGAGCATCTATTGCTACACCCCAGCCTTGATGTGTGGGCATTTGGGGTGCTCTTGTATATAATGCTCACTGGCAATTTTCCGTGGAACGAGGCTCTGTCCAGAGACCATAGGTACAGGGAGTTCCTCTGCTGGCGAGAGGGAAAGGACATTACACATGCACCATCTGAATGGAAGAAGTTCACTTATGCAGCAGCTAGTTTATTCTTCCAGTTGCTGGCTCACGATGCTGCAGAGAGATGCTGTGTAATGGACATTGTCAGCTACATCAACTTGCCATGGAAGGCAGAGGTTCTCCCAGAAGACACCTGTGGTAGACCAGGAGTAGAGCAAACAGAGGAAGCCCAGGAGGTCTGTGCTGGAGCTACCACCAGGTCTTCACTGTGTCTGTTTCTGGACCATGATGACCTCTCCCTCACAGTGGGTGCAGAGCTGGAAATTTAATAGCTTTCCTGCTTTATGTGAAGAAATAATGTCAGGTGTTTTACTGTCTGATTATAAAGAAAGTCAAGAGGTAAGTTGGCTAAACTTAATTTTGTTTTTATTGCTTAGTATTAAAAAAAAAAAAAAAAAAAGTTTGCCGTACTGTGTCAGGCCAAATGTTTTATGTAACAATATATAGAGCAAAACACAGGTTTATAATATGTATACCAAGTTGGAGAATGTTTCCATCTCTGGTATCTCCCCAAGAATTTCTGGACTGCTGTTTATTTTAGCCTTACTAATGTAATTAGTGCAATGACTTCTTTTGTATTTAGAATAATGTGTTGCTTCCAATGCAAGTGAAGTCAATGCAATGTTTGATTATTGTGATCTGTTTCATCCAATCCAGACATAATTAATTATATCCCATAAAAAATAATGCTGTATATTGATGATCTTCCAAGTTTAGTTAAAATGTTATAGTTTTTGTAGCTTTACTGGGTAACGATAACTATAGGTGAACAGAGGACATATTAGCTAGTGATTAAAAGCAATAACAGGCGCACATACATGAACATGCTTATCTACATACAGAAACTTATTTATGTTTTTCCACTGTTTTTCCACAGGGTCAGACTAATCATGTGAGCACACCCTCAATCCATCCCCTGTACAAGCAGAACAGTGCCCCACCTAGTGCAAGGTGTAGTAACTGGTGGGTCTCTGCAGTTATTCCTCCTGTGCACAGGGTGGTGCTCTTGTGTCTTCTCATGCTGAATTTTCCAGTACTGACCATAAGCAGGTAAAGTATGTTATTACAAGGGTAAAAAAAAAAGTTATAATAAATGTATATCATTAAATATATATATAAGACTAACATACAAAATACAGGATAGGCAAAGAAAACAAAATGCCCCCCCAATGGGGACGTTGGTAGTTAATTTGAATAAAAAGAAAAAATGTGAAATGCTAATATCATGAGTGATGTCTGGTGGGGTATGGCATGGTCCCATAGGGGAAAATGGAATACATTATGAATTTATTAAATGTAGCGAAGTGAATAATATGCTAGAAGGCCATTTAACTGGAAGGAGCAGGCGAATAGTGAGCCAGGCGAATACAAGTGAGCAGCTTCTAAAGTGAAAAAGCTTCTTAAGTGTGGGAGTTAGAAGCAAAGAAGGAGTTAAAAAGAAAGAAGGAGGGTAAAGTATAAATCTTTTATTTTTTATTTTATTCTATTTTTAATTTTGTGGTTTACACTAGAGAGCATGTTGGACAATGCCACTAAGTGCATGTCTTGAAGCATGTATGCGGTCTTGGAGCAAGTTCCCCAGGGTCTGGGGACCCTGCTGCAGATGTGAGCAGGTTGCTGCTTTGGAAAATATAATATTAGATCTAAAGAGGCAACTGGCAACACTTAGGGACATAAGCAACATGGAGCGGAGTTTACTGCTCACGGAGCAGGCATTGGCTGGGGCCAGTGTAGAGGAGGGTGATGATGGGGGAGAAGAGGTTTCTAGGGCAGAGAGCTGGGTTAGTTGTGTAAGGGGCAGTAGGGGTCGGAGAGCTAGGGAGGCTTGTTCTGAGCTAGTTCACCCCAACATGTTTGCCAGCTTGTGAGAGGATGCTGGGGGGATTAGCTCAGAAGAGGCATTTCTGGGGCAGGCGGACTCTCCTAGCAGCCAGGTGAGTAGCCTCTCCAGCACAGTTGGGAGCCAGGACACTAGGAAGGCTAGACAGGTTGTGGTGGTAGGGGATTCTATTATTAGGAAGGTAGATAGGGTAATCTGTCGCCAGGACCCCGAATGCCGAACTGTATGTTGTCGCTCGGGTTCGGCATGTTGCGGACCGGGTAGGCAGATTATTGGGAGGGGCTGGGCATGATCCAGCGGTCATAGTACACATTGGTACTAATGACAAAGTAAATGGTAGGTGGGGTATCCTTAAAAATTATTTTAGGGAACTAGGAAAGAAGCTAAAGGAAAGGACCTCCAAGGTAATATTCTCTGAAATATTACCAGTGCCACGCGCTACGTCAGGGAGACAGCGGGAGCTTAGGGAGATTAATGCGTGGTTGCGAAGGTGGTGCAAGCAAGAGGGATTTGGGTTCTTAGAGCACTGGGCAGACTTTGCAGTCGGCTACAGACTCTTTGGACGGGATGGGCTGCACCTCAATGATGAAGGGGCTGTGGTATTAGGGGCGAGGATGGCTAGAGGGTTAGATGAGCTTTTAAACTAAGCTCTGGGGGGGAGGGTCAAGATCAAAATGAAGCAATGGCAGCTAGAGTCGATTGGAAGGGCGGTTTAGCTATGGCAAAGGAGGAGGAAAGCGCTGGTGGGGTTAACATAGATCATAGGGAGGTACATACAATTAAACCTGCGGGCATTACGTGTTTGTCAACTAAACAGAAAATGGGTAGTAATCTCAAATGTCTTTTAGCAAATGCAAGAAGCTTGACAAACAAAATGGGTGAGCTGGAGATACTGGTAAGTGCTGAACAGTATGAATTAATCGGAATCACGGAAACGTGGTGGGATGAGACCCACGACTGGTCAGTTAATTTACAAGGCTACTCACTTTTTAGAAAGGACAGAGTAAATAGAAAAGGGGGAGGGATATGTCTATATGTAAATCCTAAACTAAAGCCCAGTATTAAGGAAGGTGTGCATGACGTAACTGGAACTGATGTGGAGACACTGTGGGTGGAGATTAGCTTAGACGCTAAAAAGAATCGCACATTACTTGTAGGTGTATGCTACAAACCACCAAATATTAGCATTGATGGAGAAGATCAGATTTTATTACAAATTGAAAAGGCTGCAAATCTGAATGAAGTTCTAATCATGGGAGATTTTAATTACCCAGATATAGATTGGAATTGTGGCACAACTAGTTCCGCTAAGGGCAGCAAGTTTCTGAACCTGCTTAATAACATTTATGGCACAATTAGTAGACACCCCAACTAGAATGGATGCCTGTCTGGATTTAGTAATAACAAACAATGAGCAGCTTATCTCAAACATCAAAGTAAGAGAACACTTGGGCAATAGTGACCATAACATGGTTTCGTTTGAGATTAATGCAAAAAAGCAAATTGGTAACTACGCCACCAAAACACTTAATTTTAGAAGGGCCAACTTTGATGGACTAAGGACATCAATTGAACATTTAGACTGGGAACAATTGTTTTCTGGACTAAACACAGAAGACAAGTGGAATGCCTTTAAGCACACATTACAAAAGTACACATCCCAATATATACCTTTGGGAAACAAATACAAAAGACACAAATCAAAACCAATGTGGCTTACCTGTACCGTGAAACAGGAAATGCAAAACAAGAAAATGGCATTCAAACATTATAAAAGCAAGGGATCAACATTATCATTTATAAAATACAAAGATGCCAACAAAGCCTGCAAAAAGGCAATTAAAATGGCTAAATTGGAAAACGAGAAAAGGATTGCTAAGGAGAGTAAAATTAACCCCAATTTTTTTTATAAGTATATAAATGGAAAAAAGCTAAAGAGGGAAAATGTTGGGCCCATGTTACCCCTGATGGGAAATTTGGTAAGTGAGGACAGAGAAATGCAGACATTTTAAATACTTTTTTTCCTTCTGTTTATACTAAGGAAGAACAGATGGATGAGCCCCTGCTACCGGAAGTTACGGAACAGTCACCACAAACATGGGATTGGCTGACACAGGAAAAAGTGTTTATGCAATTAAACTCTGTTAAGATAGACAAGGCCCCGGGGCCAGATGGTATACACCCAAGGATCCTTAGAGAGTTAAGCATAATTCTGGCCAGACCAATATCTATGATCTTTAGGGATTCGTTCAGTTCAGGTATAGTGCCAACAGACTGGCGAAAGGCGGATGTCATTCCAATATTTAAAAAGGGATCAAAATCTCTGCCTGGTAATTATAGGCCAGTGAGCTTGACATCTGTAGTGGGGAAATTATTTGAAGGATTGCTAAAGGTGTACACTCAAGAATACATCTTGAATCAGAATATAATTAGTAAAAGTCAACATGGTTTTGTGAAAGACAGGTCTTGTCAAACAAACTTAATAACATTCTATGAAGAGGTCAGTAAAAATATAGATCTAGGTGTAGCAGTTGATGTGATCTATTTGGATTTTGCTAAAGCATTTGATACAGTTCCACACAAAAGGTTACTCTACAAATTGAGAGAAATAGGATTGGGGGCAAATGTATGTATTTGGATTGAAAATTGGCTAAAAGATAGAACACAGAGGGTTGTTGTAAATGGTAAAGCTTCAAATTGGACCAGGGTAGTGAGCGGAGTACCTCAGGGGTCTGTTTTGGGACCTCTTCTTTTTAATCTGTTTATTAATGATCTCCCACGTTATGCTGAGTGCCATGTCTCAGTGTTTGCTGATGACACAAAATTAGGTAAGGTAATAAAGACTAATCTTGATGTTTTTTCTGTACAGGAAGATTTGGACAGAGTAGGGAACTGGACAAGAAAGTGGCAAATGAGGTTCAATATAGACAAATGTAAAGTTATGCATTATGGGAAAAATAATAACAAAGCAACATATACGTTAAATGGTATTTCCCTGGGAAAAACTACTAACGAAAAGGATTTAGGAATCATTGTAGATAACAAACTTGGCAACAGTGCCCAATGCCAGTCAGGAGCTGCAAGGGCCAATAAGATATTGGCATGTATAAAACGAGGTATGGATTCACGGGAGGAGGATATCATCTTGCCTCTTAACAAATCAATGGTAAGACCTCACCTTGAATATGCAGTACAATTCTGGGCACCAGTCCTTAAAAAGGATATTAAGGAACTAGAAAAAGTGCAAAGGAGAGCTACAAAATTATGAAGGGGATTGGAGGATCTTAGTTATGAAGAGAGACTTAAAAAATTGCATTTATTTACTTTAGAAAAAAGGCTTCTTAGAGGGGATATGATAACATTATATAAATATGTGCAGGGCCAATATAAGGAGCTCTCCAGGGACCTGTTCATTAATAGAAATGTACAAAGAACAAGAGGTCACCCCCTGAGACTGGAAGAGCAAAGATTTCATAGGCAGCAAAGGAAGGGATTCTTTACGGTAAGGACAATAAAATTATGGAACTCACTGCCAAGAGAGGTAGTGCTATCAACCACAATAGATGCATTTAAAAATGGTCTGGATGTTTTTTTTAGAAAAGCAGAACATACAGGGGTATTAATAATAGAATGAGCATTAATAATAGAGCAATTTGATCCAAGGAGAAATCCGATTGCCTTTTTAGAGTCAAGAAGGAATTTTTTTCCCCCTAGGAGGCAACATTCGAAAAAGCTTCCCTAGGGTTTTTTTTGCCTTCTTTTGGATCAAAACGCTGAAATGATAGGTAGAAGGGTTGAACTTGATGGACTTGTGTCTTTTTTCAACCTAAATTACTATGTTACTATGTTACTAGATCTATTATTGTATTTCTTTGGTCTATCAGATCGAAGGTAACCAAATATTCTCATTTTCCCCCCATCCATTTGACCTATAAAAACCTTCCTCCATAACGCTGGTACTCTATTTGGTGCTCCGTCTGACCAGTATATCGGTTTATCAGATTTCCATTTTTTTGCCAAACATTATTGTGTGGCCATCAGTATGTGAATCATTAAAAAATTAGTCCTCTTGCTGCATTCAGGAATGTCCAGATGAAGAAACATTTGGGGAGTAAGAATGCCCTTAAAAAGCACACATTTCTATTGAAAGAAGTAAAAAAATTTCAATAGTATTTTAGAGCTATGTATGTGCATTTTGAGAGTAAGTCAGTAAAATGCAGCACCTGAGTTTGACTAAGTCTCAAAAATAACTTCACCTCCTTTTATGTTCAAGATTCAAACCTGGTGCCAGATTTGACTCAAAATGAAATTTAACCTCAAGTTGAATTTTAGTGAATTGACCCAATATATTTTCCTTTGGGGTTATCCTGTACGGATTTGATTTACAAATAAAGGTTATTGAGGATATTCTCCCAGACAGAATCCCATAAGAAATGTACATATGTTTACTTGGGTGTTACTGGAAGTCAAATGCATCGCACTAGTTCTCCATTGAGAGTAGAAATCTATTAAATGGAAAAGGTTCTCTCTGATCTCCATAGACTAGTCAGCCATTTAAACTAATATATGTATAAGGATCTGTTCACCTATTCTTGATTGTTTGAATTCCATAACTTTAAAGCTAATAATATCACTATCCCTTTTTTTTTTTATTATTATTGTGGTCCAGGGCTGTAATGTGTTGAGCTTAGCTGGTCTGTATCAATGTTCTTACACTGATGTTTGATATTGCGCAGACCACTTACGGCTTTTGTTTGGCCGTTTTGTCTGTAAATATTGTTTTTTCTTAAACTATTATTTCTGGGGTTGGGGGTACTGGACATGCGGACATAAGATTGAAGGGTGTGTGGTCATGTGGGAGGAGAGGTGTGATACTATGCAAGCCTTATCCTTAATCTTCTATGTCGCGGTGACCGGCTCAGAGATTCGAGAAGGAGCAAGCTGAGCCATTGCAATCTTTTCTTTGAGACTGGTTTAATAATTGCATAATGGCATAATGATCCGAAAGGCAACAGATGAAAAGTGGAGACGCTGCTTTGGATGTCACTACTGTGATCCTGAGACTCTAATGGGAACCAATTAGCAGGACTCCACTTCTTCTGGTGTCCTGCATTAATGAAGAGTCATAAGAAGAGAGGAACATTAGCCTTACAAGACTGGTGAGATCAAGCCATGTCTATTTTTATCCTATATATTGCTACAAATTGCTTATTGTGAGGGAGAGGTAAAATATCAAACACATATATACAGCTCCAAACCTCCACTTCTATAATACTAAATACATACTTTACAAAAAGTAACATTTCACACCTGTTTGAAGTTACCCAGGAGCTATATCAACTTTGATACATTAGTGACTACTCCACTTACTGGTGTCTTTATGCTGGGTGAAGACAGGTGATACTATAAATCCAAACCACTTGGAGCAAAAACAAAGCATTAAACATGTTAAGAAATCATTAAGTAGTTTCTTCAAGTTCCTCTATCAGTTCATAGATTTCTTGAACTTCAATACTTTTACTGCTCTGGACACAACATGCTAAATTCACTTATGAGCTCATAATGGTCTAGGTCTTGTAGCTGTTGATTACTAAGCTCCATACACGAACGTTCAGTTTTCTTTTATGGAAGATTATCTATGGTGCAACTATTGGAAGTGTGAATTCCTTAAAACTACTATTTGCTAGTAAATTATCTAAATTTGACATTTCTTGAAGTCTGCCTATAGCAATATTTAACAGAGAACTCTGATAATTATGGAAAGATCCCTTTTATTTAAAAAAAATAAATATGAAGGTGTTGGTTTTATTCCTAGGGATTTCAAAATTAACCCAACTTTCATCAGTTTCCTGCAGGATAATGGCCTATATACATGGAGAATTCTAGCATTTAATATTGATATTTAATATTTATTAAGGTATAAGTGGCAATTTGCTCAGCAATACATTCAACTAGTTAAATTAGAAAAATGGTCAGAGCTGTGGCAACTGACATTTAATGTGGACAAGTGCAAGATTAATTTGGGTAAAAACCCAAAAGCAGAATATAGAATATTTGGTACAGTCCTAACCTCAACATCTGAGGAAAGGGATTTAGGAGTAATAATTGCAGAGGAATTAAAGGTAGCAGAAAATGCTAGCAGAATGCTTGGTTGTATAGGGAGAGGTATTAGCAGAATGCTTGGTTGCATAGGGAGAGGTATTAGCAGTAGAAAGAGGGAAGTGCTCATGCCATTGTACAGAGCACTGGTGAGACCTCACTTGGAGTATGCACTGGTGAGAGCTCACTTGGAGTACTGTACGCAGTACTGGAGACCGTATCTCCAGAAGGATATTGATACTTTGGAGAGAGTTCATAGAAGGGCTACTAAACTGGTTCATGGGTTGAAGGATAAAACTTACCAGGAAAGGTTAAAGCATCTTAACATGTATAGCTTGGAGGAAAGACGTAACAGGGGGGATATGATAGAAACATTTAAATACATAAAGGGAATCAACGCAGTAAAGGAAGAGAGTATATTTAAAAGAAGAAAAACCACCACAACTAGAGGACATAGTCTTAAATTAGAGGGGCAACGATTTAAAAGTAATATCAGGAAGTATTTCTTTACTGAGAGGGTAGTGGATGTATGGAATAGCCTTCCAGCAGAAGTGGTAGGAGGTAAACACAGTCAAGGATTTTAAGCATGTGTGGGATAGACACAAGGCTATCCTAGCTATAAGACCGGGAACGGGGGACTAATAAAAGTATTCAAAAAAAATTGGGCAAACTAGATGGACCGAATGGTTCTTATCTGCCGACACATTCTATGTAACTATCAATTATTTGGTTTTGAGCTTTTCGAACTCCTTGTGGGAACCTGAGTCAACCCCACAGAAATTGGCTGATTTCCAGTTTACAATATTGTTGAATTCAGGAGTTTCCCTAAAGTGCATTAAGATCCGGCTGATCACTCTTAAAATGACATCAAGGGAAGAAAAAGTGCATAACTTGGATAAACCTAAAGCTTCCAAATCACCCAAGGAACTTTACTGCCAACGTTCAGATACAATGCAGAGGATGAGCGCTATTTCTCCTAAAGATCCTGTCTTAGATACTACTACTATTTAATGGATACTGCCAGTGGACTGTCACAAAATATACTGTCTACAGCACTAGACCACTTATACGGCAGAATAAATGTAGACTTTAAATGAAACCTACTGGAACCTAAAAGTCCAAATTTCCCAGATGTCTACAGCAATCTGGCTAAAATCTGAAAGCATAAATTTCCAGGCGGAGTTGGGCGATTTGAAATCTAGAAAGAGGACTTAGAACAATATGGAAAAGTACCATAATTAGAGGAATTCCTGAAACTATTTTGCATGAAGTTATATAATTACTTACTAGAATATGTGGATCCCAAGAAGATGAGTCATTGTCCTCTTCGACGGATTGCACAGGGTTTTTAAACATAAGGATTCCTCCAAGAGTAATGCTCAGATTTATTATAGATCTTTTCATGAGAGAAACATGCTCAAAAACATCTACACATATTTGGTATTTTTGTTTTTATCTCTATCTCTATCTCTCTCTCTCTAAAAATGTCAGTGTTATTGGAGATGTGTGGCAGACTCAATCCCCAATATCATTGATTGGTAAAGTAGTATATACGATGTGATGCCATTTAATGTTTTGATTACAACTTGGTATTTCTGTTAATTTTGGTAGCATTATACTAGTGAGATTATATCTTTTTATATATAATACAGTTTGCTGTAACTGGTATAGCTTCCAATTTCCAAAGCTGGAAATTCCTAAAATTATTAATTATTCAATACCAGTTTATAGAAAAGTGATGTAGTGAAAGGCGCTACAGGTTAATTGAACAAGTGTGTGTGTGTATATATATATACACACACACACACACACACACACACACACTGATATTTTAACTTATACAAATGTTTAAGTCTTAAAATGAATTGTATTAATGGGATTACATGTTATTCATAATTGTATCTTGCTTTCTCTGGTGCAGGTTGGCTTGCAGGAGGAAATAGTGAAGAGATGTGCTCTCCAGCTTGTGAGTGCTCTGGGGTTTATGCACAGCCAGGGGCTGGTCCATCGGGACATCAAGCTGGACAATATTCTGCTGATGGACAGAGAATGTCACTGCATTAAACTGGCAGACTTTGGACTCACACGAATCCAGGGAACCTGTGTACCAGCTATGTCTTGGACCATTCCCTACATGGCCCCAGAGCTCTGCATCCTTGGTGACAGTGAGCAGCTATTACTACACCCCAGCCTTGATGTACCACTTGGATGTACCAATTATTCCAGTTTGTAGCTCACAATGCTGCAGAGAGGTGCTGTGTAATGGACATTGCTAGCTACATCAACTTGGAAGGCAGAGGTTCTCCCAGAAGACACACGTGGTAGACAAAGAGTGGGGCAGACAGAGAAAGCCCAAGAGGTCTATGCTGGATATTCAACCAGCTCTTCACCATGTGTGTTTCTGGACCAAGAAGACATCTCCCTCACAGTGGATGTAGAGTTGGATATTGAATAGCATTCCTGTTTTTATCAGAGTATATATATGTCAGGTAAGTGTGTTTACTGATGTTTGATTATAGAGAAAGTCAAGCTGGATAAACTGGATTTTGTTTGTTTCCAGTACTGTGTCAGGCCAAATGCTTTATGTAACAATATACAGAGCAAAAACACAGGTTTGCAATATTTATGCCAAGAGGGATACTGTTTTCATCTCTGGTATCTCCCTAAGAATTTTTGGACTGCTGTTTATTTTAGCCTTTGGGAGGTGCGCATTTCAGATTTGGAATTTCTAAACCTGGAATACAGAAGAGAAAAAGTGCTGATGATGTGAGTGTGGAGGAGGAGCTGGTTCCTGGTTTTTGTATCTTAAATACTCTGCTCTGGCATAATATTAGCAGTGAACTGAGGGATTTCCTGGTAACAAATGGTCCGCACCCTTGGAAAAAAAGTGTCAGCTTTCCAAAAGACAAATCTGAAGGAAAACAAAGCTTTTATCGAATGCATTATTGGCATAAACTACAGAATATGGGGTAAGTGGAAAGACCGTGCTCATGTACTCAAACCAAAATTGCTTCATATTGTTTGCAAAGTTTTCCCACAAAAGCCCTTTGTATCTACAGGAACAAAGGGCTGGAAAACCAGAGTAGGAATTTGGTATGCTATGAGAAGACACCATCACATGAGCAAGCATTCCAAAGCTGGTTAGAACTACATACAAGACATCAGTTAAAAGCAACTATAGACTTATAACACCAAGATTTATAGGAAAACTAATCATTGGGAAAATGTTCTAAAAAAAAAAAAAGACTGCCATTGTTAGAGTCCTTGCTACTCAAAGCCTAGCATGCGTGGTACATCTGTATAGTTTCACAGTTTTGTAGTTTAGCCTGAGGAAAAAAAAAGACTTGCATCAATCAAGTTCAACCCATTTCCTATCCCATGTTTACCACTGTTGATCCACAAGTAGGCAGATAACCTCTTCAGCAATTTCCAATTCTACTTTCAGTGGGGAAAAAATCCTTCTCTTCTCCAAATGGCAATCATTTCTCCTTCAATCAACAAGCACTAAAATAAATATGAATGCCTATACTAACATGCATAGCCCTCTATGCTCTGGGGCATTACTGCCTATACTAACATGCATAGCCCTCTATGCTCTGGGGCATTACTGCCTATACTAACATGCATAGCCCTCTATGCTCCGGGGCATTACTGCCTATACTAACATGCATAGCCCTCTATGCTCTGGGGCATTACTGCCTATACTAACATGCATAGCCCTCTATGCTCCGGATCATTACTGCCTATACTAACATGCATAGCCCGCTATGATCTGGGTCATTAAAAAAAAAAAAGTATCCAGGCTGCTTTTAAAATAATGTATTTTCTAGAACCCCTTCTTCAGGCATTGAATTCCATTTGTTAATTGTCCTTACTGTAAAAAATCCCTTCCGCCGTCAGACTAAATCTCCTTTCTTAAAATCTTAGTGGGTGACCTCTTGTCCTTTGTACTGTTCTGAACAGGTCTTTAGAAAGTCGTCTCTATGGGCCCTGTAGATATTTATATAACAATGTATAAAATCTCTAAGCCACTGTTTCTCTAGCATGTACAAATTTAAACTTTTGCAGCCTCTCCTTTCCCCTGTAGCCCTCCTCTGCACTCTAGTTCCATAATTTAGAAGAAAAAAAAAAGGGGGTCCAGAATTTAACAGAATATTCAAGGTTGGTCTTACAATGAACCTGTAAAGAGGCAGAATATCTTTCTCCCATGAGTTTTAATACATCGCTGCAAAGGCCAATATCTTATGCATATTACATAGGATATTACTTAAAACTGCTGTCTATGCATCTACGTAAATGGAACTTAACACATCGCTTGGTCTACAGAATATAAAAAATGATTAGACAGCATAACTTGTAAATTTCCTTTTCTATGTCTGTTGAAAGTTCAACTGGATTTATCCTATTTTAAATGTAACTGAAAATCATTTATGACTTATTCTTACAAATGCAAGAAATTACAGAATAACAAGGCCTCAGAAATCATTTTGCCTAACTTGTACTATTTTGGGAGTTTACTAAATTATGCAGCTACAGTAAAATTAATTTTTTAACCTTTCACTATTGTGGCTCCTTAATAATTTCAAGTTCCATGTGGACGCATAGTGCAGTCTTATCCTTAAGAGATTAATCTATCTTGGGTATAAAGATAAGGACTCATTTGTGCTCACATTCTAGGTTTCATTCCCTCCTTGTTCATTTGTCTCCCTAATTGTGTCTTTGCTCAGTGTTATTTTTGCTTCTCTCTTTTTATGAATATTTTAGGAGTTATTTTTCTCTCCATCGCCCTTGATGGCGTTTTTGCCTCTAAGGCTATGCTTTATCCTTTCCTGTCACTTTTATGGTTCCTTCATCATGCAGTAATGGTTGTACCCATTCAATGGCAACCTTGAAAACCATTTAGTAAAACCATTACTATTGTAGCAATTATTAACTCCCAATCACTATGCACTTTTGTTAATAAATGGGTGTGATCGTATTGTGACTACAGGATAAGTGTTTATACCTGATTAACATGGGAATATATTGTTCAGGTGGGAATCATGGCATCAAATGTTTCAGATAAGGAGCTCATCATGGAAGGACTAATCTCCTTATATTCCCAGGACTTGCATGACCTTTACCTACAGAAATATTTTAAGGTCATCAGGAACCTACATAGTGGGTAATTTGGCTCTGTATTCCTGATCCAACGCAGGAAAACAGATAAATATAACTTCCATTTATTCAAAGAACTGTGATTAAAGATCATTAAGAGCTTTTTCCAGGAAAAGGGGAATATATTAATGATTCTTTATTTTGTTTTTAATATAGACCAGAAGATGGCTTTAAAGCTCATCAAGAGGACAAAAGACATCACAGAGACGGTTCCTCATGGAGGTTAGTGCATCCTTCTTCCTTTCTTCTCATCCCAATATCATCGGGAATTACGGTTTTGTTCTGCAGACATCAGACCATTTTGCTTTTGCCCAGGAGCTCTCACCATTGGGTGACCTTTACTAAATGATTCCGGTTTATGCAAGTAGATGGATAAACTACAAGGTTTAAACAATTCCCTTAAAGGCAATGTCTGGCGCCCAAAAAGCATTTCCCAAGTCTTAATGCATATTAAAGTAAAGAATTAGTGCTTTAATAAGCATATTTTATAATTTCCATAACTTAAAAATTGATAAACTTACATTTAGAAGCACTTATCAGATCTTGAGGCTTTTGAAGCCATCAGGAATGCCTTCTCATTCCAAAAGTCTGAGTTTTATTTCTGCTTCAGCCAATCATATCCATTCCCATTCAAGTGAATGGGAATGAATACTGAGCATGCTCCCCATCTGATCTCCCAGGCACCCCTTGCTCTCAGTTGCTACCAAGCCCACTCCCAATGTGTGTGATGTCAATGAGGTGATTTTGACTGACAGGCCACATGGAAGGTGGTTTGTTGCCTTCTTCCTTGTTTCTAAGCAGCCAGCCTAGGTATGCCCCATGTGTTATACCTGGATCCCAGGCAGGTGCAAACAATACAATATTCCTTACTTTATAAATCTTCCTGGCTGCCACCAAGCCTTGTGCTAGCCAGAGAATGAATATAAAAAAATACCAGCCACACTGCTTCCTCCATAGAGTTAACATAGGGGTTAAGCCAATTTTTTTAACCTGCCTGCCAGTAAAATACCAGCCAGGTGGCAACCCTATTCACAGGAGGAAGCAGAGTATAAACAGAGCGGTCTACTTGGTGTGTTTGTTTCCATGGAGTCACTCCTGAATGCCTGTCTCAGAGAAGGAGATTAAAGGAAGCCTGGGGAGGTGGGAAAAGCTACATTCCACTCGGTAGTTGATGGGAGAACCATAATTTGCACTTGTGCTAGTCAAGTGTGGCCACACTGGTGCAGTACCAAATATAGACACTAGGTGCACTTTAAAGTATAATTAAGTTTTTACAATTTAAAAAACAAACAAAAAGACAAAAGACAGTCTAGTCTACCTTGTGGTGCCTACAAGTTGCACCAAAGCTAAATGGGCGACTATATTGTCTCTTTAATGAACTTGCTCTGGTGTAATGTGTTTGTCAGATTTTTATAGTTACATGATTCTTATTTTACATTTCAGATAAGACTCCCTGAAGACACAGTAAAGAGGTGTGCGGCTCAGATTTCTTATGCTCTGGGTTTCATGGAGAGCAAAGGATTTGTTCATCTGGACAGTAAACCAGAAAAAGCCTGGTATTTGATCCTGAATGTCTCGCCATTAAGATAACAGACTTTTGGCCTCACACCTCTCCCAGAGCAAATCATCATGTCCTGGACAGGATCGTCTTTTTATATATGTCTCCGGAAGTGTGTGGGCTTACCCCAACCAACCATGTTGTGGCAGATCCCAGGATGGACGTGTGGGAATTTTGTGGTGGTCCTTTTCTTGTGAGATTTTCCCTTTGAGATTAAAACAGTCAGAGACAGATACTTTACATCAGATTTGCATATTGGCAAAGTCATTTCCCTGCAGTGGAAGCTCCATCTCCATGGAATAGACTCCATTTTAATGTGCTGACCATGTTTAAGGACATCCTGGCTGTGGACATTAAGGAGCGAAAGAAAGCGACAGAAGTCTTGGTTTATATGGACGAGACTTGGAAAGTAGACTTTCCACAGCCCCGTAGAAGGAAGGTTGGGGTAAAGAGGAAGACATGAGTCTCTTGGCACCAGTGGAGACTGGGATAGGAGACAATATCAGCAGCCCTGCAGGAGAGTATCATGTGAATGACATAGTGAGCACGGGGGAGGGGGGGGGTGATAAATATTTAATGGAAACTGCATTGTGTTAGTAAATGTCATTAGAAACAGGAATATATATTTCAAGCTTGGAATAGGTTTCTGTAATTCCCATGGTGCATTTGGAATGTTTTTGGTGTCTCATACATTGTCTATTAGTTTCTTCCCTACTGTATTGGACTGACCAGGTTATATTGACATTATTTCTAATTCCTCAGGTGATAATCATGATGGTCCCATCCAAGAGTAGCACGACCCCACCTAGAGCACAGTATAGTAGCATTGTGCTGTGCATTTACTCCTTTGCACTGGGTGGTGTTCTTGCACTAAAGCTACTAATACTTGCTGTTACATGTTGGGTAAGTCCCTATGAATTTTAATTATTTTGGATTAATGTAGGATTGAGATATGTGAAAAAAAATCAAAGACTATGGTCTACTACCTCATGTAATTTGAAATGTTTGCTAGTTTGTAATATTTATATTAAATATATCAACCTTTGATGTTTTGTATAAGTTCATATTTGAAATCTTTAATGGAGTGTTTGTAGACCCCCAATATCTGTTCTTATTTTACAAGAGTCCATTGTATTGTATGGCTACAACATGTGGTTCCAGTTGAGTCAGGGATAGATGCTCATATTTCTCCAGCCAGAAAGTCTAGTTGTTAGAGGCCCCACTGATATTCCTTTTCCTTAAAAACATATAGTATCCTTTGTTAGCCATTTTGTTGCCCAAGTATAATTACATTATAACATTCGGCTTTAATTGTAGACAAAAAGGGATACTAAGCCACATCCCTTATTATAATCGCACACACACACTAGTAACTTAAACTTCCTTATTAAGTCATACCATACCTTATGGGAGTGTAACTTAATAGAGGTATATAAATATATATGATGATCTGTACCAATACATTTTAACAACACAAAGGATAACATCAAGAAGCATGGCTTTGTTATTGGTCCTATGGATTTGAATAAAAGAATTAGAAGTTTTGTTTTTTTAAGGTTTTTTGGCACGACAATAACATTGGTTAATAATTCTTATGGAGGAAATATGAAATTTATGGAGATAAAAGAAATTACATCTAATGGTGTTGAATAAACGAGGGCAACTTAGTCAGAATTATACCTGACAATTTAAAAAAGATCTTGCTGCCAGTTACTAGCTACAGAAGATAAAGAATTATTTGAGCTGTTCTCTACTAGAGAATCCTGATGCAAAAGGGATCTAACATATAGTGACTGACCTGAGCTACATCACATTCTATAAACTCTCCAAGAAAAAAAAACTTTCGAAAAAACAAAAAAAAAACAAAAGAACGACTTTCAATAGCATCAAGGCTTATGTAAGCTGAATAGAAATCATTCGAACATGGTTGTTCCAATATTGTACTGGGAAAATAAGAATAGAGACTGCATCCAAATTCTTTTTATCCGTGGTTTACAGAAGCAAAATCACTTTGGTTTCAAACAAGGAGGATTGTTACCGAAAAGAATCTCAAGAACATATGACAAAATCGGGAAGATTATTTGATTTCTGCAGATGTGCAAAGCTGCAGAGAAGATATATTGTGAATGATATGTGTCTTTTATAAAAGTCTGTAGAAAGTGCTAATATATATGATCTGTTAAAGAAACACCTTTTTAACTGTTTATCTAATCATGGAGTGGTTGCAAAATACTGCTACCAAATGTGACAAAAAGGTCTGTCTGTAAAGGGGTCTAATCCTGAAAATATTTGGGATTATTGTTTATTGAAACTGTTTGACAGGTTGAGAAATTGAGCAAAGCAATTATTTTAAAGGATAGTCAAAAAGTTGCATTGTTGGCAAAGTGTTTTATTGAAACAAAATTATTCCATTAATGAATGGTGCCAACTTAAAGAGACAAGTAATTGTTATGTTAGCAGCACATCAAAAACAAAAAAGATGTGTTGCTAAAAGAATTGAAAAATGTATGTGTTATAAAAAGGTCTACAGGAGGGAAATTGGCCCCTCGAATAACTTGATGCATAATTAACTGAAACCAAAAGTCAGATAGATGACTCACGTCAGTTGTTGAAAACATTGGCTGGTGAGGATGGTGGAGATGTTGGGAATATGAAAGAAATGATTAAGAATCAAACTGATCTGTTATCCAGAACCCATCAGACCATGTCTCATATGTCTAAAGAATTAGATAGAAATGTTACTGACAAATGATTTGCAAACACAGATTATTAATCTGGGGTCTGCTACAGATATTTTGTTTAAATCCACAAATCAGAAAGATTTAGATTTTACTTTGAAAGCGGAGGTTGATAATGAAATGGCGCAGAGATTAAGTAGTGAAAATGGGCAGAAAAGAAGTGACATAGAAAAGAAACTGGGAAATGTAGGAAGTGGTCAAATGGATACTCTCAAACTAGCCACATTGATTAAAGATTTGCTTAAATATGATGCGAAGAGAGGACCTTTTTACAATATGAGTGTTTGAGGGAGAAATGAATGAGACAATTTGATGATGTGGTAGCGACCAGAGGTCTCTTGATCTGGCTGCCAAATAAACATGATGTGTTGGCGGACAAAGCAAGTGAAAAGCCCAGGGTTGAGTTGGAGGAATTGTTTCCAAATAATACACATAGGTTGTTAATGGTGGTACAATGTGCAACTGGTGTGGACAGTTCAATTATCCACTCTTGATTCATTTAAGATGGAGATAAATGAAATACGTGTTTGTGCTAATTTATGGAATAAGGCGTGGAATTTGATTACTGATACAGAACCTTCTGATATGTCTAAAGAGCAACATAAGCAGAGTGAATTTGTCTCTAGAATATCAGGTTTAACAACTGAGATCAAACTGAGAGCTGTTGATGCACCCACAGTAGATTTGGCTGCTACAGAAATTATGAAATTACAATTGTTGCGAAGGAAAAATACAGAAACAGCTAAGATTTTTGCTTTCACAGAAACACTGTTTTCTAGGGATACTTCAGCTGGACTGGCCCCTATTAACTATGTGTCTAGTGAAGAAGATAGAGGGAGATATGAGATTAATAATAGAAATGGGAATTTTAGAGGGAGGTCTATGGATAGACCACACAATTCACAAAATAGATACCAAGGTACTAGAAACAATTCGGCCCTCCCCCAAGATAGATATTATAGGGTTAATAAGAGTACTCCTATAGAATGCTATAATTGTAACCAAGAAGTTCATATTCAAGAGAAAATGTCCTAAATATGATGAAAAAAACTGCACAATGAAAAGGTAAAGAAAATGTCATTCTGCCAGCACAAAAGAATTTACTAAAGGGTGGCAGCAGTAGAAACAGAGGATACACCTTCAGCCCCCCTCACATATCAAGTCCATACAAAGTGTCTACAAATGTTAAATGCCATTGAAAGGAAGGTAGAGGCTGTTTCAAGCCCACAAGTGAAATCTGCCTACCCCACTAATAGGGATGTGTAACCCCTAGTTGTTCTAGTCTATCTCACTGATATAACTCTGGGTGAAGATGGGTGAACATAAATAGAATTAAAAAAATATATATATTTATTGTAATTCTCATATCAAAAAGACAAAACCATAAAACACGATCGCCTATTACATGCGATTCAACCATACAGTTTATACAATTTGGCTCTCTCCTCATCTAGAATATGGCCCCTTTTTTCCTATTTTACCTTTTGCTTTTTCCTTTCCCTTATTCTCTTATCCCCATGTCATATCTTCCTCTATCGCACAACAAATAAAAGCAGACAGTCACGTACCGTTACATTTACATCGACCGGATCAGTCATCCAATTCCCCCACCATTTCCCACCCAGCCATAGCTTTAGTATTTTTTCGGTCCATACCTCATATATTTTAACTTTCCTATATGCCTTTGTGCTTATACAATCCAAGCCCTTTTCCATTTGGAACATAATCTGAGTTCTCAATTGCGGCCATGTGATTTTTTTAGTTTCTTTCCAATTTCTGGCTATTAGTACTTTAGCTGCAGGCTTAATATGTATTACTAGGATTCTTAGTTTGTTGTCATGAGGGAGCAAGTGTAATAATGCCACTTCTATTGATCTGGTTATTTTAGTGGTTCCTAGTTTCCTAAGGAGATCATATACCATATTCCATAAATACCTCAGTTCTTCACAGGTCCGCCACATGTGTTTCATATCTCCCACCTTTTGATTACATCGCCAACATATTCCTGATGCATTGGGAACCATCGTATTAAGTCTGGCTGGTACTAGATACCATTGATTAGTAATTTTGAAGTAATTTTGGGTTATTGTTGTACAGTGAATTGTGTCATAAGTTATTTTAATAGCATTCTGCCTATCTTTTTGTATATATGTCTCACACTCACTCACCTTTTCCCATTTCCCCCTTATTAGATTGCACACGCAATCTTCAATTTCCTTGATTATGACAACCATTTGTTTTACTTTTTTGAGCTTCTGTCGTGAAGATTTTGTTCAAGTCTGCTATAACCTATTGCTTCCCAGTTTGTTTTGTTTTTTTCCAAGAAACTTTTTCCCCTTATATACTGAAATATATCTCTACTTGGTAGTTCAATTTCTTTCATCAAAATGTTCATAGGTCTTCATTTTGCCATCCTCCATAAGATCGGTTTTTATTTGTATCCCTGCTCTTTTCCAGATGTTTAAGTTTATATTGGGGATATTCCTTTCTATTACTTCTATTCTTGTGGATTCCAAAATTGTTTGCCAAGGTCAATTTTTTTTTTTTTTTATATTTTTCCATCCTGTTAGCATGTTTTGGAGTATAAAGCTTTAATTTTTTTCAATGTCTCCTGTGATGGTTTGCATGCCCACATAGCTAGTGTATGATCTGTGTCCTCTGCAAGACTGCTTTCTATTAGGAACCATGGTTGATTTGGATTATTCTTTACTTGTAAGTTGTAAATATGCACCATCATACTTGCTTCATATATTTGTTTTACTATAGGTAGTCCTAATCCCCCTTCTTTCATTCTTTTAGATAATTGTTTGATTCCTATTCTCATTTTTTTTTCCCTGAGAAGTTGTATCTATTCAAACACTTTTGTAGCATGTTAAGCCATAAATCTGATATTTTTATCAGACAGTGTCTGAAGAGGTACGTGAACTTTGGGATTATATAAGATCTCACCGCATTAATCCTGCCTGTTCAGGATAAGATTTTATTCTTCCATGTTTTCAGCAAATGTTTTGTCTCTTTAAATAGGGCCATAAAATTCCTTTCCATCATATTTTCCACATCTCCTGTTATTTTTAAACCTAGGTAGTTCAGTTCTCCATATTCCCACTTAAATGTATAATCTTTTGAATCGTAAGTATTTGCTTTGATACATTAACTGGAAGGATATTAGATTTTTCTATGTTTAATTTGTAGTTTATTATTGCATAGTCATTTATTGTCTTAATTAGTTCTTTAATTGAATTAATTGGATCTGTGATAGTGATCACCACATCTTCTACAAAGAGACTAGCTTTGAGTTCTTCCTGTCCTACCTTAATTCCGCTTATTTTTGTGTTTCTTCTATTAATAGCCATTATCTCCATTGTTAAAACATAACAATGGAGACAGAGGGCACCCCTGTCTCATCCCGTTTAAGCTTAAACTAGTCGGCTCTTATATTCTGGCCTATTGCTCTTGCTGTAGGCCTTGTGCATAGGGCTTTTATTGCTGATAAAAACCACCCCTCAATTCCATAAGCCTCGAAAGACTGGAGCATGAATCCCCAGTTCACCCGATCTAAAGCTTTTTCTGCGTCTAACGTTGTTGATAGTGGGATTTTCCATTTTTTCTACGTAGTCTATTATGTTAATAATTCGCCTTATGTTGTTATAAGTTCGTCTATGAGGTATAAATCCTGTTTGATCAGGGTGAACTAATAAGGGGATCACATGCCTCAGTCTCCCTGCAAGCACTGACTCAAAAATCTTCATGTCCTCATTTATAAAGGGAAATTGGACTATAGTTCCTTACGTCTTCAGGGTTCTTATTTGGTTTTGCAATGGGTAGAATATTTGCTCTTAATTCTTCTGGCGGGTTTCCGTTTTGTCATTTCATTATATAGGGCCGTGAGATGTTCTACAATATTATGTTTTACGCTCTTATAAAATTCTGTGCTGAAGCAGTCTGGTCCCGGTGATTTGTATTTTTTACATTTGTCTAGGACCTCTCTTACTTCTAATTGTGAGATTGGTTGATTTAAACCTTAGTTTATCTTCCGGGATTTGTGGTATTTTAGTTTTAAAGATATTCCTTTATTTCCTCTGTTTTATCTTTTACCTTCAGGGTTAGGGTTAAAAACCCTAACCCTAGTGCTTCGTAGTATTCATTGAAGATTGTTCCTATTTGCTCAGGGGAAGTGTATGCATTACTACTTACTATTTTATATATACGATTAGCTTTTTTTTTTAAAAAAAATCTATTTAATATTTTATCTGCTCTATTATTTTTATGGTACCACTGTTGCTGTAGTCTTTCTAGATTTTTTTTGTAGTCTGTTTTAATTCTAATTCATTAATTCTCTTTTTTTTCCTGGATTATCTTTGATCTAAATTGATAGTGAGCTTATTTTAGTTTTTCTAGGTCATATAAAACTCAACTTGAAGTGCTGCAAGATCTTTACCTCTGTTCTTATTTGCCAATATACCCATTTTTTATTAAATGCCCACGTATTACCCATTTATATGGCCACCATAAACTTTTTTATGTATGTGGTTCACATTATTTTCCATGAAGTATTAATCTGTCTCTATTCTTATTTGGTCCACATTTTTTTTATTTTTGAGTAGGCTGTTATTTAGTCTCCATTCCCGTTTTTTTCCCCCTCCATTGTCTCCCATATGTTTGCATTATGGTCAGACCATGATATGTTCTGCATTTTACATTTTTTTTAATCTTTTCTATCAGGGTCACATTCCCCATTATCAAATCTATTCTTGCATAGGAGTAGTGCACCGTTGAGAAATGGGTATAGTCCCTGTCATTCGGGTACTTAATCTCTATACATCGTACAGTTGGTTCTTTTTTAAACAGTTTACTAAAAATGTATTAGCTTCTGAGGTTATTTTTTTATCCAGTTTATCCCAGTCAGTGTCCGGTACACAGTTGAAATCTCCCGTTATTATAAAATTTATTTTAACAATCTTTTCATATTTTCTCAGGACACTTTCCACAAAAACATAGGTTTTATATTAGGAGCGTATAGATTTATCATTGTGAATACCTCTTCCTTAATCTTACAGATGACTATTATGTACCTTGCTTCAGGGTCCTGCTCTTGCCTTCTTTTTTGTTAGTGATGTACAGATTGTCTTTGATATATCCCCTTAATCGGATCTAATTCTCCTCTCAACCAGTGTGTTTCCTGCAGGAAACAGATTCCTATTTTTCCTTTTTTAGTAGTCTTAGGAGGGTGGCTCGCTTACTTGGATTGTTTAGCCCTTGGGCATTTAGAGAAAGGAACTTAACCATATCCCTTAGGTGGGTAATGCGTGGTTTCCCTCGTTGGACGACTGATCCGTTTACCACATACAACAATGCAATACATAAAATCCTTGTAGCCCCTAAACAGAACTTACCCCTCTCCCTAGTGAGCTGGACCGGTCTGTAATTCCTTCAATGCCAAGTTCAGTGTTCTGCCCATATCCCTGAAGACTACTGCTCTTTATCACAGGCATATTGCTTGTGATTGGTCTCATTGTGGGGGGGATTCTTCTTCTTGGTGTTTCTGCTGGGATGGTTCTTGGCTTTAATTATTCTATACAAAAAATTTAAAACCATAGGAGTGATTGGTGCGCTAAGTAAACCCCACACAGTAAACAGTATAGAAGGAAATATAATAATTGCCTGAAGTTTGTAGGTCTGGTGGTTAGGGAGTATTCTTCAGTATTTTGCAATATACATAGAAAAATACAGAGAAAAAAAAACAAAGACCATAGTGTGATACAGTATTGTATAGGCAAATAATATATTCTAGATGATTGCACTCACAAACACTGTAGGTGAGAATAGCGCATCAATAGCCCATCAATATCTGGTCTGAGTCTTCTTTCTTCCACATAGGATTCCCATGTGTGTAACAGAATGAAGTACAGGAGATTATTGGCAGGAAATATACATATTTAATAAATAACAAGTAGTAGCTTACATCAAAAGTTTTCAGCAACAGGCCTCTCCAGCAGAGCAATACAACGTGGTAGATAGTAGAAAGATAGCAGTATCGGTAGGCACGCTACGCGTTTCGCCTCTAATTAGGCTTCCTCTTGGCGTGTGCCTACCATACTGCATGAGTCCCTTTTAAATGTTCATACTTCGCGCGTCTCTAACAAGCGCGCACTTCCGGGTTCTTCGAGCGGTGACGTCATCGCGACTTCGTCGCGCAATGGGATTTGAATGGCGTCTCGCGAGATTTGGCGTTTTCGTCATGTGATCGCCTCACAGAGAATAGAAGGCAAAGTTTTAGCAAACGGACACTCAGAGTGGTGGCTCTTAACAGCAGCCCCTCTCATCAAAAACGTTTATATGCACATTCATATATGTTTCCCAGGATCTGGGATATATGGGAGAAAGAAAAATATAAAATAATGAAAATTAAAAATAAAAAATAGCAAAAAGTTTATTATGTATATATATAAAAAAACTTGATATTAAAAAATATATATATTTAAGAAATTGAATATTATTTCTAAGAGAACATATATGATATTGTGCATCCACATATGCTTAAACATATAATAAAAAAACATATATTTTATTCAAGAAGAAAACCATATATATATATATATATATATATATATATATATATATATATATATATCTGCTATATTGGTGGATGGGGAAGGTAGAAAATTCTGTCTAAAATTTGAGAAATATTATTAAAAGTTATTATTAAAATTGTTTAAGAAAAGGCTTTTTAAGTAAACAGGATCCTTTTATAAAAAATTGAATAGGTCAAAATCAGCATTATGACCTTTTGGTTGAAGGGTATCTATATCGAAGACCCATTTCATTTCTACCTTTCCCATTTCTTTAATGTTATCTCCACCTCTCCAATGTCTTGGTACCTTGTCTATGGCCCAAAATTTAATACCCCTAGGGTCTTTATTATGTTTTTCCAGAAAATGTTTTGAAAGAGAGTGTTGGGTGATACCTTTTTTAATATTTCTCACATGTTCTCCCACTCGTTTTTTTAAAGTTCTAGATGTTCGTCCAATGTATTGTATGCCGCAAGGGCATTCAATAAGATAGATCACATTGGTAGATGAGCATGTTAGAAATTGCTTAACTATGAACTCACGTTTATTTGCATAGGATGTATATTTTGTAATAGGGTATTTTTGGCTAGCAGATATCTTGCATGGTTCGCAGTTTTTGCATCCATAGAAGCCAGCTTTTTGGGTTAAAAAGTGGTCTGCAGCTTTCTTTTTTTGTTTCGAAAAGAAACTTTTAGTTAGCTTATTCTTTAGGTTTTGTGCCCCTCGAAAAATAACTTTTGGCTTTTCCGGTATGCAGTGTTTCAGTGTCTCATCCTTCAAAAGGATATTCCAGTGCTTGTTAACAATTTTTTTGATTTCTGATGACTTGTTGTTATAGTCAAATACTAGGGGTATTTGATATGTTTCATCAGGTTTTTTCATTTTAGTCTCTTTAGGCTTAATTAGTGCGTTTCTATCTGTAATTTCTATTTCCTTTATGGTGTTTTCTATAGTTACTGGGTCATAACCTTTTTCTTCAAATCTATTTTTTAGTATATTAGCCTGTTGGTATATTTCAACATCTGTGCAGTTCCTTCTAAGTCTCATACACTGACTTTTAGGGACTCCTTTGAGCCACGGAGGATAGTGGCAGTTGTCAAAATTTATGAATGCATTTGTATCGACCTTTTTAAAGAAGGTTTTAGTTTTAAGAGATCCTTCTTGTATATATACCATCAAGTCCAAAAATTGGATTTCTGTTTTGCTATATACTGTGTTTAAAATAATGTTTTTGTCATTTTTATTTAGGGAATTAAGGAAGGCATCTAGACTACTTTGATCTCCTTTCCAAATGAAGAACAGATCATCTATATACCTTTTATATAAGATTAAGTTTGCCTTCCAGCGGTTGGGGGGGGGGGAACGTCATGACGTAGGACGCATGCTACGTTTGGCGCGGTGGATGCTGCGAGGCAACAAGCTCTGATATGGTGAGGTCCAGCCGAGAGTTCTACAACCGCTGACAGACGACTGGTCTGTGACACTGCCGGATTGAAGTTCTTCGATCTCCTCTCCCAAACCGCTGCAGGAAGCAAAATCGAGACCTTAACCGCATTAAGTTACGGTCACGTGAGTAAGCGGGGATTTCCCCCGATGTCCTCAATTGCCCAAGCGTTTAAAAAAAACCATCAGGTACAATTTATTCATGCAGCATGTGAAAAGCCTGTGAAAGATTGTGTTTGTCTGGAGGGGCTAAGTCTGGGATAAACCTATTCAAGTACTTCCATACTTATAACTTCTCTGAATATCAGGTCCTTGATTATTCACCTGTGCTAAGACTGTAAATTAAAACAACTATAGTTATAGGTTTGATATGCCTGTATATTCAAAATGAATCACAAAGGAGAGGATACCTGACTAACATTAGCATAAAACTGCAACATAACCCTAGTAATAAAACCTCCCAGGAATAATCCTCGATAAAGGTCAGAGCGGTCTTAGTACTGATTGATATATCTGGAACATAAATCTCAGACAGTAGGCTATACAGGATTGAGTACTAACTTTGGATCTGGTGTGTCTGGTGTATGGGCTTGTACTGGTAGTCTCTGACAAGAGATCTCTGGTAAGGGGATACACCTGGCTGATCTACTTCAATCTTGCAAATAACTTGAACCTGCATTAAAAATCTCTGACAAAAGGATACACCTGACTTATGCACTAACTTTAATGTGTGCGAATTAAGTCACCTAGAACAAATTTCTAACAAAAGTTTACATACTAAAGGCTGGTTCCAAAATTACAAATGGCTTCTAAAAAAACTGCAGAGCTAAAAGGCACAAAAAAAAAAGCCGGAAAAAAGGCTATCAAATTATTTTTCACCTCAAGCAGAGAAACAGCCTAAAGCTAAATCCTTGCAGGATTCAAGCAACGTCCCAATGGGTGACTATGAAGCTGAGCCCCTAAGTGAAGTTCAGGGGGCTCAGGTTTATGATCAAGACCAACCTATACTTACACAAGGTATGCTACATCAAGCATTGGAAGTCCAGTTTGTCAGAATCAGGGAAGTGATCGATAATAACTCGGAAGAGTTAAAAAAAGATATAACCCTAGAGTTAAACAGACTGGGAGAGCGCATTCAAAAAGTAGAGGACCAGTTTATACATATAGATTTTCAGTTGCAAGAACAAAAAGAACAGAATAAACAGCTAGAATCAAAAGTTATAAAATTGGAAGAAAAACTGGCCGATATTGAAGATCGGGCAAGGAGATGCAACTTAAGAATAAAAGGTGTACCAGAAAAGATAACCCAACCTGTGCTAGAACAATATTTGATAGATCTGTTTGTATATCTGGGCTTGGAAAAAAGGGAAGGTGTTCAAACACTAGAAAGGTTTCATCGTACGTTTAAATCAAAAAATCCCTCAGATAATACTCCCAGAGATGTAATAGTCTGTTTTCACAGTTATAGAGACAAGACTAAGATTCAAAAAGGATTCGCACAAAAAGACCATACAGGAACAGATTATGCAATCCTGAAAATTTTCCCGGATATCTCATTTTACACTAGAAATCTGAGGAAACCTTTTAGATCTCAAACAGAAATACTACGCTTGCATCAGATATACATGGAAGTTTCCATCAGGGATCTACTTATTACACGAGGGCAATCGATTAAATTTTGATAACCCTCAACTGCTTCAGGAGTGGATAAATCAAAGATACCCCCATGAGCAAGCTTCAAAATAAAGATAATGAAATAATTAAGAGGATCAAAGAAATGCCAGATAAGACACAGGTAGGGAAGAATACAACTAAGCAGAGCATATAGAGGAAAGACGGTTGCGGACTAAGCAGGGCCAAGGACAAGTAATCATTTTATAAATAAAACAAATAGAAGGGGGTATAGAGTGGAATTTGTGTTTTTTTTTTTTCCTCCCTCTTCGCTCTTTTCTCTCCTTCTCTTCGCCTCCTCAGAGTGCTACAAGAGTTGTTTAAGAAAGTAATAACTATATACAAAATAAGGGATAAGAAGGGTAATACCCAGTATAGCTCATCTAAGAAATATAGAAGTTAAAAGAATAATTAAGACGTATATCTCACAAATAATCCACAAAATTTTAGATTAAAATAAAAGAATAAAGATATTGACGCAATATGAAGCGATAGACACATAAGCTGAAGGTCATAGCACGGATAGGGAAATAAGGTTGAGATTGAACATAATATAATTCTTCAGGGACTATGGGTAGGTTAAATAATTATAGCAATCATAGACATACATTTTAGAAAAGGGGAGATACTCACTTTAGAATATATAGTTTATTAATTGAATATATAAAGAGTACATCCAATATAAAAGAAGAGGGGAGGGAGAAGGGGATGAGAAAAAGGGGAAAGAAAAGAAAAAAAAAAAATTATCACGATTTTATAGCCCAACACAAAAGGGTAATGCTACTAAAACTTAAGAAAGCGAGATAGATACACTATTTTAGGAGATAGCACTTAGGGGAATTAAATTTAAATTAGAATACAGCAGAATATTTAAAAAATAAAACTTCACAACTAATTCACTAAATATAAATAAAGAATAAACATATTAAGAGTTCACTTGAAAGGATGGATAATACGACAAAATAAGTAATTAATATAACGGAACATATTAATAATATAATAATTAAACTATAAATCATAAGTAATACAATAACAAATAGTCTACTTTATAAGAGAAGAGGCTTTAAGGTGGAGAGGCACTGGGGACGGTAAAGGTCGGTAAAGACTAAAATCAATAGCATAACCATTTGGGTAATAGGGGTAAAATAAACAGAATAGTATATGACTTAAGACTCGCTATTTGCCCCTCCCCGTTCCGATCGTATCTGGTGCTGCGTGTTTTTTTTTTTTTTCCTCACTTCCCTATACCCAACCCGAAATTCTATACTAAAGATATGATGAAAAATCACAAACTGATTGCTTGTTGCCAAACAGCGGGAACCTTTTGTGGACAAGTTCTACCCACAATATGGTACCAAATTTTTTTTTTACGATGGGAGCCTTCCGGTATAGGAAAGGAATACTCGTCACTTCCCAAAATAAAAGAGGGGGAGGTGCGAATTTTTGTAATATATGTTTGTCATGTTATATATGTGTGTGCCAGGGTCGCTGGGGACGGGGGGTGGCGGGGAGAAGAATTAGTCCAAACGCTCTAGATGACGATTAGGTTTGCATCTTTAAATGCACAAGGGATTAACTCCCCGCAGAAAAGGAAGATAATATTCCAATTCCTTAAAGAACAGAATATCTCAGTTTGTGCCCTTCAGGAAACACACTGGAGAGATAATGATTATCTAAGAGCAAAGAATAAAATGTATCCAATAATGATTCAAGCATCAATGCCATCTAAAAGGAAAAGGGGAGTTGCCATTCTTTTCTCCAATAATCTTAATATTAAAGTAAAACATGAGATATGCGATAAGGAAGGAAGATATATAATCATAATTGTGGAAATTAATAATTCCCTATATACACTAGCTAATATCTATGCACCGAATCAAGCCCCTATGAAATTCATTTGCTCTATCTGCAAAAGACTCAGTAAAGTTGCTCAAGGTCAATTGATAATCCTAGGAGACTTCAACTGCGTGATGGATCCCCATGAAGACATCAGCAGACAAAAACACAAGAATGTAA
Source organism: Pelodytes ibericus (assembly GCA_036172795.1). Taxonomy (NCBI): domain Eukaryota; kingdom Metazoa; phylum Chordata; class Amphibia; order Anura; family Pelodytidae; genus Pelodytes; species Pelodytes ibericus. The sequence goes on from CM069860.1 coordinate 223,654,670, forward strand.
ATAAAAATAATCTGATCAATTCTAGAAGACTAAGAGAACTTATGACACATTATGAACTTGTGGATTCATGGAGGATTCTCCATCCGGCAGAAAAAGACTTCACATGTTTTTCCAAATCCCACATTGTATATTCGCGAATAGATCATATTATGGTAGACAGAAGGAATGTAAATAAGATCTTAAAAATTAACATCAAAGAATTTACATGCTCCGATTGAATTGGAAGGATTCCTACAGAGTTCCTAGGAGCGACTGGAAATTTCAGCAATATCTTCTGAAAAAAACGGAAAATAGAGATCTGATTAGAAAGATGACGGAAAATTATTTTATAGAAAACGCTGGTACTGAAGTAAATCCATCAATGGTTTGGAGCGCCTATAAAAGTGTCATAAGGGGCCACTTAATCAGCTTGGAAATAAAAGAAAAAAGAGCAAGGGGGTTGCCCCTAAATCAATTATATCTAAATCTTGACATATTGTCCTCTCAAAACAAAATAAACCCGAATTTACAAACATCTGAGTCAATAGCTAAAATTGAAAGAGATATTAACGAAAGGTTGATGGAGGATGCGAGAAGAGGAATAGAACGACTGCAAAGGTCTTGGTATTATTATGGAAATAAAGCACAAAAGATGATGTCCAACAGACTAAAGAAAGACAGACTAAAAAAAAATTAACAAAAATCAAACAAGCGGACAACCTTTTCTTATGCCCTGATAAAATCGCTGAAGCCTTTAAGGATTTTTACAAAGATCTATATAATCTGCCGAAACTTGAACAAGTGGATAGCATAAAGGAATATTTACATAAATTATGTCTCCCTAAAATTAATAAAGATCAATTAAGTCTATTGAACGGGCCCATTCGTACAGAAGAGGTTGAGAAGTCCTTAAATAAATTAAAAAGAGCAAAAGCACCAGGCCCGGATGGGTTCGATAACGGATTTTATAGTACAGTAAAAGACCTGATACTAGCGGACCTAACAAAGGCCTTTAATGAATTTAAAAAAGGTATACCCCAGGAGCTACTTAGGGCTTTTATAGTTCCGATCCCCAAACCCGACAAAGATATAGAACTTATAAAGAACTATAGACCAATAGCCCTAATGAATACTGACTTGAAGGTATATTCAGTGGTCCTGTCGGACAGATTGAAAGATATTCTTCCTCAGATTGTACATAGAGATCAAACGGGCTTTTTACCTGGGCGCTCCTCTATAAATAATATCAGGAGACTGGTGGGCATCTCTCAGATGTCTAAGATGGAGCGAATCCCCATGCTGACCCTGTCATTGGATGCAGAGAAGGCCTTTGACAGGGTCAGCTGGGTGTTTATGAGGCTGGTGCTTCGGTCGTTCGGGTTTGGGGGTGAGTTCCTTTCAAGTGTAATGGCTCTGTACGAGGGTCCATCTGCACAGATCAAAGGTGTAGGCTTTAAATTGGGCTGGTTTAACATACAAAACGGAGTAAGACAGGGCTGCCCGCTCTCCCCCCTGTTATATCTATTAACCATGGAACCTCTGGCCATAGCAATACGTGCCAATACAGGGATCGGAGGAATGATTACAGGTGGAGAAGAGTTTAAGATAAGTCTTTATGCAGATGGCGTCATACTGACGTTAACTGATCCATCCAACTCAATGAAAGAAGTGATGAAGGAGATTCAAACGTACTCCGCCCACTCAGGATATAAATTAAACTGGGATAAATCCACGGCTATAGCCACTAATATCCCGTTAAACAGAAAAACGGATCTAATACAGAAATATGGATTTCTCTGGGCTAAACAACACTTAAACTACCTGGGCATTAAAATCTGTTCGGATCCAGACCAACTGGTTCAGATAAATTTTCTTCCCCTCCTAAAGGAGACAACCAAAAAACTTAAATTATGGAAAACAATGGGGTTTTCATGGTGGGGCCGTATAAATATCATAAAGTCTTACATTCTACCTAAATGGACATATTTATTTAAAATGCTAAATTTGGAGATCCCAAAACACTGGATACAGATGGCACAGTAGGCTCTAAATAAATTTATCTGGCAGAACTCCCGCCCAAGGATGAGATTAACTACTATGGCAATGACAGTAAAGGAAGGGGGTTTGGGAGTCCCAATCCTGGAGGACTACTCAAATGCATGCCGAATTGCTCAAGCAATATATACTCAACAAAACAAATCCAAACAGGAAAGCTGGTATAAAATTGAGCAACATTTATCAAACACCATAGACCTGGGGGGACTGTTTTGGAAGATGAAGAAATCAGCAGGATTTGAACCTAAAAAAGAAGAAAAACCGAGAGGCTTAATACTTCGAGATCTAATAAAAAGCTGGCAAAGGTTAAAGAACTCCTTGGACATCAAAAACCTGATACTATCTGAACTTCCCTTAAAATTAATAGCCACAAACATACAAGACCTAAACATAAAAACTTGGACGAACCATGGCTTCCATAACATAGAAGACCTATTCACTCCATTGGGCACTAAAACATTCACACAGATTATCGAAGAGACAGGAATCCCAAATAAGGAGATATATTCATATGTCAGAATAAAGCATTTTATGAATAAATATGTCAGGAAATCTGAAAATAATTTGGAAAAAGAGCTGGTCCGAGCCATGAATCAATACAATATGAAAAATATGATCTCCAAATGCATGTCATTAATTAGACAATCTAAAATCAAGACTGAAAATAGCAATAAAGACAAATGGAGTAAAGATACCAATAAACATATAACACAAGTTGAATGGCTATCCGCCATGAAAACAACATACAAAGTGGTACACTGCTTGAATCTAAAAGAAACATATTTTAAACTTTTAAATCGGTGGTATATGGTTCCTTCCCAATTAGCTAAAATATCAAGAAACAAACCAGATAATTGCTGGCGCTGTCAAAAGCAGGGAGCAGATATCAATCATATATTCTGGAGCTGCGAGGAAATTAACAAAATGTGGAAAATGCTGGGGTCAAAAATAAAAGAACTAACTGGCAAAGAGTTACAGTTGGACCCTAGAGTATATTTACTACATATAAACATTCAACAAATAACTAACCCGCAGAGAGGAATCATAATCCATTTGTTATTGGCAGCTAAACTGCTGATAGCAAGAAAATGGAATACCCTAGAAACACCAAAATGGTTTGAAATAAAAAATCAAGTCTTATTTCAACTAAATATGGAACAGGGTATTGGATACCAATTCAACTCATCCGATAATCGTAACACAAAACTGGACGAATGGATAAGTAAATTAAAAACATTGGATTAAAGGAATGCATAGATAGAGAAATCTAGAAAGGAAGAATAAAGAAAATGAAACCGGTGCTCGTCCCCCCCCCCCTCCCGAGCGACTTAAAATACAAATGTCTATATGTAAGTCTGTCTTGTCGGTTATATATTCCGCACAGGGTTTAAATGTAGATGACTTGGATGGTCCAATATAAGAGACCATCTAGCCACCTGCAAATTGTGAATTCAATTCAACTAAAATATAAGGCGGAATTTTATATTGTTAATGTAACTTATAAATAATAAAATATTAAATGTATAAAAGGAAAATCAGAGGACTGATTAACGTAACTATACTAAAACTAAAGGAAAACATGACACAGGGATGAACTGAGATATCACAAGGAATTTTCTAGGTTAACTCCTGTGAATTACAGTCTGAGTGTTAAAAAAAAAAAAAAAAAAAAAAAAAAAGTTTGCCTTCCAGCTTTGTTGGTTCCACACTGATTGGTCTTCCCAGTCTCCCATAAAGACGTTTGCATAGCTAGGAGCGACTTTTGTCCCCATGGCTGTCCCTGTTTTTTGCAAATAGAAAGTTTCCTCGAACCAAAAGAAATTGTGTTCGAGGATAATTTTTAGCCCTTCAATGATATATTCTATTTGTGCAGAAGACATCACACCTTCCTCTCGTAGGAGGTTTTCGACTGCCTGACATCCCTGATGGTGTTCTATGATAGTGTATAATGAGGATACATCGCTTGACACTAGGAAATAGTCTTCCTGCCAATCTATGTTTTCCAGTATTCTTATAAGGCTTATTGAGTCTTTCAGATAAGATTTCAATTTCCTTACATAAGGTTGTAATATTATGTCTAGGTATTCAGATAGATTGGATAGAACAGATCCTATGCCGGACACTATGGGTCGCCCAGGAGGATTTATAGGGTTTTTGTGAATTTTTGGAAGGAAGTATATCGTAGGGATTTTTGGATGTAAGACATTTAGATAGTCTGCTTCTTTTTTGGTAATAAATTGATTGGTTTTCCCTTTATCCAAAAAAATTGAAAGTATCTTTTTGTATTGAAAAAGTGCGCTTTAACCAACACTTAATATACAACAAAAAAGGGATTACCCTCAATTCGGTAGCAATCCACTTGGTAAATACAAGGAGGGAAAAACAGAAACAAAATAATAATAATATAGTGTAGTATTTTAGTGCAAAAACAGGGAATGTGAAAAAGTGAAAATACACTCACATATCCCTGAGCAGTATACTGCTCAGTACATAAAGCCTCATGGGAGCCCACGCAGGGTAGATGATCCAAGCTTATCCCAGAAGATGAGAGAGCAGAGGAGAGACGTTAGTAAGGGTATAAAATTTATTGTAGACAAAGTATAAAAGATCTTACATTAAAATAAACAGGATCCAGCAGGTATATGCAGAATACAATAAGTCCCAATGTCCTAAGATAATCCCAGCAAGTCTCCTCTTCTCCACAACACGTTTCGCCCAGTAGAAATGGGCTTTTTCAAGTGTGCTCTCTCCATATCTTCTTTTCCACTTTTAAATCTCCCGCCACGCGCGACTTCCGGGTGTCGCGCGTGATGACGTCACACGTTCAGCGTCCATTAGCCGGCATCTTCATTCTGCAGCTCGCGTCTCCCCGTCAGGACGCCTCTGCAGTTCCTCCTCACATATAATGTTAATCCACATTGTTCCAGTTTATGTGAAAAATAAACAATAATAAAAGCATTCAGAATCTCTACTTGTGTCTGATTCCAGTTCTTTTAACCCTCCTGACTCTGGGCAAAACCGAATTGCACATCCCAATGTATAAAGTGTTCCCCTTAACCCTCTCAGGTATAAAATAGAAATATTTTACATGGACTGTGTGCTACAGATATTTTAACCCTTTGGGTTTTGGCACATATTAAATCTTAACCCTATGGGTTCTGGCACACATTGGATATAATAAAAATAACACAGTATACATTATCAAACAAGATGTAAGTATAAAACAATAAATATGAACTTTAAAACAAGATTGACAATTAATTCTGCTCAGAGTCTGGGGTAAATATGAGTCATATAAAACCACTTGCATAGTATACTTGTAATATTATATAGATTGCAATATGTCCCAACAATAAATATTATAGAAACTTAAAAAGGTCAAAATCAGAATTTAGGCCATTGGGGGTTAAGGTTTTCAACTCATAAACCCATTGCATTTCTAATTTCCCTAGTTCTTTCCAAAAATCACCCCCCCCTCCAATGTTTTTTATATTTTGCAATTGCGGTAAAACTTAACTCCCGGGGGTCACTATTGTGCTGTAAGAAATGTTTTGGTACAGAATGTGTTACGAGTTTGTTCTTAATGTTGTTACAATGCTCCCCTATTCGTTTCCCCAGTCTTCTGGAGTGCGACCCACATATTGTAATCCACACGGGCATTCAAGTAGATACACAACTGAGCATGTTTGACAGTTCATGAAATCTTTAATCACATAATCTTTTCCTGTCATGTTGGATTTAAAGCTGCAGATCTTTTTATTTTGTTTTTGTTTTGTCTGACGACATGCATTGCAGTTGTTGCATCTATAGAAGCCAGGATTTTGGGTTAAAAAGGTGGGTTTAATATTGATCTGTTGTTTAGTATAACTCTTAGTAATGCACCTACGTATACTGGGGGCGCCTCTAAATATTATTTTTGGTTTTTCCGGAAAGATCTCCTTCAGGAGATCATCCTTTTTTAGAATTGGTAAGTGCTTCTGAATAATTTTTTTCAACCGAAGATTCTTATTATTAAAATCTAAAATGATAGAGAGTGGGGTTCTTTCTTAATTTCCTCCTTTGTCTTATAGGTAAGCAAGGACTCTCTATCCACCTGATTAACTTCTTGTATAGCCCTATCTATATTACATTCGGGATAATCTCTTATCGTCAGCCTTTCTTTGAGGATCGATAGTTGTTTTTTCTACACTATCTCCTCTGTACAATTCCTTTTTAATCTCAAAGCCTGACTTTTCGGAATTCCAGCCAGCCACGGGGGATAGTGTCCACTATCATATCCAATGAAGCTATTAACGTCAACTTTTTTAAAAAAAGTCTTGGATTTAATCTTATTATCCTCTATGTAAATTTCCAGGTCTAGAAAGTGGACACTATGGCGGTCGTATTCCGAATTTAGCTTTATTCCCCAATCATTGTTATTGAGGTATTCCAGGAATTCCTTAAGTTCTAGCTCATCTCCCTTCCATATCATGAAAAGGTCATCTATGTAACGGTGATCGGAAGTCAGGTTTGCTTTACATTTATGCTCTGACCACACAAATCTATTTTCCCACTCTGCCATAAATAGATTTGCATAGCTTGGGGCGAACCTGCTTCCCATAGCTGTCCCTTTCTTCTGTAGGAAAAAGCTGTCATTGAACAAAAAGAAATTATTCCGAAGGACCAGGTTTATCCCTTCAATAATGAAATCCACAAAATTAGCCTCTAAAGTATTTTTTTGCATCAGAATATTCTTTACTGCTGTGCAGCCTCTTTCATGATCTATTATGGTATACAGCGATGTGACATCACTGGTTACCAGCCACATATATCTTTGTCCCACTCATGGTCTTTTAAGATGTTTAACACACTAATAGTGTCTTTTAGATACAACGGTATTTCTTTCACATAAGGTTGTAAGATATGATCTAGGTACTCGGACAGATTTGAATATAGCGATCCTACCCCTGATACAATTGGTCTACCCGGGGGGCACTCCACATTTTTGTGGATTTTGGGTAAAAAATAGAAGACCGGGATGATAGGGTGTAGATTATTGATATAACTATATTCATCTTTTCCCAAAAAGTTTTTATCCCTCCCTTTGTCTAGGAAATTCGTTAGCAGTTTCTTTTGTCCTTTCGTAGGGTCTGCTTTAAGTCTTTCATAGACAATAGAGTCATCTAGCTGACGGTGTGCCTCCTTTAGATAATATTCTGTAGACATAATTACCACCCCGCCCCCTTTGTCAGCTGGTTTAATCACAAGTCTCTCATCCTTATTAAGGTCTTCCAGAGTTTTTCTTTCTACCTTAGATAGATTAGAGTGTCTCCTCTGCTCTCTCATCTTCTGGGATACGCTTGGATCATCTACCCTGCGTGGGCTCCCATGAGGCTTGATGTACTGAGCAGTATACTGCTCAGGGATATGTGAGTGTATTTTCACTTTTTCACATTCCCTGTTTTTGCACTAAAATACTACACTATATTATTATTATTTTGTTTCTGTTTTTCCCTCCATGTATTTACCAAGTGGATTGCTACCGAATTGAGGGTAATCCCTTTTTTGTTGTATATTAAGTGTTGGTTAAAGCGCACTTTTTCACTATTTTTTTTGTTTATTGTACCGAACCAGGAGTGAAACACTGGTTGATTGAGTTGCTGCTATTACTATCACATTTTGGCGCAGTGTGTTTCTTGTTTTTCTCTGTATCTTTTTGTATTGGTTGGTGGGATCCCCTTTTAGTAAACGGTATACTTTTTGGTCTTTTCATTGTTTGTATGCCTCTTGTTTGTAGTCCTCACGAGATAGTATAACAATTCCTCCACCCTTATCTGCCGGTTTAATGATGATCTCTTCATCGGCTTGGAGTTCTTTTAGGGTGCTGAGCTCTTTTTTCATGAGATTGTTTTTATCATATTTTGTGTGTTTGATTTTTTTGAGGTCCTCTGTCACTAATTTTTCAAATACATCCAGTGTTCCTGATTTGTATGTAGTAGGGTAAAAGCTAGATTTTTTCTTTAGATTGGAAACAATAATTTGGTTATCGTTCTCTATTATATTATCTATTATATTATCTATTATAATAAATAAGTGAAGATAAAAATAATTACTATGTCTCTAATGCACAGACCCACAATAGAAGTTGTAATAATGATGACAGTTTAGAATCAAATCATTTTCACGTTTTATCCCAATTAGGAGACACATCCCCCATCTTAGATCACAAATTTAGATTACTTAAATCTTTACCACAAAACACCACTGAATCACATTTTTTAGACTCAGACCGAACAATACAAAAAATTCCCCCACAACCTCAAAGAATTCCCTCACAATCACAAAGATTCCTAAACTCAAAAAGAAAAAGGTTCTTTCAGGGAGAGGAAAAAGAGGGGGCAGGTTGGTACAGAAGAGAGAGATGAGAAAAAAGAAAAAAACTACAACATCTTCATCTTCAGGTATTTTCAACCTATCCCAAAAAATCCTCTCCCAGGAACAACTACTAGTATTAAGCAAAGGCTTAAAATTTGCCCCTACAAAAAAAAATTCAATAATTTTGCCGCATATATCTATGTTAACAAATTTGTAAGGCAAGCTACTTTAAAAAGATTTTACACCCTAAAACCTAATATAGAGAACGAAAAAGTTCAGATAGAGAACGATAACCAAATTATTGTTTCCAATCTAAAGAAAATCAAACACACAAAATATGATAAAAACAATCTCACGAAAAAAGAGCTCAGCACCCTAAAAGAACTCCAAGCCGATGAAGAGATCATCATTAAACCGGCAGATAAGGGTGGAGGAATTCTTATACCATCTCGTGAGGACTACAAACAAGAGGCATACAAACAATGAAAAGACCAAAAAGTATACCGTTTACTAAAAGGGGATCCCACCAACCAATACAAAAAGATACTTTCAATTTTTTTGGATAAAGGGAAAACCAATCAATTTATTACCAAAAAAGAAGCAGACTATCTAAATGTCTTACATCCAAAAATCCCTACGATATACTTCCTTCCAAAAATTCACAAAAACCCTATAAATCCACCTGGGCGACCCATAGTGTCCGGCATAGGATCTGTTCTATCCAATCTATCTGAATACCTAGACATAATATTACAACCTTATGTAAGGAAATTGAAATCTTATCTGAAAGACTCAATAAGCCTTATAAGAATACTGGAAAACATAGATTGGCAGGAAGACTATTTCCTAGTGTCAAGCGATGTATCCTCATTATACACTATCATAGAACACCATCAGGGATGTCAGGCAGTCGAAAACCTCCTACGAGAGGAAGGTGTGATGTCTTCTGCACAAATAGAATATATCATTGAAGGGCTAAAAATTATCCTCGAACACAATTTCTTTTGGTTCGAGGAAACTTTCTATTTGCAAAAAACAGGGACGGCCATGGGGACAAAAGTCGCTCCTAGCTATGCAAACGTCTTTATGGGAGACTGGGAAGACCAATCAGTGTGGAACCAACAAAGCTGGAAGGCAAACTTAATCTTATATAAAAGGTATATAGATGATCTGTTCTTCATTTGGAAAGGAGATCAAAATAGTCTAGATGCCTTCCTTAATTCCCTAAATAAAAATGACAAAAACATTATTTTAAACACAGTATATAGCAAAACAGAAATCCAATTTTTGGACTTGATGGTATATATACAAGAAGGATCTCTTAAAACTAAAACCTTCTTTAAAAAGGTCGATACAAATGCATTCATAAATTGCCACTATCCTCCGTGGCTCAAAGAAGTCCCTAAAAGTCAGTGTATGAGACTTAGAAGGAACTGCACAGATGTTGAAATATACCAACAGGCTAATATACTAAAAAATAGATTTGAAGAAAAAGGTTATGACCCAGTAACTATAGAAAACACCATAAAGGAAATAGAAATTACAGATAGAAACGCACTAATTAAGCCTAAAGAGATTAAAATAAAAAAACCGGATGAAACATATCAAATACCCCTAGTATTTGACTATAACAACAAGTCATCAGAAATCAAAAAAATTGTTAACAAGCACTGGAATATCCTTTTGAAGGATGAGACACTGAAACACTGCATACCGGAAAAGCCAAAAGTTTTTCGAGGGGCACAAAACCTAAAGAATAAGCTAACTAAAAGTTTCTTTTCGAAACAAAAAAAGAAAGCTGCAGACCACTTTTTAACCCAAAAAGCTGGCTTCTATGGATGCAAAAACTGCGAACCATGCAAGATATCTGCTAGCCAAAAATACCCTATTACAAAATATACATCCTATGCAAATAAACGTGAGTTCATAGTTAAGCAATTTCTAACATGCTCATCTACCAATGTGATCTATCTTATTGAATGCCCTTGCGGCATACAATACATTGGACGAACATCTAGAACTTTAAAAAAACGAGTGGGAGAACATGTGAGAAATATTAAAAAAGGTATCACCCAACACTCTCTTTCAAAACATTTTCTGGAAAAACATAATAAAGACCCTAGGGGTATTAAATTTTGGGCCATAGACAAGGTACCAAGACATTGGAGAGGTGGAGATAACATTAAAGAAATGGGAAAGGTAGAAATGAAATGGGTCTTCGATATAGATACCCTTCAACCAAAAGGTCATAATGCTGATTTTGACCTATTCAATTTTTTATAAAAGGATCCTGTTTACTTAAAAAGCCTTTTCTTAAACAATTTTAATAATAACTTTTAATAATATTTCTCAAATTTTAGACAGAATTTTCTACCTTCCCCATCCACCAATATAGCAGATATATATATTTATATATATATATATGGTTTTCTTCTTGAATAAAATATGATATGTTTTTTATTATATGTTTTTTTAATATATTTTTTTATTATATGTTTAAGCATATGTGGATGCACAATATCATATATGTTCTCTTAGAAATAATATTCAATTTCTTAAATATATATATTTTTTAATATCAAGTTTTTTTATATATATACATAATAAACTTTTGCTATTTTTATTTTTATTTTTAATTTTCATTATTTTATATTTTTCTTTCTCCCATATATCCCAGATCCTGGGAAACATATATGAATGTGCATATAAACGTTTTTGATGAGAGGGGCTGCTGTTAAGAGCCACCACTCTGAGTGTCCGTTTGCTAAAACTTTGCCTTCTATTCTCTGTGAGGCGATCACATGACGAAAACGCCAAATCTCGCGAGACGCCATTCAAATCCCATTGCGCGACGAAGTCGCGATGACGTCACCGCTAGAAGAACCCGGAAGTGCGCGCTTGTTAGAGACGCGCGAAGTATGAACATTTAAAAGGGACTCATGCAGTATGGTAGGCACACGCCAAGAGGAAGCCTAATTAGAGGCGAAACGCGTAGCGTGCCTACCGATACTGCTATCTTTCTACTATCTACCACGTTGTATTGCTCTGATGGAGAGGCCTGTTGCTGAAAACTTTTGATGTAAGCTACTACTTGTTATTTATTAAATATGTATATTTCCTGCCAATAATCTCCTGTACTTCATTCTGTTACACACATGGGAATCCTATGTGGAAGAAAGAAGACTCAGACCAGATATTGATGGGCTATTGATGCGCTATTCTCACCTACAGTGTTTGTGAGTGCAATCATCTAGAATATATTATTTGCCTATACAATACTGTATCACACTATGGTCTTTGTTTTTTTTTCTCTGTATTTTTCTATGTATATTGCAAAATACTGAAGAATACTCCCTAACCACCAGACCTACAAACTTCAGGCAATTATTATATTTCCTTCTATACTGTTTACTATGTGGGGTTCACTTAGCGCACCAATCACTCCTATGGTTTTACATTTTTTGTATAATTTTTCACGTGTGCTTGCAGAGTAACACATAGATTGGTGCTGCTTTGTTACAGTTTAAAGCGCCAGGATCTATATCTGTTATATCTACATCTTTAATTATTCTATGTGCTCTATTATTTCTTCCTCTCTTGCTTCTTTTATTCCCATGTCTTGGAATAATTCCAATAGAATTGTGGCTAATTTTTCTTCCCCACTTTGCTCCTGTATAGCACAAATTCTTAGATTATCCCTGCAAGTTCTGTCCTCATTATCTGATAGTTTTTCTTCTAAAACCTCCATTTTTTCCCAGCCATTTTATGTTTTATTTCACGTAATTCTGTTCAAATTCCATACCCTCCCACTTTTCCTCTATCTTGGCCACTCGTTCTCCAATGTTAGCAATGTCCATCTTGATGTCTTGGAAATGATTCTTCAATTCCATTTTGATTTGTGTTAGTTGTTGCTCTGCACATGCTTTTAAACATTAAAGGCATAAGCATTTAAACTGTTATCTTGTTTAGATACTTTTCCACTTTCTTTTGCTTGTTTATGTTCCTCTTCATTCTCTAGCGATACTGTTGAATCTGTTCCGGAGGTATTAAGAGTTTGATCGGCCTTCCTTTGCATTTGGGGTGAGAAGAAAGACGTGTTCTCTCTCTCTCTCTCTCTCTTACTTTTACTTCATGCTTTAATGATCGGTCTGCTTCTCTTCACCAAATTCTCCACTTTCATTTTGTTACTCTCTCTCCATCTTGTACCCTTGAGTTTCTGCTTCCACGCTTCTTACTCCGCTTCCATCTCACGGCCGGTCAGGCGACCATATAATTTATGGGACACTAGAGTAGAATGTAACAGTTTTTATTGGACACAGGAGCAGCAGTGTCTTTAACAAACAAAAGATTGCCTTTAAACATTTAAGCACCAACCATATCTCTTCTAAGTTTTAATGGGGCACATGCAAAGTTGTCCACTGGTAAGAACACTGAATTTGAAGGAGGAAAAATCTATTGTGATTTATGGGTGGATTCTTCCTCCCACTGTACTGTTATGGGAATGGATATTATGGAGAGAAATTGTATGTGTATCTATTGAATTTGGTTTCTGCAAGCTCCAGGTGAGTAAAAACAGGTGGAGTGGTTAAGCCTAATGATTTAGGATGGGATAGTCAGATCATGGCTGGGAAACAGTGAGGTGTCACCTATATAGCAGTATGAGGATTTTGTACATTATCTTAATGAAAAAATACCCCACTGTTTGGTCTCAGTCTAAACAGGATTGTGGGAAGATGGATTTGCAAGTTGCCATTGAAGGTCCAGACCCCCCTGCAGTAAAACAATGTAAGATTGAAATGAATCAAAAGAAGGTGTTGGTCAGGTGATAGAAGCACTGGTATCTCAGGGAGGTTTGAGTAATTCCAAATGTAATTCCCCCATATGGCCAGTAATAAAGCCGGATGGCTCATATCATCTAGTAGTAGATATGCGTGTGGTAAATAAGTATACCCCACCAGCAGCTCATCTAGTGGCCTCCTCACCAGATATCATGGCTCAGGTAGATGGAAAGGCTAAATATGTCTCTGTCCTTGATATTGCTAATGGGTTCTTTTCTGTCCCATTACATCCAGCCAGCCAGTATCGCTTTGCTTTTACCTTTAAAAAAGTCAGTATCTGTTCCAAGTGCTGCCACAGGGCTTCCACGTGTCTCCAGCTTACTTTCATAAAGCATTGGCTCAAGCACTGGAACCCCAGGGGTATGGAAACAAGATTTTGCAATATGTGATCTGTTTATTTAAACATAAACAAGGCAAGAGTATGAGCAGAAACTCTGGGATATTTGTGAAGCACTGGCAGATAATGGGTTAAAACTGAACACATCCAAAGTGTAGATTTTGAAAGATAGGGTGGCTTTCCTAGGGGTTAATGTAGATCCAGAAGGAAAAAAAAAACAAACACTCACAACAAGGGAAAAAGCTTTACAGCAATCTCCAAGGCTAGGGTCTGATCTAAGGACATTTTTAGCAGAGAATTCATGTATGATATGGCAGGGATGGAAAAACCCTTGTAAAGAGTGCTAAAAAGACAGAATCATTGATTAGATAATGATCCACATTTCGTTGGAGAAGTACGTAAGGAAATGTGTAAATTGTTGGGGACCCAACAAAGATTTCACGTCCCATATCATCCACAGTCGACTGGCATAGTGGAAAGAATGAATAGGACACTGAAATCAAGATTGAAAAAAATGCTTTCAGACAAAAGGAGTAGTTGGGTAAGACATTTACCAAGTGTTTTAATGTCATTCGTGCAACTCCAAAAGCTAAAACTGTAGTGTCACCTCATGAGTTAATGACAGGAAGAACTATGCCAATTACTTTTCCTAATGAACCTTTTGTTCCAAGTACTTTCAAACTTGCTGCAGAACATGCACAATGGTTGAAAGTATTACAGGAACACCTGCAGTCAGTTGACATTTGCTGCTTCATATATGGCTCCTTCTGATAAACAAATGGGTTAAATATGTTACACAGGGAAACTATGCAGAGAAGTTCAAGCCAGAGAACAAGGTGATGGTAAAATCATTCAGAACACCACATCCCTGGGAAGCAGGTTTGGAAGGTCCCTTTGTCATTCTAAAGAAATTAGGACAAACTGTTACAGGTTCAAAAGGGCAAAAATTTGTTATTACATTTTCTAAGTCTACTCTTGTGCATATTGATCAATGTAAACTTACTAAAATAAAACCGTAAACAGCAAAATATTTTTTTGTTTCAGAAATGACAATGTTTATGGACAAATACTGTTTGGTATTCAAAAGGACAAAATGACATTCAAAAGGACATTATGAGCAAATACGGTGAAAGACGTCGTAGATTCGATTGCAAAGGACAAGAGTGACCTCATTTCATGGATTAAATCAAACTGATTTTGGTTTTCAGTTTTTTTGTAAAATGTTTGCAATTGTAAAGGATAATAAGAATGGCGCTGTTATTGATGATTTTAGGTACAATAGATGCCCAAGGTATAGATACTTTAGGTTGTGAAAATATAGATACATTTGCTAAATGTACAGCCTTCCCCTATGAATGTAGAGTAAGATATTGTAAGGCTCCGGATGTTGATTATTGTGGATGTGTTCGCACAGACATCTGAGGATGCAATATCTGGTATGATCAAATTTCATGATTATTTGGAACCTTGTATGACTTATCACTCATTTGATGGAAGAATTGATATAATTAACATTACCAAAGATTTTATATATATAATGCAGAATACTGAACAAAAGAACACAGATCGTAGGTGTGTGGTACCCACAGGTATAGACAATACACTCACCTTTATTATGTTTAATGTGAGAAGGATGATGGATTACCGTGTTACCATGAATTAATAGATACACTTGTGAATCCGTACACACATACTAAAGTAAGATTATTGGAGCAAACACTTGACAGTTCATTTACATATCAGAACCAAGCTAAATGTGCAGGTCAAATCACTATATGGCCTTGGCATCCAAAAGCTAGAAAACAAACATGGTTATGGATACCTTTTTTCCTTATGAGATATGCAATGTGAAGGACAGGACACGACACACTGTCTCACTTTCTTATGCATTTACAAAATCACAACATATATTGATAATTGGACCCCAGAACAAAGAATAACAGAGGATTGTAATCTTGTAGAACAGGAGGGAAAAGATCTTATTAGAATATACAAATAGGATGAACACAGTTTTATTTGGTGCATCCTTCAGTCTATACACACATTCATTGAACATGTCAGAATGGGACATTACACGTACATTCCCACAATGCCAGGAATATACTGTAGGAATACAACAAGATGATTTCTATTATTGGTTAAAGCAGGACACTACTTTCTCTAGACCAGTGAATACACAAAGTAAACGGGACTGGTATAATACAGTATTAGGTGGTTTAGGTGTTGGAGCAAGTCTGAGAAATGGCGTTAATATAGAAACACTAGCAGCTAGAATGAGTACACTAGCGTCCGCAGGTAGTAAGTCACAAGATATTTATTTGTTATCCAAGATAGATGCAAACCGTCGTAAACAATTACAAAACAGATATTTCCATTATTAATAATCTCATTAAAAATAAGTACAATCAGTGTAGGAATGGAAACGATTGCAAGTGATCTGACCTCTCTAGTCTTAGGATGTAAAGCATTACAAATGGATATCAATACTAATGAAAAAATATTCTTGCAAGCCCTTTTTAACCAACAATGGCCTTATGAAGTCCCACTTGAAGTCCCTAAACTGAGTTATCATTATCGAGCTTTCTGGCACACACACAATGGCTAGGATGTTTGGAACATACAATAGAACATTGCGCTTTTTCTATATTTCTACCTACTAAAGGAATTAATTACAACAGTTTCAAGTACATTGATTTGGGGAGGGTAGTAAAGTCTAAGTGGATAAAGATAGACAGTGCACAAAATGATAAAATCTTAGTGGGAATAGCAAATGTAGAATACATGCTTGACATAGAAAATGGTTTGCTAAATTATGGTAATTATGTCTGTCCTTATGGAGTTAATGTTTTAGAAGAGGTATCATGGTGCTGGGAGAATAATGATACATGTCAAATGAAGATTAATAACATACCAATTCAGCGTGCATGGACATATGACAAAAGGAATAATATGCTGGCACCAAATAGAAGGAAACCCAGAAACAATTGTTCTGAAACAGTAAGCTTAGCACCAGGTAGCGGACCTTCTTTATCAGTAACAATCAAGGATATAAGGGGTAAATATTATGACAACACCCCCAATACTAAAACGTTTATTCCATAATGAAGTATGACCAACGTACTTTATATAATGTAAGCATAGGTTACGGAGCTGATTTTTATAGGCAGTTAAAGGATAATGAAGAGTTAATACAAGTGATTGATAAAGCTGCAACTGGAATACACAACACCTTGGTACAAATACACACAGTGCAAGGCATGATTAAAAGCATAAAACATGATTACATTGAGGTAAGCAAATCCTGGTGGCAATCATGGTTTGGGGACAAAAGTCAGGATTGGTTATGGGTATAGCACATTTCATTACTCATCCTTTGGTAATCTTGATACTTATAATTCTAATGCTGTTTATCTTTAGTTATATGTGTACCAGAGTGAAGCATATTAGGTCTCAAATGATAGATATTGAATACAGATGTAAATACCTGACCACAAAGTTAAAATCTTATAAGGAATTGGAGTAAGGTATCATGAAAAATGTGTATCTCTATATGACAAATCATTTAATATTGATTAAATATTAAAATCATAGGAGGGTTTGAAATATATAATTCAATATATCAATATTTGATGGTTTATACAAGTTCATCATAATTTTCTATTTTGTACTTTGCTACAGCAAGAAAATGCCTTCATGTAGCATTCACTGGAATGTAGGACCCCCAAGAGCTGTTCCTATATATTAGGAGAGTCCTTTGTATGGCATAGCTACATGTGCTTCCAATTATTTCTCTAGCCAGAAAGTCTAGTTTTACCATAACCTTTGACTCCAAAGTTCAGGCTAGATTCCTCAGTATCTAAGAGGCCCCACCAATATTTCCTTTCCTTTAAAACATATTTCCATTGTTTGTTTGTTTTTCCTGCCCAAGTATAATTACAACATTTGACTTTCATTATAAAATACTACCATTTTAGTATGTCAGATTTTACACTAGATCTTGAACTATATAATCTTTTGCAGTTGTGTTATCACTGTGTAGAAAACTAACACTGCAACATTTTAAAATTAACATCTCTACATTTAAATCCACTAGTCTGTTATTTCCACCAAGACAATAACTTTTAATATTATATAATGACATTTCAATACAGCCAATTCCAAACACCAGTAATTCGTACTTCATATAAAAAAATGCTTCTGAAAATGATCTATAAATGAACAGAAATCCTTCCTGTGTGTATTAGGATGGCAGTCACAATCAAGGAGACCACCAAGGAGACGGCTAAGCCTCTTCTGAAGATAAATGAAGAGACCTCTCAGTCCATGAAGAGGTTGGTCCTGACAGATCACTTTGATCCAATTAAACAGCTCAGCAAAGGATCCTATGGGAAGGTTCTACTGGCCAAAACATAGGGCATCAGGTAAGACATATGGACCGCAAATCTTTTGATATTTAGTAACAGTGGATATACTGTGTTGTGGATCATGTTTAATTGCTTTAAAATGAGAATTACAGTTGTATTTTTTTTTTACCCTTAGAAGGAATTGATGATAAATTGTAATGTTTTCTAGACAGGCATTTCGGAATTTCACAATACATAGGTTTGACAGGTCAGATGTAGGCCCTAAAAAATGAGTAAAGAACTGTGGCAGATTTCCTTCTTGAATACACCATCTTCCACTACATCTCCCACCATCATTACCACCTACTGGATAGTATTTAGAACTGGAAGAGATTTGTCCAGGAGGTGGCGCGCCAGATTTAATCACTACAGTCCCTTGTAATACCAATGGTGAGCTGTGAATGACACTGTTTTTGTGTGTATAAGAACAGAGTCCTCCCCATTAATGAGTTTATAAAGAGGATAATCAATTCATAAACCCACCATGTTTTAGATCTTTTTAGAAAAGCCTACATTTCATAAATTTTAACTGGTACAGCCTCCGATATGTCTTATACAAAAACTGGAAATATACTGAAGGATTTACATTTTCGGAGTTTCCAGTGTTATCTGATACTTTAGAGTATAATGTACAATAGTTAGATTGATTTAATTATATTAATTACATTTTATTCATCGTTGTATTTTGCTTTCTCTGGTACAGCTTGGCCTGCAGGAGGAAATAGTGGAGATGTGCTCTTCAGCTTGTGAGTGCTCTGGGGTTTTTGCACAGCAAGGGGCTGGTCCATTGGGACATCAAGCTGGACAACATTCTGCTGATGGACAGAGAATGTCACTGCATTAAACTGGCAGACTTTGGACTCACACGAATCCAGGGAACCGGTGTGCCAGCTATGTCTTGAAAAAATCCCTACATGGCCCCAGAGCTCTGCATCCTTGGTGACAGTGAGCTGCTATTATACACCTTTAGTAGAAAAACACAGGGAAGTTCAACAATTTAATGCTGTGTAGAAAGATAAAAGTTGAAAGTTCACACAGTGTAATGCAGTAAGGTAAGCCACTTACAGGTTCAGTGTTTGTGGCAAAAGTGTGTCAGGTTACAAGTCCCAAGAACAGTCCCAAGTCTGCAGGAGAGGCAAAAATGTATCCTGTTCACTGCAGACTTGGGACTTATTTGGTTCCGATCCCTGAGCAAGAATAGTTTTGGAAGTTTTAAAAATTCCAATCCACATGTCAGACAGACAGTTTTCAGATTCCACCTGCATTAGGATCGGACCAAAAGATTGGCTATTCATACAGTAGACCAGTTACTATAGATCAAGATCTCAGAATCCAGTACCAGTCCAAGAAAGAGATTTAGGGGTCTAATCCATTATTTTAACTTGTTCACAAATTAAGACTATTTCATTTAATTAAAAAGAAAAACTAAATCTGGTTCCTAAACCAATGCCTCACATGGCATCCTTGGATTTAAAATATTAGGAACATGCATATATAAATCCAGCTCATTAAAAAAAAAAAAAAAAAAAAAGCTGGTTAATTTCCTTAACTATTTGGTTACATTTGGCCAATATATACTTTGTTTTTTCATTTTGAATTATGCCTGTCAGCTTCTTACAAATTGATAGGTTCTCAGTGGGAATAAGTTTTGCCATGTAATGTTTTATCCTGAAATACGAGAAGATATCTCCCTTGTTTAATTGATATTTTGTCTGTAGTGTTTGAAACGGAATCACAATCGCTTCCTCCACCAAGTCTTCTATCTTTAATACTCCCTGCTTTACCCATTTTCCTAGTTTAATATTTCCTATTATTATACTCCAGTATTTGTAAGGGGAGGCCTGTCAGAATTTCAATCTTCACTTTCTTTTTACATTTTAACCAAAACTTCAATATATGATCCATAACCAGAGATCTTTTGCATTTTTTACGCTCTTAGACCTTTTTTGCTGGTGTACCAAAACATTGAAAGTAGTTGTTCACTCCCTATTAAAGTCTTCTCCATTTGGTACCACTTTTCTATCTTGGCATTTTGTTTTTGCGTTATTAATGCATGAGCCAACACGCTTGCTTCATGGTAATGTTGGAGATTAAGTGCCCCCATTCCCTGTTTAGGTGGTAATGAAATCACCCTTTTGTTTATGCACGTTTTTTCGCCCTGCCATATGTATCTGGAAAATGACTCCTGCATCATTTTCAGCCATATCTTTGAGTTGTTCATAGGCATCATCCTGAAGAGGTAGGTCCACCTGGGAATAATACACGATTTTACAACGTTTATCCTCCCTCACCATGAAATTTCCATGTTTTTCCATTTGTTCAATTTTTTATTAGATACTTTTATTAGAGGGAGTAAATTAGCTGCAATAATCTTATTCGGGTCTGCTGTCATTTTTATCCCTAAATAATCAAAATGTTCTCTAGCCCATTTAAATCCAAATTCCAGAGTTAATATTTTTTTTCCTTCTCCTCTATCTAGCCATTACAGTGGATTTATCCAAATTTAATTTGTAGTTAGAGATTTCACGGTATCTCCCGACCTCTTCTATTACTTGCTTAATTGATTCTATCAGGTCTTCAATTGTTAAAGATATCGTCGGCATACATGTTTAATTTCACATCTAGCTTATCAGCCTCAATGCCCTTAATATCTTTATTGCCCCTTATTGCATTCGACAAAGGCTCTATAAAAAAAAACAAAAAAACAAACAGATTTCCATTATAGAAAAAAAATGGAGAAGGATGGAAGAACCTCTGTGTGAGATCCCACCGTGTCTCTGAAAGTCAGGTTATGTTGCGGTCTATGGGATTTGTCTGTCCTATTAAAGATTTTGATCTGTTCAAAACCTGAAAAGATGTTGACAAGTTAAATAAAGTTACCTTGAAAGTATTTTTGTAGCATTATAATCAGGGAAGTAAGGAAGTCTGAGAATAAAGACCATGGATTTGAGGATTCTCTTTTTTTTCACCTATTCAGAGGAGACTGACTCTACAATAACAGATCATGGTCATGATCCATTAACCTTTCAAGACAGGAGTTTGTTAACCACGTTAGTATCATATCTAGAAGTGGATACAATGCTTTGGTGCTTCAGACCCCAGATAAATTTAAAGTTAATCCCACCCATTTTCATGGATACCATTTAAATCTATTCCACACAGCAGGGGAGAGAGCGACTCCTATATATAATGTATCCCAGCAGGGGACAGAGCGACTCCTATATATAATGTATCCCAGCAGGGGAGAGAGCGACTCCTATATATAATGTATCCCAGCAGGGGAGAGAGCGACTCATATATATATATATATATATATATATAATGTATCCCAGCAGGGGACAGAGCGACTCCTATATATAATGTATCCCAGCAGGGAAGAGAGCGACTCCTATATATATATATATATATATATATATATATATATATATATATATATATATAATGTATCCCAGCAGGGGAGAGAGCGACTCCTATATATAATGTATCCCAGCAGGGGACAGAGCGACTCCTATATATAATGTATCCCAGCAGGGGACAGAGCGACTCCTATATATATATATATATATATATATATATATATATATATATATATTGTATCCCAGCAGGGGACAGAGCGACTCCTACATATAATGTATCCCAGCAGGGGACAGAGCGACTCCTATATATAATGTATCCCAGCAGGGGAGAGAGCGACTCCTATATATAATGTATCCCAGCAGGGGAGAGAGCGACTCCTATATATAATGTATCCCAGCAGGGGACCGTGATTCAATGTAACTGCATGGTCATTTACAGACTTTTCTGTCTAATGTCCTATGGAACTTCACTGACTAACATGGATGTACTTGTACAGACTGCCTATCCCTGGCTGTGAGTAAATCTTGCTGCCACAGCTATAAGTTACTCTGCATCACAAGCGCCAACCTTGAGTGAATCTGCTCAGACCAGGAGCTTTCCATCTGGGGACGTCACTTTCTAAATACAGCCGTTAATCCAAATGGCGCGAGTTCAGCCACTCGGTACAGAATGCCCAATTTGGTGCAAAGTGAACACACAACATTTGATTTTCAGACAGAAGCAGCCAAGATGTGGAAATATCAGGCTGGAAGGATTATGGGAATTAGTGTGTAGGGAGATTAAAATAATTAGTAACACCAGCCATTTATGGGATTATAATACATTGTATTGGTGAAAAGGGAAGGTACATTAGATATACACTGATCGTTACTGCCTGGAAGGTTTATCATAGCTGTCCAGCTTGAGTAGATGATTCAAGTAATGTTACAAATCACAACTTCTGGCCATTTCCACCAACTCTTCCAGGTAATCATATGAAATTGCATCAGGCTTGTGGGTGCATTTCGGGAGGTCACACTGATACTCAAACTATACCACAAACCATCAGGTGAGAATATTTCTAGGATTTCATCAATGTCAATAAAACCAAAAAAGTGCCCCCCCCCCCCCTTACTGGACAATATGGAAACCTTGATTGTGTCTACAGGAAAGAACCAGTCCATCCAGTCTGCCCAGTATTCTAAATACATTCGTTAGTCCCCAGTTCCCCATCTTATATCTAGGATAGCCATATACCTATCCCATGCATGCTAAAATGCCTACACTTATTAACCTCTACTGGAAGACTATTCCATACATCCACTACCCTCTCAGTATTGTAATACTTTCATTAGTCCCTGGCCTTATCTTATATCTAGGATAGCCTGATACCTATCCCATGCATGCTTAAACTCCTTCACTGTATTAACCTCTACCACTTCTACTGGAAGACTATTCCATGCATCCACTACCCTCTCAGTAATGTAATACTTTCATTAGTCCCTGGCCTTATCTTATATCTAGGATAGCCTTATACCTATCCCATGCATGCTTAAACTCCTTCACTGTATTAACCTCTACCACTTCTACTGGAAGACTATTCCATGTATCCACTACCCTCTCAGTAATGTAATACTTTCATTAGTCCCTGGCCTTATCTTATATCTAGGATAGCCTTATACCTATCCCACGCATGCTTAAACTCCTTCACTGTATTAACCTCTACCACTTCTACTGGAAGACTATTCCATACATCCACTACCCTCTCAGTAAAGTAATACTTTCATTAGTCCCTGGCCTTATCTTATATCTAGGATAGCCTTATACCTATCCCACGCATGCTTAAACTCCTTCACTGTATTAACCTCTACCACTTCTACTGGAAGACTATTCCATGCATCCACTACCCTCTCAGTAATGTAATACTTTCATTAGTCCCTGGCCTTATCTTATATCTAGGATAGCCTTATACCTATCCCACGCATGCTTAAACTCCTTCACTGTATTAACCACAACCACTTCTGCTGCTTCCACCACGCTCTGCTTATGGGTTTCCATATTTCATGCAAGACTCAGTCTCATTACAAATAAGTTACTCAACTTTTTTGGGGAAGATCAGGTTTAAACAGGTTCCCTCACCCCTGCTACTTGTACAGGAGAGACTGAGTGTGGTCTGAAAGGGTTAAGCCAGTCAGGAACCAAACCTTCCATAGTTTGGGAGATTTAGACAGGGATAGGAACTTCAGGACAGTGGCATATCGGACCACACATTACCCCATGGAGAGGCAGAAACATACTCCAGGTTAACCTCCCCTCTTTATATAGATTTTACTTTGAGGTGAACATGTTTCCCCATGGAGGGGCAGTTATAGTCACCAAGTACCCCATACAGTCTCCCTATTATCAGAAAGGAGCACTACCTGTCATCAGACTGGGAAGTTTCTCCATTAATTAACCCTCCAGATACTGGATTGTTGCTAATTCAGCCAATACATTCAACATTAGAAGATTGCAGCTCCCAAACCAGCCCATTCCTGCTACATCGGCCCACCACCAAACAAGAAACAGAGCCTATTCTACTTGCTTTATACATTGAGCAATCTGTAACTAATCCCACCAAATGAGTATTCTGTAACCACTGCCACCCAATGAGCAATCTGTGACTCTGCCCACCCAATGAGTAATCTGTAACCACACCCACCCACTTATCAAACTGTAACTCCACCCATCCCATCTAAAGAAAAACATTAACCCATTCTTAGCTTCTTGCTGTGCTAGTTAAGTTTGGGAAATTTACTATGTGGCTGTAATCATTCTTATATGCAGCCCTGACGTGTGTATTTTATATATATGCCAAAAAAATGTATGCAGCGATTGGTAGAGTGTATAGGAAGGGAGTTTCAAACAAAATTAGACATTGAACAGCCTGGTCTTGTTGCAATGGATGATGTGAGTGTATGTGGGTCTAAGAAAAGTCTCAATGCTCCCTAAAGACATGTAAATGTTCCAGGACATCAGCAGGGGATGATAACCCTCTCTAGAGGGGTCATTTATAGGAAATGCACAATGCAGGGCAGCAGTAACAGTGATACCCTGCACTGCATTTATAATAAGATTCATCACTTACTTCGTACAGTTTTGTTAGTAAACTGCTTATTGATTCAAGATGCATGTAAAATGCAGATTACAGGGCTGCAGATGGATCAATCATTGTATTGTTCACAACCCTGGAGCATGCATTTTGTATTTATGACCATGGAAACATCACCTTATCTCCACTTGAATCTTAGATGGGCAGTCCGTTCCTGTGAGTCTGCTGTGCAAGTCACAGGAAGAGCAGGCTGGGGACCCAGTGAAATATCCAGCCCTTTGTACAGTGTACAGATACATGATTGGGAGCTTTAAAATGCACGGTTTGAACTTATGATGTCCCCACCACTGCTGGGGAGGATGAAATCACACAGGTCCTTTATGAACCGATAGTAGGTCAACAAGACAGGGCTTACAATAATCCTGGGTCATTCAGTTTACAAAACAGTCTGAACCATTAAGATATTAGAGGGGGTGTGGTTCCTTCATAATTTGCTTTGGACTGTTTTGTACTGCTTGTGATGGCTGTTTTATCACGTCTGCAGTGTTTGTGTTTAGCTATAATGTTTCTCTCTCATTTACTGTACCCACAAACATTTTATATAATTTTTATCAGGATAAGAAGGACTGTCTTCAGATACCATTATTTTTTTCATATCATATAATTTACTGTAGAAAAAATTAAGATGGAATATTTTAAAAACACTGTTTTCAAACTTTTACTTAAAAAATCTTTTACTCATTCACAAATCCACCCCCAGCCACCAGACAGAACGAAGGTTGTAGATGGAGCTTCCAAATCAACAGACAGGACCAGTAACTTTGAAACAGGAATGCACATTTATTGACCAGTAACAGAGTCTATATTGAGATATAATCCAGTTAACACAAAACTCAACCCACATATTAACAGACAACAGAAACCAAACAGCAATTAACCAGCATTGCTACAAATATAGAAAACCACATCATAATTTGTTTAAAACACACCTAAGCAGCAGACAGGCTGTCTGCACTACAGGGAGTAAACTATCAACCATTGTCCTTTACTCCCCTGTGACATATTGTAATCAGAGTGGTCTCCTCACAGAATTATACATTACACATATACCAATATACAAAACAATCTGACTTAATTACCATATTCAACATAGCACATGATCCAGGCAGTGGTGTATCTTGATTTTGTGCTGCCCTAGGCAGACAAAATCCGGGCACCCCCCTACCCAAGCTGCACACCCACGTTACACACATAAGACATGCCCCATCATTCAGACTCACATCAAGCTCACACTCCCATCACACTCAGTCACACACTCCTACTCCCATCACACTCAGTCACACACTCCTACTCCCATCACGCACACTCTGACTCCCATCACACTCAGTCACACACACTGTCTCCCATCACACACACTCTGACTCCCATCACACTCAGTCACACACACTGTCTCCTATCACACACACTCTGACTCCCATCACACTCAGTCACACACACTGTCTCCCATCACACACACTCTGACTCCCATCACACTCACTCTGACTCCCATCACACTCAGTCACACACTCCTACTCCCATCACACTCAGTCACACACTCCTACTCCCATCACGCACACTCTGACTCCCATCACACTCAGTCACACACACTGTCTCCCATCACACACACTCTGACTCCCATCACACTCAGTCACACACACTGTCTCCTATCACACACACTCTGACTCCCATCACACTCAGTCACACACACTGTCTCCCATCACACACACTCTGACTCCCATCACACTCACTCTGACTCCCATCACACTCAGTCACACACAGTCTCCCATCACACACACTCTGACTCCCATCACACTCAGTCACACACAGTCTCCCATCACACACACTCTGACTCCCATCACACTCAGTCACACACTGTCTCCCATCACACACACTCTGATTCCCATCACACTCAGTCACACACACACACACACACACACACACACACACACACACTGTCTCCCATCACACACACTGACTCCCATCACACTCAGTCACACACACTGTCTCCCATCACACACACTCTGACTCCCATCACACTCAGTCACACACTGTCTCCCATCACACACACTCTGATTCCCATCACACTCAGTCACACACACACACACACACACACACTGTCTCCCATCACACACACTGACTCCCATCACACTCAGTCACACACACTGTCTCCCATCACACACACTCTGACTCCCATCACACTCAGTCACTCACACACACACACACACACACACACAGTCTCCCATCAGCACTTACCTTTCCCTGGCAGGCAGGCAGCATGGTCCCTCCATGCTGCCTGTTCGGCTTCCCGGCGATTGTGCCGACAGGTCACGTGACCGGGCGCGCGTATGACATCAGCGCGCCCGTCACGTGACTGTCGGCACTTCCGTGTCGGCACACTGCACGGGGAGCCGAACAGGCAGCACGGAGGTTTCTCTGTGCTGCCTGTTCGGCTCCCCGTGCAGCCTGGCAGGCAGAGCGATGGTGAGGGGGGATCTTCCGATCCCCTCTCACCTCCGTCTCTGCCTG
Source organism: Pelodytes ibericus (assembly GCA_036172795.1). NCBI lineage: Eukaryota > Metazoa > Chordata > Amphibia > Anura > Pelodytidae > Pelodytes > Pelodytes ibericus. The sequence goes on from CM069860.1 coordinate 223,681,628, forward strand.
CAAGCGCGGTGGGGTTTTTTTTTTTTTTTTTTTTAAAGGGCCGGATTTTTTTTTTTTTTTCATTTTTTTTTTCTCCAGTGCTGGGGGGCGCTGCCGCCCCCCAAAATTTGCCGCCATAGGCATCCGCCTAGGATGCCTCGCGGTAAATACAGCACTGGATCCAGGGTGAGTCAGGATTACAGAGGCACAATCTGGGTGCATGAGTAAAGTCATGAAAAATGCACCCTTACCCACTGTACCCAAATCCCAATGTCAGGGCCCATATTCTATAGGGCAGAGGCAAGCCATTAGTTCTCTCCAAAAACCCCAGTGATGTAGGGTTCTGTCAGAGAAGCACATTGCTTTTTGCTAAGCATTTTTTTACCATTTAATTTTCTAACAAGTTACATTTTAGCCCTAAACTTAAGCCAAACACTAACCCTAGCACTACAAACAAAGTGGGGTGCATACACATTTTGATGTCTCCTCTGTCTTGGGGCTCTTAACGCTGTGGATCCAATATCAAATCCATGTTCACAACAGTTTGACATATCAGCACCAGCAGACTCTGGGTAATAATGAGGAGAGATTCATAGAATATAATCCAATAACTTTATTGTAGTCTGTCAGACAATAAGATCAGCATAGCAAAAAATGTGTAAGCTTGTTTAAGATTGACACGTTTAACACAAGAAATGTGCGCTTGGGTGTTTTACATTAAGCTGCATAGCAATAAGCACATTTCTCATGCAAAATGCATCAACCATCATGCCTGAACTTTTTTCTCAGGTGTATTTTGCTATGTTGAGTGTTGCTATGTTGAGTTTACTGTATATCGACATTTTGGATTTTATTCTGAAAAACTCTTCTCATTATTACCTGGAGTCTGCTGGCACTAATATGTAATCTTACCAAAGATGAGAGTAAAGAGTTAATATTTTTATTCATGGGGATGATCGGGAGATGAGGGAGGATTGCAAGGCAGTCTTAAATGCATCGGCGAGCATACTGCACATTTATCAGGATGTGCTATGCCATCCTACAGAGTTCAACTAAAAGGTGTTTGAAGACTAACAGGCATTGAACGTCCTTTGGGCTTGGGGGATTTGGGCTTTGGGCTTCCTTCTTTTTGCTTCCGGAGAAACTGCCTCTACTGCAAGTAAATCGCAAATGGAAATGTGCATTGGTGCACACACACCTAATCAACACAGAATGATAATACTTACCTCGAGGTCCCGTCCGCGAGGATCCACCGCTGCTGCTTCGGAGATTGTGCGCATGTGCTTACTCAGTGCATTACCCACTCCTCCACACTACACGCTTCCGAAGGCTTAGCTATTTCCGTACGGAGGCATGACCGCCATACTGGGCGCCATCTTCATTTTAAAGGCAACTTATCTATTTTGCCTCCAAGCTTTGTTTTCATCCCAGAGCTGGAGACATGCTTTGGTGGGATATTTAAAGGCTGAGTCTGCATTTAACCTTTGCCTGTGATAGTGCCTTGTGCCTATTTGTGATATTGTGATTCGGTATTTGTTATTTCTGGTATTCTGACTCCTGCTTGTTTTGAACATTCTGACTTCTACAGGTGATACTTGAAAACTTAGATTATCGTGCAAAAGTTCATTTATTTCAGTAATGCAATGTAAAAGGGGAAACTAATATATGAGAAAGACGCATTACATGCAAAACAAGATAGTTCAAGCCATGATTTGTCATAAGTGAGATTATTATGGCTTACAGCTCATGAGAACCCCAAACCCACAATCTCACAGTGTCCCACTCTAATCAGCTTAGTAAGCCATAACAGCTGCAAAGGGTTTCTGAGCCTTTAAATGGTCTCTCAGTCTGGTTCAGTAGGAATCACAATCACGGGGAAGACTGCTGACCTGACAGTTGTGCAGAAAACCATCATTGACACCATCTATAAGGAGGGAAAGCCTCAAAAGGTAATCGCGAAGGAAGTTGGATGTTACAAAAGTGCTCTATCCAAGCACATTAATAGAAAGTTATGTGGAAGGGAAAAGTGTGGAAGAAAAAGGTGCACAAGCAGCAGGGATGACCACAGCCTGGAGAGGATTGTCAGGAAAAGGCCATTCAAATGTGTTGGGGACTTTCCCAAGTAGTGGACTGAGGCTGGAGTCAGTGCATCAAGAGCCACCACACACAGATGGATCCTGAACATGGGCTTCAGATGTCGTATTCCTCTTGTAAAGCCGCTTCTGAACAACAAACAACGTCAGAAGAGTCTTATCTGGGCTAAAGAAAAACAAACCTTGTCTGTTGCTCAGTGGTCCAAAGTCCTCTTTTCTGATGAGAGCAACTTTTGCATATCATTTGGAAACCAAGGACCCAGAGTCTTGAGGAAGAATGGAGAGGCACACACTGCAAGATGTTTGAAATTCAGTGTGAAGTTTCCACAGTCTGTGTTGATTTGGGGAGCCATGTCATTTGCTGGTGTTGGTCCACTGTGCTTCAATGCAACCATCTACCAGGAGATTTTGGAGCACTTCATGCTTCCTTCAGAAGACAAGCTTTATGGGAATGCTGACTTCATTTTCTAGCAAGACTTGGCACCTGCCAACACTGAAAAAAGCACCAAAGCCAGGTTCAATGACCGTGGGATTACTGTGCTTGATTGGCCAGCAAACTCGCCTGACCTGAACCCCATAGAGAATCTATGGGGCATTGCCAAGAGAAAGATGAGAGACATGAGACCGAACAATGCAGAAGGCTGCTATTGAAGCATACTGGTCTTCCATAACACCTCAGCAGTGCCACAGGCTGATAGCTTCCATTCCACACCGTATTGAGGCAGTAATTGCTGCAAAAGTGGGCCAAACCAAGTACTGAGTCCATATGCATGCTTATACTTTTCAGAGGTCCGATATTGTTCTATGTACACTCCTTGTTTTATTGATTGCATGTAAAATTCTAATTTACTGAGATTGTGGATTTGGGGTTTTCATGAGCTGTAAGCCATAATCATCGCACTTGAAATATCTTGCTTTGCATGTAATGCGTCTATCTCATGCATTAGTTTTCCCTTTTATGTTGTCTCTGGCCTCCTTGCTTGACATCTATAATATATGAAACTGGATTCAAGCAGAGGTACCCGGGGTAAACACAGGGTGGTAAGAGTGGTTGGAATAAGGGTATCCTGAGTGCAAAATGCAATTAATGATTGTTGCAATTAAATACTAAATTATATGTTTATAGCCACACATTAACCACTTCCCAAAGGAGAATATTCCCACGGAGATCAGCTTATGCCGGCTGTGTCTGTCTTCTGCTGAAAAATGGAGTAGTGCGCCACCTGCTGATCAAGATCCGGTATTGCAACAAAGACTACTACTACTGCATAGCCTCTACTGGTGACTTTTTTGTACTACACATAGAACCTTATTATTACTGCTCCTATTGACGAAAGTCAGTACTACAACCAAGGACATCCTGCCACTTCTATAGGGACTCCTTATCAGTACTAGTACCATTATATCATACCAACGCTACATTCCTGTACCAATTTGGTCCTTACAGGTATATAGTGTATTGTAAGAGTGTTACTGCTGCAACTGGGCTCCACATCAGAACCACGGTACTTGATGGTTTGCATCTTTCTCAAAAGGGAACGAATGTTCTCAGTGAGCAGTTCAGAGGTTTTGCTAGGAGGTTTTTAAACTAAAAGAGGGGGGCAAAATGGCGATAAAACATCAATCCAATTGCCCCCCAAAAAAGGTACAGAAGTTACCTGTAGTCAGCGTGCTAAAAAAGGATAAGCTTAGGGTCATGTCTACAAATGCTCGCAGTTTAGGGAATAAGATCCATGAACTTGTGACAATATTGGCAACTGAGAATGTAGATTTAGTGGCTGTTACTGAGACATGGTATAATGAAAAACATGACTGGGACATTTCAATACCAGGGTACTCTTTGTATAGAAAAGACAGAGAAGGTAAAAAAGGGGGAGGGGTGGCCCTGTATGTGAGGGATAGCTTAAAATGTAACGTAATACAAGTTAGTGAGGCGAACATAGAGTCAGTTTGGGTTACATTAGAATTTGGTAATCATATGGTAACTCGGGTAGGTGTGATTTATAGGCCCCCTGGACAAATAGAGGAGTTAGATAATCTACTAGTTGAGGAAATAGCTAAAATGACAATGAAGGGAGAAGTGATCATCATGGGTGACTTTAATCTTCCTGATGTGAACTGGAAATACAAAACAGCTACTTGTGCCAGGAGTACGCATATCCTAAACTCCCTACTGGGATTATCTCTAAAACAAGTAGTGGAGGAGCCAACTGGAAAGCAGGCCATACTAGACTTAGTGTTCACAAATGGAGATTTGTTATCAGATATTACTGTAGGTGAAAGTTTAGGATCTAGTGATCACCAGACAGTGTGGTTTAATATAAGAACAGTGACGCAGTCACACCACACAAAAACAAAAGGTTTAGATTTTAGAAAAACAGACTTTTCTAAAATTAGATTAGATGTGAAGGAGTCATTATCAGACTGGAGCAATTTAAATGGAGTCCAGGAGAAATGGGATTATCTAAAAGTTGCACTACTGAAGGCAACAGAAAATTGCATAAGGCTTGTCAGTAAGAGCAAAAAATTGAAGAAACCACTGTGGTACTCTGCAGAGGTGGCTAAAATAGTAAAAAATAAAAAGCTAGCATTTAGTAATTATAAAAATACTCAGAGTGAGGAAGATAGACAGATCTATAAGAGTAGGCAGAAAGAGGCAAAGCAAGCTATAAGAGCTTCCAAAGCACACACAGAAGAGACTATAGCCCAGTCAGTGAAAAAGGGGGATAAAATATTTTTTAGATACATACATGAGAAAAGGAAAGTAAAACAAGGATTAGTTAGATTAAAAACAAAAGAAGGATGCTATGTAGAAGAGGATAAAGGCTTAGCAGACTGCTTTAATGAATATTTTTGTTCAGTTTTTACAAATGAAAATGAGGGTAAGGGACCTCATTTAGGGAAAAAGACTAATGAGTCTTTTGATGCATGTAAGTTTACAGAGGAAGAGGTTTTACTTCAGCAGTCTAAAGTAAAGACAAATAAGTCGATGGGACCTGATGGGATACATCCAAAGTTATTAAAAGAACTTATAGGTGTACTAGCAAAACCATTAACAGATTTATTTAACCAATCATTGTTAACGGGAGTAGTTCCAGAAGATTGGAAATTAGCTAATGTTGTGCCCATTCACAAGAAAGGTAGTAAGGAGGAGGCGGGCAACTATAGACCAGTAAGTCTTACTTCAGTAGTGGGGAAAATAATGGAAACCTTGTTAAAGAATAGGATTGTTGAACATCTAAAGTCGCTTGGATTTCAAGATCAGAGACAGCATGGGTTTACTTCAGGGAGATCATGCCAAACTAATCTTATTGATTTTTTTGATTGGGTAACTAAAATAATAGATCAGGGTGGTGCAGTAGACATTGCTTACCTAGATTTCAGTAAGGCTTTTGACACTGTCGCACATAGAAGGCTTATTAATAAACTGAAATCTTTGAGTTTGGATTTCAATATTGTTGAATGGATTAGACAATGGCTGAGTGACAGGCAACAGAGGGTTGTAGTCAATGGGGTATATTCGATGCAAGGTCTTGTTACTAGTGGGGTACCTCAGGGATCTGTTCTTGGACCCATTCTCTTTAATATTTTTATTAGTGATATTGCAGAAGGTCCTGTTACTAGTGGGGTACCTCAGGGAGCTGTACTTGGACCCATTCTCTATAATATTTTTATTAGTGATATTACAGAAGGTCTTGTTACTAGTGGGGTACCTCAGGGATCTGTTCTTGGACCCATACTCTTTAATATTTTTATTAGCGATATTGCAGAAGGTCTTGTTGGTAAAGTATGTCTTTTTGCTGATGATACAAAGATTTGCAGCAGGGTTGATATTCATGGAGGGATAAGCCAAATGGCAAATGATTTAGCTAAACTAGAAAAATGGTCAGAGCAGTGGCAACTGGCATTTAATGTGGACAAGTGCAAGATTATGCACCTTGGGCGTAAAAACCCAAAAGCAGAATATAGACTATTTGGTACAGTCCTAACCTCAACATCTGAGGAAAGGGATTTAGGAGTAATAATTTCAGAGGACTTGAAGGTAGGTAGGCAATGCAATAGAGCAGCAGGAAATGCTAGCAGAATGCTTGGTTGCATAGGGAGAGGTATTAGCAGTAGGAAGAGGGAAGTGCTCATGCCATTGTACAGAGCACTGGTGAGACCTCACTTGGAGTATTGTACGCAGTACTGGAGACCTTATCTCCAGAAGGATATTGATACTTTGGAGAGAGTTCAGAGAAGGGCTACTAAACTGGTTCATGGGTTGAAGGATAAAACTTACCAGGAAAGGTTAAAGCATCTTAACATGTATAGCTTGGAGGAAAGACGTAACAGGGGGGATATGATAGAAACATTTAAATACATAAAGGGAATCAACACAGTAAAGGAAGAGAGTATATTTAAAAGAAGAAAAACTACCACAACTAGAGGACATAGTCTTAAATTAGAGGGGCAACGATTTAAAAGTAATATCAGGAAGTATTACTTTACTGAGAGGGTAGTGGATGTATGGAATAGCCTGCCAGCAGAAGTGGTAGAGGTAAACACAGTCAAGGATTTTAAGCATGCGTGGGATAGACACAAGGCTATCCTAGCTATAAGACCGGGAACGGGGGACTAATAAAAGTACTCAAATAAAAAAAAAAAAAATTGGGCAGACTAGATGGACCGAATGGTTCTTATCTGCCGACACATTCTATGTTTCTATGTTTCTATGATCCTAACAACTATGGAAGGGCATGACCACCATATATGGAGGAAGTTTCCCCGTTCTCCTTGACCCTTGTTCACCTGTCAAGGATATGTTACAATCTCTTTCCCATTTCCTTATTTAAAATGGTTTGTGTGGGTGACTCATTGTAGTTAAAATGTTATGTATATGGGAGATGAGGTTGTGAGGCGTTTCTTTTGTAAGACATAAAATTTCAAAGGGACTAAGTGTCGTGGGAATCTGTGTGTGAGGCATATAGCACAAGTAGTGCTGTATCTGTGTGTATAGGAGAATATTTGAAAAGGAATTAATGTGGTGACCAGTGATGGATGCTAGGGGTACTATCCATCCATCTTGAATGATATGTCCCAATCTAGGATATTGAATCCGCTCAGGGAAGAATTTTTTAAAAGCGGTATGGTTAAGAACAATGGTAAAATCGTCATTGGCGATTAGGGTCAGTAAAGGTGATAGTTTGTTTATCAGGTTAGTCCTGCTGATTATGTGTCTCCAAATTCACACTGTGGCAGGGTTGTGGGGGTGTGAAGGGTCTAAGATTATCTTTTGTGTGATTGGGGTCCATGCCGCTGTTGGGATTGAAACTACTAGTGAACGTTGGTCTAGGGAGACCCAAAATTTGGGGGGCAGGAAGTGTCCATTCTACAATCCTAGCTAAGAGAGAGGATTTGTAGTTTAGCTCTACATTTGGGAGGCCTAGTTCCCCGTCTTCTTTAAGTCATGTTAGATATTGGTACCCCCAGGCGTGGCAGTTTGTTTTTTCATATAAATTTCAATAAGGTTTGCTTAACGTGAAGTAGGATTTGGAAACTGATATTGGGAGGGTCTGTAAAGTAATCTAGGGAGGATATTCAATTTAGAGACCGCTATACGGCCAAACCACAATATGTGGGTTTTGGTCCACTTGGTTTTGATGTCCTCTAGGATACGTATGTGATTAAGGTGATAGAGTTGACTCATGTCTGTCGAAAGTGTAACTCCAAGATATTTTAGCGAATGTTGGGCCCATCTGAAGGGAAATGATTGTTTCAAGATCTCCATGTGTGGCGGACTTAGTGTTAGATTTAACGGTACAGATTTTTCCATGCTGACGGGGAAGTTAGAGAGAAGTCTGTAGTTGTGTATCTCATGTAGAATGCTGGGCAAATATATCTGCGGATTAGTGATTAGAAAAAGGAGGTCATCGGCGTAGGCTGCCACCTTATGGTAGTGTGGGCCCATCTCGAGACCGTTGATATATGGATTGGTTCTAATTGCGTGTAAAAAAGGTTCCAGTGCTAGGGCAAATAAGAGTGGGGACAACGGGCATCCCTGCCTTGTTCCTTTAGATAGGGTGAGTGGTTCAGACAGGCTCTCATTGACCCGTAACTTGGCTGTGGGGTATCGTCCAGTGAATTGATCCAGGAGCGCATACATTCTCACAGACCAATGTGCCAGAGTGTCATTTTAAAAAAAGGCCAACTCACCCTATTGAACAACCTTTATGCATTGGTGCATAGGAGCAAGGATGTTGCCCGATTTAACGTAGTGCATAAGGTTTAAGATTTTTGTGGTGTTATCACTTGCTTCCCTACTAGGGATGCATCCCGTTTGGTCCTTGAACAAACTCAGGTAATATATGTTTAAGGCGATTGCTAAGTATCTTGGCGAAGAGTTTGGAGTCAACGTTCAACAGGGAAATAGGTCTATAACTAGAACACAGTTCAGGGTCTTTACCTGTTTTGTGTGTTACGGTTATATGGATCTCTTGGGCTTGGGGTGGGAGTTTTGCATTTAGAAAGTTAAGCAGATGAGTAGATAATGTCAAATAATTTTTTATGGTATGCGATGGTGAAGCCGTCGGGACCCGGGCTTTTGCCTGAGGGCGATGATTTGACTACTTCACTTAGCTCCTCTATGGTTATGGGGGAATCAAGGTAACGTGAGTAATCGTCAGTCAGTTTATGTTTCATGTGTTTTGTGAGGTATGTTGCGATATTGTCTGCGTTATTGGTACTCTGTTGTGGAGAGTCGGTTTAAGATAGATTGTAAAGTTTGTGGTAATAGTCACTGTAACGGTCTCGTTCAGGAGATGGACCACAAGTGCTGATGAGGCTACAGGGACACTCACTAAGTACCGTAGGTAGCAAGTATTGGTCTTCACCTTAATAACTACACACCCTTGGCTGAGCCGCCGGTGGTATGTCACCAAAGACTTTGCTGAAACACTTACTACCGGATACTCAGCAAGTGGAGCCGTATAGGATCGTACAGGAAGACAGGCAAATGGAGAATCAGGAAACAGGCCGGGTCATGGAATGGAGATATACGGAGAACCAGGTCAGTAGCAGAATCGAGGCAGGCGGCAGACGGAGAATAGTCAGGAACAGCAGGGTCATACACACAATAATCCGGAATGCAGGAACAAACGGATAGAGATATACAGACTATACAGGGACGAACCGGGTCAGCAATGGATAAACAGAGTCAATCAGGAGTCAAAACGTTAGTGAGGCACACATGGCACTATCACAGGCAAAGGTAACCTGTGAAATGACTGTTAATATACTACCAATTGATCAGGACACACCTCTGATCAATTGGCAAGGGAGAGGTTAATTTAATAAATAGCCCTTTAACTGGGCTCATGAATATTAATAAGTCACTTAGTGCGCGTCTCGCTGGACGCGCGTCTCAGGATCAGAAGATGCTGGGGCTCTCACACTGAGCCCCAGCCAACGGGATGGCGTCCTCCTGATCCACAATGGCGGAGGGGAACGGAGGTAAGTGACAGTCACAAAAGACTTTGGTTATATGTTGGGTAAGGTGAACCAAATTGTTTCTGGTAGTGCGGATTTTTGGTTTAAAGGCGGCTGCTCATTTGGCTTTCAAAGCTCTCACCAGCATCCTGCCCATTTGATTCTGGTGTGCGTAGAAAAGACTAGGCATTTTCTGAAGTGATTTCGTTCTTTTATAATTAGAGAGTGTGGCTAATTCAGTCTTCAGTGAGCGTCTTGTATACTGCTGGGGAGAGTGTTGTTTTATGTTTATTTTCCAGGTCATTAATACTGGCCAATAATCAAATTAATTCTATCTCCCTGTGTTTTTTAATTTTGGCACCTAAGCTAATTAATTGGCCTTGGATGACCGATTTATGGGCCTCCCATAAAATCTGCCAAGATATATCTGGGGTGTCATTTTCTTAAAAATAAGTTTTCAGGGCTGTGTCTATAGAGGCAGCGGTGGTTGGGTCCTTCAGATGAGTCTCACTGAGATGCCAGTTATAATGTCGATGGGGGAGTGTTGGGATTTTGAGCATGATCGATATTGTGGTCACGTGATGTTACCAATGTGTGATTTGGTGACCAAGTGGAGGTGTCTATGGGTAATAAATAGGACATCAATTCGAGAATATCTGTTGTGAGGTGTACGTGTAGTTTTTGGTTTGTGGATTATGTGTTCTCCAGACATCTATGAGTTGTGTGTTTTGTATTACCTTTATGATTTTCCATAGTTTGGATTGTCCCAGTGAAGATATACCAGCGGAGGAGTCGAGGAGCGGGTCCAAGGTGACATTGAGGTCCCCTCCCAGTAGAATAATGCAATCTGCAAAAGACTCAAGTACCAAGCCAAGAAACATAGAAACATAGAAACATAGAAACATAGAAACATAGAATGTGTCGGCAGATAAGAACCATTCGGTCCATCTAGTCTGCCCATTTATTTTTTTGGAGTACTTTTATTAGTCCCCCGTTCCCGGTCTTATAGCTAGGATAGCCTTGTGTCTATCCCACGCATGCTTAAAATCCTTGACTGTGTTTACCTCTACCACTTCTGCTGGAAGGCTATTCCATACATCCACTACCCTCTCAGTAAAGTAATACTTCCTGATATTACTTTTAAATCGTTGCCCCTCTAATTTAAGACTATGTCCTCTAGTTGTGGTAGTTTTTCTTCTTTTAAATATACTCTCTTCCTTTACTGTGTTGATTCCCTTTATGTATTTAAATGTTTCTATCATATCCCCCCTGTTACGTCTTTCCTCCAAGCTATACATGTTAAGATGCTTTAACCTTTCCTGGTAAGTTTTATCCTTCAACCCATGAACCAGTTTAGTAGCCCTTCTCTGAACTCTCTCCAAATTATCAATATCCTTCTGGAGATACGGTCTCCAGTACTGCGTACAATACTCCAAGTGAGGTATCACCAGTGCTCTGTACAATGGCATGAGCACTTCCCTCTTCCTACTGCTAATACCTCTCCCTATGCAACCAAGCGTTCTGCTAGCATTTCCTGCTGCTCTATTGCATTGCCTACCTACCTTCAAGTCCTCTGAAATTATTACTCCTAAATCCCTTTCCTCAGATGTTGAGGTTAAGACTGTACCAAATAGTCTATATTCTGCTTTTGGGTTTTTACGCCCAAGGTGCATAATCTTGCACTTGTCCACATTAAATGCCAGTTGCCACTGCTCTGACCATTTTTCTAGTTTATCTAAATCATTTGCCATTTGGCTTATCACTCCATGAATATCAACCCTGCTGCAAATCTTTGTATCATCAGCAAAAATACATACTTTGCCAACAAGACCTTCTGCAATATCGCTAATAAAAATATTAAAGAGAATGGGTCCAAGAACAGATCCCTGGGGTACCCCACTAGTAACAAGACCTTGCATCGAATATACCCCATTGACTACAACCCTCTGTTGCCTGTCACTCAGCCATTGTCTAATCCATTCAACAATATTGAAATCCAAACTCAAAGATTTCAGTTTATTGATAAGCCTTCTATGTGCAACAGTGTCAAAAGCCTTACTGAAATCTAGGTAAGCAATGTCTACTGCACCACCCTGATCTATTATTTTAGTTACCCAATCAAAAAAATCAATAAGATTAATTTGGCATGATCTCCCTGAAGTAAACCCATGCTGTCTCTGATCTTGAAATCTTTAGATGTTCAACAATCCTATTCTTTAACAAGGTTTCCATTATTTTCCCCACTACTGAAGTAAGACTTACTGGTCTATAGTTGCCCGCCTGCTCCCTACTACCTTTCTTGTGAATGGGCACAACATTAGCTAATTTCCAATCTTCTGGAACTACTCCAGTTAACAATGATTGGTTAAATAAATCTGTTAACGGTTTTGCTAGTACACCACTAGTTTTGCTATTACACCACTACAAGAAATAGATGTTGTTTAGTGTTTGGCAAATAAACATTGCCAATTGTAATTGTTTTTTGACCTAGTTCATCTTTAATAAAAATCACTCTCTGATCGTTATCAGAGTGGGAGACAATATCTACAAGGGGAAAGAGTTGGCAACATAAATCGGCACACCTTTTGTTTTCTGAAAAGGGGAGTGGGAAAAGAAGCCTCTGCTAAAGTGGACGTTAGCAAGGTATGGGAGTTTTTTACATTTGAAATGGGTCTCCTGGATTAATGCAACATCCGCTTTCCTAGTGTTAAGTTCATGGAATAGCCTCGCTCGTTTTGTCTGGGAGTGAAGACCCTTTGCACTGATGGAGAGAAAATTTAAACTACAGGCTGAACTAGGTTGGATCATTGTAGGTGGGGGCTGTAAGGTCGTTGATACCATAGTTGGCCTTTAATGTTGAGGGTTGTAGTGGTATCTTAGGAATGAGAGGGGAAAGAGTGAGAGGGAGATGAGGATAACAAACTGGGGAGGGGTGAATCACATGAAACGAACAACCCCTCCAGACTTAACCTGTTTAGAAACAGGGCAGACAGGCACGTCTAGGGCACAGGTCTTTTCTCCTCGAGAGGGTACTAGGGCTGTGTCCTGTTTTACAATGACATACTTCTGTGGTGGGCACGTGGTGTCCAGCAGCATTGTCTCCAGATAGGATAATCTATTGATGGCCACTGAGCATCCCACTACCACCCTTTGGTGTATCAACTTTACATTATATAAACATAACAGAGTCAACATTTGAGAAAACCAATAACCCGCAAGGGGTGTAACAAAACATCAACAAGAGAAACTGATATGAGGTTGTCATTGTTGGAAGACTGACTGCAACCGCAGGAAGGTCATGGAGACATAGGAACAGGGGTTATCATGTTCATTATCTAATATACAGGGATAATCCAATCAGTCCGGGGTGTTAAATAGCCCAATCAAAGAGTAGGGGGATTTTTCAGCCCATTGTAGCAGCGAGTCTGCGCGTGAGGGAGATTCGTTGAAAGATACATATTAGCTGCGAGCAAGGTGGAAAAGTCTTTCCCATGAAATTGAAGCACAAAATCCTGAGTGGTAAGTTTTGGGGAGTGCACCCACTCAGCTATTTTATATCCTGGTGTAGACCCTGTAGAGGAGTATCTGGAGGTCATTTGTTGTAAAGAGGCAATAGGAAATGCCACTTGGTGGGTTTGAGAGGTTTTATCTATGAGGCATTATGTAAGTGTGTAAGAAGGACAAGGTGTAAAAATCATTGTATCATCTTAAACCCCCATCTCACTATTGACATACCGACCTCCTTTTGCCGAAGTCAGTTGGCGAATCGATGCTACTTCCCATTAGGTTCCACAAGTCTCCAAGAGATTCCGACAAAACGCGATGGTCAGGATAGGCAGGCAAGTTGATGGCGTTATGGTAGCTGTCTGGCGTTATGGTAGTTAGGTCTCCAGCATTTATTTCTCTGGGGTCAAGCTTGATTTAGCAAACTAGGTAGTGGGTTAACATCCTCGGTGAGGGTCTTCCAACCGCTCATGTTTGGTGGTTGCAGCTGAAGCATGTTACAGAACTCTGGGACGTCTTTAGGGCTACGGAATGTGTAGACTTGAGAGTCTTTCTGGAAAGAAATGGAAAGGGGGAAACCCCAGGAAAACAGTATGTTTGCTTTCCGTAATGCCTCTGTCAGTGATCTCAGAACTTTCCTTTGTTGTAATGTAGCCCAGGCCAAGTCCAGGAAGATTTGAATGGTAACTTCTTTGTAGAGTATAAGCTGCTGTTGTCTGGCGGCTCGTAAAACTTCTTCTTTAGGTGAAAACGAATGCACACAACATATGATATCTCTTGGTTTTTCTGGGTCTTTGGGGCGTAAAGCCCTATGGGCTCTGTCCAACATCACAGTGTTATCAGACTCTTTATGCAGAACCATATTAATAATGTCTGACACTAGTTGTGAAGTATTCTCGGGTCCCACAGGTTCAGAGACACCGTGCAGGTGAAGGTTGATGCGTGATCTTTTTTTGTTCTTTCAGCTGATTTATAACCTCCGCTACCGAGGTGTGTAAAGTTGCCTGGTCTTGTTCGATGGTTGCAAGTCAATGGCCTTGTTCCCTGAGGTCCTCTTTTATTTCTGCGAGTTCATCACAGATCGTGTCTCTAATTTGGTCAACTGCCATGTCAATGTCTTTACTAACTTGTGCAGAAAATGAAGATAATTTTTGGTAGGAATAACACTTAAGTGATTCCGGAGTGCAACAGCAAAAGAATTATCCAGGGTTTTGTCTTCTTCCATGTCAGAGCGTGGACTGCTTCCCGCCTCTGAAACAATGGGCGCCATCTTGGATGTTTGAGTGTCCACTTCTCTCGGGAGTAAAAATTATGAGGGAAGTGTCATTTGCTGCAAAGATTTATCCTTTTTGTCTCCTGGTGTGGTCAAGGATCTCTTACCTTGTTTTCTCTTGATTTTCAGGCTGTTTCTCCAACGTGAAGCTCCGTTTCGTGATTGTGGAGCGGGAGCTAAGGTGACCTGTGTATATTGACATGCCTAGGCAGCCACGCCCCCTGCAAAACCAGATTTTAATGTTTCCTCTGTTGGTGTGATTTTGGCTTTTTCATTTGTTGGTATGATTTAGGATAATATATCTGTTGGTGTGATTTTGGCTTCAAGTGTGAGAGGTCCTTTTTTCCATTTCCTGATTAATCCCAGTTTCTCTTTCTTCTTTTGCGACAGTGTGTTTTCTTTTATTCAGGATTTTTGCTTAGTCATCTGTTGGTGTGATCTTGGTTTCAGGTGTGAGAGGTCCCTTTTTCAAATTCCTGATTAACCCCAGTTTCTCTTTCTTCTTGGCGAAAGTGTGTTTTTTTTATTCAGGATTTTTATAAAACCTCCTGTTAGCGAATCCATTCACTGGATTTTTAAGGATTTTTTTTATCCTCACTGTAATGTCTTTTTCTGAACTTTCTTCAAAGATTTATAAAACACCTTACTTTCGATCAACTAACAAAATTAAAAGAACTGGCTCGTTGGTCTAGGCGTTTGATTCTCGCTTTGGGCGCGAGAGGTCCCGGGTTCAAATCCCCGACGAGCCCTCCTCCTCTTTCTTTCAGTTGTTTTGCTGCATTCAGAGTAAAGGTTGCTTTAAAAAAATCTTCTTTACACATCCATTTTTCCAGATTTTTAAACTCCAACGACATGCCACGTAAAAATCTTCTTTGTTTACTTATTTATTCAAAGCAATTGGTTCACTCTTTATTCTCAGTTATCTCAAAACAAAACCAGATGTAGCTTTTTCATCTCTTGGTGTGATTTTGGCTTTTTTCATCTGTTGTGTGATTTTGGCATTTTCATCTGTTGGTGTGGTTTTTTGCTTCAGGTTTGAGAGGTCCCTTTTTCAAATTCCTCATTAACCTCAGTTTCTCTTTCTTCTTGGCCAAAGTGTGTTTTGTTTTATTCAGAATTTTTGCTTATTCATCTGTTGGTGTGATCTTGGTTTCAGGTGTGAGAGGTCCCTTTTTCAAATTCCTGATTAACCCCAGTTTCTCTTTCTTCTTGGCGAAAGTGTGTTTTTTTTATTCAGGATTTTTATAAAACCTCCTGTTAGCGAATCCATTCACTGGATTTTTAAGGATTTTTTTTATCCTCACTGTAATGTCTTTTTCTGAACTTTCTTCAAAGATTTATAAAACACCTTACTTTCGATCAACTAACAAAATTAAAAGAACTGGCTCGTTGGTCTAGGCGTTTGATTCTCGCTTTGGGCGCGAGAGGTCCCGGGTTCAAATCCCCGACGAGCCCTCCTCCTCTTTCTTTCAGTTGTTTTGCTGCATTCAGAGTAAAGGTTGCTTTAAAAAAATCTTCTTTACACATCCATTTTTCCAGATTTTTAAACTCCAACGACATGCCACGTAAAAATCTTCTTTGTTTACTTATTTATTCAAAGCAATTGGTTCACTCTTTATTCTCAGTTATCTCAAAACAAAACCAGATGTAGCTTTTTCATCTCTTGGTGTGATTTTGGCTTTTTTCATCTGTTGTGTGATTTTGGCATTTTCATCTGTTGGTGTGGTTTTTTGCTTCAGGTTTGAGAGGTCCCTTTTTCAAATTCCTCATTAACCTCAGTTTCTCTTTCTTCTTGGCCAAAGTGTGTTTTGTTTTATTCAGAATTTTTGCTTATTCATCTGTTGGTGTGATCTTGGTTTCAGGTGTGAGAGGTCCCTTTTTCAAATTCCTGATTCATTCCAGTTACTCTTTCTTCTTGGCAAAACTGTGTTTTTTTTTTATTCAGGATTTTTATAAAACCTCCTGTTAGCGAATCCATTCACTGGATTTTTAAGGATTTTGTATCTGAAAGGGACCAATTCGTCTTAGGTCTCTATCAGCAAGTCTCTGGTATACGGCAACGTATCACTCTAATTTGGATTCACGTGGTGGGAGTTGGAAACACATCAGCGAACTCGTTCGGAGAGTAACTCAAGTCTGACACAGAAGTCGTTCTTTAAGTAACTCTAAAGTTTATTCTAAAGACAAGCACTTATATAGAAGCAACCAGGGTTGGCTGGTGTAACATAATTGGGGTACAAAGAAAAAGGGAGTGGACATAGAATACATACATGTTACAAATAGTTATATAATTAACTAACAGTAATATATCTATGGTTCGACTAAGAAATACAAAACTCCTGAGAAGCAAACACAGAATATGACCCCTAGGTCATTTCTCCTATACATCTTTTTCTCTAACTTAGGCTTGACACAAATAAGGTCTTGCATCATTAGATTTATAACATAGAAAGGAGACTGACCGTCTATGTGTGTAGATTATGTGATAGACACAGACAAAGAATGTGCTCCCTCCAATAGGGGAGGGGGGTTTAACCCTTCCCTGAAGTTAACTCTTCCAATGCTGAATTAACTCATGTTATGTGTTAACACAATAAATATAAGTTTACCCTAACAGTTCCACTCTTTTATCCATCACAACATAATGGATAACCATGAAGACAAGATCACTGTTTTTACAAGTTTTCTCTTTAAAGATTTCAGGGCCTTAGCATTAATGCATTTAGCACACTTTACAATTAAATAAAAGGCACCTATAGATACTATTACTAAATCAATGCACATAACTATCTTATTTCCCATATCTGCTAACCATGAGCATATTCCAAATGTCCAATCAAAACCTGTGGCCTACCTGATATCTGAAACCACATCTCTTATAAATAACTACTGTTAGAAGAAATTGGAGTGGTCTGATAAATTAAAACAACATATTCAATCAAAAATCCCACATCCATAATAACACTTAAATAACCTGTTTTACCGGACTACCTCAGGACAATACCGACATCTAACATTAACTCTTTAACCCTTTGGCGACAGATGACGTGTCAGGCAAGTCACGGCAAATCGTGGACTTGCAGACAGCTGACGTGCCTGGCACGTCATGCACTTAATAGAGTAAAGAAAGCGACCAGCGGTCGCTTTCTTTACTCTATCGGTGTTGCTCCAATGCCTCTAGGTAGAGGCATTGTGCAACACCCCAAAAAAGTGCAGGGGCGCGCTATGATCACTCCCCGGAGTGATCGTAGCAGCCATTTAAAAATGGCTGCACCCGCTGCACACATGTACTTGGGAAGCGAACGATCGTTCGCTTCCTAAGCACCTCCGGTGTTGCTAAAGTGTCTCGCTAGCGAGGCACTTAGCAGCACCTTCGGCTGCCCCAGAACCGATGGTGGTCGCTCTCCTGACTGTACAGGCCGCGTTTCCCTTTTAATGACAAGAGCATCGGAAGTGAATGTATGTGCAGGCATGTATGATAAGTGCTCTGATGAGCACTTATCATACAGTCAAAGGCAATATTAGTAAATATTGCCTTTGACAAGTATTGATCTGCCTCCCTCTCCTTACTAGTTTTAGTAAGGGAGAGAGACAGATCAGATAATGTAACAAAATAAAATAAAATAATAAAATTAAATATTTAATACAATTTTACACACCAAGGCCTTTTATAAAAGCCATTTCAAGTGTTTAACCCCTTCCCTGCCATTGATCGCTGTGGAGGCAGTGATCATACACAGCAGCACATTTTTTGCTGTCTGTGCATTTCTTAGGGGTTAATTTTTTTTATTGTAATTCATTACAATATAAAAAAAGGCTCTTTTAAGAGCTAATAACTCCTTGCCCGTACATTTTTAACTTTTTTATTACACCCGTCACGGGTTAATTATATCCGCTTTACGTTTAACGTAAAAAAAATTTTTTTTAGCTGTCTGAGCACATGTATAGCGATCAGTAACAGCTGATCAGTGGCAATGGCGGTTTGGTGCTCAGATGAGCATCATCATTCGCCTGGTTAGATCAATATTTGTCAATATTTGATCTGACCGGAGTAGATCTGCCTCCCTCTCACTTGAGTTTTAGTGAGGGAGACAGACATAGCTGTATAATGTGAGTTTTTAATTATAATATATTTAATAAAATTGAGACTTAAAGGCTTTTATAAGGCGTTTCCAGTGTTTAACCCCTTCCCTGCAATTGATCGCTGTGTACGCAGTGATCTTACACAGCAGCACATTTAAGAGCTATTAACCCCTTCAATGCCAAATATCACTTCCTAAGCAGCGCATATGGTCTCGGCCTAAGCAGCGCATATGGAGCGATCTGGTCGCAGAAGGATTTTTTTTGCCATCAGCATTTTTTTTTGTCACACTCGCTAGGCGTTACGTGGGTTAATTATACCCACTAGGGGAATACGTGTATTCCTTTAAAAGCTGTCTGAACACATGTATAGCTATCAGTAACAGCCGATCAGTGGCAAAGGTGGTTTGGTGATTTCTCAGATGAGCATCACCATTCGTCTGGTTTGATCAATGTTGGTAAATATTGTTCTGACCCATATGGATCTGCCTCCCTCTCCTCACTTAGTGAGGGAAAGAGACAGATCTGTATAATATAAGTTTTTAATTGTAATAAATTAAATAAAATGTTAAAAAATTGTGAGACTCAAGGGCTTTTATAAAAGCCCTACCCTTTGTATATTGTTCCCTGTATAGTAACCCCTTCCCTGCCACTGATCACTGCACAGCAGAAATTTTTTTCTTCTCTGTGCCTTTTTAGGGGTTAAATTTTTTGTACAGTACTACAAAGGCTCTTATAAGAGCTATTAACCCCTTCCTTGCTCTACATGTCAAAATTCCAAGTTTGAAAATCAAAAAGCGCACCTCTCAAATGTAGCCTTTCAACCCCCAACAAAGCTGACAAACCTATGCATGGGTGGTATCCCTGTGCTCGGGAGATGTTGCTGAACACATATTGTGGTATTGTTTGTCAGTGAGACGTACCGAAATATGTGAATTTGTGTCTAAAGTACAGTGTATGTGGGAAAAAATACACAATAAAATTTAAAATAGCCTAGGGTGTCTACTTTTACAAAATATATACTTTTTTTGGTAAAATACACTGTCCGGCTTTAAAAAAAAGTCCCAAATGAAAGATGGGCTCAGGCTGACTACACGTCAAAATTCCAAGTTGGAAAAGCGCACCTTCAAAATGTGGCCCTTTAGCCCCCAAACAACCCATCAAACCTATGCATGGGTGGTATCCCTGTACTCAGGAGATGTTGTTGAACACATATTGGGTTATTGTTTGGCAGTGACACATCTCAAAATATGTGAATTTATGTCTGAAATACAATATTTGTGGAAAAAAATACACAATACAATTACTACCACAAACTTTGACAAAGGCTGGTGGTAGAATTGGTACATGGAAAGTGTTAAAATACCACCATTTAAAATAGCCTAGGGTGTCTACTTTTACAAAATATATACTTTTTTGGGTAAAATACAATATCCGGCTTTAAAAAAAAGTCCCAAATGAAAGATGGGCTCAGGCTGAGTACACATCAAAATTCCAAGTTGGAAATGCGCACCTTCAAAATGTGGCCCTTGAGCCCCCAAACAACCCAACAAACTTATGCATGGGTGGTATCCCTGTACTCAAGAAATGTTGCTGAACACTTATTGGGGTGTTATTTGTCAGTGACACATACCAAAATCTGTGAATTCATGTCTGAAGTACAAGGTTTGTGGAAAAAAACAAAAAAACATTACTACCACAAACTTTGACAAAGGCTGGTGGTAGAATTAGTGCATGGAAAGTGTTAAAATACCACCATTTGAGATATCCTAGGGTGTCTACTTTAAAAAAAATATATGGGTTGATGGGGTAAAATACACTAGCTGGCTTCAAATATGTCCCAAATGGGACATGGGCGCAGGTTGTCTTTATGTCAAAATTTCAAGTTGGAAAACCAAAAAGCACACCTTTCAAATGTGGCCCTTTAACCCCTAAACAAGCAGACAAACCTATGCATGGGTGGTATCCCTATACTCAGGAAATGTTGCTGAACACATATTGGGGTGTTATTTGGCAGTGACACATACCAAAATCTGTGAATTCATGTATGAAGTACAATGTTTGTGAAAAAAAAAACACAAAAAAATATCTACCACAAACTTTGACAAAGGCTGGTGGAAGAATAAGTGCATGGAAAGTGTTAAAATACCATCATTTGAAATAGCCTTGGGTGTCTACTTTAAAAAAATATATGAGTTGATGGGGTAAAATACACTGGCTGGCTTCAAATATGTCCCAAATAGGACATGGGTGCAGGCTGTCTGCATGTAAAAATTTCATGTTGGAAAACCAAAAACTGCACCTCCCAAATTTGGCATTTTAGCCCCCAAACAACCCAACAAACCTATGCATGGGTGGTATCCCTGTACTCAGGAGAAATAGTAGAATCGATTAAGCAGTTTTTTTTGTTCGCTTTTGTTGATGAGGAGAAGATGTTTCAAATAAAAGTCAGGAAATTTGTGTTTTTTGTTTTTTTTTACCATATTTTATTATTTTTTTATATAATATTATAAGATATGATCAAAATAATGGCATCCAAAGAAAGCCCTTCTTGTCCCGATAAAAACAATATATAATATGTGTGGGTACAGCAAATGACAAAGAAGAAAATTACAGCTAAACACAAACAGCACAGAAATTTTAAAATAGCCATTGTCCAGAATGGACAAAAATGTTTCAAAGGCTCTGTCCTTAAGGGGTTAATAACTTGCGAGATTAGGTTTATACCTTTGGCAACTGAGCAGACCTCGGCTTTGCTAAGCAGAGATATTGGACTTACAATCTAAAAAAATTCACAGTATTTCTCTCTTAAATATGGAAGGCATGCCATAACTAAATATGTTACATAATGTTACATAATGGCATGACCTGAGGTCCCAAAAACACATGTGGTCACAAAACTAAATTAAATATCTATTGTTCATTGCTCCTCTTACCCTGCCTAATAAAACCCCTAAGGTTATTAGTTAGCAATTCTCTAAAGCCAATAGATTTATGTAAAAATAAAACATATTAATCCGGAGTTTGATTCCCAAGGACGGTTATTGGCTGAATACTTTACAGACTTAAAGCAAAACTGAGAATATGCATTCAGAACACACAAAATGGTATGCATTCAGAACACAAAGCGGCGGTCAGACGAAATGGCAGCGGACAAAACAATATGGTCTCCCATCCACGACGTGACTCCAGAGGCCCCTACAGTCCATATAATATTCATACTGTTCTCCCCTTTTATTCTTAGAAATTGACATTGTCTGTTTTTAAGGATAACCATCAGGAGTTGCCTGGTCAACATAATCATTGTATCCAAGGTTATAAGGCACTCATTGGTAGGTCATCCAGCTTAGTTGCATTTTCCATAATGGGGAAAATTTGAGCAGCGGTTTACAGTCTTCACGTAGGGGCAGGTGTCAGTGGTCAGGATGCACTTGAGGATGAGACCCTTGAAACAAACAACATAAACACAGACAATTAGCAACACTGATCTCACACATGCCAAACCACTTACAAGTTTCGCTCCAAGTGATCCTAGCCAATTTCCCAGTCCCAGGGGATCTCACGGATTACCTGTGGACACTTTTTAACCTACTCCTCAAATTTATAATCCTTCTTGATTAAACTCTCTTATAAAAATGAACTTATTTTAAAGTAACTGAGAAGCTTCCTAACATTCTCTATACAAAATTCCACAAAAAGATTATCAAAACACAATTTCTTTATGGGTCGACTCAATTGTGTTTGATGGAGTCAGTCAGTCTAATTGTTAAATTTGAAAATCTCACTACACTCTTAACAGACCCATAATATCACAATTAAACAAATCTTTACCACAAAGATTACAAATCATCAATAACAATTTTATACATATGTAATCAATGAAAATATACTTCCCAACAATGATGATGTCACGGTTATTCTGGGTTTGTGGATGTTTTTGTCTTCAGCCTCTAGTGGCCACTATTGTGGTGTTCCCATTCTACTCCTGTTGTCAGCTGCCTCGTTATCCTCAGCCCTTCCCTCTTTAAACCTGCAGCTTATGGCAATCAGTGCCTTTGCATTGCTTTGGTTGCAGCCTTTGATAGTGCCTTGTTTCTAGTTCTAGAATATATATATTGATTATTGATTTCCCGGTTCTGACTCCTGCTTGATTTTGACTCCGCTGTTTTCTGCCTGCCTCGACCATTTTGCCTGTCTAGTGACCTTGCCTTCTGAATTCCTACGTTGTACCTTGTTCCTGTTTTGTGTATGACCCGGCCTGCTGACTATCCTTCTCGTCCAGTCCTCCCTGTGTATCTCTGCTTCAGTGTGTGGTTGCAGTTAGTGTACAAGTCCTGGGTGGTCATTTACCAGAGGCTCAACCATAGCGTATAATACCATTCAGGCGAATAACACTGTTCTGTTTCCAAACCTGTTGCAGTAGCTACCAGTCCTTTCTCAGTTTGGTCACAGCTACCAGTCCTGTCTTTGTTCAAGTCTCAGTTACCTGTCCTGCCTCAGTCCCAGTCTCAGTTACCTGTCCTGCCTCAGTCCCAGTCTCTGTTACCTGCCCTGCCTCAGTCCCAGTCTCAGCTACCAGTCCTTCCCAGTTATGCATAGTGGGGTGCAGACAGACCCCACACCCTGCCCTGCTACGAGGCTCCTCCCTGGCCTGTTATCCCAGGTTGTGACAGATGATCTGTCGTAGACTGTTGTATCTGTTGCAGACTCCTGGTTGATTTATTTGCGAGTTACCCTAGGGTGACGACTCGGATTATGTTGGCTAGTGGTCAGGGAGTTATTATGCCCATCAAAACACTAACTTGCTGCTCCTTTGTTGGCCTGTTTGTCAGTACAGGAATGTGCTTTACGTAAATAACGTGGATCCGGGAGTTGATTTGAACAACTTTCACAACAATATTTCAGTAGACTTTGTTAGGATCCTTTCTTTACTTGTATTCTAAGGATTTCTTCTTTTAAAATAAACTCTTTCCTTCTTTAGAAATAATCTTTTATCAGCAATAGATTCGTTGGTGCACTTTGAACTTGTCTTTTGTTGACTGCACAGCTTTAATCTATTTTGGAAATAAAACTCAAAATATTCCAGTTAGTAACATGCAATATTTCATTAAACATTTTGACTGATTTGCTTTACTTTAAAATATCTTTACTAATATTATGACTCTTATCTCGTGTCCCAAAATAATTGGACCACTCTTATGTTCTTTAACAATATTATTATCCTTTTATAATTCTCCTGACTGAGCATGATGAGTGTAATATAGACAGTTTATGCACGTCACCTCAGACTATATTTGATGGGCAGGGAGTTTCTTAAAAATACTGATCAATACTTTTCAGTATAAACTAAAAATGCTGCCTCTTCTTGCTATATACCATTTTTTCCTTCTCAAATTAATATTGACTTGTAAATCCTAACTGTCATATTCTTAGCCCATAACGTCTTCTCTTTCTAAGTATGTGCAACATGACCTCTGACCTTTTACAAAATACAAAAACCATCTACCTCCAGCAACTGCCAATTCCACGGCCCACAAATCCTTTAACAGCTTATCCTTAAACACAAAATTTGCTCCTTAACATATTAAGAATAAACGTTGCTCAAGTCTTTCTCTGATACCAACTCTGAAATTCTACTTAAATCTAAAGCACATCTGTACCTACAAATAACTTAAAATTAAGACATCTTCTCTTATCTATTTTATCTAGAATGTTGGAAAACATGATTTCTTATCAACATACACTAAAATTAAATACAAAAGTCCTTCCAAACTACATAAAAATTATATACTTGTCAAGACACCTAAATACAAAAAGGAAGAATGTACCCTAAACAAATAAACATTTCTAATAGGTAACATGTAAAACCTGTTAAATGTTTAGAGTCTTTAAACAAGTATTAGTTTGCTTTGCTAGAACATAAAGCTGTAACCTGAGCCAGTATTATAAAATATCCCAAAAGATATACAACTGGGAAGATTCACAATAAAAAACATTGATACAGTAATAGAAAATATTTCTTTTTACCCTCATAATTTTGAAAAATGCCTCTGGATATGTAGATTGAATAAAAATAACCCTTAATAAAAATCAAATAATGGCATTTATCAAATTTTACAGTTGTTATACTAACCACTGGAGCGATCACGTATGATGTCCAAGAAAGACCTTGGGTATTATGACTCTTGCTGTTTTACACACAAATATTTTTATTTTTATTACTTAAAGATACAGTTACACAAATGCAGTAGCAAATTAATTCCAAAACAATCCATACCACTATTAATCTTACTGACAATGCCAAAGTAAAGCAACTCTGCAACTTTTCTTACCAAAAATAACACAAAACTTCAGTAACTTTTGTTACTTTTTGCTAGAGCTCAATTACAATAAAACTTCTTATCACACTGATGAATGTAACCCAGAAGACCGTCACTCAAAAATCACTCAAAACGTATACTAGCGGCATAACGTGCCTATTTTTATTGAGCCCTCGATTTGAGTGATCCAGGAGATATGTCCTCTCTACTTGTCACAACTTACCTCGCAGCAGATCTCCGGAGTATCCCCTTCTAATCGCGCACCCAGCTGTGCCTGACTGCACACAGCCGGGGACGCGCGTTTCTCCACTATCGGAGCTCAGGCGCGCCTCCGATGACGTCACGCCCGACGTCAGCGTGCGACTAGCGGGAACATTTAAAAGTGCTTTTCACAGTAATACCTATGCTTGGGGATTCTCGTGTATTTTCTGAACTCCTGGCGTTTTACTTTTTTGGATTTCTTGTAACCGATTTGGATTGTTCCCTGGATTTCTATGATCTTCTGGTTTCCCTACTCCTGGTCTGTTACCCGTTTTGCTGTTTTTCTGTGTATGACCCTGGACTGTTTAACGTTTATGAAATTTGATGATTCCCCTGATTCTGGACTGTTTAATGTATATGAAGTTTGCCGATTCCCCTGATCTCGGATTCGTCCCCGACTATTCTATTTCGCATACCCTTGTCTGTACTGAGGAGATCTCTGCTGATTATCCTGATCATACGGAGTTATCGTGTTATTTAATCCTGCTGAACCATCACTGTGTTACCACGATATTTGTGGTTCTACTTTTGTTGGATTACAAATATTATCAAGGACAGGAGACGATATCTTTCTTCAGTCAAGTATCATCTGTGTCAGGTTTGTGCCGAATTCCAATATTATTTTACCTGTGTGTACCATATCCAATCCTGCATAGCGGTCTCTCCTTCCTCTCTATATATGTACATCACACTACTCCACTAAATATAAAACACTTCCTTTTGACGACTGCTGCTTTGGTGTTGTTGACACAAAACTAGGACATGTATCTACACTTGTGGTAAAATATTAGAGACTTTTACTGTAACACTATTCCCCATTTGCGCAGACATCACTTATAAAGATACAATTATATCTTAAACAATAGCAGTTGCAAAAATTACTTATGCAAATATTTACAATTATGCCAATTCTCCTAATGACAACATTAAACATAATTATGCCACAGCTTCTATGGTCTTAACTTGCACAGCTAACATATCCAAAACACCAAGATACATTGTATTTGGGAGTTACAGACATGAGATTCTAATCTTCAGTATGTTTTACAGAAGGATCTGTATCCTCTGTTACACAGCTTCAGTTCAGAACTATTATCTTCTTACTTATAAATGTGTCCCAGACACACTAGACTGAACACTAGACATTGGCAAAACTAACATTTTCGTATCGTTTTCGTCCAATTTCGTTCATTACTGCATTCGTTTCAGATGAAATTCGTTCATTATTTTCATTTCGTTTCGTTTTATTCGTTTGTTTTATAGAATACGTGTAATACTATTGGCTTTCTATAAACCGAACGAGAGCCCCATTCATAAGAAATTCTTATGAATGGGGCTCTCGTTCAGTTCATAGAAAGGCAATAGTACTACACGTTATCTATAAGCCGAAAGTCTATAAGCCGAAGGTCGTTCGGTTTATAGACTTTCGGTTTATAGAATACATAGAATTACATGTAATTCTATGTATTCTATAAACCGAAAGTCTATCAACCGAACGACCTTCGGTTTATAGACTTTCGGCTAATAGAAAACTTGTAGTAGTATTGTCTTTCTATAAACCGAACGAGAGCCCCATTCATAATTCTATGTATTCTATAAACCGAAAGTCTATAAACCGAACGACAAGAATTATGAATGGGGCTCTCGTTTGGTTCATAGAAAGGCAATACTACTATTTGTTTTCTATAAGCCGAAAGTCTATAAACCGAAGGTCGTTCGGTTTATAGACTTTCGGTTTATAGAATACATAGAATTACATGTAATTCTATGTATTCTATAAACCGAAAGTCTATAAACCGAACAACCGAATGTTCGGTTTATAGAATAGCAATAGGATTACATGTATTCCATAAGCTGAAATTCTATAAACCGAACGTTCGGTTATAGACTTTCGGCTTATGGAATACATGTAATACTATGGGCTTTCTATAAACCGAACTAGAGTTCCCATTCATAAAAATTTATGAATGGGGACTCTGTTTCGGTTTATAGAAAGCTAAGAAGTTGAACGAATGCACGAATGGTTTAATATAAACAAAAATCATTCGTCCATTCGTGCTATAGCATGCATTAGACTTACATGCATTCAATAAACCCAAAGTCGTTCATTATGTCGGTTTATGGAATGTAGTGTACTATGCTATTGTATTCTATAAACCGACTCTATTTCGGCTTATAGAATGCCAATAGTACTACGAATGAACAAATGATTTTCGTTTATTAACCATTCGTTCATTCGGCTTTCGGTAGCTTACCATTTTCGTTCATTCGTTTTTCAAACGAATGAACGAAAATGCTATTTTCGGACGAAAATGCATTTGTCCGAAAACGAATGCACATGTCTACTGAACACTCTTATATTTCAGATTAACAATGCAATGTTATAATACTAATAAACTTTATATATTCAATTTCTACTATAACCTTAAAACACTGTGTACTGGCTGTGAGACAAATCAAACATACCTTATGGCCACATACACAGCTGTTAACTTCTTATCTGACAATGTGCATGCTGTGCTGTGCTGTGGGGGCTCTGAGCAAACAGGTAGTGCTAGACACAGCAACTCTGGCTTAGCTTTCTGTGGGACAGGTCTCTTAGGGTATTTAGATTTACCCTTGTTAACACGAGTTCTACCTTGTGCTTCAAAATACTCCACCACATGATCCCACATACACTTGACATATTCTGCATTCAACCACTAGTTAGTTTGTCTAAACAGAAGTGGATGTCTGCTCCTGTAAGCAATATACCATTAGTCATTTTCTTCAAATATTTAACCATACCTCTGGGATTTACATAGGGGTCTGGGCATCCTTTTGTCCGTCCTTTGACAACATTTGGATAAACTGATTGCAACACAACCTGGCCTCCCACAGTTAGAAATGATACATGTGATTCTATCTTTCCCTGTCCTGTCTCTAGTGCATCTCAAGTGCAGGGATCTCCCCCCTGTTCTGCCCCTATGAATCTGAAGTCAGAGAAAACTGTGCAGCTCCTGCTCGCAGCTTAGTCTGTGCTCTCGTACAGGGGGAATCTGCTTAGAGGACAAATAACTTGGGGTTTCTGTGCTAGAGCTACAGCAGTTAATATTTTAATGAACTCATCCTTTAATTTACCTTTCACAGATTTTTCAGTTAATAAATCACTGACTCTCTGTTCCATTATGTTACAAACCAACCCAACTAAACAATATAACAATTTATCAATACACAGTTTATATAACAGTTTTGTGCACTTAATTGATGCTCATCTCTCACCATGGAATATTTAAAAATTCAATGTACAATTTAGAAAATGAATGCCGTAAATTATCAAAACACCCTGTTTTTTTTAACACCCTGGAACTGCATAAAGGGTTTTACTGAAAAACTATCAGTGATTTAGAGCCTTTTAATATTATTGGACTATCCTCAATAATGACTCTCTATTAGCTGGTACAACGTCAGCTTATACTGGAAACTACCTCAGTATTTTAATAACTATTTCTAGCACAACCTTAGCAGGTAGTTATTAGACAGTTGCGAACTGTCTCCATTAGTGGATACAACATCAGCTTCTACTCCATACAGGGATTTTTTTTTTTTTTTAAACCAGAGACTTTCATAAATTAAGAATTCAGAGAAATACGGGTAAGTCAGAGATGTATACTAATACACATGTACTCACCCGGACTGTCTGAATCCCACTTCGAATACAAAATTGAAAGGGACCAATTCGTCTTAGGTCTCTATCAGCAAGTCTCTGGTATACGGCAATGTATCACTCTGATTTGGATTCACGTGGTGGGAGTTGGAAACACAACAGCGAACGCATTCAGAGAGTAACTCAAGTCTGACACAGAGATCGTTCGTTAAGTAACTCAAAAGTTTATTGTAAAGACAAGCACTTCTATAGAAGCAACAAGGGTTGGCTGGCGTAACATAATTGGGGTACAAAAAAAAGGGGAGTGGACATAGAATACATACATGTTACAAATAGTTATATAATTAACTAACAGTAATATATCTATGGTTCTACTAAGAAATAAAAAACTCCTGAGTAGGATTATATGATAGACACAGACAAAGAATGTGCTCCTTCAAATAGGGAGGGGAGTTTAACAGTTCCCTGAAGTTAACTCTTCCAATGCTGAATTAACTCATGTTATGTGTTAACACAATAAATATAAGTTTATCGTCACTGTAATGTCTTTTTCTGAGCATTCTTCAAAGATTTATAAAAAACCTTACTTTCGATCAACTAACGAAGTTCAAAAAACTGGCTCCTTGGTCTAGAGGTATGATTCTCGCTTTGGGTGTGAGCGGTCCTGGGTTCAAATCCCGGATGAGCCCTCCTGCTCTTTCTTTAAGTTGTTTTGCTGCATTCAGAGTAAAGGTTGCTTTAAAAAAATCCTCTTTACACATCCATTTTTCCAGATTTTTAAACACCAACGACATGTCATGTAAAAATCTTCTTTGTTTACTTATGTATTCAAAGCAATTGGTTCACTCTTTATTCTCAGTTATCTCAAAACAAAACCAGGTGTAGCTTTTTCATCTCTTGGTGTGATTTTGGCTTTTTTCATCTGTTGTGTGATTTTGGCATTTTCATCTGTTGGTGTGGTTTTTTTGCTTCAGGTGTGAGAGGTCCCTTTTTCAAATTCCTGATTAACCTCAGTTTCTCTTTCTTCTTGGCCAAAGTGTGTTTTGTTTTAATCAGGATTTTTGCTATTTCATTTGTTGGTGTGATCTTGGTTTCAGGTGTGAGAGGTCCCTTTTTCAAATTCCATTTTAACTCCAGTTACGCTTTCTTTTTGAAAAAACTGTGTTTTTTTTATTCAGGATTTTTATAACACCTCCTGTTAGCGAATCCATTCACTGGATTTTTAAGGATTTTTTATCATCACTGTAATGTTTTTTTCTGAGCATTCTTCAAAGATTTATAAAACATCTTACTTTTGATCAACAAACAACATTAAAAAAACTGGCTCGTTGGTCTAGGGGTATGATTCTCGCTTCGGGTGCGAGAGGTCCTGGGTTCAAATCATGGACGAGCCCTCCTCCTCTTTCTTTCAGTTGTTTTGCTGCATTCAGAGTAAAGGTTGCTTTAAAAAAATCCTCTTTACACATCCATTTTTCCAGATTTTTAAACTCCAACGACATGTCATGTATAAATCTTCTTTGTTTACTTATGTATTCAAAGCAATTGGTTCACTCTTTATTCTCAGTTATCTCAAAACAAAACCAGGTGTAGCTTTTTCATCTCTTTGTGTGATTTTGGGTTTTTTCATCTGTTGTGTGATTTTGGCATTTTCATCTGTTGGTGTGGTTTTTTGCTTTAGGTGTGAGAGGTCACTTTTTAAAATTCCTGATTAACCTTAGTTTCTCTTTCTTCTTGGCCAAAGTGTGTTTTGTTTTAATCAGGATTTTTGCTAATTCATCTGTTGGTGTTATCTTGTTTTCAGGTGTGAGAGGTCCCTTTTTCAAATTCATTTTTAACTCCAGTTACTCTTTCTTCTTGGCAAAACTGTGAATTTTTTTTTAATCAGGATTTTTATAAAACCTCCTGTTAGCGAATCCATTCACTGGATTTTTAAGGATTTTTTATCATCACTGTAATGTTTTTTTCTGAGCATTCTTCAAAGATTTATAAAACATCTTACTTTTGATCAACAAACAACATTAAAAAAACTGGCTCGTTGGTCTATGGGTATGATTCTCGCTTCGGGTGCGAGAGGTCCTGGGTTCAAATCATGGACGAGCCCTCCTCCTCTTTCTTTCAGTTGTTTTGCTGCATTCAGAGTAAAGGTTGCTTTAAAAAAATCCTCTTTACACATCCATTTTTCCAGATTTTTAAACTCCAACGACATGTCATGTATAAATCTTCTTTGTTTACTTATGTATTCAAAGCAATTGGTTCACTCTTTATTCTCAGTTATCTCAAAACAAAACCAGGTGTAGCTTTTTCATCTCTTTGTGTGATTTTGGGTTTTTTCATCTGTTGTGTGATTTTGCCATTTTCATCTGTTGGTGTGGTTTTTTGCTTTAGGTGTGAGAGGTCACTTTTTCAAATTCCTGATTAACCTCAGTTTCTCTTTCAACTTGGCCAAAGTGTGTTTTGTTTTAATCAGGATTTTTGCTATTTCATTTGTTGGTGTGATCTTGGTTTCAGGTGTGAGAGGTCCCTTTTTCAAATTCCTTTTTAACTCCAGTTACGATTTCTTTTTGGCAAAACTGTGTTTTTTTTATTCAGGATTTTTATAAAACCTCCAGTTAGCGAATCCATTCACTGGATTTTTAAGGATTTTTTATCGTCACTGTAATGTCTTTTTCTGAGCATTCTTCAAAGATTTATAAAACATCTTACTTTCGATCAACAAACACCGTTAAAAAAACTGGCTCGTTGTTCTAGGGGTATGATTCTCGCTTCGGGTGCAGGAGGTCCTGGGTTCAAATCACGGATGAGCCCTCCTCCTCTTTCTTTCAGTTGTTTTGCTGCATTCAGAGTAAAGGTTGCTTTAAAAAAATCATCTTTACACATCCATTTTTCCAGATTTTTAAACTACAACGACATGTCATGTAAAAATCTTCTTTGTTTACTTATGTATTCAAAGCAATTGGTTCACTCTTTATTCTCAGTTATCTCAAAACAAAACCAGGTGTAGCTTTTTCATCTCTTGGTGTTATTTTGGCTTTTTTCATCTGTTGTGTGATTTTGGTATTTTCATCTGTTGGTGTGGTTTTTTGCTTAAGGTGTGAGAGGTCACTTTTTCAAATTCCTGATTAACCTCAGTTTCTCTTTCTTCTTGGCCAAAGTGTGTTTTGTTTTAATCAGGATTTTTTGCTAATTCATCTGTTGGTGTGATCTTGTTTTCAGGTGTGAGAGGTCCCTTTTTCAAATTCCTGTTTAACCCCTTAACGACAGGTGACGTGCCAGGCACGTCACGGCAAATCGAGGACTTGCCGACAGGTGACGTGCCTGGCACGTCATGCACTAAATGCATACTCTAACGGTGTTGCTACAATGCCTCTAGGTAGAGGCATTGTGCAACACCCCCCAAATGTGCAGGGGCGCGCTACGATCACTCCACGGAGTGATCGTAGCAGCCATTTAAAAATGGCTGCGCCCGCTGCACACATGTGCTTAGAAAGCGAACGATTGTTCGCTTTCTAAGCATCTGCGGTGTTGTTAAAGTGCCTCGCCAGCGAGGCACTTAACAACACCTTCAGCTGCCCCAGAGCCGATGGTGGTCGCTCTCCTGAGCGACCCCATCGGCTCAGTAGAAGGGAACGCTGCCTATACAGGCAGCGCTTCCCTTCTAATGGCAAGAGCATCGGAAGTGAAAGTATTTCACTTCCGATCCTCTAGGGGGAGCCAATCGATGCCGGCACAACAGATCTATGTGATCTGTGTGCAGGCATGTATGGTAAGTGCTCTGATGAGCACTTATCATACTGTCAAAGGCAATATTAGCAAATATTGCCTTTGACAAGTATTGATCTGCCTCCCTCACCTTACTAGTTATAGTAAGGGAGAGAGACAGATCAGATAAAGTAAAAAAATAAAATAACATAATAAAAAAAATATTTAATAAAATTTTAAACACCAAGGGCTTTTATAAAAGCCATTTAACCCCTTCCCTGCCATTGATCGCTGTGTACGTAGTGATCATACACAGCAGCACATTTTTTGCTGTCTGCATTTTTTAGGGGTTCATTTTTTTTTTTACTGTAATTCATTACAGTATAAAAAAAAGCTCTTTTAAGAGAGATTAACCCCTTTCTTGCTGTAGATCACTGCCTAAGCAGCGATCTGACGCAAATGCAGCAATCTTGCTGCAGAAGCATTTTTACATTTTTTTTTACTTTTTAATTACACCCGTCACGTGTTAATTATACCCGCTAGGGGACTACGTTTAACGTAAAAAAAAATTTTTTAGCTGTCTGACCGCATGTATAGCGATCAGTAACAGCTGATAAGTGACAAAGGCGGGTTGGCGTTTGCTTAGATGAGCATCACCATTCGTCTGGTGAGATCAATATTTGTAAATATTTGATCTGACCCGTGTAGATCTGCCTCCCTCTCACTTGAGTTTTAGTGAGGGAGGGAGACAGAGCTGTATAATGTAAGTTTTGAATTATAATATATTTAATAGAATTGAGACCCAAAGGCTTTTATAAAAGCCGTTTCCAGTATTTAACCCCTTCCCTGCAATTGATCGCTGTGTACGCAGTGATCTTACACAGCAGCACATTTTTTGCTGTCTGTGCATTTTTTTAGGGGTTATTTTTTTTTACTTTGATTTATTACAGTATATCAAAGGCTCTTTTAAGAGCTATTAACCCCTTCCTTGCCGTATATCACTTCCTAAGCAGCACATATGGTCACTGCCTAAGCAGTGCATATGGTCACTGCCTAAGCAGCGCATATGGAGCAATCTAGTCGCAGAAGGATTTTTTTTTGCTATCAGCATTTTTTTTGTCAGACTCGCTAGGGGTTAGTTATACCCACTAGGGGATTACGTGTATTCCTTTTGAAGCTGTCTGAACGCGTGTATAGCGATCAGTAACAGCCGATCAGTGGCAAAGGTGGTTTGGTGATTTCTCAGATGAGCATCACCATTCGTCTGGTTCGTAAATATTGTTCTGACCCATATGGATCTGCCTCCCTCTCCTCACTTGAGTTTTAGTGAGGGAAAGAGACAGATCTGTATAACATAATTTTTTAATTGTAATAAATTAAATAAAATGTAAAAAAATTGTGAGTCCCAAGGGCTTTTATAAAAGCCATACCCTTTGTATAGTGTAGTGTATTAACCCCTTCCCTGCCACTGATCACTGCACAGCAGAACCTTTTTTCTTGTCTGTGCATTTTTAGGAGTTAATTTTTTTGTACAGTACTACAAAGGCTCTTATAAGAGCTATTAACCCCTTCCTTGCTCTACATGTTCAAATTCCAAGTTTGAAAATCAAAAAGCGCACCTCTCAAATGTAGCCTTTCAACACCCAACAAAGCTGACAAAGCTATGCATGGGTGGTATCCCTGTGCTCGGGAGATGTTGCTGAACATATATTGTGGTATTGTTTGTCAGTGACACATACCGAAATATGTGAATTTGTGTCTAAAGTACAATGTATGTGGGAAAAAATACACAATAAAATGACTACCACAAACTTTTACAAAGGCTGGTGGTAGAATTGGTGCATGGAAAGTGTTAAAATAACACCATTTAAAATAGCCTAGGGTGTCTACTTTTACAAAATATATACTTTTTGGGGTAAAATACACTGTCCTACTTTAAAAAAAAGTCCCAAATGAAAGATGGGCTCAGGCTGGCTACACGTCAATATTCCAAGTTGAAAATGCGCACCTTCACAATGTGGCCCTTTTAGCCCCCAAACAACCCAACAAACCTATGCATGGGTGGTATCCCTGTACTCAGGAGATGTTGTTGAACACATATTGGGTTATTGTTTGGCAGTGACACATACCAAAATCTGTGAATTTATGTCTAAAATACAATATTTGTGAAAAAAAAACACACAAAAATTACTACCACAAACCTTGACAAAGGCTGGTGGTAGAATTAGTGCATGGAAAGTGTTAAAATACCACCATTTGAAACAGCGTAGGGTGTCTACTTTTAAAAAATATATGGGTTGATGGGGTAAAATACACTGGCTGCTTTCAAATATGTCCCAAATGGGACATGGGTGCAGGCGGTCTGCATGTCAAAATTTCAATTTGGAAAACCAAAAACTGCACCTACCAAATTTGGCCTTTTACCCCCCAAACAACCCAACAAACCTATGCATGGGTGGTATCCCTGTACTCAATAGATGTTGTTGAACACTTATTGGGGTGTTATTTGGCAGTGACACATACCAAAATCTGTAAATTCATGTCTGAAGTACAAGGTTTGTGAAAAGAAAACACAAAAAAATTACTACCACAAACTTCGACAAAGGCTGGTGGTAGAATTAGTGCATGGAAAGTGTAAAAATACCACCATTTGAGATAGCCTAGGGTGTCTACTTTTAAAAAATATATGGGTTGATGTGGTAAAATACACTGGCTGGTTTCAAATATGTCCCAAATGGGAAATGGGTGCAGGCTGTCTGCATGTCAAAATTTCAAATTGGAAAACCAAAAACTGCACCTCCCAAATTTGGCCTTTTACCCCCCAAACAATCCAACAAACCTATGCATGGGGGGTATCCCTGTACTCAAGAGATGTTGCTGAACACTTATTGGGGTGTTATTTGGCAGTGACACATACCAAAATCTGTAAATTCATGTCTGAAGTACAAGGTTTGTGAAAAAAAAACACAAAAAAATTACTACCACAAACTTTGACAAAGGCTGGTGGTAGAATTAGTGCATGTAAAGTGTTAAAATACCACCATTTGAGATAGCCTAGGGTGTCTACTTTTAAAAAATATATGGGTTGATGGGGTAAAATACACTGGCTGGTTTCAAATATGTCCCAAATGGGACATGGGTGCAGGGTGTCTGCATGTAAAAATTTCAAGTTGGAAAACAAAAAACTGCACCTCACAAATTTGGCATTTTAGCCCCCAAACAACCCAACAAACCTATGCATGGGTGGTATTCCTGTACTCAGGAGAAATAGTAGAATCTATTTAGCATGTTTTTTCGTTCGCTATTGTCGATGAGGAGAAGTTGTTTCAAATAAAAACAAAGAAATTTGTGTATTTTTTTTTTTTTACCATATTTTATTATTTTTTTTTAATAATATGATAAGATATGATCAAAAATATGGCATCCATAGAAAGCCCTTTTTGTCCCGATAAAAACAATATATAATATGTGTGGGTACAGCAAATGACGAAGAAGAAAATTACTGCTAAACACAAACAGCACAGAAATGTTAAAATAGCCATTGTCCAGAAAGGACAAAAATGTTTCAAAGGCTCTGTCCTTAAGGGGTTAACTCCAGTTACTCTTTCTTTTTGGCAAAACTCTGTTTTTTTATTTAGGATTTTTATAAAACCTCCTGTTAGCGAATCCATTCACTGGATTTTTAAGGATTTTTTATCGTCACTGTAATGTCTTTTTATGAGCATTCTTCAAAGATTTATAAAACATCTTACTTTCGATCAACTACCAAATTTAAAAAAACTGTCTCCTCTCGCACCCTAAGCGAGAATCATACCCCTAGACCAACGAGCCAGTTTTTTTAAATGAAGATTTAGAAGATTTTTACATGGCATGTCGTTGGAGTTTAAAAATCTGGAAAAATGGATGTGTAAAGAGGATTTTTTTAAAGCAACCTTTACTCTGAATGCAGCAAAACAACTGAAAGAAAGAGGAGGAGGGCTCGTCCGTGATTTGAACCCAGGACCTCTCGCACCCGAAGCGAGAATCATACCCCTAGACCAACGAGCCAGTTTTTTTAAATTTGTTAGTTGATCGAAAGTAAGATGTTTTATAAATCTTTGAAGAATGCTCAGAAAAAGACATTACAGTGACGATAAAAAATCCTTAAAAATCCAGCGAATGGATTCGCTAACAGGAGGTTTTATAAAAATCCTAAATAAAAAAACAGAGTTTTGCCAAAAAGAAAGAGTAACTGGAGTTAAACAGGAATTTGAAAAAGGGACCTATCACACCTGAAAACAAGATCACACCAACAGATGAATTAGCAAAAATCCTGATTAAAACAAAACACACTTTGGCCAAGAAGAAAGAGAAACTGAGGTTAATCAGGAATTTGAAAAAGTGACCTCTCACACCTGAAGCAAAAAACTACACCAACAGATGAAAATGCCAAAATCACACAACAGATGAAAATAGCCAAAATCACACCAAGAGATGAAAAAGCTACACCTGGTTTTGTTTAGAGATAACTGAGAATAAAGAGTGAACCAATTGGTTTGAATACATAAGTAAACAAAGAAGATTTTTACATGGCATGTCGTTGGAGTTTAAAAATCTGGAAAAATGGATGTGTAAAGAGGATTTTTTTAAAGCAACCTTTACTCTGAATGCAGCAAAACAACTGAGATAAAGACGAGGAGGGCTCGTCCGGGATTTGAACCCGGGACCTCTCGCACCCAAAGCGAGAATCATACCCCTAGACCAACGAGCCAGTTTTTTTAAATTTGGTAGTTGATCGAAAGTAAGATGTTTTATAAATCTTTGAAGAATGCTCAGAAAAAGACATTACAGTGACTATAAAAAATCCTTATAAATCCAGTGAATGGATTCGCTAACAGGAGGTTTTATAAAAATCCTAAATAAAAAAACAGAGTTTTGCCAAAAAGAAAGAGTAACTGGAGTTAAACAGGAATTTGAAAAAGGGACCTCTCACACCTGAAAACAAGATCACACCAACAGAAGAATTAGCAAAAATCCTGATTAAAACAAAACACACTTTGGCCAAGAAGAAAGAGAAACTGAGGCTAATCAGGAATTTGAAAAAGTGACCTCTCACACCTGAAGCAAAAAACTACACCAACAGATGAAAATGCCAAAATCACACAACAGATGAAAAAAGCCAAAATCACACCAAGAGATGAAAAAGCTACACCTGGTTTTGTTTAGAGATAACTGAGAATAAAGAGTGAACCAATAGCTTTGAATACATAAGTAAACAAAGAAGATTTTTACATGGCATGTCGTTGGAGTTTAAAAATCTGGAAAAATGGATGTGTAAAGAGGATTTTTTTAAAGCAACCTTTACTCTGAATGCAGCAAAACAACTGAGATAAAGACGAGGAGGGCTCGTCCGGGATTTGAACCCGGGACCTCTCGCACCCAAAGCGAGAATCATACCCCTAGACCAACGAGCCAGTTTTTTTAAATTTGTTAGTTGATCGAAAGTAAGATGTTTTATAAATCTTTGAAGAATGCTCAGAAAAAGACATTACAGTGACTATAAAAAATCCTTAAAAATCCAGTGAATGGATTCGCTAACAGGAGGTTTTATAAAAATCCTAAATAAAAAAGCAGAGTTTTGCCAAAAAGAAAGAGTAACTGGAGTTAAACAGGAATTTGAAAAAGGGACCTCTCACACCTGAAAACAAGATCACACCAACAGATGAATTAGCAAAAATCCTGATTAAAACAAAACACACTTTGGCCAAGAAGAAAGAGAAACTGAGGTTAATCAGGAATTTTAAAAAGTGACCTCTCACACCTGAAGCAAAAAACTACACCAACAGATGAAAATGCCAAAATCACACAACAGATGAAAATAGCCAAAATCACACCAAGAGATGAAAAAGCTACACCTGGTTTTGTTTAAAGAACTGAGAATAAAGAGTGAACCAATTGCTTTGAATACATAAGTAAACAAAGAAGATTTTTACATGGCATGTCGTTGGAGTTTAAAAATCTGGAAAAATGGATGTGTAAAGAGGATTTTTTTAAAGCAACCTTTACTCTGAATGCAGCAAAACAACTGAGATAAAGACGAGGAGGGCTCGTCCGGGATTTGAACCCGGGACCTCTCGCACCCAAAGCGAGAATCATACCCCTAGACCAACGAGCCAGTTTTTTTAAATTTGTTAGTTGATCGAAAGTAAGATGTTTTATAAATCTTTGAAGAATGCTCAGAAAAAGACATTACAGTGACTATAAAAAATCCTTAAAAATCCAGTGAATGGATTCGCTAACAGGAGGTTTTATAAAAATCCTAAATAAAAAAACAGAGTTTTGCCAAAAAGAAAGAGTAACTGGAGTTAAACAGGAATTTGAAAAAGGGACCTCTCACACCTGAAAACAAGATCACACCAACAGAAGAATTAGCAAAAATCCTGATTAAAACAAAACACACTTTGGCCAAGAAGAAAGAGAAACTGAGGCTAATCAGGAATTTGAAAAAGTGACCTCTCACACCTGAAGCAAAAAACTACACCAACAGATGAAAATGCCAAAATCACACAACAGATGAAAAAAGCCAAAATCACACCAAGAGATGAAAAAGCTACACCTGGTTTTGTTTAGAGATAACTGAGAATAAAGAGTGAACCAATAGCTTTGAATACATAAGTAAACAAAGAAGATTTTTACATGGCATGTCGTTGGAGTTTAAAAATCTGGAAAAATGGATGTGTAAAGAGGATTTTTTTAAAGCAACCTTTACTCTGAATGCAGCAAAACAACTGAGATAAAGACGAGGAGGGCTCGTCCGGGATTTGAACCCGGGACCTCTCGCACCCAAAGCGAGAATCATACCCCTAGACCAACGAGCCAGTTTTTTTAAATTTGTTAGTTGATCGAAAGTAAGATGTTTTATAAATCTTTGAAGAATGCTCAGAAAAAGACATTACAGTGACTATAAAAAATCCTTAAAAATCCAGTGAATGGATTCGCTAACAGGAGGTTTTATAAAAATCCTAAATAAAAAAACAGAGTTTTGCCAAAAAGAAAGAGTAACTGGAGTTAAACAGGAATTTGAAAAAGGGACCTCTCACACCTGAAAACAAGATCACACCAACAGATGAATTAGCAAAAATCCTGATTAAAACAAAACACACTTTGGCCAAGAAGAAAGAGAAACTGAGGTTAATCAGGAATTTGAAAAAGTGACCTCTCACACCTGAAGCAAAAAACTACACCAACAGATGAAAATGCCAAAATCACACAACAGATGAAAATAGCCAAAATCACACCAAGAGATGAAAAAGCTACACCTGGTTTTGTTTAAAGAACTGAGAATAAAGAGTGAACCAATTGCTTTGAATACATAAGTAAACAAAGAAGATTTTTACATGGCATGTCGTTGGAGTTTAAAAATCTGGAAAAATGGATGTGTAAAGAGGATTTTTTTAAAGCAACCTTTACTCTGAATGCAGCAAAACAACTGAGATAAAGACGAGGAGGGCTCGTCCGGGATTTGAACCCGGGACCTCTCGCACCCAAAGCGAGAATCATACCCCTAGACCAACGAGCCAGTTTTTTTAAATTTGGTAGTTGATCGAAAGTAAGATGTTTTATAAATCTTTGAAGAATGCTCAGAAAAAGACATTACAGTGACTATAAAAAATCCTTATAAATCCAGTGAATGGATTCGCTAACAGGAGGTTTTATAAAAATCCTAAATAAAAAAACAGAGTTTTGCCAAAAAGAAAGAGTAACTGGAGTTAAACAGGAATTTGAAAAAGGGACCTCTCACACCTGAAAACAAGATCACACCAACAGAAGAATTAGCAAAAATCCTGATTAAAACAAAACACACTTTGGCCAAGAAGAAAGAGAAACTGAGGCTAATCAGGAATTTGAAAAAGTGACCTCTCACACCTGAAGCAAAAAACCACACCAACAGATGAAAATGCCAAAATCACACAACAGATGAAAAAAGCCAAAATCCCACCAAGAGAGGAAAAAGCTACATCTGGTTTTGTTTTGAGATAACTGAGAATAAAGAGTGAACCAATAGCTTTGAATACATAAGTAAACAAAGAAGATTTTTACATGAAATGTCGTTGGAGTTTAAAAATCTGGAAAAATGGATGTGTAAAGAGGATTTTTTAAAGCAACCTTTACTCTGAATGCAGCAAAACAACTGAGAAAAAGAGGAGGAGGGCTCGTCCAGGATTTGAACCCGGGACCTCTCGCACCCAAAGCGAGAATCATACCCCTAGACCAACGAGCCAGTTTTTTTAAATTTGGTAGTTGATCGAAAGTAAGATGTTTTATAAATCTTTGAAGAATGCTCAGAAAAAGACATTACAGTGACTATAAAAAATCCTTAAAAATCCAGTGAATGGATTCGCTAACAGGAGGTTTTATAAAAATCCTAAATAAAAAAACAGAGTTTTGCCAAAAAGAAAGAGTAACTGGAGTTAAACAGGAATTTGAAAAAGGGACCTCTCACACCTGAAAACAAGATCACACCAACAGATGAATTAGCAAAAATCCTGATTAAAACAAAACACACTTTGGCCAAGAAGAAAGAGAAACTGAGGTTAATCAGGAATTTTAAAAAGTGACCTCTCACACCTGAAGCAAAAAACTACACCAACAGATGAAAATGCCAAAATCACACAACAGATGAAAATAGCCAAAATCACACCAAGAGATGAAAAAGCTACACCTGGTTTTGTTTAAAGAACTGAGAATAAAGAGTGAACCAATTGCTTTGAATACATAAGTAAACAAAGAAGATTTTTACATGGCATGTCGTTGGAGTTTAAAAATCTGGAAAAATGGATGTGTAAAGAGGATTTTTTTAAAGCAACCTTTACTCTGAATGCAGCAAAACAACTGAGATAAAGACGAGGAGGGCTCGTCCGGGATTTGAACCCGGGACCTCTCGCACCCAAAGCGAGAATCATACCCCTAGACCAACGAGCCAGTTTTTTTAAATTTGTTAGTTGATCGAAAGTAAGATGTTTTATAAATCTTTGAAGAATGCTCAGAAAAAGACATTACAGTGATTATAAAAAATCCTTAAAAATCCAGTGAATGGATTCGCTAACAGGAGGTTTTATAAAAATCCTAAATAAAAAAACAGAGTTTTGCCAAAAAGAAAGAGTAACTGGAGTTAAACAGGAATTTGAAAAAGGGACCTCTCACACCTGAAAACAAGATCACACCAACAGATGAATTAGCAAAAATCCTGATTAAAACAAAACACACTTTGGCCAAGAAGAAAGAGAAACTGAGGTTAATCAGGAATTTGAAAAAGTGACCTCTCACACCTGAAGCAAAAAACTACACCAACAGATGAAAATGCCAAAATCACACAACAGATGAAAAAAGCCAAAATCACACCAAGAGATGAAAAAGCTACACCTGGTTTTGTTTAGAGAACTGAGAATAAAGAGTGAACCAATTGCTTTGAATACATAAGTAAACAAAGAAGATTTTTACATGGCATGTCGTTGGAGTTTAAAAATCTGGAAAAATGGATGTGTAAAGAGGATTTTTTTAAAGCAACCTTTCTCTGAATGCAGCAAAACAAGCGAAATAAAGAGGAGGAGGGCTCGTCCGGGATTTGAACCCGGGACTTCTAGCACCCTAAGCGAGAATCATACCCCTAGACCAACGAGCCAGTTTTTTTAAATTTGTTAGTTGATCGAAAGTAAGATGTTTTATAAATCTTTGAAGAATGCTCAGAAAAAGACATTACAGTGACAATAAAAAATCCTTAAAAATCCAGTGAATGAATTCGCTAACAGGAGGTTTTATAAAAATCCTTAATAAAAAAAAAACAGTTTTGCCAAAAAGAAAGCATAACTGGAGTTAAAAAGGAATTTGAAAAAGTGACCTCTCACACCTTAAGCAAAAAACCACACCAACAGATGAAAATGCCAAAATCACACACCAGATGAAAATAGCCAAAATCACACCAAGAGATGAAAAAGCTACACCTGGTTTTGTTTAGAGAACTGAGAATAAAGAGTGAACCAATTGCTTTGAATACATAAGTAAACAAAGAAGATTTTTACATGAAATGTCGTTGGAGTTTAAAAATCTGGAAAAATGGATGTGTAAAGAGGATTTTTTTAAAGCAACCTTTACTCTGAATGCAGCAAAACAACTGAGAAAAAGAGGAGGAGGGCTCGTCCGGGATTTGAACCCGGGACCTCTCGCACCCAAAGCGAGAATCATACCCCTAGACCAACGAGCCAGTTTTTTTAAATTTGGTAGTTGATCGAAAGTAAGATGTTTTATAAATCTTTGAAGAATGCTCAGAAAAAGACATTACAGTGACTATAAAAAATCCTTAAAAATCCAGTGAATGGATTCGCTAACAGGAGGTTTTATAAAAATCCTAAATAAAAAAACAGAGTTTTGCCAAAAAGAAAGAGTAACTGGAGTTAAACAGGAATTTGAAAAAGGGACCTCTCACACCTGAAAACAAGATCACACCAACAGATGAATTAGCAAAAATCCTGATTAAAACAAAACACACTTTGGCCAAGAAGAAAGAGAAACTGAGGTTAATCAGGAATTTGAAAAAGTGACCTCTCACACCTGAAGCAAAAAACTACACCAACAGATGAAAATGCCAAAATCACACAACAGATGAAAATAGCCAAAATCACACCAAGAGATGAAAAAGCTACACCTGGTTTTGTTTAAAGAACTGAGAATAAAGAGTGAACCAATTGCTTTGAATACATAAGTAAACAAAGAAGATTTTTACATGGCATGTCGTTGGAGTTTAAAAATCTGGAAAAATGGATGTGTAAAGAGGATTTTTTTAAAGCAACCTTTACTCTGAATGCAGCAAAACAACTGAGATAAAGACGAGGAGGGCTCGTCCGGGATTTGAACCCGGGACCTCTCGCACCCAAAGCGAGAATCATACCCCTAGACCAACGAGCCAGTTTTTTTAAATTTGGTAGTTGATCGAAAGTAAGATGTTTTATAAATCTTTGAAGAATGCTCAGAAAAAGACATTACAGTGACTATAAAAAATCCTTATAAATCCAGTGAATGGATTCGCTAACAGGAGGTTTTATAAAAATCCTAAATAAAAAAACAGAGTTTTGCCAAAAAGAAAGAGTAACTGGAGTTAAACAGGAATTTGAAAAAGGGACCTCTCACACCTGAAAACAAGATCACACCAACAGAAGAATTAGCAAAAATCCT
Organism: Pelodytes ibericus; assembly: GCA_036172795.1. Classification (NCBI taxonomy): domain Eukaryota; kingdom Metazoa; phylum Chordata; class Amphibia; order Anura; family Pelodytidae; genus Pelodytes; species Pelodytes ibericus. Next base: position 223,725,158 of record CM069860.1, read on the forward strand.
GATTAAAACAAAACACACTTTGGCCAAGAAGAAAGAGAAACTGAGGCTAATCAGGAATTTGAAAAAGTGACCTCTCACACCTGAAGCAAAAAACCACACCAACAGATGAAAATGCCAAAATCACACAACAGATGAAAAAAGCCAAAATCCCACCAAGAGAGGAAAAAGCTACATCTGGTTTTGTTTTGAGATAACTGAGAATAAAGAGTGAACCAATAGCTTTGAATTCATAAGTAAACAAAGAAGATTTTTACATGAAATGTCGTTGGAGTTTAAAAATCTGGAAAAATGGATGTGTAAAGAGGATTTTTTTAAAGCAACCTTTACTCTGAATGCAGCAAAACAACTGAGAAAAAGAGGAGGAGGGCTCGTCCGGGATTTGAACCCGGGACCTCTCGCACCCAAAGCGAGAATCATACCCCTAGACCAACGAGCCAGTTTTTTTAAATTTGGTAGTTGATCGAAAGTAAGATGTTTTATAAATCTTTGAAGAATGCTCAGAAAAAGACATTACAGTGACTATAAAAAATCCTTAAAAATCCAGTGAATGGATTCGCTAACAGGAGGTTTTATAAAAATCCTAAATAAAAAAACAGAGTTTTGCCAAAAAGAAAGAGTAACTGGAGTTAAACAGGAATTTGAAAAAGGGACCTCTCACACCTGAAAACAAGATCACACCAACAGATGAATTAGCAAAAATCCTGATTAAAACAAAACACACTTTGGCCAAGAAGAAAGAGAAACTGAGGTTAATCAGGAATTTGAAAAAGTGACCTCTCACACCTGAAGCAAAAAACTACACCAACAGATGAAAATGCCAAAATCACACAACAGATGAAAATAGCCAAAATCACACCAAGAGATGAAAAAGCTACACCTGGTTTTGTTTAAAGAACTGAGAATAAAGAGTGAACCAATTGCTTTGAATACATAAGTAAACAAAGAAGATTTTTACATGGCATGTCGTTGGAGTTTAAAAATCTGGAAAAATGGATGTGTAAAGAGGATTTTTTTAAAGCAACCTTTACTCTGAATGCAGCAAAACAACTGAGATAAAGACGAGGAGGGCTCGTCCGGGATTTGAACCCGGGACCTCTCGCACCCAAAGCGAGAATCATACCCCTAGACCAACGAGCCAGTTTTTTTAAATTTGGTAGTTGATCGAAAGTAAGATGTTTTATAAATCTTTGAAGAATGCTCAGAAAAAGACATTACAGTGACTATAAAAAATCCTTATAAATCCAGTGAATGGATTCGCTAACAGGAGGTTTTATAAAAATCCTAAATAAAAAAACAGAGTTTTGCCAAAAAGAAAGAGTAACTGGAGTTAAACAGGAATTTGAAAAAGGGACCTCTCACACCTGAAAACAAGATCACACCAACAGAAGAATTAGCAAAAATCCTGATTAAAACAAAACACACTTTGGCCAAGAAGAAAGAGAAACTGAGGCTAATCAGGAATTTGAAAAAGTGACCTCTCACACCTGAAGCAAAAAACCACACCAACAGATGAAAATGCCAAAATCACACAACAGATGAAAAAAGCCAAAATCCCACCAAGAGAGGAAAAAGCTACATCTGGTTTTGTTTTGAGATAACTGAGAATAAAGAGTGAACCAATAGCTTTGAATTCATAAGTAAACAAAGAAGATTTTTACATGAAATGTCGTTGGAGTTTAAAAATCTGGAAAAATGGATGTGTAAAGAGGATTTTTTTAAAGCAACCTTTACTCTGAATGCAGCAAAACAACTGAGAAAAAGAGGAGGAGGGCTCGTCCGGGATTTGAACCCGGGACCTCTCGCACCCAAAGCGAGAATCATACCCCTAGACCAACGAGCCAGTTTTTTTAAATTTGGTAGTTGATCGAAAGTAAGATGTTTTATAAATCTTTGAAGAATGCTCAGAAAAAGACATTACAGTGACTATAAAAAATCCTTAAAAATCCAGTGAATGGATTCGCTAACAGGAGGTTTTATAAAAATCCTAAATAAAAAAACAGAGTTTTGCCAAAAAGAAAGAGTAACTGGAGTTAAACAGGAATTTGAAAAAGGGACCTCTCACACCTGAAAACAAGATCACACCAACAGATGAATTAGCAAAAATCCTGATTAAAACAAAACACACTTTGGCCAAGAAGAAAGAGAAACTGAGGTTAATCAGGAATTTGAAAAAGTGACCTCTCACACCTGAAGCAAAAAACTACACCAACAGATGAAAATGCCAAAATCACACAACAGATGAAAATAGCCAAAATCACACCAAGAGATGAAAAAGCTACACCTGGTTTTGTTTAAAGAACTGAGAATAAAGAGTGAACCAATTGCTTTGAATACATAAGTAAACAAAGAAGATTTTTACATGGCATGTCGTTGGAGTTTAAAAATCTGGAAAAATGGATGTGTAAAGAGGATTTTTTTAAAGCAACCTTTACTCTGAATGCAGCAAAACAACTGAGATAAAGACGAGGAGGGCTCGTCCGGGATTTGAACCCGGGACCTCTCGCACCCAAAGCGAGAATCATACCCCTAGACCAACGAGCCAGTTTTTTTAAATTTGGTAGTTGATCGAAAGTAAGATGTTTTATAAATCTTTGAAGAATGCTCAGAAAAAGACATTACAGTGACTATAAAAAATCCTTATAAATCCAGTGAATGGATTCGCTAACAGGAGGTTTTATAAAAATCCTAAATAAAAAAACAGAGTTTTGCCAAAAAGAAAGAGTAACTGGAGTTAAACAGGAATTTGAAAAAGGGACCTCTCACACCTGAAAACAAGATCACACCAACAGAAGAATTAGCAAAAATCCTGATTAAAACAAAACACACTTTGGCCAAGAAGAAAGAGAAACTGAGGCTAATCAGGAATTTGAAAAAGTGACCTCTCACACCTGAAGCAAAAAACCACACCAACAGATGAAAATGCCAAAATCACACAACAGATGAAAAAAGCCAAAATCCCACCAAGAGAGGAAAAAGCTACATCTGGTTTTGTTTTGAGATAACTGAGAATAAAGAGTGAACCAATAGCTTTGAATTCATAAGTAAACAAAGAAGATTTTTACATGAAATGTCGTTGGAGTTTAAAAATCTGGAAAAATGGATGTGTAAAGAGGATTTTTTTAAAGCAACCTTTACTCTGAATGCAGCAAAACAACTGAGAAAAAGAGGAGGAGGGCTCGTCCGGGATTTGAACCCGGGACCTCTCGCACCCAAAGCGAGAATCATACCCCTAGACCAACGAGCCAGTTTTTTTAAATTTGGTAGTTGATCGAAAGTAAGATGTTTTATAAATCTTTGAAGAATGCTCAGAAAAAGACATTACAGTGACTATAAAAAATCCTTAAAAATCCAGTGAATGGATTCGCTAACAGGAGGTTTTATAAAAATCCTAAATAAAAAAACAGAGTTTTGCCAAAAAGAAAGAGTAACTGGAGTTAAACAGGAATTTGAAAAAGGGACCTCTCACACCTGAAAACAAGATCACACCAACAGATGAATTAGCAAAAATCCTGATTAAAACAAAACACACTTTGGCCAAGAAGAAAGAGAAACTGAGGTTAATCAGGAATTTGAAAAAGTGACCTCTCACACCTGAAGCAAAAAACTACACCAACAGATGAAAATGCCAAAATCACACAACAGATGAAAATAGCCAAAATCACACCAAGAGATGAAAAAGCTACACCTGGTTTTGTTTAAAGAACTGAGAATAAAGAGTGAACCAATTGCTTTGAATACATAAGTAAACAAAGAAGATTTTTACATGGCATGTCGTTGGAGTTTAAAAATCTGGAAAAATGGATGTGTAAAGAGGATTTTTTTAAAGCAACCTTTACTCTGAATGCAGCAAAACAACTGAGATAAAGACGAGGAGGGCTCGTCCGGGATTTGAACCCGGGACCTCTCGCACCCAAAGCGAGAATCATACCCCTAGACCAACGAGCCAGTTTTTTTAAATTTGGTAGTTGATCGAAAGTAAGATGTTTTATAAATCTTTGAAGAATGCTCAGAAAAAGACATTACAGTGACTATAAAAAATCCTTATAAATCCAGTGAATGGATTCGCTAACAGGAGGTTTTATAAAAATCCTAAATAAAAAAACAGAGTTTTGCCAAAAAGAAAGAGTAACTGGAGTTAAACAGGAATTTGAAAAAGGGACCTCTCACACCTGAAAACAAGATCACACCAACAGAAGAATTAGCAAAAATCCTGATTAAAACAAAACACACTTTGGCCAAGAAGAAAGAGAAACTGAGGCTAATCAGGAATTTGAAAAAGTGACCTCTCACACCTGAAGCAAAAAACCACACCAACAGATGAAAATGCCAAAATCACACAACAGATGAAAAAAGCCAAAATCCCACCAAGAGAGGAAAAAGCTACATCTGGTTTTGTTTTGAGATAACTGAGAATAAAGAGTGAACCAATAGCTTTGAATTCATAAGTAAACAAAGAAGATTTTTACATGAAATGTCGTTGGAGTTTAAAAATCTGGAAAAATGGATGTGTAAAGAGGATTTTTTTAAAGCAACCTTTACTCTGAATGCAGCAAAACAACTGAGAAAAAGAGGAGGAGGGCTCGTCCGGGATTTGAACCCGGGACCTCTCGCACCCAAAGCGAGAATCATACCCCTAGACCAACGAGCCAGTTTTTTTAAATTTGGTAGTTGATCGAAAGTAAGATGTTTTATAAATCTTTGAAGAATGCTCAGAAAAAGACATTACAGTGACTATAAAAAATCCTTAAAAATCCAGTGAATGGATTCGCTAACAGGAGGTTTTATAAAAATCCTAAATAAAAAAACAGAGTTTTGCCAAAAAGAAAGAGTAACTGGAGTTAAACAGGAATTTGAAAAAGGGACCTCTCACACCTGAAAACAAGATCACACCAACAGATGAATTAGCAAAAATCCTGATTAAAACAAAACACACTTTGGCCAAGAAGAAAGAGAAACTGAGGTTAATCAGGAATTTGAAAAAGTGACCTCTCACACCTGAAGCAAAAAACTACACCAACAGATGAAAATGCCAAAATCACACAACAGATGAAAATAGCCAAAATCACACCAAGAGATGAAAAAGCTACACCTGGTTTTGTTTAAAGAACTGAGAATAAAGAGTGAACCAATTGCTTTGAATACATAAGTAAACAAAGAAGATTTTTACATGGCATGTCGTTGGAGTTTAAAAATCTGGAAAAATGGATGTGTAAAGAGGATTTTTTTAAAGCAACCTTTACTCTGAATGCAGCAAAACAACTGAGATAAAGACGAGGAGGGCTCGTCCGGGATTTGAACCCGGGACCTCTCGCACCCAAAGCGAGAATCATACCCCTAGACCAACGAGCCAGTTTTTTTAAATTTGGTAGTTGATCGAAAGTAAGATGTTTTATAAATCTTTGAAGAATGCTCAGAAAAAGACATTACAGTGACTATAAAAAATCCTTATAAATCCAGTGAATGGATTCGCTAACAGGAGGTTTTATAAAAATCCTAAATAAAAAAACAGAGTTTTGCCAAAAAGAAAGAGTAACTGGAGTTAAACAGGAATTTGAAAAAGGGACCTCTCACACCTGAAAACAAGATCACACCAACAGAAGAATTAGCAAAAATCCTGATTAAAACAAAACACACTTTGGCCAAGAAGAAAGAGAAACTGAGGCTAATCAGGAATTTGAAAAAGTGACCTCTCACACCTGAAGCAAAAAACCACACCAACAGATGAAAATGCCAAAATCACACAACAGATGAAAAAAGCCAAAATCCCACCAAGAGAGGAAAAAGCTACATCTGGTTTTGTTTTGAGATAACTGAGAATAAAGAGTGAACCAATAGCTTTGAATTCATAAGTAAACAAAGAAGATTTTTACATGAAATGTCGTTGGAGTTTAAAAATCTGGAAAAATGGATGTGTAAAGAGGATTTTTTTAAAGCAACCTTTACTCTGAATGCAGCAAAACAACTGAGAAAAAGAGGAGGAGGGCTCGTCCGGGATTTGAACCCGGGACCTCTCGCACCCAAAGCGTCAGGATCAAAGGTCAGGATTTTTGCTAATTCATCTGTTTGTGTGATCTTGTTTTCAGGTGTGAGAGGTCCCTTTTTCAAATTCCTGTTCACACCTGAAACAACCCCCTAGACCAACGAGCCAGTTTTTTTAAATTTGGTAGTTGATCGAAAGTAAGATGTTTTATAAATCTTTGAAGAATGCTCAGAAAAAGACATTACAGTGACTATAAAAAATCCTTAAAAATCCAGTGAATGGATTCGCTAACAGGAGGTTTTATAAAAATCCTAAATAAAAAAACAGAGTTTTGCCAAAAAGAAAGAGTAACTGGAGTTAAACAGGAATTTGAAAAAGGGACCTCTCACACCTGAAAACAAGATCACACCAACAGATGAATTAGCAAAAATCCTGATTAAAACAAAACACACTTTGGCCAAGAAGAAAGAGAAACTGAGGTTAATCAGGAATTTGAAAAAGTGACCTCTCACACCTGAAGCAAAAAACCACACCAACAGATGAAAATGCCAAAATCACACAACAGATGAAAATAGCCAAAATCACACCAAGAGATGAAAAAGCTACACCTGGTTTTGTTTAGAGATAACTGAGAATAAAGAGTGAACCAATTGGTTTGAATACATAAGTAAACAAAGAAGATTTTTACATGGCATGTCGTTGGAGTTTAAAAATCTGGAAAAATGGATGTGTAAAGAGGATTTTTTTAAAGCAACCTTTACTCTGAATGCAGCAAAACAAGCGAAATAAAGAGGAGGAGGGCTCGTCCGGGATTTGAACCCGGGACTTCTAGCACCCTAAGTGAGAATCATACCCCTAGACCAACGAGCCAGTTTTTTTAAATTTGTTAGTTGATCGAAAGTAAGATGTTTTATAAATCTTTGAAGAATGCTCAGAAAAAGACATTACAGTTACGATAAAAAATCCTTAAAAATCCAGCGAATGGATTCGCTAACAGGAGGTTTTATAAAAATCCTAAATAAAAAAACAGAGTTTTGCCAAAAAGAAAGAGTAACTGGAGTTAAACAGGAATTTGAAAAAGGGACCTTTCACACCTGAAAACAAGATCACACCAACAGAAGAATTAGCAAAAATCCTGATTAAAACAAAACACACTTTGGCCAAGAAGAAAGAGAAACTGAGGCTAATCAGGAATTTGAAAAAGTGACCTCTCACACCTGAAGCAAAAAACCACACCAACAGATGAAAATGCCAAAATCACACAACAGATGAAAAAAGCCAAAATCCCACCAAGAGAGGAAAAAGCTACATCTGGTTTTGTTTTGAGATAACTGAGAATAAAGAGTGAACCAATAGCTTTGAATTCATAAGTAAACAAAGAAGATTTTTACATGAAATGTCGTTGGAGTTTAAAAATCTGGAAAAATGGATGTGTAAAGAGGATTTTTTTAAAGCAACCTTTACTCTGAATGCAGCAAAACAACTGAGAAAAAGAGGAGGAGGGCTCGTCCGGGATTTGAACCCGGGACCTCTCGCACCCAAAGCGAGAATCATACCCCTAGACCAACGAGCCAGTTTTTTTAAATTTGGTAGTTGATCGAAAGTAAGATGTTTTATAAATCTTTGAAGAATGCTCAGAAAAAGACATTACAGTGACTATAAAAAATCCTTAAAAATCCAGTGAATGGATTCGCTAACAGGAGGTTTTATAAAAATCCTAAATAAAAAAACAGAGTTTTGCCAAAAAGAAAGAGTAACTGGAGTTAAACAGGAATTTGAAAAAGGGACCTCTCACACCTGAAAACAAGATCACACCAACAGATGAATTAGCAAAAATCCTGATTAAAACAAAACACACTTTGGCCAAGAAGAAAGAGAAACTGAGGTTAATCAGGAATTTGAAAAAGTGACCTCTCACACCTGAAGCAAAAAACTACACCAACAGATGAAAATGCCAAAATCACACAACAGATGAAAATAGCCAAAATCACACCAAGAGATGAAAAAGCTACACCTGGTTTTGTTTAAAGAACTGAGAATAAAGAGTGAACCAATTGCTTTGAATACATAAGTAAACAAAGAAGATTTTTACATGGCATGTCGTTGGAGTTTAAAAATCTGGAAAAATGGATGTGTAAAGAGGATTTTTTTAAAGCAACCTTTACTCTGAATGCAGCAAAACAACTGAGATAAAGACGAGGAGGGCTCGTCCGGGATTTGAACCCGGGACCTCTCGCACCCAAAGCGAGAATCATACCCCTAGACCAACGAGCCAGTTTTTTTAAATTTGGTAGTTGATCGAAAGTAAGATGTTTTATAAATCTTTGAAGAATGCTCAGAAAAAGACATTACAGTGACTATAAAAAATCCTTATAAATCCAGTGAATGGATTCGCTAACAGGAGGTTTTATAAAAATCCTAAATAAAAAAACAGAGTTTTGCCAAAAAGAAAGAGTAACTGGAGTTAAACAGGAATTTGAAAAAGGGACCTCTCACACCTGAAAACAAGATCACACCAACAGAAGAATTAGCAAAAATCCTGATTAAAACAAAACACACTTTGGCCAAGAAGAAAGAGAAACTGAGGCTAATCAGGAATTTGAAAAAGTGACCTCTCACACCTGAAGCAAAAAACCACACCAACAGATGAAAATGCCAAAATCACACAACAGATGAAAAAAGCCAAAATCCCACCAAGAGAGGAAAAAGCTACATCTGGTTTTGTTTTGAGATAACTGAGAATAAAGAGTGAACCAATAGCTTTGAATTCATAAGTAAACAAAGAAGATTTTTACATGAAATGTCGTTGGAGTTTAAAAATCTGGAAAAATGGATGTGTAAAGAGGATTTTTTTAAAGCAACCTTTACTCTGAATGCAGCAAAACAACTGAGAAAAAGAGGAGGAGGGCTCGTCCGGGATTTGAACCCGGGACCTCTCGCACCCAAAGCGAGAATCATACCCCTAGACCAACGAGCCAGTTTTTTTAAATTTGGTAGTTGATCGAAAGTAAGATGTTTTATAAATCTTTGAAGAATGCTCAGAAAAAGACATTACAGTGACTATAAAAAATCCTTAAAAATCCAGTGAATGGATTCGCTAACAGGAGGTTTTATAAAAATCCTAAATAAAAAAACAGAGTTTTGCCAAAAAGAAAGAGTAACTGGAGTTAAACAGGAATTTGAAAAAGGGACCTCTCACACCTGAAAACAAGATCACACCAACAGATGAATTAGCAAAAATCCTGATTAAAACAAAACACACTTTGGCCAAGAAGAAAGAGAAACTGAGGTTAATCAGGAATTTGAAAAAGTGACCTCTCACACCTGAAGCAAAAAACTACACCAACAGATGAAAATGCCAAAATCACACAACAGATGAAAATAGCCAAAATCACACCAAGAGATGAAAAAGCTACACCTGGTTTTGTTTAAAGAACTGAGAATAAAGAGTGAACCAATTGCTTTGAATACATAAGTAAACAAAGAAGATTTTTACATGGCATGTCGTTGGAGTTTAAAAATCTGGAAAAATGGATGTGTAAAGAGGATTTTTTTAAAGCAACCTTTACTCTGAATGCAGCAAAACAACTGAGATAAAGACGAGGAGGGCTCGTCCGGGATTTGAACCCGGGACCTCTCGCACCCAAAGCGAGAATCATACCCCTAGACCAACGAGCCAGTTTTTTTAAACTTGGTAATTGATCGAAAGTAAGATGTTTTATAAATCTTTGAAGAATGCTCAGAAAAAGACATTACAGTGACTATAAAAAATCCTTATAAATCCAGTGAATGGATTCGCTAACAGGAGGTTTTATAAAAATCCTAAATAAAAAAACAGAGTTTTGCCAAAAAGAAAGAGTAACTGGAGTTAAACAGGAATTTGAAAAAGGGACCTCTCACACCTGAAAACAAGATCACACCAACAGAAGAATTAGCAAAAATCCTGATTAAAACAAAACACACTTTGGCCAAGAAGAAAGAGAAACTGAGGCTAATCAGGAATTTGAAAAAGTGACCTCTCACACCTGAAGCAAAAAACCACACCAACAGATGAAAATGCCAAAATCACACAACAGATGAAAAAAGCCAAAATCCCACCAAGAGAGGAAAAAGCTACATCTGGTTTTGTTTTGAGATAACTGAGAATAAAGAGTGAACCAATAGCTTTGAATTCATAAGTAAACAAAGAAGATTTTTACATGAAATGTCGTTGGAGTTTAAAAATCTGGAAAAATGGATGTGTAAAGAGGATTTTTTTAAAGCAACCTTTACTCTGAATGCAGCAAAACAACTGAGAAAAAGAGGAGGAGGGCTCGTCCGGGATTTGAACCCGGGACCTCTCGCACCCAAAGCGAGAATCATACCCCTAGACCAACGAGCCAGTTTTTTTAAATTTGGTAGTTGATCGAAAGTAAGATGTTTTATAAATCTTTGAAGAATGCTCAGAAAAAGACATTACAGTGACTATAAAAAATCCTTAAAAATCCAGTGAATGGATTCGCTAACAGGAGGTTTTATAAAAATCCTAAATAAAAAAACAGAGTTTTGCCAAAAAGAAAGAGTAACTGGAGTTAAACAGGAATTTGAAAAAGGGACCTCTCACACCTGAAAACAAGATCACACCAACAGATGAATTAGCAAAAATCCTGATTAAAACAAAACACACTTTGGCCAAGAAGAAAGAGAAACTGAGGTTAATCAGGAATTTGAAAAAGTGACCTCTCACACCTGAAGCAAAAAACTACACCAACAGATGAAAATGCCAAAATCACACAACAGATGAAAATAGCCAAAATCACACCAAGAGATGAAAAAGCTACACCTGGTTTTGTTTAAAGAACTGAGAATAAAGAGTGAACCAATTGCTTTGAATACATAAGTAAACAAAGAAGATTTTTACATGGCATGTCGTTGGAGTTTAAAAATCTGGAAAAATGGATGTGTAAAGAGGATTTTTTTAAAGCAACCTTTACTCTGAATGCAGCAAAACAACTGAGATAAAGACGAGGAGGGCTCGTCCGGGATTTGAACCCGGGACCTCTCGCACCCAAAGCGAGAATCATACCCCTAGACCAACGAGCCAGTTTTTTTAAATTTGGTAGTTGATCGAAAGTAAGATGTTTTATAAATCTTTGAAGAATGCTCAGAAAAAGACATTACAGTGACTATAAAAAATCCTTATAAATCCAGTGAATGGATTCGCTAACAGGAGGTTTTATAAAAATCCTAAATAAAAAAACAGAGTTTTGCCAAAAAGAAAGAGTAACTGGAGTTAAACAGGAATTTGAAAAAGGGACCTCTCACACCTGAAAACAAGATCACACCAACAGAAGAATTAGCAAAAATCCTGATTAAAACAAAACACACTTTGGCCAAGAAGAAAGAGAAACTGAGGCTAATCAGGAATTTGAAAAAGTGACCTCTCACACCTGAAGCAAAAAACCACACCAACAGATGAAAATGCCAAAATCACACAACAGATGAAAAAAGCCAAAATCCCACCAAGAGAGGAAAAAGCTACATCTGGTTTTGTTTTGAGATAACTGAGAATAAAGAGTGAACCAATAGCTTTGAATTCATAAGTAAACAAAGAAGATTTTTACATGAAATGTCGTTGGAGTTTAAAAATCTGGAAAAATGGATGTGTAAAGAGGATTTTTTTAAAGCAACCTTTACTCTGAATGCAGCAAAACAACTGAGAAAAAGAGGAGGAGGGCTCGTCCGGGATTTGAACCCGGGACCTCTCGCACCCAAAGCGTCAGGATCAAAGGTCAGGATTTTTGCTAATTCATCTGTTTGTGTGATCTTGTTTTCAGGTGTGAGAGGTCCCTTTTTCAAATTCCTGTTCACACCTGAAACAACCCCCTAGACCAACGAGCCAGTTTTTTTAAATTTGGTAGTTGATCGAAAGTAAGATGTTTTATAAATCTTTGAAGAATGCTCAGAAAAAGACATTACAGTGACTATAAAAAATCCTTAAAAATCCAGTGAATGGATTCGCTAACAGGAGGTTTTATAAAAATCCTAAATAAAAAAACAGAGTTTTGCCAAAAAGAAAGAGTAACTGGAGTTAAACAGGAATTTGAAAAAGGGACCTCTCACACCTGAAAACAAGATCACACCAACAGATGAATTAGCAAAAATCCTGATTAAAACAAAACACACTTTGGCCAAGAAGAAAGAGAAACTGAGGTTAATCAGGAATTTGAAAAAGTGACCTCTCACACCTGAAGCAAAAAACCACACCAACAGATGAAAATGCCAAAATCACACAACAGATGAAAATAGCCAAAATCACACCAAGAGATGAAAAAGCTACACCTGGTTTTGTTTAGAGATAACTGAGAATAAAGAGTGAACCAATTGGTTTGAATACATAAGTAAACAAAGAAGATTTTTACATGGCATGTCGTTGGAGTTTAAAAATCTGGAAAAATGGATGTGTAAAGAGGATTTTTTTAAAGCAACCTTTACTCTGAATGCAGCAAAACAAGCGAAATAAAGAGGAGGAGGGCTCGTCCGGGATTTGAACCCGGGACTTCTAGCACCCTAAGTGAGAATCATACCCCTAGACCAACGAGCCAGTTTTTTTAAATTTGTTAGTTGATCGAAAGTAAGATGTTTTATAAATCTTTGAAGAATGCTCAGAAAAAGACATTACAGTTACGATAAAAAATCCTTAAAAATCCAGCGAATGGATTCGCTAACAGGAGGTTTTATAAAAATCCTAAATAAAAAAACAGAGTTTTGCCAAAAAGAAAGAGTAACTGGAGTTAAACAGGAATTTGAAAAAGGGACCTTTCACACCTGAAAACAAGATCACACCAACAGAAGAATTAGCAAAAATCCTGATTAAAACAAAACACACTTTGGCCAAGAAGAAAGAGAAACTGAGGCTAATCAGGAATTTGAAAAAGTGACCTCTCACACCTGAAGCAAAAAACCACACCAACAGATGAAAATGCCAAAATCACACAACAGATGAAAAAAGCCAAAATCCCACCAAGAGAGGAAAAAGCTACATCTGGTTTTGTTTTGAGATAACTGAGAATAAAGAGTGAACCAATAGCTTTGAATTCATAAGTAAACAAAGAAGATTTTTACATGAAATGTCGTTGGAGTTTAAAAATCTGGAAAAATGGATGTGTAAAGAGGATTTTTTTAAAGCAACCTTTACTCTGAATGCAGCAAAACAACTGAGAAAAAGAGGAGGAGGGCTCGTCCGGGATTTGAACCCGGGACCTCTCGCACCCAAAGCGAGAATCATACCCCTAGACCAACGAGCCAGTTTTTTTAAATTTGGTAGTTGATCGAAAGTAAGATGTTTTATAAATCTTTGAAGAATGCTCAGAAAAAGACATTACAGTGACTATAAAAAATCCTTAAAAATCCAGTGAATGGATTCGCTAACAGGAGGTTTTATAAAAATCCTAAATAAAAAAACAGAGTTTTGCCAAAAAGAAAGAGTAACTGGAGTTAAACAGGAATTTGAAAAAGGGACCTCTCACACCTGAAAACAAGATCACACCAACAGATGAATTAGCAAAAATCCTGATTAAAACAAAACACACTTTGGCCAAGAAGAAAGAGAAACTGAGGTTAATCAGGAATTTGAAAAAGTGACCTCTCACACCTGAAGCAAAAAACTACACCAACAGATGAAAATGCCAAAATCACACAACAGATGAAAATAGCCAAAATCACACCAAGAGATGAAAAAGCTACACCTGGTTTTGTTTAAAGAACTGAGAATAAAGAGTGAACCAATTGCTTTGAATACATAAGTAAACAAAGAAGATTTTTACATGGCATGTCGTTGGAGTTTAAAAATCTGGAAAAATGGATGTGTAAAGAGGATTTTTTTAAAGCAACCTTTACTCTGAATGCAGCAAAACAACTGAGATAAAGACGAGGAGGGCTCGTCCGGGATTTGAACCCGGGACCTCTCGCACCCAAAGCGAGAATCATACCCCTAGACCAACGAGCCAGTTTTTTTAAATTTGGTAGTTGATCGAAAGTAAGATGTTTTATAAATCTTTGAAGAATGCTCAGAAAAAGACATTACAGTGACTATAAAAAATCCTTAAAAATCCAGTGAATGGATTCGCTAACAGGAGGTTTTATAAAAATCCTAAATAAAAAAACAGAGTTTTGCCAAAAAGAAAGAGTAACTGGAGTTAAACAGGAATTTGAAAAAGGGACCTCTCACACCTGAAAACAAGATCACACCAACAGATGAATTAGCAAAAATCCTGATTAAAACAAAACACACTTTGGCCAAGAAGAAAGAGAAACTGAGGTTAATCAGGAATTTGAAAAAGTGACCTCTCACACCTGAAGCAAAAAACTACACCAACAGATGAAAATGCCAAAATCACACAACAGATGAAAAAAGCCAAAATCACACCAAGAGATGAAAAAGCTACACCTGGTTTTGTTTAGAGAACTGAGAATAAAGAGTGAACCAATTGCTTTGAATACATAAGTAAACAAAGAAGATTTTTACATGGCATGTCGTTGGAGTTTAAAAATCTGGAAAAATGGATGTGTAAAGAGGATTTTTTTAAAGCAACCTTTCTCTGAATGCAGCAAAACAAGCGAAATAAAGAGGAGGAGGGCTCGTCCGGGATTTGAACCCGGGACTTCTAGCACCCTAAGCGAGAATCATACCCCTAGACCAACGAGCCAGTTTTTTTAAATTTGTTAGTTGATCGAAAGTAAGATGTTTTATAAATCTTTGAAGAATGCTCAGAAAAAGACATTACAGTGACAATAAAAAATCCTTAAAAATCCAGTGAATGAATTCGCTAACAGGAGGTTTTATAAAAATCCTTAATAAAAAAAAAACAGTTTTGCCAAAAAGAAAGCATAACTGGAGTTAAAAAGGAATTTGAAAAAGTGACCTCTCACACCTTAAGCAAAAAACCACACCAACAGATGAAAATGCCAAAATCACACACCAGATGAAAATAGCCAAAATCACACCAAGAGATGAAAAAGCTACACCTGGTTTTGTTTAGAGAACTGAGAATAAAGAGTGAACCAATTGCTTTGAATACATAAGTAAACAAAGAAGATTTTTACATGAAATGTCGTTGGAGTTTAAAAATCTGGAAAAATGGATGTGTAAAGAGGATTTTTTTAAAGCAACCTTTACTCTGAATGCAGCAAAACAACTGAGATAAAGACGAGGAGGGCTCGTCCGGGATTTGAACCCGGGACCTCTCGCACCCAAAGCGAGAATCATACCCCTAGACCAACGAGCCAGTTTTTTTAAATTTGGTAGTTGATCGAAAGTAAGATGTTTTATAAATCTTTGAAGAATGCTCAGAAAAAGACATTACAGTGACTATAAAAAATCCTTAAAAATCCAGTGAATGGATTCGCTAACAGGAGGTTTTATAAAAATCCTAAATAAAAAAACAGAGTTTTGCCAAAAAGAAAGAGTAACTGGAGTTAAACAGGAATTTGAAAAAGGGACCTCTCACACCTGAAAACAAGATCACACCAACAGAAGAATTAGCAAAAATCCTGATTAAAACAAAACACACTTTGGCCAAGAAGAAAGAGAAACTGAGGCTAATCAGGAATTTGAAAAAGTGACCTCTCACACCTGAAGCAAAAAACTACACCAACAGATGAAAATGCCAAAATCACACAACAGATGAAAAAAGCCAAAATCACACCAAGAGATGAAAAAGCTACACCTGGTTTTGTTTAGAGATAACTGAGAATAAAGAGTGAACCAATAGCTTTGAATACATAAGTAAACAAAGAAGATTTTTACATGGCATGTCGTTGGAGTTTAAAAATCTGGAAAAATGGATGTGTAAAGAGGATTTTTTTAAAGCAACCTTTACTCTGAATGCAGCAAAACAACTGAGATAAAGACGAGGAGGGCTCGTCCGGGATTTGAACCCGGGACCTCTCGCACCCAAAGCGAGAATCATACCCCTAGACCAACGAGCCAGTTTTTTTAAATTTGTTAGTTGATCGAAAGTAAGATGTTTTATAAATCTTTGAAGAATGCTCAGAAAAAGACATTACAGTGACTATAAAAAATCCTTAAAAATCCAGTGAATGGATTCGCTAACAGGAGGTTTTATAAAAATCCTAAATAAAAAAACAGAGTTTTGCCAAAAAGAAAGAGTAACTGGAGTTAAACAGGAATTTGAAAAAGGGACCTCTCACACCTGAAAACAAGATCACACCAACAGATGAATTAGCAAAAATCCTGATTAAAACAAAACACACTTTGGCCAAGAAGAAAGAGAAACTGAGGTTAATCAGGAATTTGAAAAAGTGACCTCTCACACCTGAAGCAAAAAACTACACCAACAGATGAAAATGCCAAAATCACACAACAGATGAAAATAGCCAAAATCACACCAAGAGATGAAAAAGCTACACCTGGTTTTGTTTAAAGAACTGAGAATAAAGAGTGAACCAATTGCTTTGAATACATAAGTAAACAAAGAAGATTTTTACATGGCATGTCGTTGGAGTTTAAAAATCTGGAAAAATGGATGTGTAAAGAGGATTTTTTTAAAGCAACCTTTACTCTGAATGCAGCAAAACAACTGAGATAAAGACGAGGAGGGCTCGTCCGGGATTTGAACCCGGGACCTCTCGCACCCAAAGCGAGAATCATACCCCTAGACCAACGAGCCAGTTTTTTTAAATTTGGTAGTTGATCGAAAGTAAGATGTTTTATAAATCTTTGAAGAATGCTCAGAAAAAGACATTACAGTTACGATAAAAAATCCTTAAAAATCCAGCGAATGGATTCGCTAACAGGAGGTTTTATAAAAATCCTAAATAAAAAAACAGAGTTTTGCCAAAAAGAAAGAGTAACTGGAGTTAAACAGGAATTTGAAAAAGGGACCTTTCACACCTGAAAACAAGATCACACCAACAGAAGAATTAGCAAAAATCCTGATTAAAACAAAACACACTTTGGCCAAGAAGAAAGAGAAACTGAGGCTAATCAGGAATTTGAAAAAGTGACCTCTCACACCTGAAGCAAAAAACCACACCAACAGATGAAAATGCCAAAATCACACAACAGATGAAAAAAGCCAAAATCCCACCAAGAGAGGAAAAAGCTACATCTGGTTTTGTTTTGAGATAACTGAGAATAAAGAGTGAACCAATAGCTTTGAATACATAAGTAAACAAAGAAGATTTTTACATGAAATGTCGTTGGAGTTTAAAAATCTGGAAAAATGGATGTGTAAAGAGGATTTTTTTAAAGCAACCTTTACTCTGAATGCAGCAAAACAACTGAGAAAAAGAGGAGGAGGGCTCGTCCGGGATTTGAACCCGGGACCTCTCGCACCCAAAGCGTCAGGATCAAAGGTCAGGATTTTTGCTAATTCATCTGTTGGTGTGATCTTGTTTTCAGGTGTGAGAGGTCCCTTTTTCAAATTCCTGTTCACACCTGAAACAACCCCCTAGACCAACGAGCCAGTTTTTTTAAATTTGGTAGTTGATCGAAAGTAAGATGTTTTATAAATCTTTGAAGAATGCTCAGAAAAAGACATTACAGTGACTATAAAAAATCCTTAAAAATCCAGTGAATGGATTCGCTAACAGGAGGTTTTATAAAAATCCTAAATAAAAAAACAGAGTTTTGCCAAAAAGAAAGAGTAACTGGAGTTAAACAGGAATTTGAAAAAGGGACCTCTCACACCTGAAAACAAGATCACACCAACAGATGAATTAGCAAAAATCCTGATTAAAACAAAACACACTTTGGCCAAGAAGAAAGAGAAACTGAGGTTAATCAGGAATTTGAAAAAGTGACCTCTCACACCTGAAGCAAAAAACTACACCAACAGATGAAATTGCCAAAATCACACAACAGATGAAAAAAGCCAAAATCACACCAAGAGATGAAAAAGCTACACCTGGTTTTGTTTAGAGAACTGAGAATAAAGAGTGAACCAATTGCTTTGAATACATAAGTAAACAAAGAAGATTTTTACATGGCATGTCGTTGGAGTTTAAAAATCTGGAAAAATGGATGTGTAAAGAGGATTTTTTTAAAGCACCTTTCTCTGAATGCAGCAAAACAAGCGAAAGAAAGAGGAGGAGGGCTCGTCCGGGATTTGAACCCGGGACCTCTAGCACCCTAAGCGAGAATCATACCCCTAGACCAACGAGCCAGTTTTTTTAAATTTGTTAGTTGATCGAAAGTAAGATGTTTTATAAATCTTTGAAGAATGCTCAGAAAAAGACATTACAGTGACAATAAAAAATCCTTAAAAATCCAGTGAATGAATTCGCTAACAGGAGGTTTTATAAAAATCCTTAATAAAAAAAACACAGTTTTGCCAAAAAGAAAGCATAACTGGAGTTAAAAAGGAATTTGAAAAAGTGACCTCTCACACCTTAAGCAAAAAGCCACACCAACAGATGAAAATGCCAAAATCACACAACAGATGAAAATAGCCAAAATCACACCAAGAGATGAAAAAGCTACACCTGGTTTTGTTTAGAGATAACTGAGAATAAAGAGTGAACCAATTGGTTTGAATACATAAGTAAACAAAGAAGATTTTTACATGGCATGTCGTTGGAGTTTAAAAATCTGGAAAAATGGATGTGTAAAGAGGATTTTTTTAAAGCAACCTTTACTCTGAATGCAGCAAAACAACTGAGATAAAGACGAGGAGGGCTCGTCCGGGATTTGAACCCGGGACCTCTCGCACCCAAAGCGAGAATCATACCCCTAGACCAACGAGCCAGTTTTTTTAAATTTGTTAGTTGATCGAAAGTAAGATGTTTTATAAATCTTTGAAGAATGCTCAGAAAAAGACATTACAGTGACTATAAAAAATCCTTAAAAATCCAGTGAATGGATTCGCTAACAGGAGGTTTTATAAAAATCCTAAATAAAAAAACAGAGTTTTGCCAAAAAGAAAGAGTAACTGGAGTTAAACAGGAATTTGAAAAAGGGACCTCTCACACCTGAAAACAAGATCACACCAACAGATGAATTAGCAAAAATCCTGATTAAAACAAAACACACTTTGGCCAAGAAGAAAGAGAAACTGAGGTTAATCAGGAATTTGAAAAAGTGACCTCTCACACCTGAAGCAAAAAACTACACCAACAGATGAAAATGCCAAAATCACACAACAGATGAAAATAGCCAAAATCACACCAAGAGATGAAAAAGCTACACCTGGTTTTGTTTAAAGAACTGAGAATAAAGAGTGAACCAATTGCTTTGAATACATAAGTAAACAAAGAAGATTTTTACATGGCATGTCGTTGGAGTTTAAAAATCTGGAAAAATGGATGTGTAAAGAGGATTTTTTTAAAGCAACCTTTACTCTGAATGCAGCAAAACAACTGAGATAAAGACGAGGAGGGCTCGTCCGGGATTTGAACCCGGGACCTCTCGCACCCAAAGCGAGAATCATACCCCTAGACCAACGAGCCAGTTTTTTTAAATTTGGTAGTTGATCGAAAGTAAGATGTTTTATAAATCTTTGAAGAATGCTCAGAAAAAGACATTACAGTTACGATAAAAAATCCTTAAAAATCCAGCGAATGGATTCGCTAACAGGAGGTTTTATAAAAATCCTAAATAAAAAAACAGAGTTTTGCCAAAAAGAAAGAGTAACTGGAGTTAAACAGGAATTTGAAAAAGGGACCTTTCACACCTGAAAACAAGATCACACCAACAGAAGAATTAGCAAAAATCCTGATTAAAACAAAACACACTTTGGCCAAGAAGAAAGAGAAACTGAGGCTAATCAGGAATTTGAAAAAGTGACCTCTCACACCTGAAGCAAAAAACCACACCAACAGATGAAAATGCCAAAATCACACAACAGATGAAAAAAGCCAAAATCCCACCAAGAGAGGAAAAAGCTACATCTGGTTTTGTTTTGAGATAACTGAGAATAAAGAGTGAACCAATAGCTTTGAATACATAAGTAAACAAAGAAGATTTTTACATGAAATGTCGTTGGAGTTTAAAAATCTGGAAAAATGGATGTGTAAAGAGGATTTTTTTAAAGCAACCTTTACTCTGAATGCAGCAAAACAACTGAGAAAAAGAGGAGGAGGGCTCGTCCGGGATTTGAACCCGGGACCTCTCGCACCCAAAGCGTCAGGATCAAAGGTCAGGATTTTTGCTAATTCATCTGTTGGTGTGATCTTGTTTTCAGGTGTGAGAGGTCCCTTTTTCAAATTCCTGTTCACACCTGAAACAACCCCCTAGACCAACGAGCCAGTTTTTTTAAATTTGGTAGTTGATCGAAAGTAAGATGTTTTATAAATCTTTGAAGAATGCTCAGAAAAAGACATTACAGTGACTATAAAAAATCCTTAAAAATCCAGTGAATGGATTCGCTAACAGGAGGTTTTATAAAAATCCTAAATAAAAAAACAGAGTTTTGCCAAAAAGAAAGAGTAACTGGAGTTAAACAGGAATTTGAAAAAGGGACCTCTCACACCTGAAAACAAGATCACACCAACAGATGAATTAGCAAAAATCCTGATTAAAACAAAACACACTTTGGCCAAGAAGAAAGAGAAACTGAGGTTAATCAGGAATTTGAAAAAGTGACCTCTCACACCTGAAGCAAAAAACTACACCAACAGATGAAATTGCCAAAATCACACAACAGATGAAAAAAGCCAAAATCACACCAAGAGATGAAAAAGCTACACCTGGTTTTGTTTAGAGAACTGAGAATAAAGAGTGAACCAATTGCTTTGAATACATAAGTAAACAAAGAAGATTTTTACATGAAATGTCGTTGGAGTTTAAAAATCTGGAAAAATGGATGTGTAAAGAGGATTTTTTTAAAGCAACCTTTACTCTGAATGCAGCAAAACAACTGAGATAAAGACGAGGAGGGCTCGTCCGGGATTTGAACCCGGGACCTCTCGCACCCAAAGCGAGAATCATACCCCTAGACCAACGAGCCAGTTTTTTTAAATTTGGTAGTTGATCGAAAGTAAGATGTTTTATAAATCTTTGAAGAATGCTCAGAAAAAGACATTACAGTGACTATAAAAAATCCTTAAAAATCCAGTGAATGGATTCGCTAACAGGAGGTTTTATAAAAATCCTAAATAAAAAAACAGAGTTTTGCCAAAAAGAAAGAGTAACTGGAGTTAAACAGGAATTTGAAAAAGGGACCTCTCACACCTGAAAACAAGATCACACCAACAGATGAATTAGCAAAAATCCTGATTAAAACAAAACACACTTTGGCCAAGAAGAAAGAGAAACTGAGGTTAATCAGGAATTTGAAAAAGTGACCTCTCACACCTGAAGCAAAAAACTACACCAACAGATGAAAATGCCAAAATCACACAACAGATGAAAATAGCCAAAATCACACCAAGAGATGAAAAAGCTACACCTGGTTTTGTTTAAAGAACTGAGAATAAAGAGTGAACCAATTGCTTTGAATACATAAGTAAACAAAGAAGATTTTTACATGGCATGTCGTTGGAGTTTAAAAATCTGGAAAAATGGATGTGTAAAGAGGATTTTTTTAAAGCAACCTTTACTCTGAATGCAGCAAAACAACTGAGATAAAGACGAGGAGGGCTCGTCCGGGATTTGAACCCGGGACCTCTCGCACCCAAAGCGAGAATCATACCCCTAGACCAACGAGCCAGTTTTTTTAAATTTGGTAGTTGATCGAAAGTAAGATGTTTTATAAATCTTTGAAGAATGCTCAGAAAAAGACATTACAGTTACGATAAAAAATCCTTAAAAATCCAGCGAATGGATTCGCTAACAGGAGGTTTTATAAAAATCCTAAATAAAAAAACAGAGTTTTGCCAAAAAGAAAGAGTAACTGGAGTTAAACAGGAATTTGAAAAAGGGACCTTTCACACCTGAAAACAAGATCACACCAACAGAAGAATTAGCAAAAATCCTGATTAAAACAAAACACACTTTGGCCAAGAAGAAAGAGAAACTGAGGCTAATCAGGAATTTGAAAAAGTGACCTCTCACACCTGAAGCAAAAAACCACACCAACAGATGAAAATGCCAAAATCACACAACAGATGAAAAAAGCCAAAATCCCACCAAGAGAGGAAAAAGCTACATCTGGTTTTGTTTTGAGATAACTGAGAATAAAGAGTGAACCAATAGCTTTGAATACATAAGTAAACAAAGAAGATTTTTACATGAAATGTCGTTGGAGTTTAAAAATCTGGAAAAATGGATGTGTAAAGAGGATTTTTTTAAAGCAACCTTTACTCTGAATGCAGCAAAACAACTGAGAAAAAGAGGAGGAGGGCTCGTCCGGGATTTGAACCCGGGACCTCTCGCACCCAAAGCGTCAGGATCAAAGGTCAGGATTTTTGCTAATTCATCTGTTGGTGTGATCTTGTTTTCAGGTGTGAGAGGTCCCTTTTTCAAATTCCTGTTCACACCTGAAACAACCCCCTAGACCAACGAGCCAGTTTTTTTAAATTTGGTAGTTGATCGAAAGTAAGATGTTTTATAAATCTTTGAAGAATGCTCAGAAAAAGACATTACAGTGACTATAAAAAATCCTTAAAAATCCAGTGAATGGATTCGCTAACAGGAGGTTTTATAAAAATCCTAAATAAAAAAACAGAGTTTTGCCAAAAAGAAAGAGTAACTGGAGTTAAACAGGAATTTGAAAAAGGGACCTCTCACACCTGAAAACAAGATCACACCAACAGATGAATTAGCAAAAATCCTGATTAAAACAAAACACACTTTGGCCAAGAAGAAAGAGAAACTGAGGTTAATCAGGAATTTGAAAAAGTGACCTCTCACACCTGAAGCAAAAAACTACACCAACAGATGAAATTGCCAAAATCACACAACAGATGAAAAAAGCCAAAATCACACCAAGAGATGAAAAAGCTACACCTGGTTTTGTTTAGAGAACTGAGAATAAAGAGTGAACCAATTGCTTTGAATACATAAGTAAACAAAGAAGATTTTTACATGGCATGTCGTTGGAGTTTAAAAATCTGGAAAAATGGATGTGTAAAGAGGATTTTTTTAAAGCACCTTTCTCTGAATGCAGCAAAACAAGCGAAAGAAAGAGGAGGAGGGCTCGTCCGGGATTTGAACCCGGGACCTCTAGCACCCTAAGCGAGAATCATACCCCTAGACCAACGAGCCAGTTTTTTTAAATTTGTTAGTTGATCGAAAGTAAGATGTTTTATAAATCTTTGAAGAATGCTCAGAAAAAGACATTACAGTGACAATAAAAAATCCTTAAAAATCCAGTGAATGAATTCGCTAACAGGAGGTTTTATAAAAATCCTTAATAAAAAAAACACAGTTTTGCCAAAAAGAAAGCATAACTGGAGTTAAAAAGGAATTTGAAAAAGTGACCTCTCACACCTTAAGCAAAAAGCCACACCAACAGATGAAAATGCCAAAATCACACAACAGATGAAAATAGCCAAAATCACACCAAGAGATGAAAAAGCTACACCTGGTTTTGTTTAGAGATAACTGAGAATAAAGAGTGAACCAATTGGTTTGAATACATAAGTAAACAAAGAAGATTTTTACATGGCATGTCGTTGGAGTTTAAAAATCTGGAAAAATGGATGTGTAAAGAGGATTTTTTTAAAGCAACCTTTACTCTGAATGCAGCAAAACAACTGAGATAAAGACGAGGAGGGCTCGTCCGGGATTTGAACCCGGGACCTCTCGCACCCAAAGCGAGAATCATACCCCTAGACCAACGAGCCAGTTTTTTTTAATTTGTTAGTTGATCGAAAGTAAGATGTTTTATAAATCTTTGAAGAATGCTCAGAAAAAGACATTACAGTTACGATAAAAAATCCTTAAAAATCCAGCGAATGGATTCGCTAACAGGAGGTTTTATAAAAATCCTAAATAAAAAAACAGAGTTTTGCCAAAAAGAAAGAGTAACTGGAGTTAAACAGGAATTTGAAAAAGGGACCTCTCACACCTGAAAACAAGATCACACCAACAGAAGAATTAGCAAAAATCCTGATTAAAACAAAACACACTTTGGCCAAGAAGAAAGAGAAACTGAGGCTAATCAGGAATTTGAAAAAGTGACCTCTCACACCTGAAGCAAAAAACCACACCAACAGATGAAAATGCCAAAATCACACAACAGATGAAAAAAGCCAAAATCCCACCAAGAGAGGAAAAAGCTACATCTGGTTTTGTTTTGAGATAACTGAGAATAAAGAGTGAACCAATAGCTTTGAATACATAAGTAAACAAAGAAGATTTTTACATGAAATGTCGTTGGAGTTTAAAAATCTGGAAAAATGGATGTGTAAAGAGGATTTTTTTAAAGCAACCTTTACTCTGAATGCAGCAAAACAACTGAGAAAAAGAGGAGGAGGGCTCGTCCGGGATTTGAACCCGGGACCTCTCGCACCCAAAGCGTCAGGATCAAAGGTCAGGATTTTTGCTAATTCATCTGTTTGTGTGATCTTGTTTTCAGGTGTGAGAGGTCCCTTTTTCAAATTCCTGTTCACACCTGAAACAACCCCCTAGACCAACGAGCCAGTTTTTTTAAATTTGGTAGTTGATCGAAAGTAAGATGTTTTATAAATCTTTGAAGAATGCTCAGAAAAAGACATTACAGTGACTATAAAAAATCCTTAAAAATCCAGTGAATGGATTCGCTAACAGGAGGTTTTATAAAAATCCTAAATAAAAAAACAGAGTTTTGCCAAAAAGAAAGAGTAACTGGAGTTAAACAGGAATTTGAAAAAGGGACCTCTCACACCTGAAAACAAGATCACACCAACAGATGAATTAGCAAAAATCCTGATTAAAACAAAACACACTTTGGCCAAGAAGAAAGAGAAACTGAGGTTAATCAGGAATTTGAAAAAGTGACCTCTCACACCTGAAGCAAAAAACCACACCAACAGATGAAAATGCCAAAATCACACAACAGATGAAAATAGCCAAAATCACACCAAGAGATGAAAAAGCTACACCTGGTTTTGTTTAGAGATAACTGAGAATAAAGAGTGAACCAATTGGTTTGAATACATAAGTAAACAAAGAAGATTTTTACATGGCATGTCGTTGGAGTTTAAAAATCTGGAAAAATGGATGTGTAAAGAGGATTTTTTTAAAGCAACCTTTACTCTGAATGCAGCAAAACAAGCGAAATAAAGAGGAGGAGGGCTCGTCCGGGATTTGAACCCGGGACTTCTAGCACCCTAAGTGAGAATCATACCCCTAGACCAACGAGCCAGTTTTTTTAAATTTGTTAGTTGATCGAAAGTAAGATGTTTTATAAATCTTTGAAGAATGCTCAGAAAAAGACATTACAGTTACGATAAAAAATCCTTAAAAATCCAGCGAATGGATTCGCTAACAGGAGGTTTTATAAAAATCCTAAATAAAAAAACAGAGTTTTGCCAAAAAGAAAGAGTAACTGGAGTTAAACAGGAATTTGAAAAAGGGACCTTTCACACCTGAAAACAAGATCACACCAACAGAAGAATTAGCAAAAATCCTGATTAAAACAAAACACACTTTGGCCAAGAAGAAAGAGAAACTGAGGCTAATCAGGAATTTGAAAAAGTGACCTCTCACACCTGAAGCAAAAAACCACACCAACAGATGAAAATGCCAAAATCACACAACAGATGAAAAAAGCCAAAATCCCACCAAGAGAGGAAAAAGCTACATCTGGTTTTGTTTTGAGATAACTGAGAATAAAGAGTGAACCAATAGCTTTGAATACATAAGTAAACAAAGAAGATTTTTACATGAAATGTCGTTGGAGTTTAAAAATCTGGAAAAATGGATGTGTAAAGAGGATTTTTTTAAAGCAACCTTTACTCTGAATGCAGCAAAACAACTGAGAAAAAGAGGAGGAGGGCTCGTCCGGGATTTGAACCCGGGACCTCTCGCACCCAAAGCGTCAGGATCAAAGGTCAGGATTTTTGCTAATTCATCTGTTGGTGTGATCTTGTTTTCAGGTGTGAGAGGTCCCTTTTTCAAATTCCTGTTCACACCTGAAACAACCCCCTAGACCAACGAGCCAGTTTTTTTAAATTTGGTAGTTGATCGAAAGTAAGATGTTTTATAAATCTTTGAAGAATGCTCAGAAAAAGACATTACAGTGACTATAAAAAATCCTTAAAAATCCAGTGAATGGATTCGCTAACAGGAGGTTTTATAAAAATCCTAAATAAAAAAACAGAGTTTTGCCAAAAAGAAAGAGTAACTGGAGTTAAACAGGAATTTGAAAAAGGGACCTCTCACACCTGAAAACAAGATCACACCAACAGATGAATTAGCAAAAATCCTGATTAAAACAAAACACACTTTGGCCAAGAAGAAAGAGAAACTGAGGTTAATCAGGAATTTGAAAAAGTGACCTCTCACACCTGAAGCAAAAAACTACACCAACAGATGAAATTGCCAAAATCACACAACAGATGAAAAAAGCCAAAATCACACCAAGAGATGAAAAAGCTACACCTGGTTTTGTTTAGAGAACTGAGAATAAAGAGTGAACCAATTGCTTTGAATACATAAGTAAACAAAGAAGATTTTTACATGGCATGTCGTTGGAGTTTAAAAATCTGGAAAAATGGATGTGTAAAGAGGATTTTTTTAAAGCACCTTTCTCTGAATGCAGCAAAACAAGCGAAAGAAAGAGGAGGAGGGCTCGTCCGGGATTTGAACCCGGGACCTCTAGCACCCTAAGCGAGAATCATACCCCTAGACCAACGAGCCAGTTTTTTTAAATTTGTTAGTTGATCGAAAGTAAGATGTTTTATAAATCTTTGAAGAATGCTCAGAAAAAGACATTACAGTGACAATAAAAAATCCTTAAAAATCCAGTGAATGAATTCGCTAACAGGAGGTTTTATAAAAATCCTTAATAAAAAAAACACAGTTTTGCCAAAAAGAAAGCATAACTGGAGTTAAAAAGGAATTTGAAAAAGTGACCTCTCACACCTTAAGCAAAAAACCACACCAACAGATGAAAATGCCAAAATCACACAACAGATGAAAATAGCCAAAATCACACCAAGAGATGAAAAAGCTACACCTGGTTTTGTTTAGAGATAACTGAGAATAAAGAGTGAACCAATTGGTTTGAATACATAAGTAAACAAAGAAGATTTTTACATGGCATGTCGTTGGAGTTTAAAAATCTGGAAAAATGGATGTGTAAAGAGGATTTTTTTAAAGCAACCTTTACTCTGAATGCAGCAAAACAACTGAGATAAAGACGAGGAGGGCTCGTCCGGGATTTGAACCCGGGACCTCTCGCACCCAAAGCGAGAATCATACCCCTAGACCAACGAGCCAGTTTTTTTAAATTTGTTAGTTGATCGAAAGTAAGATGTTTTATAAATCTTTGAAGAATGCTCAGAAAAAGACATTACAGTGACTATAAAAAATCCTTAAAAATCCAGTGAATGGATTCGCTAACAGGAGGTTTTATAAAAATCCTAAATAAAAAAACAGAGTTTTGCCAAAAAGAAAGAGTAACTGGAGTTAAACAGGAATTTGAAAAAGGGACCTCTCACACCTGAAAACAAGATCACACCAACAGATGAATTAGCAAAAATCCTGATTAAAACAAAACACACTTTGGCCAAGAAGAAAGAGAAACTGAGGTTAATCAGGAATTTGAAAAAGTGACCTCTCACACCTGAAGCAAAAAACTACACCAACAGATGAAAATGCCAAAATCACACAACAGATGAAAATAGCCAAAATCACACCAAGAGATGAAAAAGCTACACCTGGTTTTGTTTAGAGATAACTGAGAATAAAGAGTGAACCAATTGGTTTGAATACATAAGTAAACAAAGAAGATTTTTACATGGCATGTCGTTGGAGTTTAAAAATCTGGAAAAATGGATGTGTAAAGAGGATTTTTTTAAAGCAACCTTTACTCTGAATGCAGCAAAACAACTGAGATAAAGACGAGGAGGGCTCGTCCGGGATTTGAACCCGGGACCTCTCGCACCCAAAGCGAGAATCATACCCCTAGACCAACGAGCCAGTTTTTTTAAATTTGTTAGTTGATCGAAAGTAAGATGTTTTATAAATCTTTGAAGAATGCTCAGAAAAAGACATTACAGTGACTATAAAAAATCCTTAAAAATCCAGTGAATGGATTCGCTAACAGGAGGTTTTATAAAAATCCTAAATAAAAAAACAGAGTTTTGCCAAAAAGAAAGAGTAACTGGAGTTAAACAGGAATTTGAAAAAGGGACCTCTCACACCTGAAAACAAGATCACACCAACAGATGAATTAGCAAAAATCCTGATTAAAACAAAACACACTTTGGCCAAGAAGAAAGAGAAACTGAGGTTAATCAGGAATTTGAAAAAGTGACCTCTCACACCTGAAGCAAAAAACTACACCAACAGATGAAAATGCCAAAATCACACAACAGATGAAAATAGCCAAAATCACACCAAGAGATGAAAAAGCTACACCTGGTTTTGTTTAGAGATAACTGAGAATAAAGAGTGAACCAATTGGTTTGAATACATAAGTAAACAAAGAAGATTTTTACATGGCATGTCGTTGGAGTTTAAAAATCTGGAAAAATGGATGTGTAAAGAGGATTTTTTTAAAGCAACCTTTACTCTGAATGCAGCAAAACAACTGAGATAAAGACGAGGAGGGCTCGTCCGGGATTTGAACCCGGGACCTCTCGCACCCAAAGCGAGAATCATACCCCTAGACCAACGAGCCAGTTTTTTTAAATTTGTTAGTTGATCGAAAGTAAGATGTTTTATAAATCTTTGAAGAATGCTCAGAAAAAGACATTACAGTTACGATAAAAAATCCTTAAAAATCCAGCGAATGGATTCGCTAACAGGAGGTTTTATAAAAATCCTAAATAAAAAAACAGAGTTTTGCCAAAAAGAAAGAGTAACTGGAGTTAAACAGGAATTTGAAAAAGGGACCTCTCACACCTGAAAACAAGATCACACCAACAGAAGAATTAGCAAAAATCCTGATTAAAACAAAACACACTTTGGCCAAGAAGAAAGAGAAACTGAGGCTAATCAGGAATTTGAAAAAGTGACCTCTCACACCTGAAGCAAAAAACCACACCAACAGATGAAAATGCCAAAATCACACAACAGATGAAAAAAGCCAAAATCCCACCAAGAGAGGAAAAAGCTACATCTGGTTTTGTTTTGAGATAACTGAGAATAAAGAGTGAACCAATAGCTTTGAATACATAAGTAAACAAAGAAGATTTTTACATGAAATGTCGTTGGAGTTTAAAAATCTGGAAAAATGGATGTGTAAAGAGGATTTTTTTAAAGCAACCTTTACTCTGAATGCAGCAAAACAACTGAGAAAAAGAGGAGGAGGGCTCGTCCGGGATTTGAACCCGGGACCTCTCGCACCCAAAGCGTCAGGATCAAAGGTCAGGATTTTTGCTAATTCATCTGTTGGTGTGATCTTGTTTTCAGGTGTGAGAGGTCCCTTTTTCAAATTCCTGTTCACACCTGAAACAACCCCCTAGACCAACGAGCCAGTTTTTTTAAATTTGGTAGTTGATCGAAAGTAAGATGTTTTATAAATCTTTGAAGAATGCTCAGAAAAAGACATTACAGTGACTATAAAAAATCCTTAAAAATCCAGTGAATGGATTCGCTAACAGGAGGTTTTATAAAAATCCTAAATAAAAAAACAGAGTTTTGCCAAAAAGAAAGAGTAACTGGAGTTAAACAGGAATTTGAAAAAGGGACCTCTCACACCTGAAAACAAGATCACACCAACAGATGAATTAGCAAAAATCCTGATTAAAACAAAACACACTTTGGCCAAGAAGAAAGAGAAACTGAGGTTAATCAGGAATTTGAAAAAGTGACCTCTCACACCTGAAGCAAAAAACTACACCAACAGATGAAATTGCCAAAATCACACAACAGATGAAAAAAGCCAAAATCACACCAAGAGATGAAAAAGCTACACCTGGTTTTGTTTAGAGAACTGAGAATAAAGAGTGAACCAATTGCTTTGAATACATAAGTAAACAAAGAAGATTTTTACATGGCATGTCGTTGGAGTTTAAAAATCTGGAAAAATGGATGTGTAAAGAGGATTTTTTTAAAGCACCTTTCTCTGAATGCAGCAAAACAAGCGAAAGAAAGAGGAGGAGGGCTCGTCCGGGATTTGAACCCGGGACCTCTAGCACCCTAAGCGAGAATCATACCCCTAGACCAACGAGCCAGTTTTTTTAAATTTGTTAGTTGATCGAAAGTAAGATGTTTTATAAATCTTTGAAGAATGCTCAGAAAAAGACATTACAGTGACAATAAAAAATCCTTAAAAATCCAGTGAATGAATTCGCTAACAGGAGGTTTTATAAAAATCCTTAATAAAAAAAACACAGTTTTGCCAAAAAGAAAGCATAACTGGAGTTAAAAAGGAATTTGAAAAAGTGACCTCTCACACCTTAAGCAAAAAACCACACCAACAGATGAAAATGCCAAAATCACACAACAGATGAAAATAGCCAAAATCACACCAAGAGATGAAAAAGCTACACCTGGTTTTGTTTAGAGATAACTGAGAATAAAGAGTGAACCAATTGGTTTGAATACATAAGTAAACAAAGAAGATTTTTACATGGCATGTCGTTGGAGTTTAAAAATCTGGAAAAATGGATGTGTAAAGAGGATTTTTTTAAAGCAACCTTTACTCTGAATGCAGCAAAACAACTGAGATAAAGACGAGGAGGGCTCGTCCGGGATTTGAACCCGGGACCTCTCGCACCCAAAGCGAGAATCATACCCCTAGACCAACGAGCCAGTTTTTTTAAATTTGTTAGTTGATCGAAAGTAAGATGTTTTATAAATCTTTGAAGAATGCTCAGAAAAAGACATTACAGTTACGATAAAAAATCCTTAAAAATCCAGCGAATGGATTCGCTAACAGGAGGTTTTATAAAAATCCTAAATAAAAAAACAGAGTTTTGCCAAAAAGAAAGAGTAACTGGAGTTAAACAGGAATTTGAAAAAGGGACCTCTCACACCTGAAAACAAGATCACACCAACAGAAGAATTAGCAAAAATCCTGATTAAAACAAAACACACTTTGGCCAAGAAGAAAGAGAAACTGAGGCTAATCAGGAATTTGAAAAAGTGACCTCTCACACCTGAAGCAAAAAACCACACCAACAGATGAAAATGCCAAAATCACACAACAGATGAAAAAAGCCAAAATCCCACCAAGAGAGGAAAAAGCTACATCTGGTTTTGTTTTGAGATAACTGAGAATAAAGAGTGAACCAATAGCTTTGAATACATAAGTAAACAAAGAAGATTTTTACATGAAATGTCGTTGGAGTTTAAAAATCTGGAAAAATGGATGTGTAAAGAGGATTTTTTTAAAGCAACCTTTACTCTGAATGCAGCAAAACAACTGAGAAAAAGAGGAGGAGGGCTCGTCCGGGATTTGAACCCGGGACCTCTCGCACCCAAAGCGTCAGGATCAAAGGTCAGGATTTTTGCTAATTCATCTGTTGGTGTGATCTTGTTTTCAGGTGTGAGAGGTCCCTTTTTCAAATTCCTGTTCACACCTGAAACAACCCCCTAGACCAACGAGCCAGTTTTTTTAAATTTGGTAGTTGATCGAAAGTAAGATGTTTTATAAATCTTTGAAGAATGCTCAGAAAAAGACATTACAGTGACTATAAAAAATCCTTAAAAATCCAGTGAATGGATTCGCTAACAGGAGGTTTTATAAAAATCCTAAATAAAAAAACAGAGTTTTGCCAAAAAGAAAGAGTAACTGGAGTTAAACAGGAATTTGAAAAAGGGACCTCTCACACCTGAAAACAAGATCACACCAACAGATGAATTAGCAAAAATCCTGATTAAAACAAAACACACTTTGGCCAAGAAGAAAGAGAAACTGAGGTTAATCAGGAATTTGAAAAAGTGACCTCTCACACCTGAAGCAAAAAACTACACCAACAGATGAAATTGCCAAAATCACACAACAGATGAAAAAAGCCAAAATCACACCAAGAGATGAAAAAGCTACACCTGGTTTTGTTTAGAGAACTGAGAATAAAGAGTGAACCAATTGCTTTGAATACATAAGTAAACAAAGAAGATTTTTACATGGCATGTCGTTGGAGTTTAAAAATCTGGAAAAATGGATGTGTAAAGAGGATTTTTTTAAAGCACCTTTCTCTGAATGCAGCAAAACAAGCGAAAGAAAGAGGAGGAGGGCTCGTCCGGGATTTGAACCCGGGACCTCTAGCACCCTAAGCGAGAATCATACCCCTAGACCAACGAGCCAGTTTTTTTAAATTTGTTAGTTGATCGAAAGTAAGATGTTTTATAAATCTTTGAAGAATGCTCAGAAAAAGACATTACAGTGACAATAAAAAATCCTTAAAAATCCAGTGAATGAATTCGCTAACAGGAGGTTTTATAAAAATCCTTAATAAAAAAAACACAGTTTTGCCAAAAAGAAAGCATAACTGGAGTTAAAAAGGAATTTGAAAAAGTGACCTCTCACACCTTAAGCAAAAAACCACACCAACAGATGAAAATGCCAAAATCACACAACAGATGAAAATAGCCAAAATCACACCAAGAGATGAAAAAGCTACACCTGGTTTTGTTTAGAGATAACTGAGAATAAAGAGTGAACCAATTGGTTTGAATACATAAGTAAACAAAGAAGATTTTTACATGGCATGTCGTTGGAGTTTAAAAATCTGGAAAAATGGATGTGTAAAGAGGATTTTTTTAAAGCAACCTTTACTCTGAATGCAGCAAAACAACTGAGATAAAGACGAGGAGGGCTCGTCCGGGATTTGAACCCGGGACCTCTCGCACCCAAAGCGAGAATCATACCCCTAGACCAACGAGCCAGTTTTTTTAAATTTGTTAGTTGATCGAAAGTAAGATGTTTTATAAATCTTTGAAGAATGCTCAGAAAAAGACATTACAGTTACGATAAAAAATCCTTAAAAATCCAGCGAATGGATTCGCTAACAGGAGGTTTTATAAAAATCCTAAATAAAAAAACAGAGTTTTGCCAAAAAGAAAGAGTAACTGGAGTTAAACAGGAATTTGAAAAAGGGACCTCTCACACCTGAAAACAAGATCACACCAACAGAAGAATTAGCAAAAATCCTGATTAAAACAAAACACACTTTGGCCAAGAAGAAAGAGAAACTGAGGCTAATCAGGAATTTGAAAAAGTGACCTCTCACACCTGAAGCAAAAAACCACACCAACAGATGAAAATGCCAAAATCACACAACAGATGAAAAAAGCCAAAATCCCACCAAGAGAGGAAAAAGCTACATCTGGTTTTGTTTTGAGATAACTGAGAATAAAGAGTGAACCAATAGCTTTGAATACATAAGTAAACAAAGAAGATTTTTACATGAAATGTCGTTGGAGTTTAAAAATCTGGAAAAATGGATGTGTAAAGAGGATTTTTTTAAAGCAACCTTTACTCTGAATGCAGCAAAACAACTGAGAAAAAGAGGAGGAGGGCTCGTCCGGGATTTGAACCCGGGACCTCTCGCACCCAAAGCGTCAGGATCAAAGGTCAGGATTTTTGCTAATTCATCTGTTGGTGTGATCTTGTTTTCAGGTGTGAGAGGTCCCTTTTTCAAATTCCTGTTCACACCTGAAACAACCCCCTAGACCAACGAGCCAGTTTTTTTAAATTTGGTAGTTGATCGAAAGTAAGATGTTTTATAAATCTTTGAAGAATGCTCAGAAAAAGACATTACAGTGACTATAAAAAATCCTTAAAAATCCAGTGAATGGATTCGCTAACAGGAGGTTTTATAAAAATCCTAAATAAAAAAACAGAGTTTTGCCAAAAAGAAAGAGTAACTGGAGTTAAACAGGAATTTGAAAAAGGGACCTCTCACACCTGAAAACAAGATCACACCAACAGATGAATTAGCAAAAATCCTGATTAAAACAAAACACACTTTGGCCAAGAAGAAAGAGAAACTGAGGTTAATCAGGAATTTGAAAAAGTGACCTCTCACACCTGAAGCAAAAAACTACACCAACAGATGAAAATGCCAAAATCACACAACAGATGAAAAAAGTCAAAATCCCACCAAGAGATGAAAAAGCTACATCTGGTTTTGTTTTGAGATAACTGAGAATAAAGAGTGAACCAATAGCTTTGAATACATAAGTAAACAAAGAATATTTTTACATGGCATGTCATTGGAGTTTAAAAATCTGGAAAAATGGATGTGTAAAGAGGATTTTTTTAAAGCAACCTTTACTCTGAATGCAGCAAAACAACTGAGAGAAAGAGGAGGAGAGCTCGTCCGGGATTTGAACCCGGGACCTCTCGCACCCAAAGCGAGAATCATACCCCTAGACTAACGAGCCAGTTTTTTTAAATTTGTTAGTTGATCAAAAGTAAGATGTTTTATAAATCTTTGAAGAATGCTCAGAAAAAGACATTACAGTTACGATAAAAAATCCAGCGAATGGATTCGCTAACAGGAGGTTTTATAAAAATCCTAAATAAAAAAACAGAGTTTTGCCAAATAGAAAGAGTAACTGGAGTTAAACAGGAATTTGAAAAAGGGACCTCTCACACCTGAAAACAAGATCACACCAACAGATGAATTAGCAAAAATCCTGATTAAAACAAAACACACTTTGGCCAAGAAGAAAGAGAAACTGAGGTTAATCAGGAATTTGAAAAAGTGACCTCTCACACCTGAAGCAAAAAACTACACCAATAGATGAAAATGCCAAAATCACACAACAGATGAAAATAGCCAAAATCACACCAAGAGATGAAAAAGCTACACCTGGTTTTGTTTTGAGATAACTGAGAATAAAGAGTGAACCAATAGCTTTGAATACATAAGTAAACAAAGAAGATTTTTACATGGCATGTCGTTGGAGTTTAAAAATCTGGAAAAATGGATGTGTAAAGAGGATTTTTTTAAAGCAACCTTTACTCTAAATGCAGCAAAACAACTGAGAGAAAGAGGAGGAGGGCTCGTCCGGGATTTGAACCCGGGACCTCTCGCACCCTAAGCGAGAATCATACCCCTAGACCAACGAGCCAGTTTTTTTAAATTTGTTAGTTGATCGAAAGTAAGATGTTTTATAAATCTTTGAAGAATGCTCAGAAAAAGACATTACAGTGACGATAAAAAATCCTTAAAAATCCAGCGAATGGATTCGCTAACAGGAGGTTTTATAAAAATCCTAAATAAAAAAACAGAGTTTTGCCAAAAAGAAAGAGTAACTGGAGTTAAACAGGAATTTGAAAAAGGGACCTATCACACCTGAAAACAAGATCACACCAACAGATGAATTAGCAAAAATCCTGATTAAAACAAAACACACTTTGGCCAAGAAGAAAGAGAAACTGAGGTTAATCAGGAATTTGAAAAAGTGACCTCTCACACCTGAAGCAAAAAACTACACCAACAGATGAAAATGCCAAAATCACACAACAGATGAAAATAGCCAAAATCCCACCAAGAGATGAAAAAGCTACACCTGGTTTTGTTTAGAGATAACTGAGAATAAAGAGTGAACCAATTGGTTTGAATACATAAGTAAACAAAGAAGATTTTTACATGGCATGTCGTTGGAGTTTAAAAATCTGGAAAAATGGATGTGTAAAGAGGATTTTTTTAAAGCAACCTTTACTCTGAATGCAGCAAAACAACTGAGAGAAAGAGGAGGAGGGCTCGTCCGGGATTTGAACCCGGGACCTCTCGCACCCAAAGCGAGAATCATACCCCTAGACCAACGAGCCAGTTTTTTTAAATTTGTTAGTTGATCGAAAGTAAGATGTTTTATAAATCTTTGAAGAATGCTCAGAAAAAGACATTACAGTTACGATAAAAAATCCTTAAAAATCCAGCGAATGGATTCGCTAACAGGAGGTTTTATAAAAATCCTAAATAAAAAAACAGAGTTTTGCCAAAAAGAAAGAGTAACTGGAGTTAAACAGGAATTTGAAAAAGGGACCTCTCACACCTGAAAACAAGATCACACCAACAGATGAATTAGCAAAAATCCTGATTAAAACAAAACACACTTTGGCCAAGAAGAAAGAGAAACTGAGGTTAATCAGGAATTTGAAAAAGTGACCTCTCACACCTGAAGCAAAAAACTACACCAATAGATGAAAATGCCAAAATCACACAACAGATGAAAATAGCCAAAATCACACCAAGAGATGAAAAAGCTACACCTGGTTTTGTTTAGAGATAACTGAGAATAAAGAGTGAACCAATTGGTTTGAATACATAAGTAAACAAAGAAGATTTTTACATGGCATGTCGTTGGAGTTTAAAAATCTGGAAAAATGGATGTGTAAAGAGGATTTTTTTAAAGCAACCTTTACTCTGAATGCAGCAAAACAACTGGAGAAAGAGGAGGAGAGCTCGTCCGGGATTTGAACCCGGGACCTCTCGCACCCAAAGCGAGAATCATACCCCTAGACCAACGAGCCAGTTTTTTTAAATTTGTTAGTTGATCGAAAGTAAGATGTTTTATAAATCTTTGAAGAATGCTCAGAAAAAGACATTACAGTTACGATAAAAAATCCTTAAAAATCCAGCGAATGGATTCGCTAACAGGAGGTTTTATAAAAATCCTAAATAAAAAAACAGAGTTTTGCCAAAAAGAAAGAGTAACTGGAGTTAAACAGGAATTTGAAAAAGGGACCTCTCACACCTGAAAACAAGATCACACCAACAGAAGAATTAGCAAAAATCCTGATTAAAACAAAACACACTTTGGCCAAGAAGAAAGAGAAACTGAGGCTAATCAGGAATTTGAAAAAGTGACCTCTCACACCTGAAGCAAAAAACCACACCAACAGATGAAAATGCCAAAATCACACAACAGATGAAAAAAGCCAAAATCCCACCAAGAGAGGAAAAAGCTACATCTGGTTTTGTTTTGAGATAACTGAGAATAAAGAGTGAACCAATAGCTTTGAATACATAAGTAAACAAAGAAGATTTTTACATGAAATGTCGTTGGAGTTTAAAAATCTGGAAAAATGGATGTGTAAAGAGGATTTTTTTAAAGCAACCTTTACTCTGAATGCAGCAAAACAACTGAGAAAAAGAGGAGGAGGGCTCGTCCGGGATTTGAACCCGGGACCTCTCGCACCCAAAGCGTCAGGATCAAAGGTCAGGATTTTTGCTAATTCATCTGTTGGTGTGATCTTGTTTTCAGGTGTGAGAGGTCCCTTTTTCAAATTCCTGTTCACACCTGAAACAACCCCCTAGACCAACGAGCCAGTTTTTTTAAATTTGGTAGTTGATCGAAAGTAAGATGTTTTATAAATCTTTGAAGAATGCTCAGAAAAAGACATTACAGTGACGATAAAAAATCCTTAAAAATCCAGCGAATGGATTCGCTAACAGGAGGTTTTATAAAAATCCTAAATAAAAAAACAGAGTTTTGCCAAAAAGAAAGAGTAACTGGAGTTAAACAGGAATTTGAAAAAGGGACCTCTCACACCTGAAAACAAGATCACACCAACAGATGAATTAGCAAAAATCCTGATTAAAACAAAACACACTTTGGCCAAGAAGAAAGAGAAACTGAGGTTAATCAGGAATTTGAAAAAGTGACCTCTCACACCTGAAGCAAAAAACTACACCAACAGATGAAAATGCCAAAATCACACAACAGATGAAAAAAGCCAAAATAACACCAAGAGATGAAAAAGCTACATCTGGTTTTGTTTTGAGATAACTGAGAATAAAGAGTGAACCAATTGCTTTGAATACATAAGTAAACAAAGAAGATTTTTACATGACATGTCGGTGGAGTTTAAAAATCTGGAAAAATGGATGTGTAAAGAGGATTTTTTTAAAGCAACCTTTACTCTGAATGCAGCAAAACAACTGAAAGAAAGAGGAGGAGGGCTCGTCCGGGATTTGAACCCGGGACCTCTCGCACCCGAAGCGAGAATCATACCCCTAGACCAACGAGCCAGTTTTTTTAAATTTGTTAGTTGATCGAAAGTAAGATGTTTTATAAATCTTTGAGGAATGCTCAGAAAAAGACATTACAGTGACGATAAAAAATCCTTAAAAATCCAGCGAATGGATTCGCTAACAGGAGGTTTTATAAAAATCCTAAATAAAAAAACAGAGTTTTGCCAAAAAGAAAGAGTAACTGGAGTTAAACAGGAATTTGAAAAAGGGACCTCTCACACCTGAAAACAAGATCACACCAACAGATGAATTAGCAAAAATCCTGATTAAAACAAAACACACTTTGGCCAAGAAGAAAGAGAAACTGAGGTTAATCAGGAATTTGAAAAAGTGACCTCTCACACCTGAAGCAAAAAACTACACCAACAAATGAAAATGCCAAAATCACACAACAGATGAAAAAAGTCAAAATCCCACCAAGAGATGAAAAAGCTACATCTGGTTTTGTTTTGAGATAACTGAGAATAAAGAGTGAACCAATAGCTTTGAATACATAAGTAAACAAAGAAGATTTTTACATGGCATGTCATTGGAGTTTAAAAATCTGGAAAAATGGATGTGTAAAGAGGATTTTTTTAAAGCAACCTTTACTCTGAATGCAGCAAAACAACTGAGAGAAAGAGGAGGAGGGCTCGTCCGGGATTTGAACCCGGGACCTCTCGCACCCTAAGCGAGAATCATACCCCTAGACCAACGAGCCAGTTTTTTTAAATTTGTTAGTTGATCGAAAGTAAGATGTTTTATAAATCTTTGAAGAATGCTCAGAAAAAGACATTACAGTTACGATAAAAAATCCTTAAAAATCCAGCGAATGGATTCGCTAACAGGAGGTTTTATAAAAATCCTAAATAAAAAAACAGAGTTTTGCCAAAAAGAAAGAGTAACTGGAGTTAAACAGGAATTTGAAAAAGGGACCTCTCACACCTGAAAACAAGATCACACCAACAGATGAATTAGCAAAAATCCTGATTAAAACACAACACACTTTGGCCAAGAAGAAAGAGAAACTGAGGTTAATTAGGAATTTGAAAAAGTGACCTCTCACACCTGAAGCAAAAAACTACACCAACAGATGAAAATGCCAAAATCACACAACAGATGAAAAAAGCCAAAATCACACCGAGAGATGAAAAAGCTACACCTGGTTTTGATTAGAGAACTGAGAATAAAGAGTGAACCAATTGCTTTGAATACATAAGTAAACAAAGAAGATTTTTACATGGCATGTCGTTGGAGTTTAAAAATCTGGAAAAATGGATGTGTAAAGAGGATTTTTTTAAAGCAACCTTTCTCTGAATGCAGCAAAACAAGCGAAAGAAAGAGGAGGAGGGCTCGTCCGGGATTTGAACCCGGGACCTCTCGCACCCTAAGCGAGAATCATACCCCTAGACCAACGAGCCAGTTTTTTTAAATTTGGTAGTTGATCGAAAGTAAGATGTTTTATAAATCTTTGAAGAATGCTCAGAAAAAGACATTACAGTGACTATAAAAAATCCTTAAAAATCCAGCGAATGGATTCGCTAACAGGAGGTTTTATAAAAATCCTAAATAAAAAAACAGAGTTTTGCCAAAAAGAAAGAGTAACTGGAGTTAAACAGGAATTTGAAAAAGGGACCTCTCACACCTGAAAACAAGATCACACCAACAGATGAATTAGCAAAAATCCTGGTTAAAACAAAACACACTTTGGTCAAGAAGAAACAGAAACTGAGGTTAATCAGGAATTTGAAAAAGTGACCTCTCACACCTGAAGCAAAAAACTACACCAACAGGTGAAAATGCCAAAATCACACAACAGATGAAAAAAGCCAAAATCACACCAAGAGATGAAAAAGCTACATCTGGTTTTGTTTTGAGATAACTGAGAATAAAGAGTGAACCAATAGCTTTGAATACATAAGTAAACAAAGAAGATTTTTACATGAAATGTCGTTGGAGTTTAAAAATCTGGAAAAATGGATGTGTAAAGAGGATTTATTTAAAGCAACCTTTACTCTGAATGCAGCAAAACAACTGAGAGAAAGAGGAGGAGGGCTCCTCCGGGATTTGAACCCGGGACCTCTCGCACCCAAAGCGAGAATCATACCCCTAGACCAACGAGCCAGTTTTTTTAAATTTGGTAGTTGATCGAAAGTAAGATGTTTTATAAATCTTTGAAGAATGCTCAGAAAAAGACATTACAGTGACTATAAAAAATCCTTAAAAATCCAGTGAATGGATTCGCTAACAGGAGGTTTTATAAAAATCCTAAATAAAAAAACAGAGTTTTGCCAAAAAGAAAGAGTAACTGGAGTTAAACAGGAATTTGAAAAAGGGACCTCTCACACCTGAAAACAAGATCACACCAACAGATGAATTAGCAAAAATCCTGATTAAAACAAAACACACTTTGGCCAAGAAGAAAGAGAAACTGAGGTTAATCAGGAATTTGAAAAAGTGACCTCTCACACCTGAAGCAAAAAACTACACCAACAGATGAAAATGCCAAAATCACACAACAGATGAAAAAAGCCAAAATCCCACCAAGAGATGAAAAAGCTACATCTGGTTTTGTTTTGAGATAACTGAGAATAAAGAGTGAACCAATAGCTTTGAATACATAAGTAAACAAAGAAGATTTTTACATGGCATGTCGTTGGAGTTTAAAAATCTGGAAAAATGGATGTGTAAAGAGGATTTTTTTAAAGCAACCTTTCTCTGAATGCAGCAAAACAAGCGAAAGAAAGAGGAGGAGGGCTCGTCCGGGATTTGAACCCGGGACCTCTCGCACCCTAAGCGAGAATCATACCCCTAGACCAACGAGCCAGTTTTTTTAAATTTGGTAGTTGATCGAAAGTAAGATGTTTTATAAATCTTTGAAGAATGCTCAGAAAAAGACATTACAGTGACTATAAAAAATCCTTAAAAATCCAGCGAATGGATTCGCTAACAGGAGGTTTTATAAAAATCCTAAATAAAAAAACAGAGTTTTGCCAAAAAGAAAGAGTAACTGGAGTTAAACAGGAATTTGAAAAAGGGACCTCTCACACCTGAAAACAAGATCACACCAACAGATGAATTAGCAAAAATCCTGGTTAAAACAAAACACACTTTGGTCAAGAAGAAACAGAAACTGAGGTTAATCAGGAATTTGAAAAAGTGACCTCTCACACCTGAAGCAAAAAACTACACCAACAGGTGAAAATGCCAAAATCACACAACAGATGAAAAAAGCCAAAATCACACCAAGAGATGAAAAAGCTACATCTGGTTTTGTTTTGAGATAACTGAGAATAAAGAGTGAACCAATAGCTTTGAATACATAAGTAAACAAAGAAGATTTTTACATGAAATGTCGTTGGAGTTTAAAAATCTGGAAAAATGGATGTGTAAAGAGGATTTATTTAAAGCAACCTTTACTCTGAATGCAGCAAAACAACTGAGAGAAAGAGGAGGAGGGCTCCTCCGGGATTTGAACCCGGGACCTCTCGCACCCAAAGCGAGAATCATACCCCTAGACCAACGAGCCAGTTTTTTTAAATTTGTTAGTTGATCGAAAGTAAGATGTTTTATAAATCTTTGAAGAATGCTCAGAAAAAGACATTACAGTGACTATAAAAAATCCTTAAAAATCCAGTGAATGGATTCGCTAACAGGAGGTTTTATAAAAATCCTAAATAAAAAAACAGAGTTTTGCCAAAAAGAAAGAGTAACTGGAGTTAAACAGGAATTTGAAAAAGGGACCTCTCACACCTAAAAACAAGATCACACCAACAGATGAATTAGCAAAAATCCTGATTAAAACAAAACACACTTTGGCCAAGAAGAAAGAGAAACTGAGGTTAATCAGGAATTTGAAAAAGTGACCTCTCACACCTGAAGCAAAAAACTACACCAACAGATGAAAATGCCAAAATCACACAACAGATGAAAAAAGCCAAAATCCCACCAAGAGATGAAAAAGCTACATCTGGTTTTGTTTTGAGATAACTGAGAATAAAGAGTGAACCAATAGCTTTGAATACATAAGTAAACAAAGAAGATTTTTACATGAAATGTCGTTGGAGTTTAAAAATCTGGAAAAATGGATGTGTAAAGAGGATTTTTTTAAAGCAACCTTTCTCTGAATGCAGCAAAACAAGCGAAAGAAAGAGGAGGAGGGCTCGTCCGGGATTTGAACCCGGGACCTCTCGCACCCTAAGCGAGAATCATACCCCTAGACCAACGAGCCAGTTTTTTTAAATTTGGTAGTTGATCGAAAGTAAGATGTTTTATAAATCTTTGAAGAATGCTCATAAAAAGACATTACAGTGACGATAAAAAATCCTTAAAAATCCAGCGAATGGATTCGCTAACAGGAGGTTTTATAAAAATCCTAAATAAAAAAACAGAGTTTTGCCAAAAAGAAAGAGTAACTGGAGTTAAACAGGAATTTGAAAAAGGGACCTCTCACACCTGAAAACAAGATCACACCAACAGATGAATTAGCAAAAATACTGGTTAAAACAAAACACACTTTGGTCAAGAAGAAACAGAAACTGAGGTTAATCAGGAATTTGAAAAAGTGACCTCTCACACCTGAAGCAAAAAACTACACCAACAGATGAAAATGCCAAAATCACACAACAGATGAAAAAAGTCAAAATCCCACCAAGAGATGAAAAAGCTACATCTGGTTTTGTTTTGAGATAACTGAGAATAAAGAGTGAACCAATTGCTTTGAATACATAAGTAAACAAAGAAGATTTTTACATGGCATGTCGTTGGAGTTTAAAAATCTGGAAAAATGGATGTGTAAAGAGGATTTTTTTAAAGCAACCTTTACTCTGAATGCAGCAAAACAACTGAGATAAAGACGAGGAGGGCTCGTCCGGGATTTGAACCCGGGACCTCTCGCACCCAAAGCGAGAATCATACCCCTAGACCAACGAGCCAGTTTTTTTAAATTTGTTAGTTGATCGAAAGTAAGATGTTTTATAAATCTTTGAAGAATGCTCAGAAAAAGACATTACAGTGACTATAAAAAATCCTTAAAAATCCAGTGAATGGATTCGCTAACAGGAGGTTTTATAAAAATCCTAAATAAAAAAACAGAGTTTTGCCAAAAAGAAAGAGTAACTGGAGTTAAACAGGAATTTGAAAAAGGGACCTCTCACACCTGAAAACAAGATCACACCAACAGATGAATTAGCAAAAATCCTGATTAAAACACAACACACTTTGGCCAAGAAGAAACAGAAACTGAGGTTAATCAGGAATTTGAAAAAGTGACCTCTCACACCTGAAGCAAAAAACTACACCAACAGATGAAAATGCCAAAATCACACAACAGATGAAAAAAGCCAAAATCACACCGAGAGATGAAAAAGCTACACCTGGTTTTGATTAGAGAACTGAGAATAAAGAGTGAACCAATTGCTTTGAATACATAAGTAAACAAAGAAGATTTTTACATGGCATGTCGTTGGAGTTTAAAAATCTGGAAAAATGGATGTGTAAAGAGGATTTTTTTAAAGCAACCTTTCTCTGAATGCAGCAAAACAAGCGAAAGAAAGAGGAGGAGGGCTCGTCCGGGATTTGAACCCAGGACCTCTCGCACCCTAAGCGAGAATCATACCCCTAGACCAACGAGCCAGTTTTTTTAAATTTGGTAGTTGATCGAAAGTAAGATGTTTTATAAATCTTTGAAGAATGCTCAGAAAAAGACATTACAGTGACTATAAAAAATCCTTAAAAATCCAGCGAATGGATTCGCTAACAGGAGGTTTTATAAAAATCCTAAATAAAAAAACAGAGTTTTGCCAAAAAGAAAGAGTAACTGGAGTTAAACAGGAATTTGAAAAAGGGACCTCTCACACCTGAAAACAAGATCACACCAACAGATGAATTAGCAAAAATCCTGGTTAAAACAAAACACACTTTGGTCAAGAAGAAACAGAAACTGAGGTTAATCAGGAATTTGAAAAAGTGACCTCTCACACCTGAAGCAAAAAACTACACCAACAGGTGAAAATGCCAAAATCACACAACAGATGAAAAAAGCCAAAATCACACCAAGAGATGAAAAAGCTACATCTGGTTTTGTTTTGAGATAACTGAGAATAAAGAGTGAACCAATAGCTTTGAATACATAAGTAAACAAAGAAGATTTTTACATGAAATGTCGTTGGAGTTTAAAAATCTGGAAAAATGGATGTGTAAAGAGGATTTATTTAAAGCAACCTTTACTCTGAATGCAGCAAAACAACTGAGAGAAAGAGGAGGAGGGCTCCTCCGGGATTTGAACCCGGGACCTCTCGCACCCAAAGCGAGAATCATACCCCTAGACCAACGAGCCAGTTTTTTTAAATTTGTTAGTTGATCGAAAGTAAGATGTTTTATAAATCTTTGAAGAATGCTCAGAAAAAGACATTACAGTGACTATAAAAAATCCTTAAAAATCCAGTGAATGGATTCGCTAACAGGAGGTTTTATAAAAATCCTAAATAAAAAAACAGAGTTTTGCCAAAAAGAAAGAGTAACTGGAGTTAAACAGGAATTTGAAAAAGGGACCTCTCACACCTGAAAACAAGATCACACCAACAGATGAATTAGCAAAAATCCTGATTAAAACAAAACACACTTTGGCCAAGAAGAAAGAGAAACTGAGGTTAATCAGGAATTTGAAAAAGTGACCTCTCACACCTGAAGCAAAAAACTACACCAACAGATGAAAATGCCAAAATCACACAACAGATGAAAAAAGCCAAAATCCCACCAAGAGATGAAAAAGCTACATCTGGTTTTGTTTTGAGATAACTGAGAATAAAGAGTGAACCAATAGCTTTGAATACATAAGTAAACAAAGAAGATTTTTACATGGCATGTCGTTGGAGTTTAAAAATCTGGAAAAATGGATGTGTAAAGAGGATTTTTTTAAAGC
The DNA here is from genome assembly GCA_036172795.1 of Pelodytes ibericus. Classification (NCBI taxonomy): domain Eukaryota; kingdom Metazoa; phylum Chordata; class Amphibia; order Anura; family Pelodytidae; genus Pelodytes; species Pelodytes ibericus. Next base: position 223,770,010 of record CM069860.1, read on the forward strand.
AACCTTTCTCTGAATGCAGCAAAACAAGCGAAAGAAAGAGGAGGAGGGCTCGTCCGGGATTTGAACCCGGGACCTCTCGCACCCTAAGCGAGAATCATACCCCTAGACCAACGAGCCAGTTTTTTTAAATTTGGTAGTTGATCGAAAGTAAGATGTTTTATAAATCTTTGAAGAATGCTCATAAAAAGACATTACAGTGACGATAAAAAATCCTTAAAAATCCAGCGAATGGATTCGCTAACAGGAGGTTTTATAAAAATCCTAAATAAAAAAACAGAGTTTTGCCAAAAAGAAAGAGTAACTGGAGTTAAACAGGAATTTGAAAAAGGGACCTCTCACACCTGAAAACAAGATCACACCAACAGATGAATTAGCAAAAATCCTGGTTAAAACAAAACACACTTTGGTCAAGAAGAAACAGAAACTGAGGTTAATCAGGAATTTGAAAAAGTGACCTCTCACACCTGAAGCAAAAAACTACACCAACAGGTGAAAATGCCAAAATCACACAACAGATAAAAAAAAGCCAAAATCACACCAAGAGATGAAAAAGCTACATCTGGTTTTGTTTTGAGATAACTGAGAATAAAGAGTGAACCAATAGCTTTGAATACATAAGTAAACAAAGAAGATTTTTACATGAAATGTCGTTGGAGTTTAAAAATCTGGAAAAATGGATGTGTAAAGAGGATTTTTTTAAAGCAACCTTTACTCTGAATGCAGCAAAACAACTGAGAGAAAGAGGAGGAGGGCTTGTCCGGAATTTGAACCCGGGACCTCTCGCACCCAAAGCGAGAATCATACCCCTAGACCAACGAGCCAGTTTTTTTAAATTTGTTAGTTGATCAAAAGTAAGATGTTTTAAAAATCTTTGAAGAATGCTCATAAAAAGACATTACAGTGACGATAAAAAATCCTTAAAAATCCAGCGAATGGATTCGCTAACAGGAGGTTTTATAAAAATCCTAAATAAAAAAACAGAGTTTTGCCAAAAAGAAAGAGTAACTGGAGTTAAACAGGAATTTGAAAAAGGGACCTCTCACACCTGAAAACAAGATCACACCAACAGATGAATTAGCAAAAATCCTGATTAAAACAAAACACACTTTGGCCAAGAAGAAAGAGAAACTGAGGTTAATCAGGAATTTGAAAAAGTGACCTCTCACACCTGAAGCAAAAAACTACACCAACAGATGAAAATGCCAAAATCACACAACAGATGAAAAAAGTCAAAATCCCACCAAGAGATGAAAAAGCTACATCTGGTTTTGTTTTGAGATAACTGAGAATAAAGAGTGAACCAATAGCTTTGAATACATAAGTAAACAAAGAAGATTTTTACATGGCATGTCGTTGGAGTTTAAAAATCTGGAAAAATGGATGTGTAAAGAGGATTTTTTTAAAGCAACCTTTACTCTGAATGCAGCAAAACAACTGAGAGAAAGAGGAGGAGGGCTCGTCCGGGATTTGAACCCGGGACCTCTCGCACCCAAAGCGAGAATCATACCCCTAGACCAACGAGCCAGTTTTTTTAAATTTGTTAGTTGATCGAAAGTAAGATGTTTTATAAATCTTTGAAGAATGCTCAGAAAAAGACATTACAGTGACTATAAAAAATCCTTAAAAATCCAGTGAATGGATTCGCTAACAGGAGGTTTTATAAAAATCCTAAATAAAAAAACAGAGTTTTGCCAAAAAGAAAGAGTAACTGGAGTTAAACAGGAATTTGAAAAAGGGACCTCTCACACCTGAAAACAAGATCACACCAACAGATGAATTAGCAAAAATCCTGATTAAAACACAACACACTTTGGCCAAGAAGAAACAGAAACTGAGGTTAATCAGGAATTTGAAAAAGTGACCTCTCACACCTGAAGCAAAAAACTACACCAACAGATGAAAATGCCAAAATCACACAACAGATGAAAAAAGCCAAAATCACACCGAGAGATGAAAAAGCTACACCTGGTTTTGATTAGAGAACTGAGAATAAAGAGTGAACCAATTGCTTTGAATACATAAGTAAACAAAGAAGATTTTTACATGGCATGTCGTTGGAGTTTAAAAATCTGGAAAAATGGATGTGTAAAGAGGATTTTTTTAAAGCAACCTTTCTCTGAATGCAGCAAAACAAGCGAAAGAAAGAGGAGGAGGGCTCGTCCGGGATTTGAACCCAGGACCTCTCGCACCCTAAGCGAGAATCATACCCCTAGACCAACGAGCCAGTTTTTTTAAATTTGGTAGTTGATCGAAAGTAAGATGTTTTATAAATCTTTGAAGAATGCTCAGAAAAAGACATTACAGTGACTATAAAAAATCCTTAAAAATCCAGCGAATGGATTCGCTAACAGGAGGTTTTATAAAAATCCTAAATAAAAAAACAGAGTTTTGCCAAAAAGAAAGAGTAACTGGAGTTAAACAGGAATTTGAAAAAGGGACCTCTCACACCTGAAAACAAGATCACACCAACAGATGAATTAGCAAAAATCCTGGTTAAAACAAAACACACTTTGGTCAAGAAGAAACAGAAACTGAGGTTAATCAGGAATTTGAAAAAGTGACCTCTCACACCTGAAGCAAAAAACTACACCAACAGGTGAAAATGCCAAAATCACACAACAGATGAAAAAAGCCAAAATCACACCAAGAGATGAAAAAGCTACATCTGGTTTTGTTTTGAGATAACTGAGAATAAAGAGTGAACCAATAGCTTTGAATACATAAGTAAACAAAGAAGATTTTTACATGAAATGTCGTTGGAGTTTAAAAATCTGGAAAAATGGATGTGTAAAGAGGATTTATTTAAAGCAACCTTTACTCTGAATGCAGCAAAACAACTGAGAGAAAGAGGAGGAGGGATCCTCCGGGATTTGAACCCGGGACCTCTCGCACCCAAAGCGAGAATCATACCCCTAGACCAACGAGCCAGTTTTTTTAAATTTGTTAGTTGATCGAAAGTAAGATGTTTTATAAATCTTTGAAGAATGCTCAGAAAAAGACATTACAGTGACTATAAAAAATCCTTAAAAATCCAGTGAATGGATTCGCTAACAGGAGGTTTTATAAAAATCCTAAATAAAAAAACAGAGTTTTGCCAAAAAGAAAGAGTAACTGGAGTTAAACAGGAATTTGAAAAAGGGACCTCTCACACCTGAAAACAAGATCACACCAACAGATGAATTAGCAAAAATCCTGATTAAAACAAAACACACTTTGGCCAAGAAGAAAGAGAAACTGAGGTTAATCAGGAATTTGAAAAAGTGACCTCTCGCACCTGAAGCAAAAAACTACACCAACAGATGAAAATGCCAAAATCACACAACAGATGAAAAAAGCCAAAATCCCACCAAGAGATGAAAAAGCTACATCTGGTTTTGTTTTGAGATAACTGAGAATAAAGAGTGAACCAATAGCTTTGAATACATAAGTAAACAAAGAAGATTTTTACATGGCATGTCGTTGGAGTTTAAAAATCTGGAAAAATGGATGTGTAAAGAGGATTTTTTTAAAGCAACCTTTCTCTGAATGCAGCAAAACAAGCGAAAGAAAGAGGAGGAGGGCTCGTCCGGGATTTGAACCCGGGACCTCTCGCACCCTAAGCGAGAATCATACCCCTAGACCAACGAGCCAGTTTTTTTAAATTTGGTAGTTGATCGAAAGTAAGATGTTTTATAAATCTTTGAAGAATGCTCATAAAAAGACATTACAGTGACGATAAAAAATCCTTAAAAATCCAGCGAATGGATTCGCTAACAGGAGGTTTTATAAAAATCCTAAATAAAAAAACAGAGTTTTGCCAAAAAGAAAGAGTAACTGGAGTTAAACAGGAATTTGAAAAAGGGACCTCTCACACCTGAAAACAAGATCACACCAACAGATGAATTAGCAAAAATCCTGGTTAAAACAAAACACACTTTGGTCAAGAAGAAACAGAAACTGAGGTTAATCAGGAATTTGAAAAAGTGACCTCTCACACCTGAAGCAAAAAACTACACCAACAGGTGAAAATGCCAAAATCACACAACAGATAAAAAAAAGCCAAAATCACACCAAGAGATGAAAAAGCTACATCTGGTTTTGTTTTGAGATAACTGAGAATAAAGAGTGAACCAATAGCTTTGAATACATAAGTAAACAAAGAAGATTTTTACATGAAATGTCGTTGGAGTTTAAAAATCTGGAAAAATGGATGTGTAAAGAGGATTTATTTAAAGCAACCTTTACTCTGAATGCAGCAAAACAACTGAGAGAAAGAGGAGGAGGGCTCCTCCGGGATTTGAACCCGGGACCTCTCGCACCCAAAGCGAGAATCATACCCCTAGACCAACGAGCCAGTTTTTTTAAATTTGTTAGTTGATCGAAAGTAAGATGTTTTATAAATCTTTGAAGAATGCTCAGAAAAAGACATTACAGTGACTATAAAAAATCCTTAAAAATCCAGTGAATGGATTCGCTAACAGGAGGTTTTATAAAAATCCTAAATAAAAAAACAGAGTTTTGCCAAAAAGAAAGAGTAACTGGAGTTAAACAGGAATTTGAAAAAGGGACCTCTCACACCTGAAAACAAGATCACACCAACAGATGAATTAGCAAAAATCCTGATTAAAACAAAACACACTTTGGCCAAGAAGAAAGAGAAACTGAGGTTAATCAGGAATTTGAAAAAGTGACCTCTCGCACCTGAAGCAAAAAACTACACCAACAGATGAAAATGCCAAAATCACACAACAGATGAAAAAAGCCAAAATCCCACCAAGAGATGAAAAAGCTACATCTGGTTTTGTTTTGAGATAACTGAGAATAAAGAGTGAACCAATAGCTTTGAATACATAAGTAAACAAAGAAGATTTTTACATGGCATGTCGTTGGAGTTTAAAAATCTGGAAAAATGGATGTGTAAAGAGGATTTTTTTAAAGCAACCTTTCTCTGAATGCAGCAAAACAAGCGAAAGAAAGAGGAGGAGGGCTCGTCCGGGATTTGAACCCGGGACCTCTCGCACCCTAAGCGAGAATCATACCCCTAGACCAACGAGCCAGTTTTTTTAAATTTGGTAGTTGATCGAAAGTAAGA